>OX401413.1:6909588-7597436 GCA_947846245.1 Cerastoderma edule | reverse complement strand
AAAGGGGTTCCCTTGGATATCTCAGATATTTGTTGTCATATAAGACATGTTTTGGATGTCCTGTACCTCTGATAGAAGGATCCCTTGGATATATCAGATATTTGGTCATATAAGATATGTTTTGGATGTCCTGTACCTCTGAAAGGGGTCCCCTTGGATATCTCAGATGTTTTGTCATATAGGATATGTTTTGGGTGTCCTGTACCTCTGATAGGATGTTTCATTGGATATCTCAGATATTTTGTCATATAGGATATGTTTTGGGTGTCCTGTACCTCTGATAGGATGTTTCATTGGATATCTCAGATATTTTGTCATATAGGATATGTTTTGGGTGTCCTGTACCTCTGATAGACGTTCCCTCGGATATCTCAGATATTTTGTCATATAGGATATGTTTTGGGTGTCCTGTACCTCTGATAGGATGTTTCATTGGATATCTCAGATATTTTGTCATATAGGATATGTTTTGGGTGTCCTGTACCTCTGATAGACGTTCCCCTCGGATATCTCAGATATTTTGTCATATAGGATATGTTTCGGTAGTCCTTTACCTCTGATAGACGTTCCCCTCGGATATCTCAGATATTTTGTCATATATGATATGTTTTGGGTGTCCTGTACCTCTGATAGGATGTTTCATTGGATATCTCAGATATTTTGTCATATAGGATATGTTTAAGATATCCTGTACCTCTGATAGAAGGTTCCCATGGATATCTCAGATATTTTGTCATATAAGATATGTTTAGGGTGTCCTGTACCTCTGATAGAAGGTTCCCATGGATATCTCAGATATTTTGTCATATAGGATATGTTTCGGTAGTCCTGTACCTCTGATAGACGGTTCCCTCGGATATCTCAGATATTTTGTCATATAGGATATGTTTTGAGTGTCCTGTACCTCTGATAGGATGTTTCATTGGATATCTCAGATATTTTGTCATAAAGGATATGTTTAAGATGTCCTGTACCTCTGATAGAAGGTTCCCTTGGATATATCAGATATTTGTTGTCATATAAGATATGTTTTGGGTGTCCTGTACCTCTGAAAGGGGTTCCCTTGGATATATCAGATATTTGTTGTCATATAAGATATGTTTTGGATGTCCTGTACCTCTGATAGAAGGTTCCCTTGGATATCTCAGATATTTGTTGTCATATAAGACATGTTTTGGATGTCCTGTACCTCTGAAAGGGGTTCCCTTGGATATCTCAGATGTTTTGTCATATAGGATATGTTTTGGGTGTCCTGTACCTCTGATAGGATGTTTCATTGGATATCTCAGATATTTTGTCATATAGGATATGTTTAAGATGTCCTGTACCTCTGATAGAAGGTTCCCATGGATATCTCAGATATTTTGTCATATAGGATATTTTTCGGTAGTCCTGTACCTCTGATAGAAGGTTCCCTCGGATATCTCAGATATATTGTCATATAAGACAAGTTTTGGATGTCCTGTACCTCTGAAAAGGGCTCCATTGGATATCTGAGATATTTTGTCATATAAGATATGTTTTGGGTGTCCTGTACCTCTGATAGAAGGTTCCCTTGGATATATCAGATATTTGTTGTCATATAGGATATGTTTTGGGTGTCCTGTACCTCTGATAGAAGGTTCCCTTGGATATATCAGATATTTGTTGTCATAAAGGATATGTTTTGGATGTCCTGTACCTCTGAAAGGGGTTCCCTTGGATATCTCAGATATTTGTTGTCATATAAGACATGTTTTGGGTGTCCTGTACCTCTGATAGAAGGTTCCTTTGGATATATCAGATATTTGGTCATATAAGATATGTTTTGGATGTCCTGTACCTCTGAAAGAGGTCCCCTTGGATATCTCAGATGTTTTGTCATATAGGATATGTTTTGGGTGTCCTGTACCTCTGATAGGATGTTTCATTGGATGTCTCAGATATTTTGTCATATAGGATATGTTTTGGGTGTCCTGTACCTCTGATAGGATGTTTCATTGGATATCTCAGATATTTTGTCATATAGGATATGTTTTGGGTGTCCTGTACCTCTGATAGACGTTCCCCTCGGATATCTCAGATATTTTGTCATATAGGATATGTTTTGGGTGTCCTGTACCTCTGATAGGATGTTTCATTGGATATCTCAGATATTTTGTCATATAGGATATGTTTTGGGTGTCCTGTACCTCTGATAGACGTTCCCCTCGGATATCTCAGATATTTTGTCATATAGGATATGTTTCGGTAGTCCTTTACCTCTGATAGACGTTCCCCTCGGATATCTCAGATATTTTGTCATATATGATATGTTTTGGGTGTCCTGTACCTCTGATAGGATGTTTCATTGGATATCTCAGATATTTTGTCATATAGGATATGTTTAAGATATCCTGTACCTCTGATAGAAGGTTCCCATGGATATCTCAGATATTTTGTCATATAAGATATGTTTAGGGTGTCCTGTACCTCTGATAGAAGGTTCCCTTGGATATATCAGATATTTGTTGTCATATAGGATATGTTTTGGGTGTCCTGTACCTCTAATAGAAGGTTCCCTTGGATATATCAGATATTTGTTGTCATATAAGATATGTTTTGGATGTCCTGTACCTCTGAAAGGGGTTCCCTTGGATATCTCAGATATTTGTTGTCATATAAGACATGTTTTGGATGTCCTGTACCTCTGATAGAAGGTTCCCTTGGATATCTCAGATATTTTGTCATATAAGATATGTTTTGGGTGTCCTGTACCTCTGATAGACGGTTCCCTCGGATATCTCAGATATTTTGTCATATAGGATATGTTTTGGGTGTCCTGTACCTCTGATAGGATGTTTCATTGGATATCTCAGATATTTTGTCATATAGGATATGTTTAAGATGTCCTGTACCTCTGATAGAAGGTTCCCATGGATATCTCAGATATTTTGTCATATAGGATATGTTTTGGGTGTCCTGTACCTCTGATAGAAGGTTCCCTTGGATATCTCAGATATTTTGTCATATAGGATATGTTTTGGGTGTCCTGTACCTCTGATAGGATGTTTCATTGGATATCTCAGATATTTTGTCAAATAGGATATGTTTAAGATGTCCTGTACCTCTGATAGAAGGTTCCCATGGATATCTCAGATATTTTGTCATAAAGGATATGTTTAAGATGCCTGTACCTCTGATAGAAGGTTCCCATGGATATCTCAGATATTTTGTCATATAGGATATGTTTTGGATGTCCTGTATCTCTAATAGAAGGTTCCCTCGGATATCTCAGATATTTTGTCATATAGGATATGTTTTGGGTGTCCTGTACCTCTGATAGAAGGTTCCCTTTGATATCTCAGATATTTTGTTGTATAAGATATGTTTTAGTTGTACTGTAACTCTGATAGAAGGTTCCCATGGATATCTCATATATTTTGTTGTATAAGATATGTTTAAGTTGTACTGTACCTCTGATAGAAGGTTACCTTGGATATCTCAGATATTTTGTCATATAGGATTTGATTTGAGTGTCCTGTACCTCTAATAGAAGGTTCCCTTGGATATCTCAGATGTCTTGCCATATAAGATATGTTTTAGTTGTACTGTACGTCTGATAGAAGGTTCCTTTGGATATCTCAGATATTTTTCATACAGGATATGATTTGGGTGTCCTTTACCGCTGATAGAAGGTTCATTTGTATATCTGAGATGTTTTGTCATAAATCATATGTTTTGGATGTCCTGTACCTCTTATAGAAGGTTCCATTAGATATCTTTGATATTTTGTCATATAAGATATGTTTGAATGTCCTGTACCTCTGAAAGGGGCTCCCTACGATATCTCAGATATTTTGTCATATAAGATATGTTTTGGATGACCTGTACCTCTGAAAGGGGTTCCCTTGAATATCTCAGAGGTTTTGTCATATAGGATATGTTTTGGGTGTCCTGTACCGCTGATAGGAGGTTTCATTGGATATCTCAGGTAATTGTTGTCATATAAGATGTTTTGGATGTCCTGTACCTCTGATAGAAGGTTCCCTTGGATATATCAGATATTTGTTGTAATATAAGATATGTTTTGGATGTCCTGTACCTCTGAAAGGGGTTCCCTTGGATATCTCAGATATTTGTTGTCATATAAGACATGTTTTGGATGTCCTGTACCTCTGATAGAAGGTTCCCTTGGATATCTCAGATATTTTGTCATATAAGATATGTTTTGGATGTCCTGTACCTCTGAAAGGGGTTCCCTTGGATATCTCAGATGTTTTGTCATATAGGATATGTTTTGGGTGTCCTGTACCTCTGATAGGATGTTTCGTTGGATATCTCAGAATTTTTTTCATATAGGATATGTTTAAGATGTCCTGTACCTCTGATAGAAGGTTCCCATGGATATCTCAGATATTTTGTCATATAGGATATGTTTCGGTAGTCCTGTACCTCTGATAGAAGGTTCCCTCGGATATCTCGGATATTTTGTCATATAGGATATGTTTTGGGTGTCCTGTACCTCTGAGAGGATGTTTCATTGGATATCTCAGATATTTTGTCATATAGGATATGTTTAAGATGTCCTGTACCTCTGATAGAAGGTTCCCTTGGATATCTCAGATATTTTGTCATAAAGGATATGTTTTGGATGTCCTGTATCTCTGATAGAAGGTTCCCTCGGATATCTCAGATATTTTGTCATATAGGATATGTTTTGGGTGTCCTGTACCTCTGATAGAAGGTTCCCTTTGATATCTCAGTTATTTTGTTGTATAAGATATGTTTAAGTTGTACTGTACCTCTGATAGAAGGTTCCCATGGATATCTCATATATTTTGTTGTATAAGATATGTTTAAGTTGTACTGTACCTCTGATAGAAGGTTACCTTGGATATCTCAGATATTTTGTCATATGGGATATGATTTGGGTGTCCTGTACCTCTAATAGAAGGTTCCCTTGGATATATAAGATGTCTTGCCATATAATATATGTTTTAGTTGTACTGTACGTCTGATAGAAGGTTCCTTTGGATATCTCAGATATTTTTCATACAGGATATGATTTGGGTGTCCTTTACCGCTGATAGAAGGTTCATTTGTATATCTGAGATGTTTTGTCATAAATCATATGTTTTGGATATCCTGTACCTCTTATAGAAGGTTCCATTAGATATCTTTGATATTTTGTCATATAAGATATGTTTTAATGACCTGTACCTCTGAAAGGGGCTCCCTTGGATATCTCAGATATTTTGTCATATAAGATATGTTTTGGATGACCTGTACCTCTGAAAGGGGTTCCCTTGAATATCTCAGAGGTTTTGTCATATAGGATATGTTTTGGGTGTCCTGTACCGCTGATAGGAGGTTTCATTGGATATCTCAGATATTTGTTGTCATATAGGATATGTTTTGGATGTCCTGTACCTCTGATAGAAGGTTCCCTTGGATATATCAGATATTTGTTGTCATATAAGATATGTTTTGGGTGTCCTGTACCTCTGATAGAAGGTTCCCTTGGATATCTCAGATATTTGTTGTCATATAAGATATCTTTTGGATGTCCTGTACCTCTGAAAGGGGTTCCCTTGGATATCTCAGATATTTGTTGTCATATAAGACATGTTTTGGATGTCCTGTACCTCTGATAGAAGGTTCCCTTGGATATATCAGATATTTTGTCATATAAGATATGTTTTGGATGTCCTGTACCTCTGAAAGGGGTTCCCTTGGATATCTCAGATGTTTTGTCATATAGGATATGTTTTGGGTGTCCTGTACCTCTGATAGGATGTTTCATTGGATATCTCAGATATTTTGTCATATAGGATATGTTTCGGTAGTCCTGTACCTCTGATAGAAGGTTCCCTCGGATATCTCAGATATTTTGTCATATAGGATATGTTTAAGATGTCCTGTACCTCTGATAGAAGGTTCCCATGGATATCTCAGATATTTTGTCATAAAGGATATGTTTTGGATGTCCTGTATCTCTGATAGAAGGTTCCCTCGGATATCTCAGATATTTTGTCATATAGGATATGTTTTGGGTGTCCTGTACCTCTGATAGAAGGTTCCCTTTGATATCTCAGTTATTTTGTTGTATAAGATATGTTTTAGTTGTACAGTACCTCTGATAGAAGGTTCCCATGGATATCTCATATATTTTGTTGTATAAGATATGTTTAAGTTGTACTGTACCTCTGATAGAAGGTTACCTTGGATATCTCAGATATTTTGTCATATAGGATATGATTTGGGTGTCCTGTACCTCTAATAGAAGTTTCCCTTGGATATCTCAGATATCTTGCCATATAATATATGTTTTAGTTGTACTGTACGTCTGATAGAAGGTTCCTTTGGATATCTCAGATATTTTTCATAAAGGATATGATTTGGGTGTCCTGTACCGCTGATAGATGGTTCATTTGTATATCTGAGATGTTTTGTCATAAATCATATGTTTTGGATGTCCTGTACCTCTTATAGAAGGTTCCATTAGATATCTTTGATATTTTGTCATATAAGATATGTTTGAATGTCCTGTACCTCTGAAAGGGGCTCCCTACGATATCTCAGATATTTTGTCATATAAGATATGTTTTGGATGACCTGTACCTCTGAAAGGGGTTCCCTTGAATATCTCAGAGGTTTTGTCATATAGGATATGTTTTGGGTGTCCTGTACCGCTGATAGGAGGTTTCATTGGATATCTCAGATATTTGTTGTCATATAAGACATGTTTTAGATGTCCTGTACCGCTGATAGAAGGTTCCCTCGGATATCTCCGATATTTTGTCATATAAGATATGTTTTGGATGTCCTGTACCTCTGAAAGGGGTTCCCTTGGATATCTCAGATGTTTTGTCATATATGTTACGTTTTGGATGTCCTGTCCCTCTGAAAGAAGGGTCCCTTGGATATCTCATATATTTTGTCAAATAAGATATGTTTTAGATGTCCTGTACCTCTGATAGAAGGTTTCCTTGGATATATCAGATATCTTGTCATATAATATATGTGTTAGTTGTGCTGTACGTCTGATATGAGGTTCCCTTGGATATCTCATATATTTTGTCATATAAGATATGTTTTGAGTGTCCTGTACCTCTGATAGAAGGTTTCATTGGATATTTCTGATATTTTGTCATATAAGCTATGTTTTGGGTGTCCTGTACCTCTTATAGGAGGTTTCATTGGATATATCTGATATTTTGTCATATAAGATATGTTTTAGTTGTACTGTACGTCTGATATGAGGTTCCCTTGGATGTCTCAGATATTTTGTCATATATGATATGTTTTGAGTGTCCTGTACCTCTGATAGAAGGTTACCTTTGATATCTCAGATATTTTGTCATATAAGATATGTTTCAAATGTCCTGTACCTCTGATAGAAGGTTCCCTTGGATATTTCAGATATCTTGTCTTAATAAGATATGTTTTAGTTGTACTGTATGTCTGATAGAAGGTTCCCTTGGATATCTCAGATAGTCATATAGGAATTAATTCGGGTGTCCTGTACCGCTGATAGAAGGTTCTTTGGATATCTGAGATGATTTGTCATAACTCATATGTTTTGGATGTCCTGTACCTCTGATAGAAGGTTCCCTTGGATATCTTTGATACTTTGTCATATAAGATATGTTTTGGATGTCCTGTACCTCTGATAGAAGGTTCCCTTGGATATCTTTGATATTTTGTCATATAAGATATGTTTTGGATGTCCTGTACCTCTGATAGAAGGTTCCCTTAGATATCCCAGTTGTTTTGTCATATAGGATATGTTTGGATGTCCTGTACCTCTGAAAGGGGCTCCCTTGGATATCTGAGATATTTTGTCATAAAAGATATGTTTTGGGTGTCCTGTACCTCTGATAGAATGTTCCCTCGGATATATCAGATATGTGTCATATAAGATATCTTTTGTCATTATTGTATCATATCTCAGATATCTTGTCATATAAGATATGTTTTTGATGTTGTGTACCTCTGATCGAAAGTTCCCTTGGATATCTCAGATTTGTTGTAATATAGGATATGTTTTGGATGTCCTGTACCTCTGATAGAAGGTTCCCTCGGATATCTCAGATATTTTGTCATATAAGATATGTTTTGGATGTCCTGTACCTCTGAAAGGGGTTCCCTTGGATATCTCAGATGTTTTGTCATAAAGGTTGCGTTTTGGATGTCATGTCCCTCTCGTAGAGGGTTCCCTTGGATATCTCAGATATTTTTTCATATAGGATATGTTTTGGGTGTCCTGTACCTCTGATAGGATGTTTCATTGGATATCTCAGATATTTTCTCATATAGGATATGTTTAAGATGTCCTGTACCTCTGATAGAAGGTTCCCATGGATATCTCATATATTTTGTTGTATAAAATATGTTTAAGTTGTACTGTACGTCTGATAGAAGGTTACCTTGGATATCTCAAATAGTTTGTCATATAGGATATGATTTGGGTGTCCTGTACCTCTAATAGAAGGTTCCCTTGGATGTCTCAGATGTCTTGTCATATAAGATATGTTTTAGTTGTACTGTAAGTCTGATAGAAGGTTCCTTTGGATATCTCAGATATTTTTCATATAGGATATGATTTGGGTGTCCTGTACCGCTGATAGAAGGTTCATTTTGAAAGCTGAGATGTTTTGTCATAAATCATATGTTTTGGATGTCCTGTACCTCTTATAGAAGGTTCCATTAGACATCTTTGATATTTTGTCATATAAGATATGTTTTTGCTTTACTGTACCATACCTCAAATATCTTGTTATATAGGACATGTTTTGGATGTTGTGAATATCTGATAGAAAGTTCCCTTTGGTATCTCAGATAATTTTCATATAGGATATGTTTTGGGTGTCCTGTACCTCTGATAGAAGGTTCCCTTGGATATCTCTGATATTTTGTCATATAAGACATGTTTTGAATGTCCTGTACCTTTGATAGAAGGTTTCCTGGATATCTCAGATATTTTGTCATATAAGATATGTTTTGGATGTCCTGTACCTCTGAAAGGGGCTCCCTTGGATATCTGAGATATTTTGTCATATAAGATATGTTTTGGATGTCCTGTACCTCTGATAGAAGGTTCCCTGGATATCTCAGATATTTTGTCATATATGTTACGTTTTGGATGTCCTGTCCCTCTGAAAGAAGGGTCCCTTGAATATCTCAGATGTTTTGTCATATATGTTACGTTTTGGATGTCCTGTCCCTCTGAAAGAAGGGTCCCTTGGATATCTCATATAAGATATGTTTTGAGTGTCCTGCACCTCTGATAGGAGGTTTCATTGGATATCTCTGATATTTTGTAATAAAGGATATGATTTGAGTGTCCTGTACCTCTGATAGAAGGTTTCCTTGGATATTTCAGATATCTTGTCATATAACTTGTCATATAATATATGTTTTAGTTGTACTGTATGTCTGATATAAGGTTCCCTTGGATATCTCATATATTTTGTCATATAAGATATGCTTTGAGTGTCCTGTACCTCTGATAGAAGGTTCCCTTTGATATCTCAGATATCTTGTCATATAAGATATGTTTAAGATGTCCTGTACCTCTGATAGAAGGTTCCCTTGGATATTTCAGATATCTTGTCTTAATAAGATATGTTTTAGTTGTACTGTATGTCTGATAGAAGGTTCCCTTGGATATCTCAGATATTTTTCATATAGGAAAAGATTCGGGTGTCCTGTACCGCTGATAGAATGTTCATTTGGATATCTGAGATGATTTGTCATAACTCATATGTTTCGGATGTTCTGTACCTCTGATAGAAGGTTCCCTTTGGATATCTTTGATATTTTGTCATATAAGATATGTTTTGGATGTCCTGTACCTCTAATAGAAGGTTCCCTTAGATATCCCAGTTGTTTTGTCATATAGGATATGTTTGGATGTCCTGTACCTCTGAAAGGGGCTCCATTGGATATCTGAGATATTTTGTCATATAAGATATGTTTTGGATGTCCTGTACCTCTGATAGAAGGTTCCTTTGGATATATCAGATATCTTGTCATATAAGATATGTTTTGGATGTTGTGTATATCTGATAGAAAGTTCCCTTGGATTTCTCAGATTTGTTGTCATAAAGAATATGTTTTGGGTGTCCTGTACCTCTGATAGGAGGTTTCATTGGATATCTCTGATATTTTGTCATATAAGACATGTTTTAGTTGACTGTACGTCTGATAGAAGGTTCCCTTAGATATCTCAGATATTTTGTCATATAGGATATGTATTGGCTTCTTGTACCTGTGATAGAAGGTTGATTTGGATATCTCAGTTATTTTGTCATATAGGATATGTGTTGACTGTCCTGTTTCTCTAATAGAAGCCTATATTGGATATCTCAGATATTTTGCCATGTAGGATATCTTTTAGCTGCATTTTTATTATGTATACTATAGAATTGCTCTCATGAGAGGCAGTCTCCCGACTGACTTACGGAATGCCGATGGTTCTACTCACCTTGACCAGCCCTTGCGGGCAGTTGAGTATGGGGTCTTCCTCAATCATTAAGAGTCGGGCATCGCTACATAACTGAAATAATGTTGATGTGATGTAAAACCCATATATAAAAAAAAAAAAAAAAAATAGAATTGCTCATATGTTATAATATATTCCATTACATTAACAACATTTAAAGCACAACAGTGTGTTACCTCAATGCAGTCTGTAGAATTTAGTCATAATTGTTATAGAAATTTGGAAGCCACCTTTAGTTATTAAAGCTTGTGGAGCTCACTAACCAAAGCCAAATTAAGCATGGTTTTATTATCAACCTTTGCATCCTTGCTTCAAATAATGATCTCAAACAAAACATTGTTTATATGGGATATTATAGCTTTCTTCGAATCAGCAGTACTAGTCTAGGGCTCTTGTCTTGCCAAAAAGAACTATGTTACCAGAGATATTGTTAGGGCTCGAACCGGGTACCCGGATTTCTAAGTCCACTATCTCAGCCACTTGGTCGTGTAGGACCCTTGCACAAGAGGTATAAATCTGTTTCAGCAGTGCCTTAACTGTATTTCTGTATTTTAATGCACATTCATGCTTCCAGTGTAACAAAGTCAGCAGTTGAGTACTGAACAGCTCTCAATCTGTAGCATCTCACCTATATATATCTGGGTTTTACATCACATCAATATTATTTCAGTTATGTTGCGATGCCGTACTCTTAATGATAGAGGAGGACCCTTTACTCAACTACCAATAAGGGCTTGCCAAGCCAAGTAGAACCATCCTAATCGCACAAGTCAGTCGGGCGACTACCTCTCATGAAAATCCATACCCCTTGCCAGGATTTGAACCCTCATGGAGAGGGGCCATGTGATTCCAAGTTCTGTACTCTAAGCACTAGGTCACGGGGGCCCAAGCATCTAACTACATGTACTCGAATGCAAATTTACAGCGGTGAGAAAACTCATGCTGCATTGATTTCATCTGATGTCAGAAAGCATGTTTCACAAGCCAGGAAGTTGACTCACACCCAAAAACTAAGACAGGAAAACCAGCACAAGTTTATCTTTGTTCATATTTCTTCCATCATTTATTGCATCCATACATTTAAACAAATAATAATGTCCGCCAAGTGTATCACCTTGAAAAAATTTCATGTTTTTTTGTTTTGTTGGTTTTTTTTTATAAAAGAGAAAGAATAAAAGGAAGAAGTATGTATTTAACCCTGTAATGAACAAGTATTCAATTATATTGTTGCAAAAGTTTGCCTATTCATTCTCCCTGGATTCCAACCAGTGCTAACCATGTTGACCATGAGCTACCTTTCCTGTACAATGTATCGAGGGTTCAGTGCAAGACTATAGTTAGTGCTGCAGGTATGTGAAGCACTTACTATAGTCTTGCATTGAACCCTAGGTATATCATTTACCCATGTCATTGAAAGCCATGGATAAAGTCTAACACTACTATTGGTTTTTTTTCCATTAAGTAATCGCACATAAGCAATACATGCATAGGAAAAAATCTCATGTATATATTGCAAGAAACAAGGAAAAAACAAATGATTTTACACACATGTGGGAACGCTACAACAAGTCCCCTTTTCCAAGTTATTTAACTCTTTACCGCCTGCAAATGACAAGATTGAAAAAAAGCATTGTGGCAAAAGGAAAAATTGCTTGTGACAAGCAATTTCTCCTTTTGCCACAATGCTCTTTGAAAGTTGTCTGATGCAAGACGCACAAATGTGGCGTAAGGTGTTAATGTATTAAAGTGGACAAGAATAATACAGTATGGGAATTGCTTAGAATGTATTCTATATCAAAACTGCATGGTTCATCTGGAATTGGATAGTGCACTCCCATCCCACAATTTGTGAGATTCAACTTATTTATTTTAAGTGATAGACAGGTATCCCTAATGTTGTACGGATTGTATTAAACTTAATGTATTAAACTTAATCAATTTCACTTACTGTACTTATTTCAAGTGTTAGACATGTGTCCCTAATTTTGTACAGATTGCATTAAACATAATGCATCAAACTTAATCAATTACACTTATTTATTTCAAGTAATAAACAGATATCCCTAATGCTGAACAGATTGCATTCAACTTACTTTATTCATCCCATATTGATGAATACTTACTTTGAAGAGCCTAAAGATAATAATTAAAGAGTTCCTTTTTTCGTAACAGTGTTCATTGACGAAATTAAAGCAGATTTACTAAAGCCAATTAATAACAAGGAAGATTTGGTGAATGGAAATATGCTCTTTCAGCAGAAAATCGCCATCAAATCTTCTTTACATTATGCTTTCAAATAAATGCAAACAAAGCACACCTATTTGGCTTGATTCCTTAATGAAATAACAAAATTCAACTAAACAAAGAAAGACAAAGGAAACAAAATGTAAAAAAGGGTGAGCATTACAAAACAAATGGAACAAAAACTTTAAAAGATATTTCTTATCTTAGCATGACATTCACTCAAACAAATCTTCTATGCCAGATAACTTTATACACATCACATTCATGTTAGAATCAAAGATGTAAACTTTCTGATATTTCAAATATATACATGTATTTACAACCATGGGGAAATGTTTTTCAGGATCTTATCGAAGCTGTCAATACCTTTTAAGGATCATCACAAACTTATATTAAATTCTACAAACTCTCTCAAATTTAAGTCCATCATGAATTTAATATTCATAATGGAGTTTAAACAGCTGTTTAGAAGCAGTCAAAATCCTAGACCTTGGTTTTCATAAAGATACATTTGTAAGTGTTTAGATGAAAAGTATGTTTATTTGGGATTCTATTGCTATCATATCAAAGACATCAAATTCATAGAATTCACATCATTTATCACTAAGAAAATAGACCATTATAAACAAGGAAATTAATCAACAAATCTTATCTGATATGAAAAAAGGTTGATAAATCATTTCCAGTATGACAACAAATGTACTTTTACCACAAATTTATTTTTCATGGAGAATTTGTCAATCCCACTTAAAAAAGACACCAATTAAGATCTAAGCCAAAAGCAAAAAAAAAAAGGCATTCTTTTGATAGTATCTTAATTTGGACTTATCTCAAAGTTGTTACAGGTGAATAGTTAATCCATCCACATCATAAGTAATTATCTTCTTACACCTGCAAGTTAATTGGTTAAGAGCCAGAACAGAATATTCTGTTCTGTTCTGTTAAGAGCAATTTTACCTTTATTCAAAAATGGTTTCGATGAAAAATCACAAAGCAACTCCTTTTTTTCTATCATTAGTGTTTGTCTTTTGCTCCTTTTTTTTTTTTTCCTTTTTTGGTATTGATTTTCTGACATAAGTGCTTTGGTAATGGTGTAACGGAGGAATGATGGAGAAGCAATCTAATAATAATGAAACATAAAAAAACCAATATATTGATATGTAAGCAGCAGCAATCACAAATGTTAAAAAAATATTGTGATGGCCAATCGTTAAAATATTCTCTCATTTTAGTTAAATGCCACACAACGAATCGTTTTCTCTAAAATGAGTCATTTTAAATGACCCAAACGATAAATCCATTCATTCATATGTTTTTGGTTATTTTCTAGAGGAGTGTAAGTTGGCAAGAGAAAATCTCATTGTAAACATCTTTAAGATATTCTGTTGAAACCATTAAAAAGAAAGGAAAAATTGCCCATAACGAGCAATTTTATCCTTTTTACATGGTGGTTTCTAAAGTATTTCACAATGGATGTGGCAAAGCTAGGTATTAAGGTGAAATGGTTTAAACAAATCATTATGGCAGAATAAGAAGAACAAGCTTACATTTTGTCTCAAGACTGTACACTTATGTGGATAAGTTTATCTTTCTAAAGTGTTGAAATGTTTACAATTGTGCATTAATCTATAATTTTTCCAGGTTCTTTAATACATATTACCTCATTTCCATGCTCCTTAAAGAAGACCTTACTAACAACTGTGACAAAAGTACATATTACTCCTATTAGGCAATAATCACTTTTCGAAACTTTATGACTAAATCATAATCTAAAGGCTCACTAAGACATCTATGTCAGGATCTTTCTAAAAGAGATAACATTTGAAAACACTGCATCAAATTAAAATATTCTTTTTATGTCACATTTATCAAAATATAAGCTTCAAGCATAGTTAATGAGAGAAATAATTGAAATAAGTATTGATTTTTACCGGCTTTCTCTTATACCAGCTTTCTCTACTTTTGTCAAAATAGGATCCAATATCTTCCACTTTTGGGTTCAGTGCAAAAGTGCAAGTGCAAGTGCATTGTCAATGTTTAGGACTTTCTATTGTCTTGCACAGAACACTAGAGCTACAGTGGTGTCAAAAATGAGAGTATACATAGAAAACACCTTCCGGTTAAATAGTTTGTGAATAAATACAATGTATCAATATTTACATCTAACAAAAGATTGGAAAATAAAAAAAGGAATTAAAAAAAACAATGGAAATAGTAAGTTGACCCAATCTATACATACAAAGCAATATAAATACACAATAACAAGAGGTGTCCATAAGACAGCATGCTCGACTATTCAATTAATGTCTGAAGATGGAAGCAAAACATAAAATAAGATGTTCTGTGTACAGAAGCTAGTATAATTTGCTTGAAATCAATAGTAGAACTGTTGCACTTAGTCAGTAACCTAACATTATGTTCCTTAGTCAATATGTTAAGTTTCAATCCATTCCCTATAGCTCATGGTTGTAGTTGATGAGAATAAAACTTGCTTGTAAAACTTTTACCAAGTGCAATGAAACTGATTATTTGCTTAAAATCAAAACCAGAGTTTAGGGGTTTCATCAATGAACAAAAAAAAACAGATATGAAACTTGTTCAGGGACCTTACATAATGACACTGAACAAAGTTGTGAAATATCAATCCATTCTTTACATCACTGTACAAGATACAAACTTGCATTTAAAACTTGGACAAGGTGTTACACCGATGCCAACACCCGGGTGAGCAGTATAGCTCTCCTTCTTTGAATAGTCAAGCTAAAAATGATTTGCATATATTACTATAAAAAATGACTTCATTATATTACATAGAGATTTACATATACGTATGATAAACACCATGTGATCCATCCATTCAAACTTATTAATATACATAACAGATTCATTTTATTTTCTCCAAATACAATACAGTATGTCTTTTCAATCTTTCTTCTAAAAGAATGGTTTTTGTAGCGTTTAACGCCATTAAAACAATAATTACATCCAATGTGGTGGCAAACCACCTCACCACCATCTCTTCATTTTTCAAAGCGGGGAATCACGTGGCTAGATTTGAGAAAAAATGACTTTTTAAACAGGTACATCTTCCGTACAACTTACTTGTTTTTCATCAGTTACTGAGTACCATATGGCCAGCCCAAAGCAGTTTCAGCGAGTATGAATGGTTTTCCCCTGGATGGCCTTATAACCTAAATAAGTCATGGAGTGTTTCTCAATTGACGGTTCAGGAAATTGCGAAACACTCCATCATTTATCTCAGGGCAAAACCTGGCATCACGTTACATTTTCATCTTTGTTCAAGTTAACCAGGGGTGGCAAAATCAATTGTCTTCATTGCCGAGCTTCTCAAAAAGCTTTAACGTGAAAGTGGATTTTTACTGAAATTCACTATATATAATCATTATATCGACAAGTGCAGAGATAGATTTGGCGTTTTACCGACATGTATATCAAAATCAGATTTCGCCACCCCAAAGTTTTGTGAACAATTTGGATCTACAGAGTCTACACTCATCTAGGATACTGGATTTCCCTTGTACAACACATAAAGTATATATATACACTGATTATGTCCTATAATGTACTGAACAGAAAAAAAAGTTCATATGAATATTATGTTTCAACAACGTTCTGAGTGTTAGACGATCTTTGTGTTAACTAATGTGATGATAAAAGTATCAAAGTCTTTATTATCAAGAACAGGGTACCGTTTTACTAAAATATTTTATGCTAAAAACTTGAGTAAGATCTAAACAAGGTTCCCTCTTGTTTCAACATTGGGGTAAGCAGTATTGCAAAGTAACAAATCATTGGTAGTCATTACAGCAGGCAAATGAAATCAATGAGTTGTTTGGTAAAGGACTTTATACCCTGTACTGCCTACCACAGTTACAACTGGTTATTTCCAGAAATTCTCATCTAATAGAGAAAATCTTTGAAACTGACAACTTTTGAAATAATTGAAGGAAAGTAGAAAATGCTACTTATCATGTGAAGTTTCTCAATGCCGTAGGATTTCAATTTTTTTCAGCCATATCTGCTTTTCCAAAAAAAGGAAAAGAAAAATACAAATCAAATACAAAAAGCATTCCTGCTCCATATAAGAGTTTCCCATCGCTATCAAACTCAATTCTTTTCAGAGACTGTCTCTTTCAATAAGCCAAGTGTATGCTGATCGTTGAATGTAGGTTAATGTATATAAGTCTATATCTTAACATCTTCGGACTATTTGGGACAAAAAAACACAAAGAACATTGGGAATAATATCATTTGAAAGTTGAATTGGAATTAGTTTTGAAGTCGCATCACAATTGCTTCCGCTGTTTAACTCAGCAGGTCCTGAAAATAAAAGAAAGAGATCATTAAATTTATTATCCCTTCACTTAGGCTTTTCACCAATTTGAAATAAAAAGCCCTGTGATGTGACATTTGGCAAGTATTTTCACTAACAACTTTAGAACAATTATGTTAGGATCCAAATGAACTTGTATTTCTTATCGAAACTCAGTTGAGAGTAATAAATAAGTGAAAATATGAAAGCAATGCTTTTAACTCAATGTAGAATAAAAAAAAAAACTTTAACTAAACTGCACTTCATGAAAAACTTTATATAACATGCATGACGAAAAATTTTGAATTAAGTTTTGGTTAAGGTAAAGGCTTTGCTTGTTATAATGTCACCCGTAGTGAAAGGGTCAAATCCTGAGAGGGATATGGATTTGCATGAGAGGCAGTCTCCCGACTGACTCACGGAATGCCGATGGTTCTACCCGCCTTGACCAGCCCCTATGGGTAGTTGAGTATGGGGTCTTCCTCCATCATTAAGAGTCGGGAATCGCTACATAACTGAAATAATGTTGATGTGATGTAAAACCCATATATTAAAAAAAAAAAGGGCCAGCCACTTTGGCTTATGAGACATTTTTTACTGATTATACCAAGTACCTCCCAACTTATGATTATACCAAGTACCTCCTAACTTATGAGTATACCAAGTACCTCCCAACTTATGATTATACCAAGTACCTCCTAACTTATGATTATACCAAGTACCTCCTAACTTATGATTATACCAAGTACCTCCCAACTTATGATTATACCA
This sequence comes from Cerastoderma edule, assembly GCA_947846245.1. Taxonomy (NCBI): domain Eukaryota; kingdom Metazoa; phylum Mollusca; class Bivalvia; order Cardiida; family Cardiidae; genus Cerastoderma; species Cerastoderma edule. The sequence goes on along the minus strand of OX401413.1, from coordinate 7,579,620 downwards.
AGTACCTCCCAACTTATGATTATACCAAGTACCTCCTAACTTATGATTATACCAAGTACCTCCCAACTTATGATTATACCAAGTACCTCCTAACTTATGATTATACCAAGTACCTCCCAACTTATGATTATACCAAGTACCTCCTAACTTATGATTATACCAAGTACCTCCCAACTTATGATTATACCAAGTACCTCCCAACTTATGATTATACCAAGTACCTCCCAACTTATGATTATACCAAGTACCTCCTAACTTATGATTATACCAAGTACCTCCTAACTTATGATTATACCAAGTACCTCCCAACTTATGATTATACCAAGTACCTCCTAACTTATGATTATACCAAGTACCTCCCAACTTATGATTATACCAAGTACCTCCCAACTTATGATTATACCAAGTACCTCCTAACTTATGATTATACCAAGTACCTCCTAACTTATGATTATACCAAGTACCTCCCAACTTATGATTATACCAAGTACCTCCTAACTTATGATTATACCAAGTACCTCCCAACTTTATCTCTTTGCCAGGCACCAAGCGATAAAAGTCAGTAACCATTACTTTAACTAACTCAGGGCTCATGAACCCGCCAATTCAGAACAAGTCCAACAAAAAACATTTGCTGGACCTTCAACCTCCCCATTTTGAGGGGGACACTTTGACCACTAGGCCACCGTGACAGATTAAAGCATACCAACAGCAATGTTAATTTTGTTTGACACAATCAATTCTACTTACATCATCAGAATCATCATGGTATGATCCAAATGGATTTGTATCTTTTGGTTTGATGGCCCCATTTTGTCGGGCAGGCTGTTGAGCTGGTTGGCGGGAGGACGGGCCTCGCCCACCCTTCGACGGCTGAATGGTACTGGTGGTGAGTTCCTGTAATAATGTTTTGTATTACATTTTTGGCAAGGATTAATACAGATTAAATAAAAAAAATCTTAAAAAAATTCTCATTGATAAAAAACTCCTATTGAGCAATAATATATCCATTTCTCACAGCTGTTTCTCAAGTTTTCTCCTAATGAGCAATTTATCCATTTCTCACATCAGCTTCCATAGTCAACTCCAGCAGGTACATCAATGTTAGGCATCATTAAGTTAGCAGTAAAAGGAGTCAAAGCAGTACAAAATTTCTGAAATAAAATCTATCAATTTGACCAGTTCATTTTACCAATTATCAAATGGAAGAATAATTTGAATTTCAGTTGTCGGTCTTGTTCAGTTAACCCTTAGAAGGCTAGGTAAATTTCTAAAAATAGATTTTTGTGTCGTCTGCTTTCAAAAACCTTAAATATCTGTTTAATTCTGATGAGGAAAGATACTCAGAGTTTGCAAACAGGTTGGATCACAGGCCAGCCGCCAATTTACTTAGTGGCTGGCCTGGATCTTAACTGTTTGCATAAGCCTGTTCCAGCACTATAAGGGTTACGGGATAGTTAAAAATTTACTAACCTCCTCGTCTGAGTTGAGATAATTGGTTGTCGATGACGACAGGGCATTGTCAAGCTCATCACTCCAGTCTCCATTATCTTGCGTAATCATTGCCTGATTCTGGTCGAGCATCGAGTACCTGTACCCAACTTGACTGAAAAAAGTTTCTATTTTTTACAAGGCATGCGAGGGAGGGGTGTTGATTGACAACAGGCTAGAACTAGAGAGTGAGTTCTCTTTTCACCAACTTATTAAACATTAGAGGGAGGAGGGGGAAGGGGCAAGGAGTGCCAAATTTGCCTAAATATGGATACTGACGAAAACAGAATTCTTTAGATGTTTTAATTTCTTAGACATCATAAACTTGAGTGTTTTTTTCTTTCATCATGCACGTAAAGCTCTTGATTCATAGTCCCGGGTTTGATCCCGGGTTTGGTCCCGGGTCTCACTGCTGGAACTTTCAGAGATAGCTTTCTAATATTTCCCGTCTCACCAGTCCTTCGAATGAGACTTTAAACCGAAGTCCTGTGCTAGGAGAAGCCTGAATTGGCTAATACAAATATGAAGTAAAATGACCCATTAGCAAATTAGCAAATCTCTGCTTATGCACAAAAGCGTAGGACATGGGGAGGATGGGCAGAGTCAGCTGACATATATCTAATCATTTACCTTAAGAAGAAGTAGTTGTCCTTCTAAAAGTCAGCAATTTCGCATGCTTTATTTAACATTTAGTATTGCCGATTTTTATGACCCTAGTATAACATCGCTTATTTGCATAACTACATGGAATAGCCCAATCACAGATAGGTGACACAGGTAAACTGTAACGGTAAATTTCGAACTTCTGCGAGTATTTCTCAAGCTAATCAGGTGAATCTTGTCGGGCTTTCAATTGTAACAATTAACCAAAATCCCATATGTAAAGGATAATGGCTGCACCTCTGTATAATTCCGAAGACGCATCGGATGAGTTTGTCTATCTGACTTGGACCACGAGTACAAGTTCTATTGGCATGTTATCAAGCCACATTTAAGACTTAATGCCATGTCTTATTCATTAAGACAGTCTATTGTGGTCAATCTGTGATTGCTGTCTCGCATGTAAATATGCAAATAATCATGTCATTGAACGCAATGAACGGTCAGTATAATTGTACGGTTGTTGTTCTACTTTTGCACAGGTTGGGGAGCAGCTATACTTTGTTATCTCCCATTGATCAAAAGAGCCAAACTTTGCGCTAGAATTTACGAATTTGATTTATAAATCTAGTGTTCTTGTTTAAATCTAACAATTGTAATTAAGAAGAAAAACAACAACAATGATTTAAACAATGAAAACTCTATGGATCATTAAGACTTAAAAAGAGTATAATAGCACATTCATTCTAATATCAAAATAACGGTTTGGAAGATAGCAACTGAATTCGCTAATACTTATTGTCAATCAACAAGAACAAATAAAAGTAAGAATTAGAATTAGGACAATAGCTCAGATGGCGGATATTCCCTTCCATAGATACCAGGCTCATAGTTTTGAAAGAAGACCCAAATTTGACTGCCTACAAGCGTTAGTCAACCCTTTCCCAACAAATTTTTGACTGTCCTAAATTGAAAGAGTTTGCAGACGACATTTCAAAATGTGATGAAATTGGAAAATAATCCTCTGATAGGGCAGAAAACATTGTGGGAAAAGGAAAAATTGCTCGTTACGAGCAATTTCTCCTTTTCCCACAATGTTTTCAAAAGTCGTCTGCAACAAAGTGGTCAAATGTCGTTAATGTTTGGGAAAGGGTTAAGCCGAGTAGAACCATTGGCATATGTAAGACACTTCCCCTCATAAAAATTCTCATGCTTTTGTATGGTGTTGAACGCCATGTCAACAATTATTCAGTAATGTTACAACTTTCCTAGATCCAACAGTACTAGGCTAGGGCTCTGAAGTGACTTGCCAAACGGCATTCCCCCGAAACCAGAGCTAATCCTCATGCTATCACCCGGAAATGAACCCACGCCGAGAAGGACAATGTGGTTTTAAGTTCTGTGTTCTTGCCCACTGAGGCTCCATAATTGATCCTTAAAGCACAAGGACAAACGCACTTTGAAGAAAAGATGTGTTTATACATTCATTATATTGCAAAATTACAATCAGACCTCATCGAAGAGGTCTCACTTCTATAAGGCGTCAATCAAGGGATTTCAATAACAGTAGAATTGCTCATTCATAAGCAAATTCTACTTTTGTCACAACTGTTAAAAACATTGGTAACATAAATATATTTGTATTAGGGTAACAATTAAACATAACTCACTGTTTCCTCAGTAACAAATATCTCCTCGTGAAGTAAACTCCCATCACAGCTGCCAGCGCCAGCACCACAATCACCAACATCACAGCAAATATCTTGATTCCCTTGCTCATCTGTACAATGGTAATGGTATATAACCATACTTAACCCATTACGAAACAATGACGACATTTGACCACTTTGTTGCAGACGATTCTGGAAAACATTGTGGGAAAAGGAGAAATTGCTCGCTAAGAGCAATTTCTCCTTTTCCCACATGGTTTTCTGCTTGATCTGAAGCATGTTTCTCAATTTCGTCACATTTTGCAATTTCGTCTGCAAACTCTTTCAATTTGGGACAGTTGAAAATTTGGTGTTTGGTAAAGGGTTCAAGGTGCTTATTCACAGGTGTAAGGAAGTTTGAGTCACAAAATAAAAAAGTTCTGTTTATTATCTTATTAATCAATTAACAGGGAAATGTTGACATTGTCATCTAAAGGGTTTTAACTTAGAGGATGTTGTTCTTCAAACTCTTGGACTGATTGTAGGTTCGAAAATTCCTGTTTGTTTGTATGGTGTTTAACGCCGTATCAACAGTTTTTCAGTCATGTAACAGCTCTCATGGATCCCTGATCCCTGCTTTGCATCATCCTTTGAACAGTCAAGTGTGCAAATTGGTTTATGGTATTTCAACTTTTTTCACTAATCTTAATGAAAAATAACATATGATCTGAAGAAACCCAACAAAGCATTCTTAATTTAATGGAAGAATCATGTGGTCAGATTTGAGAAACAAATGGCCCCTGAACCCTCCTTTCCGGTTTTTAACTGAAACAGATGCATCTTCCTTATAACTTACCTTTTTTCATTGAGTAAATCCTATCATAGAGCCAGTCTGAAGTGGTTTCAGTGAGTATCAACAGTTTTCCTCTAGGTGGTCTAAAAACCAAGATAACTCATGGAGTGTTTCATGATTTATGAGTCAGGAAATCACGAAACACTCCATGAATGATCTCTGTTATTATGCCATCCCGAGGAAAACTGTAAATAATCAATGAAACTGCTTCCTGCTGACCCGTTGGTAGGCGTTATTCTATGAAAACAAGAAAGGTATAACGAAGATGTTTGAAAACCTGAAGCAAGGGTTCGCCGGCCATTTTTCTTAAATCTGACAACATGACTCCCACCATTGCATTCTTAATTACCTGTTCTTCTTCTTTTGATGCCTTGAAGTTAGTGAAGGCATGGCTACATTCTTTGTCGAGATCTATTATTTTTGATGAAGGTGTAAACCCCCCTGTACATTGGTCACCTGGGATTTTCCGGTAACTGAAATTATTTTGTACAAAAAAGGTTTGTTAGTTGCATAAAAGGTTTAGTTTGATTTCAACATGTTTTCAGTTTAATTGCACTATTATTTCACTTATTCAAACAATTTTCCAGTAACTGATGTTATTTTGTACAAAAAAACGGTTTGTTTGTTTCATAAAGATTTAATTTTGTTTTCAACATGTCCTCAGTTTAATTACAGTTACAATTCACTTATTCAAGCAGTCTCATTTAGTCACAATGGCTTCATTCCAAAAATGAAATAAAAGTTATTTTTCAAGTTTTATCATTGACGTCTGCTGTGTCTTTCAATTTAGACAAGTATAGTAATCCTGTGTAAAGAAATGAATGAATTTTCTGATGTCGGTTCAAAATGAGTATGCATATGTGCAGCTGTTTTGACAAAAATCTATATAGTCTAATAGAATTCATGGTTAACATTTAAAAGGACACTCTCACAAAATCAGATTTTAATCATTTTAACCCTTAAAGTGCTGGGTACCGTTTTACTAAACAATTTACAGAAAATATTTGCGTAAGTCATAATTGATAGACATGGATAGTATCTTCAATTAAAGTACAATATTGCAATGTGACACGTCATTGGAAGTGTCTCGGAGAGACGATTCCAATGATGTGTTACTTTGCAATATTGCTTAACCCAATATTGATAAAAGAGGAACTGTTGTTTTAGACTTACGCAAATCTTAAGCGTAAAGTGTTTAGTAAAACGGTACCCTGGAGCTGACTTCATACTTATGCAAACAGGTTAGATCAAGGTCAGCCACCAAATAAATTGATGGCTGCCCTGACGCTTCTTACGAGTATCTTTCCTTAACAAGATTAAGCAGATATTTAAGGTTTTGGAAAGCAGATGACCCAAAAATCTTTTATTTAGAAAATTACCCAGGATTCTAAGGGTTAGAACAGAGCGTTTTCTATAGAAAAAATGACATCAAAGATCTATGGAGTTATGTTAAGCTGGATTATTGATACGCTTCTCAACCTTTTATTAGTGTATGATGGGGACATATCACATTCATTGTGCAGATTACGTAAACCGTTTTAACAGATTTTTGTAATCAATGATCTATATTTAGTTTACCTACAGGGGAATGGCAGAAATTAAGGATACAATCATCTCATGGGTCTCACAAACATTTGACTATGCTTGAGCATACAGTCAAACTTGTGTTAAGAGGTCAGCCTATGGAACTGAGAAAATTGGCTGTTTATGACAGGTTGGCTGCTTCACACTTTCCCAAACAATAACTACATTTGACCACTTGTTGCAGACAACTCTGGAAAACATTGTGGGGAAAGGAAAAATTGCTTGTGACGAGCAATTTTTCCTTTTCCCTCAATGTTTTCTGCCCTATCAGGTTATTTTCCAGTTTCATCACTTTTTGAAGTGTCGTCTGCAAACTCTTTCAATTTGGGACGGTTAAAAATTTGGCGTTTGAGAAAGGGTTAACATAAATTGATGTGCACAATAAACCCAACAATGGGAGTTTCTATAGTGGTTGTTTAATGCAGGTGGCTGCTTAAAAGAATGGTTGCTTAACACAAGTTGGACTGTATCTATTTCCCTCAAGAGAAATGTTCAAAATGGGTAAGAGATTTACAATAAAGCATCGAAAAGCAAGAAAGTTTGTTTCGCTTTTTAATACGAAGACATAGGAAATTGCTAACTTTATAATAAAGAAATGAAAAATAAACATTTTCTTTCGTTGCAAGGAATGTTTAAAACACCCTTTTAACATTTACAACTCACAGAAAACAATCTATGAGATAGTCACTTTAACTCATTACCACCTGCAGACTAACATTATTTTTATTTGAAGCAGACGACTTAAGAAAAGCTTTGTAAACATGTGAAAAACCTTTTAGTTCTCCTGTTGTGATATGTGAATAGATGGAAAAAGCATTATGGCACAAGGAGAAATTGCTTGAAACAAGCAATTTCTCTTTTTGCCACAATGCTTTTTGAAATTCATCTGCGGAAAGATGCAAAAATGCAGCATTAGGTGGTAATATGATAAAAAAGTATTATTTTCCGCATGCTGCCTTACCCTTCAGACACCAGTTTTTCCTCATGCCCTCGCAAACAGATATCTATATCCGGGTTGACAAATTGAGAAATTTTAACACATTTATCACTGCCCCCTGGTCTATAGAAGCCGTAATCACTGAAAAAAAGAGAAGACATTGGCATACTGAAAAATAGAGAAGACATTGGCATACTGAAATAAAGAGAAGACATTCGCATACTGAAAAATAGAGAAGACATAGCATTCTGAAAAATAGAGAAGACATTGGCATACTGAAAAATAGAGAAGACATTGGCATACTGAAAAATAGAGAAGACATTGGCATACTGAAAAATAGAGAAGACACATGCACATTGACAAACATTTGGGACGTTTCTCTGCAAATTTAGGGGAAAGGGGAACTTGAGATCAAACCATCCCTCTCACAATGAACACAATGACAAAAGAGTTAGCATGTTACGCTGACTCATTTAAGATTGTTGGATTATTAGCAAGGCACGTGAGAATGGGTTCCATATATTTATAAACCGGCTTTCCACACAAAAAGAACAGACAGGCCTTAAGTCTCACTTCACTTTAATCAACAAAAACGCAGGGTTTTAGCAACTGATAAGTTTAAAATTTGGAAACAGTATTTGGTCTAGTGAATAGAATTGTGCCTATCAATTTTTCGCATTAAGTACTCCAAAAGCATAACTCTCTGAGAGTCCCTTTAATGAAAGAGGTTTTAACCCTTAGAATGGTGGGTCATTTTCTCGAACACAGATTTTTGTGTCGGCTGCTTTCCAAAACCTTCAATATCTTCTTAATTTTGATGGGGAAAGATACTCGGAGTAGCAAACAGCCTAGATCACAGGCCATTTGCCAATTTACTTGGCGGCTTGCCTGGATCTAACTGTTTGCATAAGCATGAAGTCAGTTCCAGCACTATAAGGGTTAAACAATAAACAAAACATATGTTGTCATCATATGTTACTTACCACTCATAGTCTTCCCTTGTGCAGGTACATGTTGCCTGGGATGATATCTTTTCATGGTTGTACCCATTGTAACAACTGTAAAACAATACAAATAAGTAAATCATGATTTGTTTGTTTGTATGGTGTTAAACGCCGTATCAACAATTTTTCAGTTATGTAACAGCTTTCCTGGATCCACCAGTACTAGACTAGGGCTCTGAAGTGACTTGCCAAAGGCCATTCTGACAAAACCAGAGGTGTCAGTCGGGCTTGAACCCGGAACCCCCAAGTTCTAAGTCCACCAACTTTACCACTGGGCCAGGCAGGACCCTCAAGTAAATCATGAAGAGATCTGATTAGACGAGCTAATATCGAGTAAACATCATATATCAAATACGGAAATAAGCATTATCAGATATGATAAATATTTTTTCAAATGAACGTAATCATAGTTATATTGTAATCATAGTTATATCGTCATATGACAGTTGAAATCCATTTCATTTATGAACCAGTATGAAAGACATGTAAGACACATCAACACTACTCAAACAAAAACAAAAAACAAAAAAATAGGAAGAAATAGATCAATGCCATTTAAAAGGATGTTGAGGATTCAATGCAAGACTACAGTAAGAACTTCATGTTCGAAAAATACTTTCTGAAGTGTTGCATGAACACTGGAGGTAAAGTACAGTGAAGCCTCGTTTATCCGGACCCCGACAATCCGGATGTCTCGCAATCCGAACGAAATTGTAAGGGAACGGAATTACTTGACCAGTTTGTTGCAGACGACTTTTGAAAACATTGTGGGCAAAGGAGAAATTACCCGTTACGAGCAATTTCTCCTTTTCCCACAATGGTTTCTGACATATCAGAAGATTATTTTTGTATTTCATCACGTTTTGAAATGTCGTCTGCAAACTCTTTCAATTTGGGATGGTCGACAATTTGCCGTTTGCTAAAGGGTTATAAGTATACACGTGCATACAGACCGTTTATGTCTTAATGTGTATAAGAACATGCTCTGCTTCATCAGTCTGGATGATTTGGTAATTTTGTTGGAAACAGACGTGTTCGGATTAACGAGACATCACTGTAATCACATTTGTCAACCCTTGGTATAAGATACGCAGAATAGTTAAGACCACAACTGATGTACACTGAGAACGACCACAGTAATCAGACAGAAGAATGAGTTTCAAAATGGCCGATTATGGGTATTCTACCTTAAGTGCAACCAAAGATTTTCAGTTTAGAAGTTAAATAAGTAAAACATATCCAATGGTACTTACAGAGAGTCCTTTTTAAGTCTCAGGAAAGTCTCTTTCATTCCGAGGAGACAACCAGGATCTGATGATGAGTAAGACTCGTGGGCAACCCATGGCTCATAGTCGTTACTACCACCTGTAAAATTGTAAACATGTGTATACAGTGAATAAGCATGTATTTCAATCAAAAAGCATGACACAACTGTACATACTTAGATAAATTATTGCTCCTTGAATTAACCATGCTTTCAGTAGCTAGCTTTAATTGTATATTAATTAACACTACAAAAACTGCATTGTTTCAACAACACTTTATTTTCATTTCAAATTCCTTTTTTTTTTTGTATAGTGTTTAACGCTGTACCAACAATTTTTCAGTTATGTAACAGCTTTCCTGGATCCACCAGTACTAGGCTAGGGCTCTGAAGTGACTTGCCAAAGGCCAATCCCATGAAACCAGAGGTGTTGGTGGGGCTCAAGCCCAGGACCCCCAAGTTCTTAGTCTGCCACATTGTTTCTCTATTTACAAGCACCTTTAAAAAATGGTTAGAACAAAAGATTTTGTTACCTACCATTTTGTAAAGAAAAATGCCAATTTGTGAAATCTTTCAAGAGGCTACTATCTATACTCACATTGTTGCTGAATGACATCTTTAAAGTCTATGACATGAACCTCCCATTTATGTGTATCCTTTAGGTAGCCCCAAATCATCACAACCAGACTCTTGCCTTCTGGTTCTGTCAGTAATCCTAGAATGTACAAAATTAAATTGTGTAGGGTTTTCTTTTTTTCTTACAATGACTGCATACACAAGAATCTAATACACCCTTGTTATCTAGATGCTTTTTAATGGGCGACATTGGTGCATTGGTAGAGCGCCCACCTCTGTACCGAGGGTCCAAGGTTCGATCCCAATAAGGCGAGCTGAAAATTACCGATACTATTCCGCAAATCAGCTCCTTTGGTACTAGTTTAGTATCCAGGAAGCAGTAATCTAGAGAGTGAATTTAATAAGCTTCATTCTTCCGTCACAATCAATGTTAATTAAATAAATATAAACTAGATGCCAACACAATCCACGTAAAAAATATAAGTATAAACTAGATGCCTTTCCACCAGTACCTGTGAATCTGAGGTCTTTAGTGGTGTAATTGTACTCATGCCAGCAACGACCTTCATCCGTGGAAAACTTGATGACCTTTGGCTCTGGTTCCCCTGGTACGGCAACCAGCAAACCACCATGATCTCCTATCTGGTAGTGGTGAGGCCCCTTCAGAGACTGAAAGTGAAGTTTAAAGACCCTGAACGTCAAATTATTAAGTTTGCAGAACTTACAAAAGAAAAGGATTTAGGAATACCCATTTATTTAATATTTCAGCAGAGAAAACTATTCAATATTAGCTAGTTTTTTGGTTTGATGCAAATCATGTAACAAGACGACAGAATCTAGATAAAGCCCGCATGTATGTCAAGCTATAGATAACCAGTCACGTTATACTCAGAATACACACAGAAAGCAAACATCCATGCTATTGCAATGAAGTGTTTACATTGAACTAGCCGGAATAACATACGGTTTGCAATGTAAACTTACACAGAAAGAACAACAGGGTATACTGATAGCTGATTACCATACAGTGGATGTGTCATCCTGTTAGTGATGCCGTGGGGGGGTTTCCGTCATTATATTTGTTTATAAAGCGATTTCAGTGACTTTATTTTTATGAATATTTGCTTGGAGCATAGCTGAATACCATATGCCAATTCCACATTTAACATATATATTTTTATTGTGAGACATTAGGGAACTTTAAGGAAACTCAACCAAGACGCTAAAAGTGATAGATGATGTATGATTTTGACCCCACCCCGTTTATAATGTGGTATACCACTATAAAGCTATTGGAAATGTTTTTTCAAACATTTCCAAAAGCTTAATAGTGATATGCCACATAAGAAAACCCTATCTGGTGTTGATGAGGCCCCTTCAGAGACTGAAAGTGACATTTAACACCTCATCTGGTGACTCGCTTAACCAACCCTTATGAGCAGGTATGGCAGAATACCAATAATCCAACATTTTGAAACTTATCTTTTTATCAAAATACTTTCATGGCATCACATCAGTCGTGGCCGGAATTAATAAAAGTAAAGTGAATAGTTTCAGCACCGACTGGTGTATACTGAGAACAACGGAATTAATCTGACAAAAGAGTTTCGAAATGGCGGATTATTGTACTGCTCAAAAGGGTTGGTAAAGCTGAGAAGAATCTCTTTTTTTTAAATGGGTTTTACATCACATCAACATTATTTCAGTTATGTAGCGATGCCTGACTCTTAATGATGGAGGAAGACCCCATACTCAACTGCCCATAAGGGCTGGTCAAGGCAGGTTGAACCATCGGCATTCCGTAAGTCAGTCGGGAGACTGCCTCTCATAAAAATCCATATCCCTCTCAGGATTTGAACCCATGCGGAGAGGGGCCATGTGATTTCAAGTTCTGTTCTCTAACCACTAGGCCACGGAGGCCCCTGAGAAGAAACATTAGCACTATGTGAATCAACAATATACAAATACCAATACCGAAGTTTTAACCCCGGCATAGGGATCAATAAGTCTCAAAATCCCTATCAATCCAAGAGACGGCCACAAACTCCCAATAACCCTCCCCCTCCCCCCCAAAAAATCTTTCTTTCATTCATTACACCATACATAATCCTTATGCGACAATATGAAAAAGAACCTTTAATTAGCATAAGATAGCATTTAATATCAATTTCATTTCTCTTTTGAATTATTAGTTTTCTTCGGCCAGGTAGACTCCGAAAGACTTCTATTTCATGAAAATACTGACAACCTGAACAAATATTTTCGAGATATACAAACTTACCAGCCTCCAATTATAACCACCATCACTTGACACAAACACATCAGGGTCTGTTCTCTGAAGGGCATCCGCTATATGACCTGTGTGATGCATAAGTATTAAGTAAGCTGTATAAAGAATTCAAGCATTTAATAAATAAGTTTGTATGGTGTTAAATGCCCTGTCAACCATTTTTAAGTTATGTTATGGCATTCCTGGATCCACAAGTACTAGGCTGGGGAATGACGTGCCAAAGGCCACTTCAACAATACCAGAGGTATCAGTGGGACTCGAACCTGGCACCCCCCAATACGAAGTCCACAACCTCAAACACTGGGCCACGCAGGACCCATTTTACAAAAAAGGCTTTGTCTATTATGCAGCTAATGTGACAGTTAAACACCAATTTTTAGAACCAAATGCAGGTTATGAAAATTGTAACAAATTAACATGCAACTCAGATCATGTGCTAGACCATATTGGCATCAAGAGTCTAACAACTTTATCCAAGCCTTAATATGTCAGTCAGTCAAGAATCTAACTCGAAATGCAGTAGCCCTGTGGTCAAACACAGGGTTTGCATCCATTCTTACCATCTTAAAAGAACTGAAATTGATTTAATTTTTCTTTATCACTTGCCAATCAACAACTATGCTTTATGCATCAGGCAAGCTTATGGCTTTGTAAGAATATAATACAGTATACAGTCATTTCATAGGCATTTGTGGAACACAATTAAAACTGTGTAGAGGGTACAGAGGTGTAGGGGATATCTCTTGAAGGTCTCCATGGTTTGAAATGCTGTTATCGGTACATTTAAAGTTTCATTTAAATCTACCTGATGCCTTACACAATGGTGAATGGCTCTCAAGCTTGGCCAAGCCTTAATGGCAGCTATGCTTCATGAGCCAGACATTGCAAGATCAATGAAAAACAATCAGTCGACTTGATGTAAAATCACAATGTAACTAATCTTTCAAATGCAGTATGAGATACATATCAAACTTGCTTTTATATTATCATTGATTTTGTACAATCTTTTGTTGGCTGGTGACATATTTGCTTACTATTATATTATCATTTGCTTTGTATAATTATGTTGTTCGCAGGTGGCCTATTTACGCCAGATAAACTTTTGTACAGTCTAACTTGTGTTAAGCAACCACCCTTTTAAGCAGCCAACCTGCCTTAAACAACCACTACAGAAAGTCCCATTGTTAGATTTACAGTGTACATCAATTTGTGTTAAGCAGCCAACCTGTCTTAAACGGGTAATTTTCTCAGTTCCATAGGCTGGCCTCTTAACACAAGTTTGACTGTATTTGTTTTTGTAATCAAACAAAGATTCCACTAAGACCTACCATGAGCCACAATCAGTCCTGTTGCAGTCTCTTCACTGAGGGGCGGTGCAGAATTGATATTTCTCTTTATACTATACATTCCATGGATTTGTAGGTAGCATTCCTGAAAAGGATGAAGCATTTGCATTGTTGAACTTTTATCAAATGTTATTGAATGATAGAATGTCTAAGTGCTATGGACTTAAGGGACAGTTTTTTTGAAATGTTTTTACAGTCCTCCATTAACCCTTTTAGTGCTAGAATAGATTCACGTTTATGCAAACAGGTTAGATCCAGGCCAGCCGCCAAGTAAGTTGGCGACTGGCCTATGATCTAACCTGTTTGCTACTCTGAGTAACTTTTTTCAACAAAATTAAGAGGATATTTAAGGTTTTGGAACGCAGAAGACACAAAAATCTATTTACAGAAAATATCCAGCATCCTAAGGGTTAAGCTAGAATTTATAACTTGGTCAGGCAGGCTGCTATGGAGAGCAGGACCTGCCGAGTTAAATACCTCAGTAAACACGACATCACACATAAAACTCGAAACATTAATCAATTGTGTACACATGGGAAAGAAGTCGGTGGCTTGAAAAAAGAATTCTGTGAAGGACTGGTAAGGTAATACTAGAAGTATGGATAGGTGCACTCTGACCTCCATGATTCGAAATATTGTTGAAAACGGCACAAAACTCCAATCATATCACCGAAATATCCTTCAATTAAAGTTTTTCCACCCCTAATGGAGAAACCTTGTATGGAGCTAAACACTGTGTCAACGATTTTCCTTGATCAACCAGTGCTAGGCTAGAGCTCTGAAGTGACTTGCCAAAAGACACTCCAACGAAACTAGAGGTGTCGGTGGGTCTATTTAAAAAAATGAGCCATTCAGGACCCCATATTCAAAATAATTAATATGGTTAATGGATTGAACAGGAGAGGATTGCCATGTCTAATGTTGTGAGTACATGTGGCCAGACCAATTTTCTCAATAAGAATTGGTTGAAAAGGCACAAAACAACATCTGAACAGGCCACTTGGAGTTGGGGCAGGGGTGGATTCATTTGGGGTTCTTTACATCGCCCCAAATTTGAACCTGCCAGAACATAATTTGAAGAGGTCACTTTTGCCTTCGGCTTGTTCTTATTGAGAACACCATAGTCCATTTTACTATAACTTGGTTATTTTGTATTTGTTATACAATGATTCAATTTTTGCCCTTAAATATGTTTGGGTCTAAATCAAAAGTTTACATTTTAAGCAGAAGGTTTATACTGTATAAAATAATTAACCAAATACCTTGGACTCATCCTTGCATGCCCCACCTTCCGGCCGTTTTATCTTCTGCCAAGTGGCTCCTCTATTGAATGTTATAACAGTATGGATACTATCGTCCAGATTCATCTGACTTGTTATGTACACCCCACGCATCGACTTCACTTTGTAAAAGTCGTGGATCTCTCCGTAGTTCGGATACAGGTGGCGTTGAAGAGACTCCGAGTATACCACACCGTTCACGGATGACGTGTACAGCGTACCGTGGCCACTGTCTGTAAATTTCAGCCATTTTTATTGGATTTTACAAGGGGTAGGCAGCACATATAATTTTGTATGATGTTGAACGCCCTATCAACAATTTTTCATTTATGTAACAGCTTTCCTGGATCCACCAGTACTAGGCTAGGGCTCTGAAGTGACTTGCCAAAAAGGTCACTCAAAAAAAAACCGTGTCACATTGTAATATTTTGTTTTCATGAAATTCATTTTGGACTTTTGTTAATATTTAACTTAAGTGGTCCAGTAAAACGGTACCCTGTTGGAGAAGACTTAAAAAACCTCTGTAAAAACATCTTGCAATTTTTTACAAGATGGTTTCTACCCAAAATCATAAGAAAATACATATGTGGTTACTTTCATTGAAGGCTTGTCTAAAATATTCATAAAGGAGATTGGATAAAGAAACTTCTTGGTTGATGTTGAGAATCGGAAAAGTTATCAAGGAAGAATTGGAAAAATTAACAACAAAGCATAGGAATATCATATGATGAGTCGAAGGCAAAACGGATAATAATCTGAAGACAAGCCTAATAACCCATTCTATTTATCCTGTTACCTATATGGATTCAAATTGACTCTAAATTGACACAAACGGAAAAGAAAAAAACAAAAAACATCTATATAGGGCTATGCAAACAAGTAGAGAATGATGAAAACATGACACCATATATCAAGACGTCACATATAACATCATGATTGTTTATGTGACTGCATATTAGATGGTTCATGCTGGATATCACAAATGTTATACGGCACCTTGTTATTGTTCCCAAAATGGCAGTGTTGACAGGATAAACATACCTAATGGGTCATCCACATGCATGAATATCAGGTTACTTTCGATATCCATCACCCGGAAAAACTGAAAAGCCAAGAAAAAGTTTGTAATGGTTTTGCTGCAACAATATTTCAGTTGTTTTTCAACGCCTGACTCTTTATCTATTGAGGAAGACTCATTGCTAAAGGTAGGATACCAATATTCTGCCATTTCAAAACTTATTCTTTCGTCAGATTACTTTGGTCTTTCTCAGTATACATCGGTCGTAGCCGTAACAATACCGAGAATGACCAAAGTATTCTCATGAAGGAACGACTTTTAAAATTAGCAGCAAAATTGTCTAGGTTCTAGAATAACTTACTATTATCAAAAAAATACTTTAAATCCCCTTTTAAGGGGTAACTGAGATGGTAACATGTTCATATGATGGTTTAAAAGTGTTAAGACGAAATGATGGTTTAAAAGTGTTAAGACGAAATGATGGTTTAAAAGTGTTAAGACGATATGATGGTTTAAAAGTGTTAAGACGATATGATGGTTTAAAAGTGTTAGGACGATATGATGGTTTAAAAGTGTTGTGACGATAAGGTTTGTTTACAATAAGTGATAAAACGAGGGCAGTCAAGAATTTCCAAGTGAATTTTGTAAAAAAGTCTGGGTCCAATGATATTTGACTAATTCTCCATTTGGAACATTAGTGTTGCTGCAGTTGAATAAATGAATTTAAACGATGAAATCAAATTATGCACTACACAATTCTGAAAAAAGGCACTTTGAAACATAGCTGATAATACTTCTGGTGTTAAATTGTCAGGATGATGTGGTGTTTTGCTGTGTTTTAAAATATTTTTTCAGAACTTAATTTCACACAGTTTTGCAGTTCTTGGGCAATATTCTAGCTTTAACTGGCAGTAAATTCTGTTTCGAGCATGTTGAAACCATTGACATTCTATAAGTCAGCCAAGAAACTACCTCTCATGGAATCCAAATTTACCCTTGCTGAGATTAGAGTCCACGCCGAGTAAGGCAATGCAATTTCAAGTTCTATACTCTAACCAATAGGCCATGATATTGCATTGAAAACAAAATGCGTATTCAATTTACTTATTTCATTAGTGAAGCATATTTCAATTAAACAATTGTTTATTTGAACATGTTTTCACTATTTCAGCAACTTTAAGCTTTATAACATGCCCGATTGAACTGCAAGAGGTTTATGTTGTCATATCATGGACATGGGATATCTTATCATATCATACATGGGTTAAAATGCATCAACATCATTTTTGTAATGATGCAATGCCTGACTCTTAATGATGGAGGAAGACTTCATATTCAAATGCCCATAAAGGCTGGCACCTCATACTCAACTGCCCATAGAGGCTGGTACCTCATACTCAACTACCCATAGAGGCTGGTCAAGCCAGGCAGAACCAAAGGCATTCTGTAAGTCAGTCGGGAGACTACCACTCATGAAAATCCAAATGCCGTCACCGGGATTTGAACCCACATGGAAAGGGGCCATGTGATTTCAAGATATCTACTCAAGCCCCACAAGGCCAAGGAGGCACCCTATATGAGATATCTATGTATACATCTAACCATCCGTTTTTTACAATTTGACAGTTCATAATTACATTAAGCCTTATAGTGCTGGAACCTACTTCATGCATATGCAAACAGGTTAGATCCAGGCCAGCTGCCAAGTAAATTGGCAGCTGGCCTGTGATCTAACCTGTTAGTTACTCTGAGTATCTTTCCTCAACAAAATTAAGCAGATATTTAAGGTTTGGGAAAGCAGACATCACAAAAATCTATTTTTTGTTTAGAAAATTACCCAGCATTCAAAGGGCTAAAGTAGAATACCCTTACCCTTTCAGGTTCAATGGTTGGGAGCTGCGCGTCATTCCAGGTCACGCCGCAATCAGCCGATATCTTCAATAACCGGTTACTATGCTGTAAACATAGAAACACATGGCGATTCTTGTTGATCTAGGTTTAAAACCGTTTTCAACATATAGTTTGTTGTATCAAAGGAACAGTTATTCTTTGTTTGTTTGTGTAGCACTAACTCTACATCAACAATTTTTCAGGTATGTAACTAGTTTACTGGATTCACCAGTGCCAGGCTAGGGCTCTGAAGTGATTTGCTAAAGGTCACTCCCACCAAACCAGAAATGTCGTTGGGGCTTGAACCCATGACCCTAGAGTTCAGTCTGCCAGCTTAACCACTGTGCCATGTGGAATCCTAATTTATTTTTCATCCCTTTTCTACCAGACAGAGGCTAAGGATCAGTGTCTTGCCCAAAGACACTTTCCAATAAAATAATCAGCCTCAACCAAGAATGAAATTCCTAATGACAAGTTTAACCCTTTCCCAAATGATAAATTTTCGACTGTCCCAAATTGAAAGTGTTTGCAGACTACATTTCAAAATGTGATGAAATTGGAAAACAATCTTCTGATAGGGCAGAAAACATTGTGGGAATAGGGAAAATAGCTTGTTACGAGCAATTTCTCCTTTTCCCACAATGTTTTCTAAAGTCATCTGAAACAAAGTGGTCAAATGTCGTTATTGCTTTGGGAAAGGGTCAAAGGTGCTTGCGTATAGAAGAGAAGAGAAAACTAGTCAAAAACAAATGTTGATGAAACAATACAGTTTTCGTAATACATTGCTTGTGTTTTCATATTTATAGTGAATACTAAAATAATAATTATATTGTCATTATGTCCTACATTAAGGCTTAGCATGAGAATGGTTTGTCTCTTGATTGTTAATTACTTGTGTACTGTTGGGACTATGACCTTATATATCAATAAAGTATCTATAACTTTCTATGTATTGCTGTTTCAGGACTCACCCTGGCTGGAAAAAAGTCTGCGCCAGCACATTCGCCAAATGACAAATATAGGAGCCAAATTAAAGAAGTAGGAGCCAATTTCTGAGCAAATGGCTCCAATTACAATTTCTTTATTTTAAACACTTTTCATGTTATATGTACATATGTGTTAAATCCTCTTGATAAATTATTTCTGTTTGTTATGTTTCACCATTTGTATTAAAATTGTATTGTCATAAATATGTAATGTGTAATGCCAATAAAAATATCATGTAAAATAAAAAAAAAAAAAAAAGCCAAGACACCCCTCTCTTCCGAACAAATTTAAACCAAAGATGGTATAAATAAAGGCTACGCTTTGAGTGACAAAATCAAAATGAATCTTTTATCTCAGATAACATTAAATCATATTGAAGACTATACATTTCTGAATTCTCAGTTTTGTTATTTATTTTATAATGTCCGATAGATAAATGAAAAGTAAACATGATCTTTAAGGTCTATTTGTTTTTACTCTCGTCAAGACTCCGGTCTGATGATGTGAATGATTAATGATAGAGGATCGCAATTTGAATAGTACCGTTGCATCAGCGAAGGAGGCAAACTGTCAATACCAAAATACTTTACAAATTAACCCTCTTTTAATTCTCGCATTCTGCCATGCATGATAACACACTGGACGGAATGGGGTAAATAGTAATCGGTTTTCGTGGAACAACCGCATCAAGTCTACCAATCAAGTGTGTCCAGTTGTTTACACATAATAAAGACCCGATTAATACTAACTCGGATAATCCAAGATGTAACTGTGTGAAATATCTACGTCTGGATCATTCGGACTAGATTAATACACGCCTCAGGCATTGTTTGACACGGGGATAACAATTTGCGGATTAATTTGGGGTTTTCGGAGATACTGTTAAGTGTGTCAAAGGATATAACTGTCTGTAATGTCCGGACAGGTGGAAAAATGGTAAAGTTGAATAAAAAAAACATGCGCCTAGCAAATTCGCCAAATCGGGAAATCTTTCGCCAGAATGAAATAATATTCGCGTTTGGCGCATTTGGCGACCGACAGCGTGAGCCCTGTGTTTGATATTATATACAATTACAAATAGCTATTGAAAGCATGATTATATCAGAAAGCGTCAATTTATCTAAGCATGTACAGTCTATATGTGGTAGATCTCAAAAGCGATGTCACACCTTTGAATCAACATACAAATTTATTCACTGTAAAACACACATTAGAGAATAAAAAACGACCTTTTTTGCTTCCAATGACTATTCTTCAGTGCGTTTTTTACAACAGTTCAGCTGCTGTGCAGTTTTAAAGAAATTAATTTTCAACTTCCAAATTTCTTCATGTCTGTGAACAAGAACCTTTAACATACAATTAATTTAACCCTCAACTCAGTAATACGTTGTTTTACCGCACACACTGTAGAAAACTTTACCACTGCGACAAAATAATAATTTACCCCTTAGATCTATCCTTCTGTACCATTGGTTCTAACCCAATATCACTTTTTTTTCTTTTTCCTAATATTTTTATCTGCAATTGGTTTCAAATTAGATCTACACGTTTGTTCCAAAATGGGCAACATCAAAATTTTCGAAAAGTGGCAATCATGTTGCTTGTTTTTTCCCCACTTTGGACAATGCCATTAACCCCATGTGTGGGAAAGGATCTTACCAACATTCTGTGGGTGAATAATAGACCGAGACACGCCTGGTTGGTATGACTGTATTAGGAGAACTGACGTTAATAAAAAAAAACGATAACAGGAAGTGACGTCAACGTCACATTACGTTAAGCGCGTTAAAGTGACGTCACATAAAAGCAGGCATATTCTGACAAATTCAAAGGAAAATGTTTCACTTACTGCTATGTCATCTGTTACAACAGATGCATAAAGGAATTTGTCCTTACGCTCGTAAGAGGCCACATTCGTCAAAATTGTCTTCCAGCTGGCACCACCATCTGTTGATTTTTGCAGCGAGTATACGTCAAAGGTACGAGTAATGGCTGAAAATTAACACAATAAATTCATTGCCTCGTAGTGGGAATAGTGCCAGTTCTAAATGGTGAGCAACAGCAGACAACATCCATTAACCCTTAGAATGCTGGGTAATTTTCTAAAAATAGATTTTTGTGCAGTCTGCTTTCCAAAATCTTAAATATCTGCTAAGTTTTGATGAGGAAAGATATACTCAGAGTAGTCAACAGGTTAGATCCAGGCCAGCTGCCAAGTAAATTGGCGGCTTGCCTGAATCTTACCGGTTTGCATTACCATGAAGTCAGTTCAAGCAATATATGGGTTAAAGGACAATCTCACAGACTTGGAATTTTGCTTTTTAAAGTGCAATGTCTTTTACCAATTAAATACTGATAGATTTCTAAAGTAACATAACACTAGAATTGCATGTTGTCTTTTTATCTGTAAATAGCAATTTATGTTAAAAAGTGTTTTAAGGCGCATGGACATTAAAGGTCATTCAGTGTGCATTATAATGATGTCAATAAATGTATATATCAAGTTATTTTCAGGCTAAAAGTATTTGGTTCAAGGAAAAAAAAAATAAGAATTTGAAATGAATGAATGATAGTAAATAAACAATATGTAATGATTTAAAATATTAATTAGAAAAATTTGAAATGGGTTTATAAAAGTAAATAAATAATTTGTAATGAATGTATGGTGTTAAGTAAATAATTTGTAATGAGTTAATTTTGTTTATATATATGGTTTTTACATCACATCAACATTTTTCAGTTATTTAGCGATGCCTGCCTCTTAATGATGGAGGAAGACCCCATACTCAACCGCCCATAAGGGCTGGTCAAGGCGATAGAACCATCGGCATTCCGTGAGTCAGTCAGGAGACTGCCTCTCATGAAAATCCATATCCCTCTCAGGATCTGAACCCACGCGGAGAGGGGCCATGTGATTTCAAGTTCTGTACTCTAACCACTAGGCCACGGAGGCCCCTGTAATGAGATAAACACTGAATTGACTCTAAATGATACTTACATAAAGGTGAGACTGCGGTGTATATGGTTTTTTCTGTGTCACAGTGATCATGAGTAACAACCCCCCAGTAGATCATGGCTGTGTTATCCGCCACCTTCGACCACTGCATTCCATTGTTGAACGACACATGTAGGCTCTATGAAGAACAAAGGTTGGCAACATCATGAGATAGTCAAACCAAAGGTTCAGTGCATATCCCTTTCCCAAACAATAACAACATTTGAAGACTTTGTTGCAGACGACTTTAGACAACATTGTGGGAAAAGGAGAAATTGCTCGTAACGAGCAATTTTTCCTTTTCCCACAATGTTTTCTGCTCTATTAGAAGATTATACTCCAATTTCATCACATTTTGAAATGTCGTCTGCAAACTCTTTTAATTTGGGACAGTCAAAAATATGGCATTTGGTAAAGGGTTTAAGTTTTTCTTTGCAACTATATCCTGGAAAAGGGATATACTCTAGCACTGCACCAATGTCTCTTACACTTAGGGGATTCCTTGCCATAACAAAGGAGTGGAGTTAGTAAAACTTTCCAATTCTGCTCGCTCTGATCAAGCCAACTGCTCACCATGATTCCACAGAGGAAATGTTCCAGTATCCTATATGATGATGGTTGCAGGTTTGATTTCTGCTCTGGGCTTTACAAAAGACACGAAAGAATGGCTCTTCTCCACAGAACTTTGGTTATTGCATGAGCTTTAAGGTAGAATGCCCATAATCTGCCATTTTGAATTTCTTTCCTTCATCGGATTACTTTGGTCATTTTCTGTAAACATCGGTATTAGCTTTACACCCAAAATTTCTGGCCCCAACAGATGTATACCAAGAACAAAATTATGTAATCTGACGTACCAATGAATTTCAAAACGACGGATTTTGGGTATTATACCTTAAGGCCAGGAATTCAGGCAAAAGATATATACCGTACTGGTTAAGGATCACTGAAGGTTCACAAGGTAACTTGTTGATAACAATCTTCATTTAAAGTCTGAATCAATCAAACAGACAGTTACCTGTGGAGAACAGTGGTAGAGGGGTTCCAGGGGAAGAGCCTTTGCTTTTAGACATGAGGGTCGAGGGTCTGAATACTGTGATAAGCGGGATCTGCCTTACAAACTTTCATTAATCCACATTCAGCGGGATTACTGGTTATATATCCAGGAAGCAGAATTGAGAGTGATTAATCTAAGTTGTAAGAACTTGTTTCAAAATAAATAAGTTTAATAAATATTAGTGTTTAACCTACATTTTCATCCAATGAGAATGCATCAATTTGAAATTTTTTGTTGGTTTATTTTCCATAAACTACTATTCGAGTGTTCTATCTGGGCTCTATGAGACTATTACTCTGGTATCACGCATGCACATTGTGTAGTTTTAGGCTCCACCTCCAAATCAATGACATGTGTAAGCCTAGCCTATGGTAGCAATGGAAAGATCGCTGTGACGTCGTGGGGGCGAATAAAGGGTTATTTGAACTCCTTATGACATGTGAAATGTTAAAACAATGTGATAAAAGGAGATCCCGTTTGTCGCGGACAATTTCCCCTTTCGTCACAATGCTTTAAAAAGCTTTATGACACAGAAATAAATAAAAAGGAATTACAATTAACAGGGTTATAGAGTTTAATCCTTTATCCTTACACCTCTGTGAAAAAAAGAAACTAAACTATATTAACCTATTACCCCTTTAGGAATAATATGACGAGTACAAATTGAAAGCAAGCTTATATGTGACATAAAAAAATGATGTGTAATCTACATCATTGGGTAGTGCAGTTTTCTTCTTCCAAATAGGTATGGCAGATTGTTGGCATGCAATTGACAGCAGCAGAAGGCGTGGTTTATTTCGAATTTCAAAGTACTGAGTAGTAGTTTTATGTCATTCGCCGATCATACCCAAAGAGGCTTGGTTTACCAGTGCAAGATAGAGCGCTCTATGGAAATGAAGGTTAAACACTAAGTTATTTAGAGTCTAGATAGTGAAATTTAAACGATACAGAAACCCCGTCAGTCGCTATCGCTCCTTCCTTGGGGTTTCTATATCGTTTAAATTTCACTATCTAGCCTCTAACTAATACATAAAAGACAGTTACCTGTTTATTATCCTGGGCCAGCAGGTATTTGCTGAAAGTCTCATTAGTGTGAAATATTATCTCTCCAGACAGGTGAAATTGAAGAATAACCCTTTTAAAGGTGTTCCCTCCATCCTCAGTAACGTACAACACTTCCCCAGTTCCACCGACCATATAGACCTGTCCAAAAAAAAAAGACATTACAGAAAACAAATAGATCGATTTGGAAAGAAAACATAAACGTTTCAAATCAATAGCAGAGATATTGCACTTGGTAAGTAGCCTTTTATTTATGAACCTTAGAACATGTGTAAAGTAGTTTATGAGAAACAAGAGGTATGACACTTGGTCAGGTACAGTCAAACTTGTGTTAAGAGGCCAGCCTATGGGACAGAGCAAATTGGCTGTCTAAGACAGGTTGGCTGCTTAACACAAGTTGGCGTACACTATAAATATAACAATGGGACTTTCTGTAGTGGTTGTTTAAGGCAGGTTGGCTGCTTAAAAGGGTGGCTGCTCTTAAGATTATCACCCTGAATGCATGTGTGAAGTACAAACCCATTTCATAAAGTAGTTCATGAGGTACAAAATTGCATGTTAAAAAAGATTTTTTAAACACATGTACAAAAGGCCGCATAATTTACACAAAACAAGAGATATGAGACATTAAACTTGGTCAGGGACCTTACATAGTGACAATGAACTTATGTGTAATGTATCAACCTATTCCATACAGTAGTTAATGAGATACAAACCTAAATGAAAAATCTTTACCAAGTTGTGACGCCAGCAACAGTACCCAGGTGAGTAGTATAGCTCTCCTTATTCTTAGGACAGTCAAGCTAATAAGTAATGAAAATGACGAGCCTGACAAAGGGGACCCAAGAGGACCTGCGCTTGGAACCAACCCTAAGAAAACCCATAGGAAGTGCATGTCGAGGGTTCAATGCAAGACTATAGTAAGTGCTTCATAAACATGAAGCACTTACTCTAGTATTGCATTGAACCCTCGATGTATAAAAATCCTTTCTCATGCTAACCATGACTGTATGTGCCTAGTAGACTTTTATGAGCGCTTTTTACTTACTTTCTTTGGGTCAAAGGTATTCCTCTGTAAGCCATTGTGTTTTATTATAGGCTCAACAATAACGTCTTTTACCTCTGTATAGTTTTTACCAAAGTTAGTACTGTAATAAAGAGAACAAAAAACAATTGTATGAAACTTTCTACCATCGAACACATCTTTTACCTCGAGAAAGTTTTATCAATGTCAGGACTGTAAAAAAGAGAACAAAAAACAATTGATTGAAATTGTTTACCATAGAATTAAGTACTAAAATACAATGAAATAAGAACAATATCATTCTTATGGAGAAAAATTTCAACAATTTGTTCAGTCAAATTGCGGCATTCCCCTTTTCAGGTACACATACTCTGCTCATATATCTCATTTTAAATCAAATTACAGTTTTTACCAAATTCTGTACTGTGTTATAGCGTATACAAAACAATTTAAATAAATGAAAATTCTCCGAATGGTAGTACCAGTACCCAAAAGTAGTGTCATTTAAAAAATTTGAGTTTCGTCTTACAGTGCACAATTTTGCGAATAAGAGATGACCTGGTAGAACACAGATGTATTTTCTGTATAGATGATAGTCTTGCAATGCTCTCAAAATTTGTTTTGATTGCCTTTGGCAGGACTACTTGTTGGGAATGTATGAACACGAATGCCGGTGTCCCGGCCAGCTTTGACAGCTTGTGTACTGATTTTAGACTGGTACTAGTACACTTTGCTTTGTAGAACAAAATTGAAACGAGAGAGGTTTCTAATTTAATACAGTTTTTGAGAGTGTGCTAGACCAACTGAATAATTCAGCATATAGCTACGGGTGAAAACACTATTCTTAAATCAGCAGTCTTAAAAATACAGGATTTAACATGGCATATGATCATAAGATGGCTGTCTTAGAACTTAATATGCGGGTTTCTTTGGAGGGTCCTTTGGCAAGAGCCCTAGCCTTGTACTTGTGAATGCAGTAAAGCTGTAACACAAATGAGAAATTGTTAACAAAGCATTTAACCCCAAATAAACAAACATAAAATCTATCATTTTGCCTCCCTATAATTTCAAGTCATTTTATTGGTCAAGACACGTCACATTGTGACCCTCTAAAAAGTCAAAGAGGGTTGACCCATTCCCGAACAATAACTACATTTGACTACTTTGTTGCAGACGACTTTAGAAAACATTGTGGGAAAAGGAGAAATTGCTCATGACGAGCAATTTCTCCTTTTCCCACAATGTTCTCTGCCCTATCAGAAGATTATTTTCCAATTTCATCACATACTGAAATGTCGTCTGCAAACTCTTTCAATTTGGGATAGTCAAAATTTGTTGTTTGGGAAAGGGTTAAGAAGAAATACTTAAGAGGTCATCATGTGACATGGCGTGACGAACTCAAGTGTTGGCGCCTCGACCGTATAATATTTAACTGACCTCTAAAAATCAGTAGAGGGTCAGCCGCACACCCAATAATTAATAATAGATTGAGTAAACCCAAATTCTGTTGAAAATGACATTAATTCCAAATAACTTCCTTACCTTCTGTACAGGGTGGACTCTGAGGCTACTCCGCTCACTTCCTCTGTTGTAACAATAATCAGAGTCTGAAATCATAATTCACATTACAGTCTAACTTGTCTTAAGCAGCCACGCTTTTAGGCAGCCAACCTGCCTTAAACAGCCACTACAGAAAGTCCCATTGTTAGATTTAAAGTGTAAATCAATTTGTGTTAAGCAGCCAACCTGTCTTAAACAGCCAATTTACTCTGTCCCATAGGCTGGCCTTTTAACACAAGTTTAACTGTACTTTATTCATCAACCAGCTCCTGAATCATTGGTGACTGTACTTTATTCATCAACCAGCTCCTGAATCCCCCCCCCCCATTTGAAACTCATTCTTTCGGATTACTTTGGTCATTCTCTGTTAACCTTGGTCAGAGTCCAGAACAATTTGTTTATATGCGAATAGTTCAAGCCCAGACCAAGGTATACTGAGAATGACAGAAGTAATCCGACGAAAGAATGAGTTTCAAAATGGTGGATTATGGGTATTCTGCCTTAAAACCTCACTTAGGTGCATCTGCGACAATTGTAAAAGTTTAAAGAGAAACCACAGAAAGTTAATCAGTCATCATTTACACATTAAAAAACACACCAACAAGGATTTCTTGAACAGTGTTTGAATACATTCTGTGCAAAGGAATGTTATGCCTGCTAACTAAGGTAGAACACCAATAATCCGCCATTTTATAACTCATTCCTTCGTCAGATTCCTTGGGTAGTTTTCAGTATACATCAGACTGGGTCAGAACCATTCGTATTAAACATCCGTCTCGACCCAAACTCTTCACATCAAACCGAATACTTTTTTTTCCAACCAATGTTTACCGAGAACAACAGAAGTAATCCGATAAAATGTTTCAAAATGGTGGATTATGGGTAATCTTCCTTCATCAGTCATATTTGAGGATTCAGTGCAATACTATAGTAAGTACTTCATTTATATGATATACTTACTATAGTCTTGTATTGAACCCTCAGTAAGAGGGGACGTATTACACAATATTACCTCCTTTTGATTGGAAACTTTTGACAGAGTACATAAGAAAGCACTGTGATAAGGAAATTTAAACTACTCCAAATGAGCAATTCATACTTTTGTCACAATTAATTCATCCTATCACCACAAGGAAATAATAATTTGATCTTGATTATTTTCTGTCAACTGTTGCTTTTAATTTGGACAAGTCTCAAATTCTCCTTTTGGGATAAAGGTTAACCATTATAGTGCTGGAGCTGACTTCATGCTTATGCAAACAGCTTGAATTGAGGCCAGCCACCAAGTATATTGGCGGCTTGCCTGTGATCTAACCTGTTTGCTACTCTGAGTATCTTTCTTCATCAAAATTGAGCAATAAAGCAGATATTTAAGATTTTGGAAAGCAGATGACACAAAAGTCTATTTGTAGAAAATTACCCAGCATTCTAAGGGTTAATGAAAACATCCCTTAGTGTAATAATGTAGCAGATGGTGACAACAGGTGTCTTACCCTCAGTTAAAATTGGGGACCCGGGGTCTCTGTGACATTGCTGTTATCCAATTACCAAACAATAACGACATTTGACAAGTTTGTTGCAGATGACTCATGTAAATATTGTCTGAAAAGGAGAATTGCTCTTTACCGGCAATTCATCCTTTTCCAACAATGTTTTCTGCCATATCAGACGATTATTTTTAAATTTCATTGCATTTGGAAATGTCGTCTGCAAACTCTTTCAAATTGGGACAGTCGAAAAAAGTGGTTAAATGTTATTTTTTGGTAATGGGTTCAAAACAAGGTTCTTACCCCATCATTTTCACCTGCCCATGCCAGGGCCATGGCATACTTAGATTCATTCATAAAGGTGTGCTGAAAATAAAAAAAAGAATCAAGTTATTTAAACATTCCTTCCAAAATCTTACAATTTTAATAACCTAGTTTTGTATGGATGTTTAGATATGTATTTTTTTGTTTGAAAAAATTAAACAACACATTTATTTGTATACACAAATAGAAAAACTACCGTCTTTTACCTACCTACTTCATTGTCCAGTGGAAGTAGGTAGGTATAAGTAGTGTTTAAGGTAATATAAAGATGATTAATTTAAAGGTTATACAAAAAGGTTCCTATCTGTAGACCAAATCATCCTGATGTTTTTTTTTTACATGACATCAGAGCCGTCATTTACAGTAGTTCTAACCCACCAGTACCAGAAAATTCAAGAAACCACTGTGAGAAAAGAGAAATCAAAGGCCAGAATGGCCTGAACTGCGTCGCAGTATGGTCTGAGAGGTTTGTGCGTACGAATGGATTTGAAAGAAATCTAAGGGATTTTTGAAGACAAACCAACACATTTTTGTTGAATAGCAGAAATCAAAATAGAAGTCAAAAAAGACATGTCCCAGTACTCCAGTGGTACTCAAACCCAATGCTCTAATCATAGATATTGTAGACGAAAACAAGCATTTTTAGTTAAGATACCAATCTACAAGGGGCCACAGTCACAAGTTATTTAAGAAACACTTCAGCACAAATACAGCTTCAGTCAGAGATCATTGAAAAGTTTTAAAAGTGCATTAAATATATATTGGGTTAAATGCCATATCAAAGGCATGCCCGAGTGTTACGAACAGGAACCGGAACACAAGAAAAGAGTAGATCAAAAAGGATCGCAGAGATGTAAGTCTAAAAAATGATCTCAACAACAAAGTAAACAATCATACATTCTAATCTGGGTGATTTTTTTATCTACTCAACAATTCCTACATTCAGTGTTTCTTCCAGGATTTGAAACAATAGAGGTATTTCCCCAATACATTGGGCAAAAGGTGATAATAGATCTTCTTTTTCATTTTGCCATTGTAAAATGCACACGCTCACTTCATGGTCAGTAATGGTAACGAAAAACACGGTGTATTTCCCGGCTATACATCAGGCATTATTTTTTTTTTCTTTCTTATAATGAAAAAATGAAAGATTTTTTTGTTTAGTATGAACCGTCCTGTTCAATTACAAAATCAGCTTTCAAATAAAAGTAACGGCTTAAATGTGTTAATCAATGTCGTTTTTTATTTCACAACAATATTACTGCAAAGAATCGGGAGCCGTATTTTCACTTCACTAAGCGAACTGGTTCCCAACCCTCTGGTAACCAAACAAACGAATCGGAAACCTATTACTGAAATTGGGTCATGCGTTTATGAAACAAAATAAAATCGCTGATAACTGTCAGTTTTTCTTCATGAATGTTTCTAAGCCGTTTCTGGCACAAGGTCTGTCGTTAAAAGAAGTTTGCAAATCATAAAAGATAGGGACTTTGTTCTGCACTGAGTAAAAAAAAACTGGGGATTCCTTTACAGATGAGGGAAATCCCACGGCCTAGATACGGGTACTGTGGGAACGTGTCAAGACGGCCCCATGTCAAAACGTCCCGGAGATCGATGAGAACGGCCATGGAATGGTTAAAACGGCCCAATTGTTGATTTTTCAATCAGTCAATACGGCCCAAATAAAGGTTTACACTGTTTTAACACTTTAAACCGAAAATTTTGCCGTTTTGACTTATTTCGGGCCGTTTTGAACGTAGGACATTTTGACATCGGGCCGTTTCGACTGTAATCCGGTGACGCTAGATACCTTCTTCTAGAAGTTCTAGGATGTTTGGAAATTAACGCGGATAGTTTGCATTACCTTTTATCACCATCCTGCACATCACAGACGCATCCAAAACAAACCAAGGAAGAAAGAGTTATTTAACAAAATGACGATTTAATTTGATAAGAATTCACGCAGTTATAGACAGATTACAATCAGCATAGAAGTTGGAACTACTTTCTTACTCTCGGCGGTGATTAAGCCCCTATAGGTAAAGAAGGATTCCGTACGATCACTATATACGCCTTCGCGCATGCGCGCGACGCGTATAAAAAATACATAAGGCATTCCAAAAAGTTTTCAACAGTACCAAAAAGAAAGCACTCTTTTTCTTTCTTTCTTTTCAAATGTCATCTTCTATTGCTTCCAATTTGGACCAGTCATATAATCCTTTCCCATAACTATGTGGGAAAGGTCTAAAGTACATTAAGACATGTTGCCTCAAAGCATATCAACAGTTAAAGTAATTTAGTGTGTATTATGATGGTGTAGATAAGACTTCAGAAGTCAAGGTTTCAGTGCAATACTATAGTAACTTAAGCCAGGGTTGTCATTATCTTTTGAAGTAAGAGGCCAACTTTCGATTTGAGGAAGCCAATTAAGCAAATGCCCAACAAAAGTATGGTGTTAATTGTGACCACCTATCATATTTTTTGTTATTTCAGCAGGTCAAAAAATAATTTGAAGCGGACAAATTGGACGGCAGCCGGCTCTTAATGACAACTCTGTTTAGCCATTCACAAATGTGAAGCACATAGTTGAGAATTGCACTGAACCTTCGAAAAGCGCTGATGATGTACAGTGAACCCTCGTTTATCCGGACCCCGATTATCCGGATGTCTCGCAATCCGAACAAAATTGTAAGTGAACGGAATTATTGGACCAGTTTATTGCAGACGACTTTAGAAAACATTGTGGGTAAAGGAGAAATTGCTCGTGACGAGCAATTTCTCCTTTTCCCACAATGTTTTCTGCCATATCAGAAGATTATCTTTGAATTTCATCACGTTTTGATGTCTTCTGCAAACTCTTTCAATTTGGGACGGTCAACAATTTGGCGTTTGCTAAAGGGTTATAACTATACACCGCTCATACAGACCGTTTATGTCTTAATGTGAATAAGAACATGCTCTGCTTCGTTAGTCCGGATTATTCGGTAAACCGGACATTTTGTTGGGAACGGACGTGTTCGGATAAACGAGGGTTCACTGTAGTTGAGAATTGCACTGAACCTTCGAAAAGCGCTGATGATGTACCCGGAAATGGAGTTTAGTGTAACCATTCACAGTTGAAAGAACTTGTTTCAAATTCGTTTTTTAATCAATCAACTCGACTTTAAGGTTGTGATGATTCCTGGATAATTCATGCTATCATTACCTACTTTTAAATGTATATCATACAATACACAAACTGTACTTCAAAGACATTGGATTTTGACTTTTCTCATCTGTGAACAAGCACCTTTAAAAAACGACCACACACATTAATCGGATAAGAAGAAATTAAAAGGAGTACAGCTTTGTTAGATAAAAAGTCAAAAGACCATTTTATATAACAGGATGTAGAAATTCTTTTGTTCAGTTGTCATCACTTAATATTGTCCAGGATGCTTAGCCCTTACCTCATGTTGACTCTTTTATCCAGAACATGTTATTATAGAAACATAGGCATAAAAAATAAAACAATATGTATTCATATAGTTAGAAAAGCTGGAAAAAACCCACTTTAACCCTTCCCAAACGCCATATTTTTGACTTTCCCAAATTGGGAGAGTTTGCAGACGACATTTCAAAATTTCATGAAATTAGAAAACAATCTTCTGATATGGCAGAAAACTTTGTTCGTCACGAGCAATTTCTCCTTTTCCTACAATGTTTCCAGAGTTGTCTGCAACAAAGTTGTTAAATGTCGTTATTGTTTGGTAGTGGGTTAAGGAATAGGTTTAAACATTTCTTAAATTTCCTAATACAGATGCCTTTGTAACTCCTTAAAGTAAAAAGAATTATTTTCTACTGATATGGTGTTCGAGCCGTGAGAAGAACTCAAAGTTTAAGTGTTATGTGCTTTCAAATCAATAAAGATAAAATCTATTCCCTCATATGCACCATTATGGCTAAACAAAATTAAAAGCAATAACTGGAGACAAAAAAAAAGGAATTGAAAAAAAAAACCATTTCAATTGTGACAATGTTGAGAAATCATTATGATAAAGGGAGAAATTGATTGCTTTGAGGACACTCCTTTTTTGGTATAGTTGTTTCCTTTAAAGGAGAAGTCAACGGTCAAACAATGGTTTCAAACAGGATGTTGTTGTACAACACTCTTCAAGAATCATACAATCATGGAAACTTCCACTTAACAAACCATCCTATGGGAAACTTTTGACTCAGTTAATTTGACATTTACTGTTCTCCTGTATCAAGAGAGTTACATCAGATAAATCAATTTCTTACTTACAAAATGCAACAACCCTAAGAAGGCTGAATTATCTTCTAAAAATAGATTTTGTGTTATCTGATTTCCAAAATCTTAAATATTAGCTTAATTTTCATGAGGAAAGATACGCAGTGTAGCAAACAGGTGAGATCGCAGGCCAGTTGCCAATTTACTTGGCGGCTGGCCTAGATCTAACCTGGTTGCATTCATTTAAAAGCATGAAGTCGGTTCCAGCACTATAAGGGTTAAAACCGAATAATGGCAGTCAAAATGATAGACAGTACAAAATGAGAAGTAACAAAAGTAGCTGATTAACAGAATACTGATAATATCAATAGCTATATAAGAATAAATTATTTAAAATATCTAATGCATAAATCATTACAATAATAGAAGAAATTTATTTATTTTTTATCTGCACAATAAATGTGTCTCTCATGCAAAACTCGGCAACGAAATCTGCTCTTGTTTAATCATAATTGGTTAGCCTTGTTTATGCTTTAAAACGAAATAATTAAAGTCTATGACCAAAGAGTGGCGGGCATGCGCTACCTCTTTTAGCAAAATATCTTATTTCAAAATTCGGTTATTCATTGAATCTCCTCATATCAACAGTCATGTGTCTTTATGAGTCATTTCTGAAATAACCACAGCTTTACACATTCCCACATATGGATTCTTTTGATAAATTTGATGAAAAGCAAACTTTATGTAACGGAAAAAGTTTGTAATCTTAAATATTCAGTGTCATATTTTGGGACTTTTTTCCATGAACTTGGAATTCGTGTAACAGGGGCTAGAAGTAATGTTACTACCGTGTCTGTCTGGGACACGGTAGTAATTCCGCCCTCTTAGCTCTTTTGAGCAGGCCGCTAATAATAAATTAAAAAATGGGGCAATTATATGTGACAAAACTTCACCTGATTAAACATAGGCATATAATCTCATACCTCAGAGTCCAAAAGTTAATATGTTTTCCATTATTTTAAGAGAATAGAAGCATTTTTCGTAATTCTTATACTTTTCATTTCTCAAATCCATCACTTCCGGTTTTCATTCGGAGATCCAGGACTATCCTGCAACAATTGACAACCAAATTGGGTCAAATTGGGCGGAGCTAAACCTGTAGTGGTATTCCATATTTGGAAGTTGTAGTAAGGTTGTAAAAAAGGCAGGAAAAAACATGAGTTTTCATTGGATGAGCCCTACATGTTCAGTGAGTAATTCCCATATTTTTAAAGTAGAAAGTGCGAGAAGTTGCGAAAAAATCAAAATGGCCAATAACAGTTTGTTTCTCACTAACTTTCACCAACATTTAAGAAATACAACTTAATTAAGAAATTTTAGCTTCTATCAAGCTGTTTGATTGAATCCCGGACATTTGCCCCCCCCCGGACATTTGCCCCCCCCCCCCGGACATTTGCCCCCTTTTTGGTATAGGGCGGACATTTGCCCCCTCGCCGTAATGTAGAAGGCGGACATTTGCCCCCTCATATTATTTTTTTCAATTTGCTTGACCTGATTGTTTTACGTTATATTTAAAAAGAAATTAAAATGAAAATAATATTTTCATCAGTTTTACTCAATTAGCTCTTCCCTCCTAATCCCCTATAGGTGTTAAAATCGAGACGACGATTCAAAAACACACTGATGGTACTTGGCCAATCATGCTCATCAAACCATGAAACTTAATGAATTGATTTTTTTTTAATTTACATATTGATTACATCTTAAATCTTATTACTGCTTTGTCACTCAAGGCTAACAATAAAAAACAAAGAAGACAAAGGGTATTCCAATTTGTGTCGGTATGACAATCACCATCCCATTTGATTATGAGAGAAATAATTAAACCGAAAATGAAAATAATAAGGTCAAATCAACTTATGCACGTATACCGCCGTTTCACGGTTCGATGAGCATAATTGACCAAGTGCCATCGGCGTAATGAGCAAAATTGACATGTTAGTCTGATCAAATTATTATTTCCACTTAAATTCCTGTTTAATCATAACGGAATAAGATCAGGTCAAGCAGGATGAAAAAATAATTTGAGGGGGCAAATGTCCGCCTTCTACATTGCGGCGAGGGGGCAAATGTCCGCCCTATACCAAAAAGGGGGCAAATGTCCGGTGGGGCAAATGTCCAGGGGGGCAAATGTCCGTATACCGTTTGATTTGATATTTTAGACAATGCTATGCTAGGGTTATCATAAAAGGGTTATCTATAATGTGGTTGTTGAAATTGATTTTGCTCCAACAAGTGATGAGCGTGGAATCGTAATGTCGGTGGCAACCAGATATCAGCCACAAGACATTACGACATCGTATCTAAACAGGGGCCCATGAAAGGTGTCTTCCAAATTTGAAATTTCTTAAAAATAATGCAAGTTTTTTTTAAAATTCGAAGTCACATCAGCTTTTCGGTTTCCCAATTCAGCAATTTAATTGATAAAATTTCCCAAATTCAACAGGCTTGGTCCTTTTCCAATGCAAGGGGAAAAAACCTGTCTAGAGAGAGGGAACATTGCTTTCATTTTCATGTACTAAAGGGCTCGCCTGAGTGAGGAGGGAGACTAAGCAAGTCGCATGTTGAAAGCTTGACGCCAGTATCAAACTGTCAAGAAAAAAAAGAATCATTCCAAAATAGTTAACCGTTCCTTACCCTGACATCGATGACATTTTTACTCAGGAGACTGTGAAGACTTTGCTTTTGAGAGTTGCATATCTGATCATTTCCGGACGTATCTCGTCTAAACACCTTGTGATGCGACACCGAAAACGAATCGGCGTCACCAGTAAGAGATTCAAAGTTTATTACGGAGCTGGATTCTGTCGTGTAGACAGCGAGAGATAAAAGTGAAGCTAAAAACCACAGGCCAATTTTTGGAATTTCCTTATTCGCCATCTTGATGCGTTGTGACTTTTATGTATCACATGACCAATTTGTTGTTGTTATCGATTTAGTCATTTTGAGTCTTCGTACCCACACTGCTTCGTACCGAAAAAAATAATAATATCGACAAGATCTAGTCCAGATAACTGGTCTCGAAGGCTATTGCTATTTTGACTGACGCCTTCGTAGGGAAGCACGATAAATGTCCAAATGACGAAAAAAGCTTCGTTCACGGATCATTATTGAGACTACGACAAGATAATGATGTTTTCTTCTCTGTCCTTTAATGTTTTGTGTTTGCCTGTCCTGAAGTGTAAATTAGTTTCATACTTCATTCATTAATATAATAAACTAGCATCTCTTCATCGACCAGTCCCCCAAAAAGCCTGCCTAATAATCCGTGGGAAACGATTGCTCGTGCGTAATCTCGTGCGACGCGATATGCATTAAATGATGCCAAACATTCCACAATACGCCGACTATTGATCCAATTAACTAAATAAAATCAATAAAAAATATTTAAATGTTTTCTTTGAAACTGTCATTCGTCAACATGTTATAACTTAAAGGACAGTGTCACGTGTTCGTTGGGTGGAATACGATAATAAGTGTTTATATTCTGAGACAGAGATATTATTTATGTCTCTGATATATTCTATGTTTAATGTTTTTGCATCTACTCTCAGACTCACTTACAAGTTTACATGTATGGTATTATAAAGAGCTACAGGATTATTTTCCTTGTAATCTGAATAAGTGACAGACAGTCTTTATGGACCTACGGACACGTGGGTCGTTGGTTCGAATTCCGTGAGTAGTACACTTGGATGATCTAAGCTGTAAATTTGTGTATAACATCTACGCCTGGGTCATTTGGACTAGTGAGTAGCGGTACCCACTTTGCGACATTTTTTTCCAATCCATATTTCGCGAGAGTATCACGACAGAAAACTTGAGAGAGTTAATCCAAGTTGTGACTATGACCTAAAAGATACGTTTATCGTATAAATGCGGTTTGTAACAAGAACTTGGTTATAAACGATGTAAGTATAAGAGTTTAAACTTATTTCGACATTGTAATATTACATGATTACATCATAACAATTAAAGATCAGCATCAGTTTGCTATGTATACGTAATAGCTGATGAAAACATGCATGTATTTTCATTTTTAAACAGATGAAATTAGCCAAAAAGAAGACCTTTCGCGCAACGTACTCTGTTATGATGGAAACATACAAAAACTCTAAAATCAAAGAATGGGTTTCTGGCCCACCATCCTAGCACCACGTGATTGGCGTACAGGCCTTGGTATTGTCTGCGTGGTTCCCTGACGGCCTTTCCCAATGAAAGAGCTGAGGAGCGCTGGGGATCTTTGCATAGAAGATTAAGACAAAGTGGACAAAGCAGTGTAAGTTGATCTAAAGATGTAAGAAGATTGGTTATGAGAAATGATTAAGGCCAAGTGTAACAGACAAGTTGAAAGTAAATAATTGGTTTAAGTGTCCAAGGGCGATAATTCACAAAACTGCGAAATTGAGAACCAAATTCATACGCTAGAGTTATCTCCATTGATTGAAGAGGGATGTAACCCGATGTTATATGGTTGTGGCAGAGGCATAGACAACACTATGTCTCTGGTTGTGGTAAAGTAACGGCATAGTATCATCATTGCGATGTAAGCATACATTGTAAGCCGATACTAAAATTTAACCTTTTTGAAGGAACGCCGACGGCAACGTGACTGTCATAGTTCTTATCATCCTCAGTATAGTTTGAGCTAAACGTTCATCAACAGTCATATTCGTGGTATCTGCATAGAAATGCGTGTTTTGAAAACATCGAAATGGCAGACACAAGTAGTGCATGTTAAGTGGGCTATACATTGGAGCCCTAGCTCTTATCCGAGCATTGTCCGTTTGAAAACTACGCTTGACAATGCGAAAAGAATGAAGGGGGGGGGGGGTCGGGTGTTTGGAAACAAATTCTTCCTCTAACGTACGTTACACTCGTTACAGATATGTGATAGTTTTTAGAATTTTCGTCCGCAAGGGGTTTCAGTTTATTTTAAGGTATTCGAACCCCTTATGAAGAAAAGTCAGAATAACAAAGTCAGAATAACGAAGTCGTAGATTTAAAATTACAAATGCCGTTAAGAAATCAAGTTAAACATTATCGGAAAAGTGTCTTGGTGTATGCCTTTGAAGTGATAACTACTCTTATTATTTACATTTCAATTTATTCTTTAACCAAAGCAAATACAAGTTTTCCATTATTGGGAGGAATACCTAACCCTCATATTGCTGAAAATCTGACTTTATGCATATGCAAACAGGTTTGATCAGCCGCCAAGTAAATTGGCAGCTGGCCTGTGATCTAACCCATTTGCTGCTCTGAATATCTTTCCTCGTTTAGCTTACGCTGATATTTAGGTTTTGGAAAGCAGACGACACAAAAATCTTTTTTTAGAAAATTACCCAGCATTCTAGGAGTTAATATCAAAACCCAATACGAGGAACTAAAAGCTAGGCACTGATATACTTGTTCGCAGCAGAGAGGAGTAATACAGGCGCTTCGCGTTTCTTAGAATAAAATTTCCGATAATGACTTCAGAACACCCCCCCCCCCTTTCCTCCCCAGCGCTCTCCCTCACTCACTGTTAGAAATTCTCTACTCCTAGAAATATTGGAATCTCTCTCTCCTAAACTACACAGAGATCTTTGTGAACCATTATATTCATGTTAGATTTCAGGCAGGATCGTGTTTACGCGAGGGTTTTCTTCATATTCCTGGCATAGAAATCCCGTGTAATGAAACGGATTTTATTCTATTATATTTACGTGTTTTAAACCCTGGCACCTAGCGTTTTGCAGAGCGCTCCGTTCATTAAACCGAGCAGCTGGAAGCTTCGCGCAAGTGAACGAGATTTGTAGGACGATGGCCGTGTTAATGTGGAATTCCAGCTAGTGTTCTGTGGTAGATTCACGGGCAAACAAACTCTGTGTGAGACAGAGAGGGAGAGACCGACAGACAGAGAACGGACTCTGGAGTTTGTGGTTTGTACGCGAAAACAACGGCCCGAACAATGGCGTCTCGGAGTCAAACAGCGGCGGTGTTGCGATTGGTCCTGCTACCGGTGATTTGGAATCGAGGTGGGTAGCTTTATAAGTTCGGCTTACACAAAGGGGTGTGGGAGTGGGGGGCTAGTCTCAATAGTGATCCGTGAACCAAGCTTTTTTCATCATTTGGACATTTATCGTGCTTCGAAGGCGTCAGTCAAAATAGCAATAGCCTTCGAGACCAGTTATCTGGACTAGGGTGGGGGCGATGCAACTACACTTTTTTCCCCTATTAATGTACAGCGCACTTTCGAGCATTATAGTACATGTTCCCTGGACGATATACCAGTACTCTGCTAGGAAATGTGTGTTGCCCAAGGGCACTCCTCGTTGAAACAGATGGGCACATTCGGGGATCAACTTCGGCTAACACACGGGGAGGTGGGGTTATGTAACTATATATTTGTAATTCGTTTGTTTTAGAATTCCTTTGTATTTATTCTTCATAGATTGTGAATCAAGTTCTTGCATTTTACGTGCACATCACTCTTGATTCTGCTTTCTGGATTCACAACCAGTACTCGCGCCAAATGTGGATTGATGAAAGGTTGCAGGGTGGGCCCCGCTATTCGAACCCACATAGCTCTTGTGTCTGGAGGCCGACGCTCTATCCCTAGATCCCTATCCCCCGTATTACCTTATGGCAGTGTGTGTCGCGGGAATCAAACTCTCGACCGTTATGGCCCAACATTGAAACTCTACCCCTGGACCACTATTCACTAACGACTAATTTAGCTGTTTATTAATTATCGAGTTACATAATACAACAAGGGTACACAGGACTTCCATGCCTCTCAGTGAGCACAGCATTACTACTAAAAAGGAGGACATTGGTCTGGTGGTAGAGTGCCGGCCTCGGGACACGATGGTCGTAGGATCGAATCCCGTAAGTAGCGAGATCTGCAATTGCAAACTTTCATTAATTCACATTCGGTGCGAGTACTGGGTTATGTGTCCTGGAGGCAGAATCGAGAGTTGTTTGTTCGAGAGTGAATTGTCTAAGTGTTAAGAACATGTTCAACAACCGTTGTGAAGTAAATGAGTTTAAACTTAATTAGAAAAGCAATAATCAGGTAGGAATGAAGTGATTTTGATTTAGGGACTGCCACATTATACCCGACAATGTGTTGAAATGGGTGTAAGCATTGAATCAAGGGATGTCAGTCGATAACTAGAATGGGACTAGACTTAGATTGTATAATGTTCAAGAACAGTAGAATCTTAATACAACACGTTGTCTAACAATGGTCGTCCAGAAGAATTTAAGCTATGACGATGTCGTCGATTTTGTTGCGAATCATTGTAAGAATTCTAAGTTTTAAAATATTTATTCTACATCAACTGTCATGGAAGCTTGACGCTTATTAAATTCATTCTCGATGACAGCTTCCTGGATTCTAAACCAGTACTCGCGCCGATTTGGGGGATAATCCTGGTAATTTCAGCTTATCTAACAGGGATCGAACCCGAGGTCCTTGGAACAATAGGCCGACGCTCTACATCTGCACATCTTTAGCACGAGAATTGTTGATAACGGCACATATATTCTCCCCAAGTTCCTATCCATGATTTATGTCCCAAATGAGGAAAGCCTATAATTTCTGGCCCATTTTCCAGATATTGATGATTCTTCTCGGGTGATTGATTTAGCCCTAATTGGACAAGTTGACAACCCTACCCCCAAAATGCCCTACGTTTATCTATCTGTTGTGGATATCAATCTTCATTGACCATCAGTTTATATAGCAAATGACCCCCAATTTCTGAAAATGACCCCTAAAGATTTATTATTTTCCATTGATAATTCCACATATAAGGGGTCAAAAGTCCACAAATTAACATAAAGCAATGGGTCAAGGGAAACCCTGGGAAATGAAAGTGTTTGTGTTATTTTAGGAAATACTTCTGTATGAGATACGAGTTTGTGAGGTTTTATGGAATTATGGTCATTTGTCTACCAAAAAAGAAAACAGACCGCTGCTTGCATTATTATTAATAATAACTTCTTCTTGCACCGTTTCTTAGATGTTCAAAAGAATAATTGTCTGGTGCAAGGATAAACCTATATCAAACACGTTCGTGAATTTATGCGTATATTGCAGAAAAGAGGAAGAAATCATACGAAGAACGCATACCTCTCCGATATAATTTTTGTTATACGTTGTGAAAAACTTCCTGTTATACAGTAGAATGTTTACCTCGAACTTCTGAGTGTCGAAGTTTTCCCTACGTCGAAGTAAACACAGGGCTCCGAAATATTACCTCTTCATTTGAACGTCTTAATTTTCCAGACATCTATGCTTCGAACTCTCTCTTTGTCGAACAATTTCGTGAGGTCCATTTCTTCGAGGAATAGGGATTCGACTGTACATTACAATGTTATCAGCATATTACTGGTGTTTTAGTCTGCATGCGTTCAAGCGTGTCCAATTAATTAAACATATCTTTTTTAGGACTTGGGTGCAAGAAAAAAAATCAAAAAGAAAAAAAAAAAAAATGAGAAAAAAGAGACCATACAACAACCTTACACCACGATTCAATCAAGCTTTATCAAGGGCTTGGTATCTATATTTCAACGCTTTTCAACGAAAAGATCGCATCTATCTCAATAAAATGGAGGGGTTACGGCCTTCCTATTTACAAGCGACGTCATATATAGCAGGCTGTTATTACCATTAAAAGCTTGCTATAATAAATACTGACAATTCGCGAC
The DNA here is from genome assembly GCA_947846245.1 of Cerastoderma edule. Classification (NCBI taxonomy): domain Eukaryota; kingdom Metazoa; phylum Mollusca; class Bivalvia; order Cardiida; family Cardiidae; genus Cerastoderma; species Cerastoderma edule. Next base: position 7,538,351 of record OX401413.1, on the reverse strand, counting down.
AATGCTTAACTAGACAAGGCTATATTATTGTCCATATCTGTGGACGCTTGGGAAAACAATGGCTTAGTACTGTCAAACTACGGTTTCAGATTACGCACCAAAACGCATCCATATTCTGAGCCTTTCGCCTTTTCTTTTCATTTTTTATTCAGTCTTATTGTTGTTTTTGTTGTTCTTTTTCTTCGTGTTCTTGTTTTGAAAAGTCTTGCTTCCTGTTCCTTTTGTTGATGTTATTCTTATTGATCTTCTTTTTCCTCCTCCTTCTCCTCCGTTCCTTGTTGTTTTTCCTCGTCTTCTGTTGTTGTTGTTGTTGCTGCTGCTGCTGCTGCTGCTGTTCTTCTTCTTTTTTCTTCTTTTCTGTTCCTTCTTCTTCGTCTTCTTCTTCTTCTCTTTCTTCTTCTCTTTCTTCTTCCCCTTCGTCTGTTTGTTGATTTTTTTCGTCATCGACATTCAATACGAACATACAGTCAGCGGTGATGCTGATTACAAAGCGTTTTTACGCCATATACACCTTTACCCTACATTGTGCCTCTTTATTAAAAGCATGTAATCTTGAACAACCTGATCTATGACGACTCAACACCCTGTATTCCTAAAGAGCTCGCTCTCCCACCTTCAGGACATGTATTGATCTCTCATATCTACTAAGTCCAGTCATGGTATTGATATTATTAGAGTGGTCAGTAACATGATGGTCAGTATAAGAATGCCTAACGCTTGTTCTCCAGGAAGAAGAATCTAATCTTGTATGGTGTTTAATGCTGTATCAACAATTTTTTCAGTTATGTAACGGTTTTCCTAGATCCACCAGTACTAGGCTAGGGCTCTGAAGTGGCTCGTCAAAGGTAAATCCTACAAACCCAAAGGTGTCGATGGGGATCGAATCCGGGACTCCTGAAGCATAAGTCCGCCACCTCAACCACTGGGTCATGCAGGACCAGAGGGTCCTGCCGAACAAATCTTAATTGAAATTTAATTTGTAAACTCTTTACACTAATCCCGGAATCAGAATGTATTGCCTGCAAAGAGCAGCCTGTGTTTATTGATTAATGCTAGTTTCCGAAAATAATGGTCACTAATTAGCCTCCATAGGCCCAAATTGGGCAGTCATTTTCAGCACACCATGCTGCTGGTATGGTTAATGTCAATAAGGCAATACTCATATGTACTTCAACCATTGATATAGATATAGATTGACATACTTTATTGATACGTTAGGCCATATGCCCTTCAGTACAGAAATCATGCCAATAGTTTTAGGACTCCCAAACCTTAATTGTTATTTATTTGATTGAAATCTCTCAAGTTTTACGATAAACACGAGCACCCCTTACTCGAATTTGATTATCCATAACTAAGGAATAATTGAAGTAACATATACAGGGATTCATTAAGCAACAGACAAAAAGATGAGGCATTTAGGTTGAAGATGTCTCCTAATTGTGCTGGAACCGGCTTCATGCTTATGCAAACAGGTTAGATCCAGGCCAGCCGCCAACTAAATTGGCGGCTGGCCTGTGATATAACATGTTTGCTACTCTTGGTATCTTTCCTAAACAAAATCAAGCAGTTATTTAATGTTCTTATACAACAGGCGACACAAAAATATATTTTTAGAAAACTACCCAGCATTCTAAGGGTTAAACAGATGCCAAGTTGGTACCCGAAGATGCTAAAGATCAAAGCGCAGTCACAGACCACGTATAACCGGTAACCAGCCCCTTTCGCTCCGTCCCGGATCATATTTTAACAATGAAATATTAACAATGGCGGACGAAGTGACATAGATAAATCGTTAAACCGTCAAAGGAAGGAGAGAGAAATCGATTATCCATCAGCGTGGCGAAGTCTCTATTGGTGAACGTATGTCGGAATCATAACGAGTAAATTAAACGTTGATTGAGTCTATGCGAGACCTAGAAATTGCTTCCGGTGGCGTCCAGTATGTAATGAAAATACTACAATCGGAATGAGATAAATTATTTAACCCTTTCCCAAACAATAACGACATTTGACCACTTTGTTGCAGATGACTTTAGAAAACATTGTGGGAAAAGGAGAAATTGCTCGTAACGAGCAATTTTCCTTTTCCTTCAAGGTTTTCTGCTCTTTCTGAAGAATATTGTTCAATTTCATCACATTTTGAAATGTCGTCTGGAAACTCTTTCAATTTGGGACAGTCGAAAATCTGTTGTGCGGGAAAGGGTTAAAGGAATATTTTTTTATCAGAATGAGATAGATTATGTATTGAAATATTTGTATCGAACTATGATAAACCTAGTAATAAAATACTTTAATCAGAATGAGATAAACCATTTGGGGGAAATATTTGTATTAGAATGAGATAAACTATTAAAAGAAATACTTGTATCAAAATGAGATAAAAAAGTACTTGTGACAGAATGCGATAAATTTGTTAAGGAAATATTTTTGCCAGAATGAGATAAACAATGAAATGAGATACTTTAATCAGAATGAGATAAACTTATTTGCAAGATGGATTTCTCAGGTCAAGGAAATATCCAAGTAGTTACGATTGATGTGGGTAATAGGAACAGTGAATTGTATGTAGAGATTGTGCTAACTGTATCAACCCTTCTTATGTCCGTGCTCCCTTTGGTTTGATGATTAAGCCAGCCATTCTGAGCCAGCAACACTTAAATGAAAGACATCCACTGTGGCACAGAGGCAAATTATGCGTCTGAGTGTGCGTGAGGTTGGGTGCTCAAAATTGGCATCGAACAGAAACCTATGACACTGTCTTCTACTAATGGTTGGGGGCCTAGAAAACATTGTTTTGTGAACTGCCACTGTAATATAAGTATGAGTTGCTGAAATAGTAACAAACAAAACGTTGCCTTTTTGTGAACTGGCATTGTGATATAAGTATAGAATTGTTGAAATAGTGACAATCCAATAAGGAAATAATAAGATCTATATAGCCATGATGAATGACTTTATACAGGGAGTTGCAAATGCCTCCGTCTAATGTTATCATCATGTATTGACAACAAACCCATATCTATTCTGCTGATCAATTGGGAAACGAGCCGTTTCTATAAAAAGTAATATAGATAGATGGTTTATCACCCGGGAGACTGTTAGGTCAACACCGATAAAAAAACTGGCTCGTAACATTCAATTACTTTACAATATCAGCAAATATCATCCAGACAAATATTGGTTACTGTCTGGTTCCCATGATTGCTCTGTGTACTTCCGTTTCCGCTCTAATGGAATTCGTAAGAAACGGGAACCATTGCTTTTGAGAGATGGTTATTAGACCCAATTGTTATTTTTTTTCTAAGATAACAAAATGGAACTAATGTAATATTTAGGGCCCCCTTTGAGATAGTAAAGTGATAAAATAAGAAAAGTTAGATAGCTTTACACCGAATAGTTCCGACCCCGACCGAAATATACAGAGAACGACCGAAGTAATCCGGCCAAGGCATGAGTTTCAAAATGGTGGGTTTTGGGTATTCTACCTTGAAAGGCAAACGTTCGTCTGCACAAGATACGTAAGGTCTCTGAAATTATTGTTTAGTTTATGGTACACCTAAAAAAAAGTTGCCAATATCTATTATTTCGTCTTGTGAAATTAATCATGGTTTTATGGAAAGGTTGGCTATGCGAGATGTGATAATGCGAACGTGAGTAATTGTTAGCTTAGAAAGATAGCGGAATAATTAAATGGTAGGCAATCATTTTATTCGCAAGGGAGCAGTCTGTATCTTAAAACGTAGGTTATCATTGTATTCGCAAGGAAGCGGTTTATCGTTAAGAACATAAAAGTAGCATTGTCTTTGCGATTAAACAAAATATAGCAGAATATCTATATTGGAAAATAAAGTATTGTTGGATAAGCAGAAGATACTCGTAGGAACAATGCCTCCTTTTCCAACGGCAATTTTGAAGGAAATGAAACCTACAGACACCTTAAACCCCTTTATTGTTCAATAAGTGTTAAACGAACACAAAAAAGACCAATCCTAATGCCAGACGTGTGAAAGTAACCATGGATTTATAAAGAAACTGACACCGTTACCATGGTAGCCTGTATGCACACTTTGTACTTGGATTAGCGATAAGGTTACATTTAACTAATTACAAAATCGGGCTGTGAGGTGAATCCGTCATGATCAATAGACGCGTGCTTATTGGCTCATGGGAAAAGCAAGCGTCTAAGATATCTGTGTTAACCAATTACCAAACAATAACGATATTTTGACCAGATTCTTGTCTTGAAAACGATGCTCTGAACTTAAACCACTGTCCTCCAATAAATATTAAAAGTTTTTTTTTCTTTTATCACAGCGATCAGTTCACCTATTCATGCATCCTGTTTTATTCCACACAGTAATATGTTGCAGTTTTCAAAGCCACCGAGTGCTTCCCCTTATTACCACGTTTTGTTTAATGATCCAACCTTAATGTAGAATACCCATAGTCCGCCATTTTGAAACTCGTTCTTTCGTCGAATGACTTCGGGCGATTTCGGAAAACATCAGCCGGCACCGGAACCATTCGGTTTAAAGCGAAAAGTTTCGGCCCCGACCGATGTATACCGCGATCGCCCGAAGTAATTCGAGTTTCAAAATGGCGGATTACAGGTATTTCACTTTATTTAGGAGGGGCTATTCGTACGAATTATGCGCTTTTCCTGATAAGCCTCTGTTGACTTACAGGCGGTGAGCCGAAAAGGTAAAAAAGCGAAAATGGGGCCTCATTGACTCAGCCAGGCACGTGTCTGGCTTGGACTGCAGGGTTCTGTGTTCGAGACACAGATCGGCCAGTATGCTTTCCGACTTTTAATGAAGTCATGCTGGGCATGATATATGCACCTCGTACCACGAGCAAATTTTCTTTATTAGATAAACATAGTTTAATGATATATATATATTTACAAACGAAACGGAACGGACGGAAGCTTTAAGCTTATTGAGTCCCTCTCATATGTAGCATACCAACATAGCAAGCAATGCATTCAGATCTATCCAATAAAGGGAACTGCGCACGCAACAAAAACTCCTTTTGGTATCGGACCGACTTAATGCCTATTTATCACGCTACTAATTTCAATTTGCCGACGAGGTACGTTTCCCTGGTGCTGATTTAATTAATAAGGGTATTTTGTCTTGAAACTTTCCTTGTTCGTAACGACTTACAGCAGAAGAATTGTACGCGTGAAACAAGCTGAACTCATTGGGATTTTCCCATAAAAACATTCTCAGATCACGGAAATACCCGAGTAGTTACGATTGCAAGTGAAACAGACCCGCAGTATTCTCGACTTATAATCACACACGAATTTTGTAGAGAGGTGTCCGAAGCAACACTGTAAGCGATGAAACGTTCGAACATACACTGCGAACAATACACGGATATTGCCTTAAAGGCCCATTAAAGGAGATTAATGCTATATCAAACTTTATTTTTTGGTAAACTTTTGGACAGTCTCAAATAGTTATCACCAGAAAAAACCATCAGCATAACATAAATGTGAAAGTAAACCAGCAATATCCCAGATTAGCCAGTTTTATAATTCAGATTTCCTGATTCTTCACCTCTGACCTTGACAGTTGATACACACATTTTTGAACCGACCAATCAAATTTCGTTATTTTGAATGTGTAAACAAACAGGTTGTTGATAAACATGATTGAATTGGAGACAACTATATTTCAAGCACAAATTAACTTTTTTTTATAGTAGTCTATTAAATAGGGTCTCAATGCATTCCTAAATTTATTCTCATTACTTTTATGAACATAATAAAAGAACTTCATATATTTTTTTTCAGTATTTTATTTGTATTCCTCTCCTTTGATGTGCCTTTAATCTAATTTGTCGAAAGGGTTTCATTCATGTATACTACACATTACGTGTTGATCGTGATTCAAAAGCCAAGCTGTGCTATTTCCACATGAATTGACTTTCTCGTCTTTCATTCATTTTCTTAGTGCAGTTTGATATGAATACACATTGTGATTTCTGATTAAGCGGCCTTTGCAGAAATTGAATTACATTAGCAGAAAGATTAACGGACAATAGCCTTAATGCAGATATACTCAGTGACGATTAATGCAAGTTGCATAAACAGTTTCACTTTGATTTTGATAACTTGTTCATTAACCCATTTTCCATGGATGGATTATTGACAACAAACTTGTTTACCACAACTTATTTTTTTTTTTGAAGGGGACACGAAATACGACTTGATAAACCGTTTTTTTTTAAAGAAGAAACCTTCCGAGACAATGAAAATCGAACGTTTGTATTCATCTAGAGTCTGAACAATAGAGATTGTTTCCTTAAAAAATTTGGATCGTTAATGCAGATTGTCATGTACAATACAGTTTCTTTTGTGATATACATGTACAAGACTAAGACAAAGAGGCAATAAACAGACACTACAGTAGAATATCTTTACCTCGAACATCTGAATGTCGAACTCCTCTATGCGTCATAGTAAATACGGGTTCTCAATGATATGTTTTTTATTTCTAAATATCTATATTCCTGGCATCTATATGTCGATCTTTGTCGCACTCGAACATTTTAATGAGGTCCTTCTAACCCTTTACCAAAACCAATTTTAAGACTGTCCCAAATTGAAAGAGTTTGCAGACGACAATTCAAAATGTGATGAAATTGAAAAAAAATATCATCTGAGAAGCAGAAAACATTGAGAGAAAAGGAGAAATTGCTCGATAAGAGCAATTTCTCCTTTTCCCACAATGCTTTCCAGAGTCGTCTGCAACAAAGTGGTCAAATGTCGTTATCGTTTGGTAAAGGGTTAATTTCAATGTATAGAGGTTCTACTGTATATAATTAAATATATATATTGTTTTATTCATTTATTTTCAGTTCTTGCGATAGACTGTTTCGAGTGTTACTCCTTCAACAAGAGTAACGCCCACTGTGGGGATCCCTTCCATCCAATATACGGCACGCTGACGAAAGACTGTACACAGTCACGTGATGGCCGGAAGGGAGAATTTCCCGCCAAATATTGCATTAAACTTATCGGAAATACGGGTAAGCCAACAAACCGGAAACTAATTTGTATTAGGAATCTAACTCGGATGATCCAAGCTGTAACAGTTACTGTAGAATGAAAAATCTACGTTTGGATCATTCGGACTAATAACAATATGTTATTCACATACATGTATATTTGATTCGAATTAAAACTCTTGGTCTTTTTGGGGGTCATGATTTCATGTTATATACTATATCATGCTTACTAGAATGACTAAAAAGCAACCAAAACAAACCTTGGACCAAGTGTTTAAGTTAACCTATTTAAACTCAGAAATTTCATTCATCTTCTGATCCCATGTATGTGAAATAAAAAGGGGGACAACTCTGTTTTGATACAAGAAAATACTTTCAAATATCGTCCGCGTTAAACCAATCAGAAATTAAGGTAAGCACGCGAAGCTGAGCTGCTGCCTCACACCAAGTAAAGAACTACGTATAGAGAAAATATGGTTAGTGTCGTGATCGGAAATGTAATAGAGAAAGGCGTACGAATATTGTCCGGTGAGCCGAAGGCGAATCGTTTACAAATCCGAAGCCTTTCCAATTCAAAGACACCACCATCTATTCTGTTTATCCTGTAACAAATATGGATTTAGATAAACAAACAAAATAAGAGAGTAAAACGCGAAAGGGAAAAAAAGAAAAATCAGTACTGACAAGTGTGCACAGCGATCATGTGATCTTGTGATGGATTTTAAAAAAGTAATATTGCACCCTGTTATCGGTCCGTAAATTGCTTTGGTGATAGAATAAACATAGTTATTTCTGTTCAAACCAGAAGTGTTGAGGATAGAATCTTTTTGAGAATGCTCAAGCAGACAAGTACATGTACTTAACTTTGACCCTTATGGCTGGTCGATTTTCTAGTTGAATGGATATGAAATTGTTTACATTACAAATCAGCACCAAGACCTATTGATCAACAAGAATGCTACGCAAGTATATAATCCAATATGCTTCGATAATTAAGTTTATGTCTGCCCTACCACGCATGGATGTGCATAACAGCTGAACCAGAACAATGAAATAAAGAATATCAAAAGATGGGTTGTTTAAAAACTTTACTACAAAACAACCACATTTTAAAATTTGTGCGAATCAACAGTTCTTATATATTTCTTACATACAATCAAAGCTGTTGAAACCTTTGGCGTACAGTGACAATTTAATCTGTTCACGTCCGTTATTTTGGGTAAGTTCTTTCCGCGAACTAAGCGAGCTAAGGGAGGTAATCAAAATTCACAGTATCGTTTGTAATTCTGTTTCTAAATGATTATCTCTCTTTTAAAAGATTACGGTCAACATGCTTTTACATATCTACCAAAAACGTTCATGTATTTCTAAAACGTGATGCTTTCCAAAACTCGAGGGATCGGACTTAGTGACGTCATAATTTTTCACATCAATGAAAATGACAGTCATTTTACTAAGCTATGCTTTTCTGCAAATAACGTCATTATTTTCAACGTTGACGTATGAATACGTTTCCATGTCAAACGCTGACGTTTTTTAAGTCCCAAATGAAGAAGAAGAAAAAACGAGAACGAGAGCATCAAATGGCCCTTTCAACGTTGCGTTGCGCTAAATTACCCCATAATTAAAGCTTAGTGTCAATGTATTTCTGTTCCATGTGTGCCTTACTGCAAACTAACATCATCTTTTTATTGCTTCATTCCAGCTAAAGACGATATAGAGATGGTGTTTCGAGGCTGCTCAATCGAGTCACTAGACAGTCAGTGCAGTGACTTTACGTTCGAGGACGTTCGTTATAACGGATGCGTCATGTCGTGTATGGATGACGGGTGTAACGTCAGTTCTAGCGTCGACGTTAGTGCGTTACTTACGTTAGTTGCTCTGTGTGCGGCAATTTGGATACGGAGATTGTTATTTATCCATGATGTTTAGCATTGACAGTCAATAAAATGTAGAGCAACTTTCGCGTTTTGAGTATATCTGCAGCAAAATTCAAATTTCTAAAAAAAAACTTATCTTACGTCAGTTTTAATGGCGACGTTTCGTCACGGTTATCGCATTGTGCATTGGAATAATGACTAAGGCGTGTTCCTTTTGTCTACCATTTTACCGTGGCATCCCGCCATTTTGTAGAACGATCCTGTTTAAAAATAAAATTCCAGTAGACGGCTTATGATTTGAAACGTCACGCCAATGACGTTCACGTCAAGTTTTGCGTGATGTCTAATTGTGTAAACCGGATATGGATGTTTGTCCAATCTAACATTTATCCTTTTCCAGTTTACTTGCAGCAGACGATGATTAGATACATGTAAATGCAATGTTAGGGATCACATTGACGTCAGTGTGTTAGTTACGTTGATCGCTGTGTGCGCCGCGCTCTGGACAAGGCTGGTGTTTGTTTTTGTGCGACGTTTAGCCTCATTTTATGTTTGTCTTAAGTAGTGAGTTCTCTTTTAAGAATTTTGATATAGCAGACTGCAATTTGGAGGAAACTATTTGCAACGGCAGTTCTCACGTTTTAGTGTTAGCTACGCACTTACGTTGAGCTAGTTACGCATTTACGTTGTGCAATGTGGCACTTTTAACACGCTTTGTGGATGTTATAGAGCACTCGTATTGGTCTGAATTATTACGTCGAAGACATCACTTCTGGCTTTTACTCGACGGCAATTCGAAGCTTCCATGCTTGCTTCCTGGATACTAAACGAGTATGAACTTGCGTCGATATTTGGGTTGGTCTGGTAATTTCGACTTCGCCGAACAGGGATCGAACTCGGGACCCTCGGTACAAGCGGCTGGCGCTCTAACACTTCACCAATATCTAATCTAAAAACTGAGCAAAATACATGCTAAAGAACGTCACGGTCTGAAAACTCTCAGACAATGTACAACACAAGTAAATTGTACTTTAGATCCTTTTCTTTTTAATCAATGCAATCAGTGAAGGGGAGGATATGTATCTAGTGCTATCCAAACTTCGACAGAGGTGCACATGTGAAAAGCGAAACGCGTCATATTCGAAATAAAAAAAGAGGAAAAAAGTGCATTGTGAAGTATGATATTTCTCAATGTACTTCTGCTCTCTTTCTATATTGTTTCTTCCTTGTTTGGTCTAGAAGGTTAGACCGAGAAGGTTACGTGACATAGTGCAATATAGAAAATAACTTTCGGAGATCTCAATTTCTTTTATCGGCAATAAATTAAAGCTCGGGCTTACAAATAATATCCCCGACTTAAGGCCAACTTTGCGGTTGCCCCGCAACATGGACAAAAAAGATAAACTGGTTTAAAAAAATACAAGATACGACCCTCTTTCGTTGTTTAACCCTTTACCAAACGGCGAATCTTCGACTGTCGCGAATTGAAAGAGTTTGCAGACGACATTTCAAAATATGATCAAACTGAAAAAAATTATCTACTGATAGGGCAGGAAACATTGTGGGAAAAGGAAACATTTCTCTTCGAGAGCAATTTCTCCTTTTCCCCACAATGTTTTCCAGATTCGTCTGTAACAAACTGATCAAATGCCGTTATTGTTTGGTTAATAGGTTAACCAGAATGATGTACATATCTTACAATAAGAATAGGGACGATAAGACCTATTTATTGAGCACCGAAGGAAAGGTGCATTATAATCTCACGGTATCGTTAATGACCTCAAGGTCGAATCTTCCGGGTTTATTTCGTAAATGTCAAGGTCATTTTACGAGAGTGTATCACGGTTAAAAAGGAATCTTTTCCCCGCCCTCTATGCACCGATATACACGTGGCCTGAGTGAAGATATCTAATGACTGGTCATAGTAAAGTGAGAAACAAATGTGTTTGTCTGATATTTAACTTCGTTTTCGGTCTATTCTAATGCAGTTTCAACATGTGTCCAGTTATAACAGGCATGCTCATCGGCACCAAAGCATTAATAACGCTTCGAACCTGTTACTGGTCCTCGAGGCTTTATTTACATGTAATTTCTATAGTCTAGAGACTGTCATTTAGGGAAGCCATATAAGTTTGAAGAAATGCGAGTTACTTGATAAATGACGTAGAAACGGCAGTAAATTATAAATGTTGGCTTAAGGCAGAATTCCGATAATCCACCATTTTGAAACTTATTCTTTCGTCGGATAACTTCGTTCGTTAGCGGCAAACTTCGGTCGGAACCCGAACTATTCGGTTTCGTGCGAATAGTTCCGGCTAAAACCGAGGTATACCGAGATCGAAGTAATCTGAGGAAAGAATGAGTTTCAAAATTGCAGGTTATTGGCATTCCACACCCATTCAGAGCATTGTTGTTTTGTTCACGTAAATAATAAAAGGAAATCCTTTCATTTTGGAAAGAACACAAGAAGGTGTGTGCTACAGGGTATGGATCACGGCGACTCATATTCTTTTGTAACCATGTTTGATAAAACGACGCATGTTTGTTGGCTATTGTGTCAGTGTTTAAAAAATCTTTGGACCTGAGACTATCATGTTCTTGATCATACAGGCGTTTGTGTTGCTCAAGATTTGGCAACACATGTTCAATGCAAACGCCCGGATAACCAAGATTTGACCATTTTCTTATTTTTTGTTTGTTGAGTAATTGTCGATAGTTTTAGATAGCCTTCGGAACATCATATCAATGTATTCAATTTGTTTAACAATGTGCAATAAAATCAAATCAAAATCATTTAGGTTTTTTTATTCTTCAGATATACTTTGCTGCAATATACTCGTATTGTACAGGGACGTGTCTGTATGCAGCCTTCAAATCCCCAAATCCAACCCAATAGCTACAACAAGAGTCAAATCGTGAATCAAATCAAAATCAACAGTTTCTCCTTTCTGTGATGGTTTCTGACGACGAAATACTTTTGGGATGATGAGGTTTAGGAACAAGATCCATTCGAAGGTTCTAGGCTCCCGTTGAGACTCTGTTGGAGTCTCATAGTGGACGGAATCTGCGTGTTCCTCTTCGTGGTTTCCATTCCTTCAGGTATGTCTGGAAGTAATATAATTGAGGCATACCAGGATGAACCTTTCGGAGTAATGCAAGGCACAACTCCCAGTCCGATAGCTACAGCATGAGTAAGGTCTTTAACAAACCCGCCCTCTCTTCCCCAAAAATACCCCCCCCCCCCCAAAAAAAAAGAAAAAAATGTGTCCGATCTTAATCATAATTATCAACAACAGTCTACGGCAAAACACGTCATGAAAAAAGTCTTTAAAATGTTGTCAGGTAGAAACACCAGTGGCTCAAAATGGTGAGGTGATGAGCATGGGGATATGGGCTTCCATGAGAGATAGTCTCCCCATTGACTTACGGAACGCCGACGGTTCTACCTGACTTGACCAGCCCTTATTGGCAGTTGAGCATCATAACTGAAATAATGTTGACGCGATGTAAAACCCATATAAAACTGAAGCTAAAAGGATGAAGGGAGCATAAAAGAGGATGAATGACCCCAAATCAGCAAATCATCCCTTTTCTACCGACTTCTGCAGCCATTGGCATTAAAGTGGGGTTATGTTGATTAGGAAGAAAGTCCCGGGGCCCGTTTTACTAAACAACTTACGGAAAATGTGTGCGTAAGACATAATTGATTAACATGGATTATATCTTCAATGAAAGTACAATATTGCAATGTGACACGTCATTGGAAGCGTCTCGGAGAGACGATTCCAATGATGTGTTACTTTGCAATATTGCTTTGCCAAATATTGAAATAATAGGACTTGTTGTTTTAGACTTACGCAAATCTTAAACGTAAACTGTTTAGTAAAACGGGCCCCTGTAGTTTTCCTTACCAAAAGCGGATTTCTTTATTTGTGTCTATTGTCTTTAACGCCGTGTCAACATTTTTAGTTATATTACGACTATCTGTGATCGACCAGTAGTAGGCTAGGCCTCTGACTGAAGTGACTTGCCAAACTACACTCCAATGAATCGAGAGGTGTCGATGAGGCTCGGACCCAGAACCTCCGTGTTCAAATAGCATGACCTTAACCGCTGGGCTAAAACTCTCATGATAGCATTACCTTATTCTAGAAAGGAAACACTCGCAAAAATATCATGACAATAATATAGAAAGCTTTCCATAAGCAAGTTCTGCTTTTTGCGTCGTTGTTTTCAACAATGTGCTTTAAAACGCCTTCGTTAGCGTACGTGATCGTACATGTTTGTAAATTCACTGCAACAAGTTAATTTTGTCACGTAAATTTGGGAAATAAATCGTTTTTCACTTTGCCCTGTTAGTTCATTCGCGTCAAACAGACAGCAAAGAGGGATGTTGAATAAGTAAATCTGAGTGAATGTTTCGGTTAAAGCCAGATGTCGCTTTGGCTCACTACTTTGTGAATGTAATTATGATACAAAATGGACTATAGACAAATAGTCTAACCCTAATAGTGCTGGAACCGACATCATGCTTATGCAATAAGGTTGGATCAAGGCGGATGGCCTGCGATCTAACCTGTGTGCTACTCTGATTGTCTTTCACCATCAAAATTAAGCATATTTTATGGGTTTTAAAAGCAGACGACACAGAAATCTATTTTTGGGGAAATAAACCAGCATTCTAAGGGTCAATGGCCTTGTCGACCTAATTTCATTTTTTCCCCATCAGTAAGATTTCATTTGACAAGGTACTTCTCTCTAACAGTGTAAGTTGATCACAGGAGTTGCTTGGGGAATAGAATTCCTCGAGCACGAAATACAGACGACATCGGTGCAGTGGTAGAGCGTAAGCCTCTTGTACCGAATTCTGCTCCTGTTAGGCGAGGCAATAATTTCCGGGACTATACCACACATTGGGTTAGTACTGCGAGTATTGGTGTTGTATCCAGGAAGCTGTCATCGAGAGTGAATATAATAAGCTTCAAGCTTCCGTCACAATCGATATAGAATAAATACGTTTCAACCCTTTCCCAAACAGTAACGACATTTGACCACTTTGTTGCAGACGACTTTAGAAAACATTGTGGGAAAAGGAGAAATTGCTCATAACGAGCAATTTTTCCTTTTCCCACATTGTTTTCTGCCCTATGAGAAGATATTTTCCAATTTCATCACATTTTGAAATGTCATCTGCAAACTCTTTAAATTTGGGGCAGTTGAAAATTTGCTGTTTGGGAAAGTTTTAACTAAATACAGACCAAACTCTACACCATCGCATCAGCGCTGTGGTAAAAAGAAATTAATGACAGTTGCTGGCTTGTTGTGTCTTTGAGCAACATTGAAGGAGGAGGGTTAGCGTACATGTTAACCCTTAAAATACTGGGTAATTTTCTATAAATAGGTGTGTGTGCCGTATGCTTTCCAATACCTTACATATGTTCTTAATTTTGATGAGAAAAGATACTCAGAAAAGCAAACAGGTTAGATCACAGACTAGCCGCCAATTTACTTGGCGGCTGGCCTGGATCCTACCTGTTTGCAAAAGCATGAAGTCGGTTCCAGCACTATAAGGGTTAAGAAGGACATTTATATAAAGTATTTACCACTTCAAACAAGCTTATATAAAATACTTACCAACGCGTGTGATGTTTGAATGACTTTCCGCTGATGAATGGCCCAAGCATTAGTCATGTAAACAAATTGCGATATAATCTTTGTTAGGCAGAGTAGGGCATTTTCTAAACAGCTGTTGATCTGTATTAAAGGTGCTTGTTCACAGATGTACGGAAATTTGGAAGAAAAAAAGTCATTTCTTTAATACTGCACAGCAACTGTATTGATATATGATACACACCAAAAGATACTCCATGGAATCACAATTAGATCGTTTTTATTTCTTTAAAGTGTGTTCACGGTGAAATAGCATGTATTTTAATCCAAAGGTGTAAAATCGCTTTTGAGATATACCGCATATAAACTGTTCATTCGTAGATAAATTGACGCTTCCTGAATTAATAATGCTTTCAGTAGCTACTTTAACTGTATACATCAAACAAACCAAAACGTGCTCTGTTTAAAAGACATTTCATTTTTAGCTCTAATTTTTCACACATCTGTGAACAAGGACCTTTAAATGGTACTTGTGGTCCTGTCTTAATACAAAGAGAAGAAGACATATCAACGCACGTAAGCATACGTTCTCCTAGTACCAATCGCTAAAAGTACCAAAAGTTCCAAGTTAAACATTTACCTTTCCAAACGAATCATGCCGCGGTGGCTTCTAAAGCGGTGACTTGACATTGCTACCTTTGCCATGCCAAAACATTTGGGTTAGGAGCATTGCCTTAGCCGTAGCGTCGGAACTGGTCTCGGGTCTTCTTCTTCTTCCTATTAATGTACATGACTCATTTTTGAGTATTGTCGTACATGTTGCCTGGTTTCCTACCATTACTAGACTAGGAAATGTGTCTTGCCCAAGGACACTCCACGGATCTATCGAATATAAAGACAAGTATGGTACAAATCTACCAGACAGACTTCAGGGTGGTAAGGGAAAGAACGAAAACAACACACAGTCCCTTGAGATGAACGTTTGACGATTCAAAGTAAACAAACGGTTGGTCGTGAGACAACGCTTTCTTTACGTAAATGGTGGAAAAAATATTTGAAAATTAAATTTCTACAAAAAAGGTTTGATACAAATCAGTTGATAAATCAAAGTCTGAAAAAGAGCTGTCCGTTTTGGTTATCGCAAAACAATGATTCATGGGAAACAACCGTGTATGTTGTTACTTCTTCTTGTTGTTGTCGTATTTTGAAACTGTGGATTCTGACCAATCAAATCGCCCAGAATTTGTAGCTTTCCCGTTGTCTATCTTGTAAGATAGTAGAGCCAGAAGACAGCGGAGGACCAGTTAAGCTGTGCCGAGGATTCGAACCAAAATGGGGGCTGATACAACTGGGTTACAGACAAGCCTGCATTGATACTGAGCGAGGCTCATAGAATATCCGTTTGTTGGCATCACTGCATCGACACAATACGCACTTCTAGGGAAGAATACGCATAATCCGCCATTTTGAAACACATTCTTTCGTCGAATTACTTCGGTTGTTCTCGGTATTCACCGATCTGCGCCTGAACTATTCGGTTAAATGCAAATAGATCCGGTCCGAGAACGACCGAAGTGATCCGACGAAAGAATGAGCTGAGAAATGGCAAGTTAGGGGTATTCTATCTTAAGCATAGTTTGAAGAAGCTATCTATTTAAATATCTAATGTTGACGATATTTAGAAAGACACACTATGAAACAACTATCCGTAGGCTCAACCCGTGAATACAGACACAATACTTGACAGAGACGGAAATGGCCTACGTGCTGTTTAAAAGGCGACGGCTGATAAAACAAAACTCTCCCCTATAGCTTTCTTTTATAAAGAACACATAAAACGCACGTGATAAGTGATATCATGACCTTGTCCTTAAGCCATTTTCAAAACGCCAAATTTCAGACTGTCCTGAATTGAAAGAGTTTGCAGACGGCATTTCAAAATGTGATGAAAATGAAAAATAATCTGCTAATAGGGCAGAAAACATTGTGGGAAAAGGATCGTTCAGAGCAATTTCTCCTTTTCCCACAACGTTTTCCAGAGTCATCTGCAACAAAATGGTCAAATGTCGTTATTGTTTGGTAATGGGATAAACGAGGCTTATCAAGTGGACAAAAACCTCTGTAAAAAGCTTTCTAAAATCAGAGACTTCCTTTGTCTGATATCAGTCCAAATCAGACGTTTTAAACCCTTAGAACGCTGGGCACTTTTCTAAAAATAGATTTGTGTGTCGGCTGCTTTCCAAAACCTTAAATATCTGCTCAGTTTTGGTGAGGAAATATACTCTAAGTAGGTAAGGTTAAACAGGTTAGATCATAGGCTAGCCGCCAATTACTTTGGCTTAGTCCAAAAACAGGGAAAAAACACTCAAACAAATAGTATAAGAACATTTATCTCGAAACGGAATAGAAATTTGAATTCGTGAGTGTATAAAGTGTAAACGTAAAAAGAAACTCATTTATTTTCCTGTCCCGGGTAAAACTGATAAGAAAACATGTTCGCGAATGCAAGAATTTGTAAAATGGTTAATACAAAAAACCAAACGTCAGGTTTTACAGCCTGAGACATACCAATTATACGGATAATCAATAGATATTCGGTTTAACACAATAAGTACACAAAAAATAAAAAATGAATGATAAAAATCACTGGTTAAATTTCTAGTTATTTTGAGATTTTTTGGACCGGACGCACCGCTAGATCCCATTCTTTTGAAATGCTAATTCTTAAAAGTTGTAAAGATAAATGTTTAAACTAAAAGGCAAATATGAGCAAATATTTATGAATATTGTTTCTTCACCTGTACCTTGTTAAGTTTTGTAAAGTAGTGTTAATTTAGAATCATTTGAAACAGCTACGGTCCCGGGGTTATAAATCAATGAGCATTCTCACTTCAAGGACACACTAACTCAACAGAAGCTGTTCTCCCTGGTCCATATTGTAGTCAGCTTTATAAATTGGCAGAGAACGACCAAGATCTTTTGACTTATGCACCGAACGCACCATGCTCAAAGTTGGATCCTCCTCGAGCATTGCTTTGAGTTAGTAAAATTTGCAGGACATCACAATCTCCCGTTATCAAACGCCATGTTTTTCTGCCCAGACGATTGGATGTTTGGTGAGTAGTTGTTGGCGGAAGTCTGTTTCCTACAGACGATTCCGAGGATGATAAACATCTGCAGGACGACCAGGAACACGAGTAAGGCTAAAACCACCCAGAATACTTTAAGCTGAACTTTCTCGTCGTCATCGGATTGTTCACTATCTTTTTTCATCGCAGTGCCGTCAACTGTTTAAAGAAGAATTGATGCGTAAATTATCTATGTTTTTACATAATTCCAGGGTTGTTTAAGGTATTCCGTGGTCAGTGGGGGAATGCGGTCCGAAATTTAACCTCAAATTCTGGCCGAAAACAATAAAGCTTCCGCTCAATAAAAAAGATCCAAACTCGTTAAAGTTGTATATTAAACAGTACAGTCTGACAACTGGAACACGATGCTTCACCTTTTAAAAACAGAACAGTCATTGTATTTGTGTTTGTAAAAGAAGTTAAATTGATTTTTGTTTAAACAAATGTAAACATTAGAACCCTGACTGTAGAACGCATACATAGTCCACATGTATCATATATCAAATATAACCGCACGTACTATATAGAATAGTTCCGGCCACAACCGAAGTAATCCATGGAAGGAATGAGTTTCAAAATGGCGGATTATGGGTATTCTACCCTAATTCAAGATCGATGCTATGTAACAACCCAGTATGTAATAAAGTTGCACTATGTAATAATTATTACAAAACGGGTTGAAGTTTATTACATTTTGCGTTTTTCGATGCGAACCCATTATGTAATAAAGTTGCATAATGTAATAATTATTACAAAACGGGTTGATGCGTATTACACTTTGCGTTTTTCGATGCCAACCCGTTATGTAATAAAGTTGCAATATGTAATAATTATTACGAAACGGGTTGATTTTTTTTCAAAGTGATCTTTTCTTTACAAACCCGATATGTAGTAGTATTCATAATGGTAACATGGTGATATTTTCACACTAAAGGTAGCCTCTTCCAAGCCAAAACAGGCTTATAAGCAAAAACAAAACGTTCATAAAATCTTTGTTTGAGCAATTTTCAAGCAAGGAAACCGTTCTGAATGATTAAACGTACCAGAAACAGTCAAGCCAAGTATCTAAAAAGCCGAAATGGGCTTATCAGCAAATTACAAAAAATATTTCAAATGTCTGTTTTAGCGTTTAGATACTAAAAATCCCATCGCAAGTGGCAACAAGTACCGAAAAAAGGCCAACAGAGATGCTTGAAAGCCAACATAGGCATATCAGCAATATGTAAAAATATCAGAAAACTTGGTTGTTCGCGATAAATGTTTCAGATATGGCACACATATATGGCAGAACCTTTCGAAACGAGACACATAAAGTTATCTTCGGCCAGATAAAGCTTATCAGCGATATTGAAATGGACTATAATATCTCTTTTTCTGACGTAAGTGAAACACAAAAACCGATTGAATACGACCAAAATATGGCGAGAACCTTTGGTGAACAGCATATATTGGCGTTTAAGCAATAAGATCAATTGGCTGTACAAGTAATATGATAGTTAGGTTTAGCGCAGTGATCAATGCTATGTACATACCAAACATAGCAAATGTCGTATGAAGATTTTCCGATGACAAACTTAAATGATGACTTAAAAAGGGGTAACTCTATGGTTTTATTTCAAAGTGCAGTTCTCTAAGTAAAGCCGTATTCTTATAACGTTGCACTATGTAATACTTATTACAAAACGGGTTGAATTTTATTACATTGTGCGTTTTTCGATGCCAACCCGTTTTGTAATAAAGTTGCATTATGTAATAAAAGATATGAAAAGGCTTGATATTCTACAAAGCGAACTTTAAGATGCCAACCCGTTCTGTTATAATATTCATAATGGTTACGTATAAAGAAAGATATACCCTTATACAAAGGCTTGTGATAATGTATCCATCCGCTAATTTCATGTACACTTCGGTCAAGTTAGATGTATGGATAAAACAAATATAATACTTTTATACAACATACACTTTAACTGAGTAACTTCATTTGGCGCCTGGTAGAGTTTTAGTATGACTATAGTAAAGGTTTTGTTATAACTTAAATCAGGATGCTACTACGACAAAATGTCAATCCACGTTTTCATCATTGTACACGTGAGAAGCAGATACAGAAAGAAGAAGACATCGTTAAATATAATTTGATTTTGGTTTATTTCTATGAGTTAGTGTTGCCTTGTAATTTTTTTGTACAACTCGAGCACAATAAAAAGCAACTGTTCTGATCTATACCGAGGTGTTTGTCATACGCACCTGCATGCGTCGAAACGTCACGATTGTTAGAAAAATACAATAAACTGCTTAAGTGGTTCCGAGCTAAAAATACAGTGTGTTTACAAGTCAAGAGAAATCCGGATAACCTGCTCCGTACGACAGCATAGACAGGCCTAAAAGGCCAGTCAATTACTATAAATTGCAATATTGGTAAAGACCCATTTTACTTTGCGATTTGCATTTTGAAGTAATATATTGTAATTCTTTTACGAAAATGATTGGTTGGGGCGGTAGTTTAAGGTTCATCGATAACTAAGATCATTAAGGCCACAGTGTGGTCTGTGTATTTCCTTATTTTGGTCGTTTGCAAGCTTTTTCAGTATAAGTGACGCATATAATCTCGAAAGAGTTGTCGATAAAACAGCGTATTAGACAATTCGATAATGTCGGAGAGAGGTAAATACCAGTGAAATATTATTTGTTTCAGGGACAGTGGACCTTACAAAATGAATAAGGTGCGAAGATTAAGATTATTGCTTTTATAAGCTATTGAGTAAAAACTTGCATGCAAAATCTTTAAACAAAATTTTCTACGTACAAAAGGCCACATAATTTGCTTAAATTCATAACCAGAGTTATGAATACTGTACCTTAGACGATAACTCTTAACCCATGGGTAAAGTACCATACCATTCAATACTGTAGTTAATGAGATGCAAACTTGCATATACAAAATTAACCATAAAGTCCAACGGTAGCGTAATTTGTTTGAATTTAAAACAAGAGATATGACACCTGCTCAGGGACCTTAAAGTACAATCCAAACAAATGTGTGAAGTGTCAGTCCATTCCATACCGTGGTTTTAATAGTTACAAACGCATGTGAAAAAAATGACCCAAAGTACAAAAGGCGGCATAATTTGCTTCAATGCAATACAAAATATATGAAATTTGGACCTTAGATTATGACTATGAACACAACTGTAAAGTATCAACCCATTCCATACAGTAACTCGTAATTTACATACTTGCTGTTTAAAACTTAACTAAGGTGTGACGCCGACGCCCGGGTGACAAGTATAGTTCTCCTTATTTTTCGAAAAGTCAAACTAAAAAGTGATAAGTAAAATCATTTTTCATATTGATAAAAGGACCGATTTGGTCACCAAACATTGGTTTGTGTCTATTTTGTAAGGCTTGTTCAAAGCTGAGCCATTTTTAAACTAAATATTGCCTCTTTTGACCTCGAAGAGATTATCCTTTGTGTGTAAACACATCGGTATTTGACCGTTATAGATTCTTGTTACATAATGGGTTGGCATCTAAAAATGCAAAATGTAATAAAACACGACCCATTTTGTAACAATTGTTACATAGTTCAACGTTTAAAGAAAACAGCTTCTCTTCAAGAATTTCACTTTGGTGCGCTGCCATTTGCGAAGTCTTTTTCACTATATAAGTGCTAAAACAGATATATAAAATCGCCTTTGTAATTTGCTTATGCGCTTGCTTCGGCTTTCTTAGTTACTTGGTTTAACTTTTTGTTTTGTCGGTACATTGAGTCATTTGGAACGGTATCCTAGCTTGAAAATTGCTCAAACAAAGTTCTGCTCATAAGCCTTTTTGGCTTGGAAGAGGTTACCTTTTATGTGAAAATGTCACCACGTAACCATTATGAATTTTATAACATAAGTGGTTTGCATCTAAGAATTCACTTTGTAGAATATCAATTCTTTTTGTTTATTTTATTACATATTGCAACTTTATTACATAACGGGTTCGCATCGAAAAAAGCAAAATGTAATAAACCTCAACCCGTATTGTAATAATTATTACATAATGCAACTTTACTTAAAACAGCTTTACTGCGAGAATAGAACTCTTTTTTCATGCGTGCTGCCATTTGCGATGTTTTTCTTACCATATTAGCTCAAAAACAAACATATAAATTTATTTTTGTAATATGCTTATAAGACCATTTTGGCATTCTTAGTCACGTGCTTTAGGTACATTGAGTCATTTGGAACAGTATCCTCGTTTGAAAATTGGGGAACAATGAAGTTTTCTGATATTTTTACAAATCGCTGATATGCCTATATTGGCTTTCAAGTATCTCTGTTGGCCTTTTTGTCGGTACTTGTTGCCACATGCGATGTTATTTTTAGCATCTAAACGCTAAAACAGACATTTAAAATATTTTTTGTAATTTGCTGATAAGCCCATTTCGGCTTTTAAGATACTTGGCTTGACTGTTTGCGGTACGTTTAGTCATTCGGAACGGTTTCCTTGCTTGAAAATTGCTCAAACAAAGATTTTTAGAACGTTTGGTTTTTGCTTATAAGCCTGTTTTGGCTTGGAAGAGGCTACCTTTAGTGTGAAAATTTCACCATGTTACCATTATGAATACTACTAGATCTACATATCGGGTTTGTTAAGAAAAAATCACTTTGAAAAAAAAATCAACCCGTTTCGTAATAATTATTACATATTGCTACTTTATTACATAACGGGTTGGCATCGAAAAACGCAAAGTGTAATACGCCTCAACCCGTTTTGTAATAATTATTACATTATGCAACTTTATTACATAGTGGGTTCGCATCGAAAAACGCAAAATGTAATAAACTTCAACCCGTTTTGTAATAATTATTACATAGTGCAACTTTATTACATAACGGGTTGTTACAATGCTATCAAAAGTATCTTAACTTACCCGTGCACTCTTTCAGGTTACACGTTTTACTCTCCGTGGTTTCCTCCATGCATGTGTGCCCAGCAGTGCATGTTCGAACCCTAAACATGACACCGGCTCCACAAGAGGCCGAACAGGATGTCCAACTTGTCCAGGGTCCGACCGTGGAATCTATTTAAGTTTAAATTAATCAATTACTGATACTATAGTGTCCTTCCCAATGGCATCTTTTTATTCTTTTCTTTGGAAAGTGTGATCTTACCATGTTTAACCCTTTCCCAAACAACAAATGTTCGACTGTCCCAAATTATAAGAGTTTGCGGACGACATTTCAAAATGTGATGAAATTGGGAAATAATCTTCTGATAGATAGGGCAGAAATCATTGTGGGAAAAGGAAAAATTACTCGTCACGAGCAATTCCTCCTTTTCCCACAAAATTTTCTAAAATCGTTTGCAAGAAAGTGGTTAAATGTTGTTATTGTTTGGGAAAGGGTTAACAGACATTCCAGAATTGTACCTAGATTGTACGATATTGACCAGATCAATATCGTACATTTAAAAAAAACGAGGACAACATCTTTGAGCTTTCAAACATGTCGATATAATCGTTAACGAAAACCAAGTAAAGAATGGATATTCCAAATATGCAATAATGAAGGCATCGAAGAAGAGTATCATTTTGTTTTGTCGTGTCCACAACATATTACTACAAAAACAATATACGATACAAATCTGGGAAACTATCTCGGAGTTGCTTTTAAAGAAAGAACATCAGTCACGCATACTATGACTTAAACAAGTGTTGTAGATCATCTTTTGGTCTTTTTATTCTAAAGAGTCACATCTTTCACGAGTTGGTTGCTTTCTCAGTTTGCCATACAAAGAGTTGACGCGAAGCTCATTAAAAAAGAAATATCTCCTAAAACTCGTCTCGATTTCTTCTTATAGTGATCTAATCTCTATTTCTCATGCATTCGAGCATTAAGGCCACGGTTATCTTTATATAACAAAGGGACGGTTAGCTTAACATAAGTAATAATTTTGACATAACGGATAACTAACCTGCCATTTTTGTATCCATATCCGTTAGTATATGGTTCATTCTGTAATCACTCGGTGGATACGAATGGCATTCTGGAAAGCCCTTCGGTGTTGGTGGAATTTCTGTGAAGGATTCATTCAACAACATCTGCATACCGTCTATGTTGTGTAACTCGATATGGCAATGCATATTCCAGATACCCGGGTTGTCAGCGCGGAGTCGCACAACCACATAACCGCCGGAAGGGACTATAATTGTATCCTTCCGCGGTGGTCTGGCAAGTTCTACATCCGGGACGTTTCCTTCCAGCCAGTTCCGGTTCGTCCACGTGGCATTGTTGCAGAAATTGAGAATCGGATCTCCTCGGCAATCGACCTCGGCGTTATCGTCTCCTATAGCAGCGGTCATTGGATCGTACTGACCATAGCCCATCTTGATGACGTAAAACGAATGTCCGTGCATATGAATCGGATGCGCCCATCCTCTTCCTCGCCCCATGTTCATGAAAACCATCTGTACGGTGTCGCCGTTGCCAATGGTTAGCGCATGCGTACATCTGCAGTGTTTCCCGTCCCCGCAGGCGGGTGCTTCACAAGGGGAATGCCATTCTTTGGGCTGTGTTAGCGGGTTCACGGAGGGAGTGTCAAATACCCGGCCATTCACAGAACCCGGATATGACGTAATGCCGGGAAAAGCGAAATTCAAGAAAAACTCCTTGAATCGTCCAGATTGATACAGAGGCGCGGGGTCATAAGCGGTTGCACTTTTCAATTCATCGAAAGTTGTACACACGGTGTTGGCTTCTGGGTAGTACGTGAATGGACAGTTAATAACCAGACATTGGTTACCGGAAGTACACGGTTGACGGGTAGTAGTTGGCTCTTCCATCGATGCCCCCTCGTATTTCAAAATGGCTTCTACATGGTGATAGTTATCCATCTCCAGAGTGATTGCCCTTACCCAGTAATTACCAACAGGCTGATTGGCCGTGATTTCAAAATCGAATCTCTCTCCTGGGTTTATCACGAATGACTCAGCTGTGATAGGTTCAAGGTCATATCCATCCGATGCGATGATGGTCAAAGGATGGTTGTCAATTGATACCCGGAAAGGATAAAGTGATCCAGTTCCGATAACTCTGAATCTGTATTTCCGGTCTTTCATAACTCTGTACGTCGTAAGGGGCGCCATATTGCTTACACCAGTAACGGGGTCGTAGTACCTCCCTCGTCCATTGATTAGACCGGATTGGATCTGAAATATACTAAAGAAACTTCCGTCGAGGGACTTTGCTCCTTGTACCTTCTTCCGGCCATCGTAAGCCCCGTAGACCATTTTCATGTGAATCGTATCTGATATCATATCGTGATTCCAGTCCTGTATCTGCATAATATGCTCCTCCACCTTCGTCTCAACTCGGCTCCGGATAATAAACGCCCCGTAAACGCCCATCGACCTCTCGGAACCACTGTGGGAGTGCCACCAGAATGTACCACGTGGTTTGGCCGTAAATTCGTATTTAAATGTCTGTCCTGGGTGGATGGGACATTGCGTTACCCAGGGAACGCCGTCCATAAACGGCGTTCCGGTTTGATGGAGACCGTGCCAATGAATCGCTTCCGATACGGTCGTCAACTTGTTCCTCACGTGAACAATGACCTTTTGACCTTCATAAACGATGATATCCGGTCCGGGTAATTTCCCGTTCACGACAGCCACCAGTTTTGGCTCCTCCCACCCATCTGCGGTTATGACGTCATTCACCGGAAGTGGTTCTGCTTCGCTCGTGTTCTTGACGTCATACTTGTAAATATGTCCGTTTTCCACGAAAACCAAGTCCTTTCCACGCATCATTGTCAGTTTGTGCTCGATTTCGAAATGAAAAACGCACTCGTTGTCATGGATACTGCATTCATCGCCAACCACACCTTGTACATAACTTAGAAGGACTAGCACTCCGTATACTGCGTAAATGGGCGCCATATTTGCCTGCATGTAAAACAACACGTTCACACGTTAACTTGACGGTATGCATACATGTATATATGTGCATGCATAACGGAAGAAAATAAAATCACTGAACCATGGTACACCATTAACGTAATCATTAACGCTGTACATGTCGACAGTGTAACAAGCTTAAGGATCACATCATTGGCATATTAAAGGCACATGAAAGGGTATGAGCACAAATGAATTACTAAAAGAATATATATAAAGTTCTTTTATAATGTTCATAAAAGTCATGAAAATTAATTCAAGTATGCTTTTAGACCCTAATGATTAAACACCTTTAACATAAGTTATTTTGTGCTTGAGATATAGCTGTCTCCATTCCAATGATGTTTATCAACAAAATGTTTGTTTACATAGTTAGAATCATGAATTATGATTGAATTATGACTGTTCGGTTCAAGTATTTGTTTATCACGTTACAAGGTCAGAGTTGAAAAATCAGGCAATCTGAATTATCAAACTGGCTAATCTGGGTAACTTCTCGTTGTCTCTCACGTATAAGTTGTGCTAATGGGTCTTTTTTTGTGATGACTATTTGAATCTAACAAAAAAAAAGGTTGATATAACATTTATCTCCTTGCATAAGCCTTTAATGGCGGAGATTTGACCTTCGTGGTTTTAGGATCGACAAGGTTATGAAACATGCGTAATCTAGACAATTAGAGAGGTAAAGGTTGATATGACGTAACCTAATAACGGGAACTGTTTGATATCGTACAAAGTTCTCAAATGGGAGGGATAAAACATCGACATTATCTCGATTCCTGAATATTACAAGACGAAGGAACCGTACATTTAGTTTGAATTATGGATAGTTGTTACCACAAATAACTTGCCTCCTACCAAAACGAGCAACGCCTATATAATTACATTTTTATGACGCGGTCATTTCTCTAATCGATTTGGTTTTTGTTTTCTATTTATTTTATTTTCTATTTTTCAATATAAATACAATATGCTCCATTATTGATGTGTATATTCAATAATTTCGATCTATTAAATGTTAAGCTTAACAAGACATTGATGGCAGAGGTTATATATGCGCATGTCAGAGAAAATACAGCGAATCAGCTTATCATTTTTTCTGATAGAAGTATTTTAGAATTGTTTTTTTTTCATGGCAATGCTTATTGTTAAGTTGAATAATTGTTTTATATGTGAAATGACACTATTTTCATTATTATGCAGTTAATTGTATTATTTAACCCTTAGAATGCTGGGTAATTTTCTAAAAATGGATTTGTATGTCGTCTGCTTTCCAAAACCTTAGATATCTGCTTAATATTGATGAGGTAAGATACTCAGAGTAGCAGACAGGTTAGATCACAGGCCAATGGCGGCTGGCCTGGATCTAACCTGTTTGCATAAGCATAAAGTCGGTCCTAGCGCTATAAGGGTTAAGAAGAATAATCGTGTATGCTTATGTTCTAATACACATTTTTGCTCTGTTCTGTTCTGTACTAGGCCATTAAAACTGCGGTCTCAATGTTATAGATTATCATGACTCCGAATACATAGTACTTAATAACCTTTTAACTAGTTATAACTAGTAATAACTTGCCTGCCGCTTGTATGTACTCTTTTGCTTAAACAGGCGGGTTCGAATGTTTATGTGTCTCAACACAGTGTGACAAAAGACGGGAATCTGTGTTAATCGTAAACTATACGTCATTTTATTCACAATAGTTTTAACGAATGTTTCAACGAACGTTTCAACGAATGTTTCTAAATTGCGGATATCCCCCCCCCCCTTTTGAATATATATAAAGTTCGTTTGCGTTGTTTGCTGCTACTTACTTGAAGCAGAGAAAGGGTCTTACAAATACATGGTTTTCTATGAAACATTTCGTTTTGCGTTGACGCAGATAAGAAAACGCACATGGATACCGTTTTACTAAACAACTTACGGAAAATATTTGCGTAAGTCATAACTGATACACATGCATAGTATCTTCAATAAAAATACAATATTGCGATGTGACACGTCATTGGAAGCGTCTCGGAGAGACGATTCCAATGATGTGTTACATTGCAATATTGCTTCGCAAAATATTGAAATAAGAGTAATTGTTGTTTTAGACTTACGCAAATTTTAAGCGTAAACTGTTTAGTAAAACAGTACCCTGGTGTTTTGCAGATTGAATAGATTTGCTATAAGGGTTTTATTTTTTTCAATACATGTATATGTATAAAAACCTGTTTGAGCTATAAACCAAAGCTTGTGGGTCACAATAAAACTCATTTCGAAAAGGATATTTTTTTTTTTTGAAAGCGAATTCCGATTTTGAAAGCGAAGAAGGATATCAAATAAGGAAAACGGACTCATTCCAGTAAGAAAACAATGACAACAAATTTTGAAAAACCACAAGTTATTTTGAGCAATCCTTTCTCCGGTTGCGTCGATGATTTCGAAATGCACACATGTGGTGGTCGAATAAAAGCTATCAAATCATCTCCTTTATAACAACTTTAACACCAACACAAACAATCACTAACCCCTTAAGGCGTGATTCATTAGTATAATTACTTTTATCATTTTGTGTCCGTCATACATGTTGAGTAGACCCTTCACTTAAAAAAAACTTCAGACCCGAAAATTCACCGATTGATGCGTTCAACAAAACGTCTCCAAGCGAAAACAAAACGCGTTTGATTTCTTACTCCGTATTAAATAACTTTGATACTTATGTTTAAAAAATTCACGATTTAAGAAACCGCTTTGACAAAAGGATAAATTGCTCATCAAGAGCAATTTATCCTTTTGTCGCAATGGCTTCTATCCAACATCATAAAGAAAGTGTTGAGTTTTCATAATATTTCTGGTTGCTTACTATTCCAACCGGTCTAAAAATCCCATGCAGACGAAATAGTAAGAAAGTAGTAAATGATCACGTTAATTATTCAGTTCGCCGTGTTATTTCATTTGAGAATTTCTCTACAACTATATCACGAGATCAATGCCCAAAACACGAGAAATAAAATGATAAGAGTGTAATTTCAACAATAGTATGTAAATGTGAAAAGATAATTGATAAATTCATAAAAGCACAAGAAATTATCACAAAATTTATCGAAATGCAAACACAAAAGAAAAACAAACCAAGAAGCAATTGACGAAAAAAAATAGAAAAGTAATATACAAAAAATAAGATGATAAATCGTAAATAAATAATTAATACTTAAGTGGAAAGATAAAGAGGAATTGGTAAAATTATAATGCTTATGAAATAAATATATAAAATGATTCAAGTCATGTTTTGCTAAGTGAAGGCTTAACTATAAGAAAGAATAAAGGAATTAATAAATGAATAAATAGATAAAGTGTAAAGAAAAACTAGACGATAATAATACTAACCTTTCTCTAGACGAAACACAAATATAATTTACCCCACCCACCGATCTCTGTATGACGACCAGCGAGTAAAACAGAAACTTAATGATGGACAAGGACGCACGTTTAAGCCCTTATAAAACAGAATTCACTCGACCCAATCGGCCGCGGGGGTGCAATTAAATCGAAACTCATCGGAGATTGAAATCTTTAACAAGGGCGACCATTTTTGTCACATGTACGACAACCTCACTTTGGTTGTTTTGCCCTTTGAAAGGGGAAGAGTGGTTTGGGATTTGAAGTGTGGGTAACATACTTCTGTATAAACACACTTCCGAATATGGGAATTTGTGATTGATCCAAATTGAAAGTATTTGACACCAAACCAGCTGGAAAACACGTGGTCTCTTTCTGATATTGAGTAGAAATCATTGTGCCAATAAATTGCATCACCCATTAGGTCTTAAGGTAGAATACCCATAATCCACGGTTTTGAAATTTATTCTCTCTTCTGAATACTTCAGTAGTTCTCGGTATACATCGGCCGGGGAGGAAACTATTCGGTTTAATGAGAATAGTTCCGGTCCCGACCGATGTATACCGAAAACGAAATCCGACGAGAGAATGAAGTTCAAAATGGCGAATTATGGGTATTATACCTTAAGTTCAATTGAGGCAACATCTTAAATAGATCTCACATCTCATCGTTTGTAGTTTTTTGTGGTAGACGATTTTAAGAATTTGGACCCGATCGCCAAAAATGTCGAATATGATCTTCAAAATTTGTAGATTAACACTGGAATGCTCTGTTTAGAACAGAGCATTCCATAAAAATGCGGTCTATGCAGTCAAGCATTCTCATTTCATTACAATCTCACCTGACGCGTCTTTAATGTTGTGGAAACTTAGCAATGCATATATATAAAAAAAAACAGCAGTCATTTGAATGGGATAACCTTTTGATAAGAACCCACACACTAAGCGGATTACTAAAATGGGAGGTTGTCACAGTGAGGGCAGCGTTCTTTTTTAAAATGCTCCGTATGCTTCCTTTAAAGAGACTTACAGCCATCTGAAATGGTAGGTGATAAAATGAAGCAACGAACATTCATGGCGAAAAGGACTTAACACGGTTCCCGCCTTTAAAACACTTTCGGTACTTTCATTATGGGCAGGCCTTAGTAATTTGTGTCTCGTACACGATAACCATCGATTGACCTAGGCGAGGGCCAGTCAACCGGTTGGGGGAGATTTATATAAAGGTTCAAGGGCAGGGTAGTAAATAACTCATCAATTATTTTTCTAAATTACCATTATTGTTGTTTATACGATTCTGTCTATAAAGCAAATATTATACACATGATCTAAATCAAATCTCGTGAAAATTCAAATCGGGATTCGAACTTAAATTAAACTCAAGATCAGTACCTTAACCACTCGAACACTGAGGCTTGGAGTTGAATAACACATTTTCGGGTGTTATTGTCCAAAAATGGGTAATAATTTAGTCGAATAATTAAATATTACTGTGTGACACGTTGGAGTCACAAAGCGATGAAAAAGACACGTCAGCAATCCCCCTCTAGAATGAACTTTCTATGTCTGGATCATTCGGACTAGGTTACAACATGAAATAAAAGTGAAAAGGAAAAATGCATTCTTTATGTTGAAATGACACAATACTTATTAGGAATAGTTTATCCTTTCGTCGCGGAGATCCCTAATGGCTACTGCAACATATGCAATGAGGGGAATCACAGAGTCATAGTTAAGGTAGAACACTAAGAATGCCCGTGATCCGCCATTTTGAAACTTGTTCTTTCGTCGGATTACTTCTGTTGTTCTCGGTCTACATTGGTGTTGGCCGAAGCTTTTTGCTCTCTATACCGCCAATGTTGTAAGATTTATGTTTGTATTATGGGCCTGAGGCCTCATACATTTGTAAAATTGAATTATCTATCTGTCTTCTATCTATATAGATATCAGATATCACTAGACTCCCGCATCTTTAAACAATGTGCATCATGGCATTATGCAAATTGTAAAGTAGAATGTTTCATGAAGTATGCGGTCATTTGATTAAATCAAGTACATGTATGCAAACGGCATGCTGGTATCGCTCAAGGCGTCCGAGATGGCACGATTGCTATGCAAATAGGTCAGTTATATGACAATCATGTTGACGATCATTCACGGGGGGTAAACTCTCTGCATCAATTGCTGAAGAGATATTTCTCATTAGCGGACGACTCTTTGTTACAGAGAATTTCCATGTTAAGTTTTTTTTCTTTATTAACATATGCGACGGGGGCTTCACTCAAGTAAAGGGAGACAATCTCGTACAAAACGGGACAGTAAACGGTTTGAATTATGCCCCTTTTAGAACGATAGGAAATCTAAACAGAACCTCCTAACCGAGAATTTACGGGAATTCGGTTTTATAATAATTCTTGGCGTGTTAACCCTTTTACCAAACGCCAAATTTTCGACCGTCCCAAATTGAAAGAGTTTACAGACGACATTTCAATTTTGTTTGAAATATAGTACTTGTTTCCATGGCAACATAGAATTATCATATCAAGTTATAACAACTTTTGTTGCCTTAAAGGCATCTGAAATAATATCAAGTACAAATCAGTCAATCTCAATAGGTCTCAATATTGAAAGATATTATTGCGATTTTTGGTTACCATGGAATCTGAGGGTTAAAGTTCTTATTTATTCACAAGATCAAACTTCTTCAATGTTGAGTTTGGAGTTTTAACCAGCCAAAGCAATAAAAAAAATAAAGATAATCACATGCCATTCTTGAATTGTTCAAAAGAAGAAGAAAACCCTTCCTTAACGTTGGTTGCTATGGTAACTAAAACGTCATGATCATTCTAGTTTCTGGTCAAGATCTTAATTTTGAATCTTCGTGTTAATTTTCATAAGTTTCTGAAACAGGGCCGATTTTAACCCTAAGTGAACCTAGCCTTTTAGAAAATTATGGTCGGATCGGGCAGAAAACATTGTGGGAAAATTTCTCCCGTTCCTATAATGTTTTCCAGAGTAGTCTGCAACAAAGCGGTGAAATGTCGTTATTGTTTGGTAATGGGTTAAACCTTTTTCCGCAAGACTTCTGTAAAATCGAGAACACTTCCCATCAAGGCTTTTGAAAACAGCTGTTCATGACTTAACGAGCAGTGTGACTAATCTGGTATATATATATATATACATATACATTGTATTTCATTTTCCTACGACTGCTTGTAATATCAATTTCCGGTAATAAACCCAAACCGGAGTGATTGGCGCATTCAACAGTTTTGGCATTAGGCTTGAACAAATTCCACACGTTACAAAACAAAGATTCGGACAATACAATCGTAACTACTCGGGTATTTCCGTGAACTGAGAAATATGTGTTTCCATTGAATAAACCCGGTGAGTTCAGATTTCGGGTGATGTAGCACTGTTTGATCGTTATATTTTCTAATGAAGCGGTTTTCGGTTTAAACATCCCTGAGCAAGTCGAATACCATCAATTGCTTTGGACAAGAAAACGATAATCCTTTTCTATTAGAAAAAATATATTTTTATTCATTTAAACACATCGCTGAGAAAGTTTAATGCCATTAATTGCTTTGGACAAGAAAATAATAATACTGTTCTATTAGAATTTTATTTTTACTCATTTAAACACATTGATAACATGGTGCAAATATCGATTTGTGGTTTAATATCAAATTGGATTTTCTATAAAAATGATTTGGTTTTAATATGGATAGACCGTTATCTTGTATGTAAGTGTGTGGCACCAACAACTGCTTTTGCAAAAGCAAAAGTTCACTCGACGAATGATGCTACACATTGTCTTTTGAAACCGGGATAAAACGTCAACTATGAATACTAAATAACAATCTTACGAATACATCCTTGTTGATTTTGTACAAGGTTCAATAGAGAGAGGGTATCTTCCAACCTAAATGATGATTAAATTCTCGGTTCTCTTGCGAAGGTGATTGTAAGAACAATTTATGCAAAATGGCGAATAGTCCTTCGCCAAAATTGCACTGCTATCATTGGGATTTGCATGTTTGTTGTCGACTGCTTTGAATTTATCCTTGTAAACATTTTTTCGTTAATCGAATTACATTCTCGTCCCAACAAAAGACCGTATCTAAATTCATAATGAAGTGTATTCTACAAATTCAATGAAATTGAAATTACCTTTACAGTTGTCTTTTGGTAACGAGTCTCTTTATAATATATGGATAATTCAGTGGAACAAACGAAACATTAGTGACCAGTTGTAAAGTGGAAATTTAAGACGATGAACGACTGAACATTGAATGACAACTCCTAAAACTATTTTCTGTATTTTTTTTGCCGAGATTACAAATTGCCGTGATCAAACGCCATATTTTTTTGTGCAGACGCTTGGATATTTGGTGAGTAGTTGTTGGCGGAAGTCTGTTTCCTACAGACGATTCCGAGGATGATAAACATCTGCAGGACGACCAGGAACACGAGTAAGGCTAAAACCACCCAGAATACTTTAAGTTGAACCTTCTCATCGTCATCGGAATCGTTTCCGGTGTTCATTTCTGTTCCAGTGGTGTCTGTTGCGTCATCTAGAATAGAACATAGAAAAGTCGTTTTAAAGTGTCTATTACATTGATATTCTCGAACATAAAATGAGTGGACATAATGCTAACATTGCATTTACCTGAATTCATGTTTTCTCTCTAAAAAAAAAAGCGTTTTCAGAGAAAGAGGTGAAACTTTTAGTTTCTGACATTTTAAATTCAAACGCATGACAATCTAGCCGCCTGATCAATATATATTGTCCTGAAATCAATTTTTTTTAATTATGTGCAAGTGCACATTAGTTAGTTCATGTTGCGACACTTGTTCTCGGCTATAAGTGTTTGAATTTGAACAGTATACTTGTTTGTCTCCGAGACCAAGGAAACGTGTCCGCACTCCTAAAACAACACTGTCAAGGTCCCATGTAAATGACATATGCTTCCAACACCTCCTTATCTATGTTATCTCAAAACTCCACATTTTTTTTTATGTTTTTCCTCCTTAGAAAATATTGCAACGAACCGAGCAAATTAGCCTCTCAAATACACAATCACCACCGATCAATGAAAAACACTGTCGTCCACTGATCGGTTGTACTGTTTATTTGTATACTTGCTTGTTCTCTATTTTATTATGCATAAACGTTCCACGAACGTACGTTCCACGAACGTTACAGTATGTTAACATCATCAATATTAATCAATGGAACACAAATAAAGTAATATAGTAATCTGTGCAAAAATACTACTACAATATACGATTTTTACAGTATTAAGGTTTTGGATGGATAAAAATGTAGATCAAGAAAACAACGGTTCGGAGATATTATGAAATGGGGTTGAAGAAAGCAATACAACATTTACTTTTTGTTTGTGGTGGAGAAGAGTACCTTTATAATCATAGAACCAAAGACCAAAGTAAGACAAAATGTTAACTATCCAATATACATGTATCTTAACTTACCCATGCAATCTTTCAGGTTACACACTTTACTCTCCGTGGTTTCTTCCATGCATGTGTGCCCAGCAGTGCAAGTTCGAACCCTAAACATGACACCGGCTCCACAAGAGGCCGAACAGGACGTCCAACTTGTCCAGGGTCCGATGGAGGGAGCTGGAAAATAAAAAAACAATTTTTGGTCTGGGTTGATTGCTTGTATAGAATTAACTGTCCGTTAACGAAGTAACGTTTATCTGTAAACGCTTTCTAACATACAGTATAACCTCCATACCTCGAAGTTGAAGGGAGATCATGAAAATATTTGACATAGAGAGAGTTCGACATATAGCTGTATGGAATATAACGGCTTAGAATTAAAGAAGAAATTATTCAATAACCCGTATCTTCTTCGACGTATAGCTGTATGGAATATTACGGCTCACAAATAAAGAAGAAATTATTCAATAACCCGTATCTTCTTCAATGTATAGAAGAGTTTGACAATCGGAAGTTTGAGGTATAGTTTTCTGCTGTATCTTCACAGGAATTGTCATACAAATGCCATCCAAAGTTGTTCATACAGCTTACCGCTTTCCCATATAAACTATATATGCACTGAGACGTGTGTTAGATAATGACAACATCTGCATCTAAGTATAACTACAGCAAATACTAGTGTATAGAAAGAAAAAACGTTGGAAACATTTATCGCCATAACTTCAACATTGCCAAATAAGTATGATGCTGCAACATGTTTTCATTTGTGATCATTTAACGATTTTCGAAAATCAACCTAGAACGATACTGGTCTGCAACAGATATAATTTACCACTTTCTCATATGAACTATATCTGAACTGAGGAAACGTATAAGAAAATGATAACATCCACATGTAAGCATAATTACAGCAAATTCTGTAGAATAAAAGTATTGGAAACCTTTGTCACCGTATATTCAAAACACTCAAAACGATACTGGTATGGAGCAGATATATTTTAAGGTTATTGTTTTGAAAAGAAGTAATATCTACAATCAACTTTTCAAAAGAAGATTTAGCCTGATAAAGAATAATTGCGATAGCTTCACAACTGCCAGTGTCTTTTGTATGCATTAGTTTTTCGTTGCTAAACATATTACTATTAGTTTAGTTTAAACTTATTTATTTTACATCGATTGTGACGGAAGCTTGAAGCTTATCATATTCACTCTCGATGACTGCTTCCTGGGTACTGCACCAGTACTCGCGCCAATTTGTGGGATAGCCCGGCAATTCTCACCTCGCCTAACTGGGATTCAACCCGGGACCCTCGGTACAAGAGGCCGTCGCTCTACCACTGCACCACTGTTGCCCACATTACATTACAATTAGAGAATCTTGTAACGTAGCATAACGGATTGGAGGCTATGTTTCTCACCTGGATTGACGTTTGCCGATTCGTCCGATAGGATATGCTCCATTCTATACGAATTTGGCGGGTACGAATGGCATTCTGGGAACCCTTTCGGTGTTGGTGGCACTTCTGTGAAGGATTCGTTCAACAACATCTGCATCCCGTCTAGATTATGCAACTCAATATGACAATGCATATTCCAAAGTCCTGGATTATCGGCGCGGATTCGGACAACCACATAACCGCCCGTCGGAACTATAATTGTATCCTTCCGCGGTGGTCTGGCAAGTTCTACATCCGGTACGTTTCCTTCCAGCCAGTTCTGGTTCGTCCACGTTGCATTGTTGCAGAAATTCAGAACCGGATCTCCTCGGCAATCGATGTCGACATTGTCATCTCCGATAGCAGCGGTCGACGGGTTGTACTGACCATAGCCCATCTTGATGACGTAAAAGGAATGTCCGTGCATGTGAATCGGATGCGACCATCCTTTTCCACGTCCCATGTTCATGAAAACCATCTGTACTGTGTCGCCGTTGCCAATGGTTAGCGCATGCGTACATTTGCAGTGTTTCCCGTCTCCGCAGGCGGGCTCCTCGCAAGGGGAATGCCATTCTTTGGGCTGTGTCAGAGGGTTGACACTCGGTTGATCGAATGTCCGACCGTTCACAGATCCGGGGTATGACGTGATGCCTGGGAAGGCGAAGTTGAGGAAATATTCCTTGAACCGTCCCGACTGATATGCAGGAGCCGGATCGTCCATGGTTAATCCTTTCAACTCGTCGAATGTTTTGCACATGGTGTTGGCTTCTGGGTAGTACGTGAACGGGCAGTTGATAACCAGACATTGGTTACCGGAAGTGCAAACCTGACGGGAAGTGGTTGGCTCTTCCATCGATGCCCCCTCGTATTTCAAAATTGCCTCAACGTGGTGGTGATTTTCTTTCTCTATAGTTATTGCCCTTACCCAGTAATTACCAACAGGTTGATTGGCCGTGATTTCAAAATCGAATCTCTCTCCTGGGTTTATCACGAATGACTCGGCTGTTATAGGTTCAAGGTCATATCCGTCCGATGCGATGATGGTCAAAGGGTGGCTGTCAATGGATACCCGGAAAGGATAAAGTGCCCCAGTTCCGATAACTCTGAACCTGTATTTTCTGTCTTTCGTTACTTTGTACGTCGTCAAAGGCGCCATGTTGCTGGCACCTGTAACAGGGTCGTAGTACCTCCCTCGTCCATTTATCAAACCGGATTGGACTTTAAAGAAACTGAAGAAGCTGCTATCAAGGGACTGCGCCCCGTTCCATTTTTCTCGGCCATTGTATATACCGAACAGCATCTTCATGTGACCCGTATCCGAATCCCAGTCGTGGTTCCAGTCCTGTATCTGCATAATATGCTCTTCCACCCGCGTCTCCACTCGACTTTTAATGATGAAGGCCCCGTGTACACCCATCGACCTCTCGGCACCGCTGTGGGAGTGCCACCAAAATGTACCACGTGGTTTGGCCGTAAATTCGTATTTAAATGTCTGTCCTGGGTGGATGGGACATTGCGTCACCCAGGGTACGCCGTCCATGAACGGCGTTCCGGTTTGATGAAGACCGTGCCAATGTATGGACTGGGAGACACTCCTTAGCTTGTTGGTAACGTAAACAATGACCTTTTGACCTTCATAGACAATAACATCCGGTCCAGGGAGCTGTCCATTTACAACCGCTACGAGCCGCGGATCCTCCCATCCATCCGTGGTTATGACGTCATGCATTGAAATTGGCTCCGCCTCACTTGTATTCGTGACGTCATATTTGTAGATTTTCCCGTTTTCCGGGTAGACAAGATCCTTATGACGCATCATGGTTAGTTTGTGCTCTATCTCGAAATGGAATTCGCATACGTTGTCATGGATATGGCACTCAGCCTCGGCCAATGCCGGAAGGCAAACAACCACCATCAACACTGACAGAATAACCGCCGCCATTTTGCCCTGGGGATAAAAAGCGGAATTATGTTATTTACAATGCCAAACATGGATGCAGGGTCCTTGATTCATGTCATCCAAATCGCATTTACGCTCTTCAAAAACTACAAGTCTTTATTGTATTCTAGAATTAAAATGGCTGGTAGACGCCATCAATGATTTTCTTCCAAGTAATGAACATGTCTTCAAAAATAGATATATCTTTTTTTCAATAATTTTCATTGAAAATATAACCAAATCTCAAAAGGTTTGCCTAAAAATGTCAAAGGAAGTAATGGATCAAAGAAAACATACCCTTTTGTGCAACAATTGTAGCGTGTGATGTAATGAAATATCAATGACAGAGCTAAATTTAATCAACTTTTTTTGCACGACTTTTAGAAAACTACATGTACGATCAACAAAATAGAGAATGAAGGATTTGAGTTGTAGCCATGATTTACCAATACAAATATTCTCTTCTTTTTAAATTTCAATTTAGCAATAATAATGATATACATTTTTTTCCCAAAAATATTCATCGGGCATAAAAAACCAAAGCTCGAACAGTTCGAGGAAAAGTTTCTGCAAAGAAATTAAGGATTAAAATGTTAATTTTGTGTGCATAAATGTAAACGTTTCATAACGTAAAATCACAACAAATAAATGACACCACTTAATTCAGGAAGCTTTATTTTGGCACGATTTATCGAGAAAGAAAATACCAATTGTTGCGCATTTTTTTAATCAAAATTGTTTTTATTTTATTATTATTATTATCATTATTGTTACTTTCTCCTTTAAAAAAAAACCCCATGACTTGCCTCTATTTTGTAACCAGCGACTGGTCCGATAATTTTCAAAACCGTTTTTTTTTATTATTTTTGTTTTTATTGTTATTATTAATTTACTCTATTTTCAAGAACACAAGACAAAAATCAATGACTTACCTCTATTTTGTAACCAGCGACTGGCCCGGTAATTTATGTAACTTGACTTAAATACACACTCGAGTGAATTGGAACGTATTTACTATTGAACCGAAGAATCTGTTTGCAAGAATGGGGTGTTACACAAGTACCCGGGTACCATAATTATATCCCATGTAGTCTTTCCATTTCGTTTTTTGTTTTTAAACTAATTCAGGCTTGAAGGGCATTCCAAAATGACATTGAAGTTGATTATATGCAAAGTGCAGTCAAATAATTTCAAACACTTCCTTCATTATATAACGTTTGTTATACACAAAACACAATCTGTGAGATAGTCCCTTTAAGACCATATTCAGTCAAACACACAACCATGCATGTCAGGTAAATCCTGCATTGCTCAGTTGTTCATTTTGTGGACTTAGAAATCGGAGTCCCGGGTCCGAGCCCCGCCATATTCTCTGTTGGCAAGTCATATCAGAGCCCTAGCCTAGTACTGGTGAATCTATGAAACTTATAGGAGTCACATGATTTGTCCTTTATCCTATATCAAACGGTAAACGATAATCTTAACAAGTCTGACAAAAAGTCGATCATTTTAAACCAGGAATTGTTCATTTCAACGCTAACTTGTAATATAATATCGAGCCAGAAATATCAAGTTTCATGAATTTTTGTCGGTGCAAGTAGGTTAGTACGCAATATTTCGGTCATTCAACCAGCCAAGGTGTTTCTAAAAGTGTTATAATTGTATTCGGACACATCTGCAAACTTCATATGCGAGTGAGGTATATGTCCTAAAATATTGAGGGCCGTTATAGATAGTTTGTCTTAAAGGCACATAAAAGGAGATAAATGCTATATCAAACTATATGATTTGGTAAACTTTTGGTCAGGTTCAAATAGTTGTCACCAAAAAAAAACATCAGCACAACTTAAACGTGACAGCCAACAAGAAATAACCCAGATTTACTTGTTTAATAATTCAGATTGTGTGATTTTTTTACCCCTGACCTTGACAGTTGATACACAAATGTTTGAACCAACCAATCAGAATTCGTTATTTTGAATATGTAAACAAACAGGCTCTTGATGAACATGATTGAATTGGAGACAACTATATTTCAAGCACAAAATAACTTATGTTAAACTAGTCTATGTAATAGGGTCTCAATACATTCGTAAATAAATTCTCAGGAATTTTATGAACATGATAAAAGAACTCCATATATTTTTCCAGTAATTTATTTGTTCTCCTCTCCTTTTATGTGCCTTTAAATTGTTTCCAAACAATCACGGTGTAAGAAATATCTGATGTAGACATGATTCGGATTTATTGTTGGAAAAAATACAAAAATAAATAAATTGACAGCCCCTATCCTGCCACGAACGATGAACAAGAAATCTTTGAAACCCTTTCCGAACATGATGCTAAGGGGTAAAAGAAGAGTTTAAAAATACGAGGATAAAATGACAAGAAAGAAACTATAGAATGTCAATTTTAAATGGGAAAACCGTGAACTAAACTAAATCCGTACATTGACCTCTAAATGGGTTGTTGGATGTACTTTCATCACTTTACTCCAACATTACGATCCTTGAAATGCATATGCTAAAAACGTTTTCAAAAACCATTGTGGACAAATGGATACCTTCCTCCTAATTGGCAATTTGTTCCTTGGAATCAATGGTTTCACACCAAATACATGAGACCAATGTATTTATTTCATACTATTTTCCGTCGTATGGGGATGCTTTCCTGAATTCCCCAATACAAGGTTCGGGCTCTGAAGCTCTTGACAAAGAAAACTCCCTCTTAACCCATTACCAAACAATAAGACATTTGACCACTTTGTTGCAGAAGACTTTAGGAAACATTGTGTAGAAAGGAGAAATTGCTCGTAACGAGCAATTTTTCCTTTTCCCAAAATGTTTTCTGTCCCTTCAGAAGATTATTTTCTAATTTCATCACATTTCTGCAAACTCTTTCAATCTGGGACAGTCTAAAATTCGGTGTTTGGTAAAGGGTTAACCAGGGGTACCGTTGGGGATCGAATTTGGAAACCCCAATGTTCTAAAACAACCAACTGTGCCACTATAAGTTTCTTCTGCTATAAAAAAAATGTCGTCTGCCCTCCATAACAAACTTGTTTATGTTGTAATGAGATGTTGGCCATTTTACCGTCATGCTTCAATAATTTTATGTTTACAAGGATGGTACATAACCACCCAAATCTCAGGGGTTTGCTGGATGATCCCATTCCATCTTAACCCTTTCCCAAACAATAACGACATTTGACAACTTTATTGCAGACGACTTTAGAAATCATTGAAGGAAAAGGAGAAATTGCTTGTGACGAGCATTTTTCCTTCTTCCACAATGTTTTTTGGCCTATCAGAGGATTATTTTCCAATTTCGTCACGTTTTGAAATGTCGTCTGCAAACTCTTTCAATTTGGGACAATCGAAAATTTGTTGTTTGGGAAAGGGTTAATAAGAATTTGTGAATAGTGGAAATTTAAAAAAATACTTAAACATGCATTTTCTTTATGATACCGGATAGAACCAGTTTTGACAAAAGGGTTTATTGCTCATTTGGACCAGTAGCTTTTACCCATTATAAAAGTGATACACACGATTTTCTTTGTGCAGTTTTCCTCTAAAAATCAGTTTACCTCAGGGTTTTTCTTTACCCTTTGGCAAAGCCCGCATGATTTCCCCCTAATTACCCAATTTCATTAGATAAAAAAGGGTATCAAATGTTCCCCTCATTGTGAAAAAAATGCCTGGTTTTGTTAGAGAGTTGTCTGAATAAAGACTTTGATGGAGGGCTCGGCAAAGTTTATTATTAAGTAAACAGTTGAAAATCGTATTCTAAATAAACACCCCTTTCATTACTAGCAAGGAATGTGAAACTTGAAATGTTTATCAAAAACAGAGTGCAAAAAGATCCCCAAAACCCAATACTGAAGGCTAAGTTATAATAAGACACGTTTTAATTTCACAAATGCCTATCTGTACTAAGTAAACACATGTAAAGTATGGCTATACATGCCCAACGGTTATGGAATTGCAAAATCAAATTGCTTTCATAAAAAAAAAAACTGCCATCTTGAAACTCATTCCTTCGTCGGACTACTTCGATCGTTCTCGGTATACATCGGTCCTTCCCGGAACTATTCGCATTGAACCGAATAGTTCGGATTCTGACCGATTTGTTACCGAGAACGACCGAACTAATCCGACGGAAGAACTAGTCTTAAGATGGCAGATTATGGGTATTCTACCTTAAAGGACGCCAACCCAATGATTCAAAACCTGGCTCAGCCATCGCTCCCTTCGAATACTGATTGAATCATAATACTATTGACGTCTTTTTATATATTTATATATAACAAGCAAGATTATATATGTTGGGAAAGCCGTCACTTTCGCAGGAAATAGAATCTAATTTTTTTCATATAGAAATATCGATGAGCAAGATATCGAATGATGAGGACGTGGCTCTGGTTGAAAATATTTAAATGTAACTATAAAGAATAGTATCGATAAATCTTTTTCCAAACAGCCGTGCGGGATAAATCTTGCAAACGGGTGAAGCAAAGGGGGAAAAGTCCACCTTAGTCATGATATACCCCATAAATTAATAATGTCAAAATATACTTAAAAAGCCAGCAACTCAAGCCGAAGATGTATTGAGTCATAAAAAATATAAGTTTAACCCTTTACCATACGTTGTGATCTTGTGCTGGTTCAAATGAGAACAATATCTTACGACAAGCCGTAGAATTATGCATTTATATCCCGGTAAGATACTTGATAGTAACAAGTCAAGAAATGGCCGAGGTCTTCCGAATGAGTAACAAGTGTGGCCAAAAGGAGACGAGGACCTTGTGTGGCCTATTGGTTAGAGTACAGAACTTAAAATCTCTTGGCCCCTCTCTGTGTGGGTTCAAATCCCGGTGAGGGATATGGATTTGCATAAGAGGTAAGTCTCCCGACTGACCTACGGAATGCCGATGGTTCTAGCTTGCTTGACCAGCCTTTATGGACAGTTGAGTATGATGTCTGCCTCCATCGTTAAGAGTTGGGCTTCTCAATACAATCCAACTTGTGATAAGCATCCATCTTTGAACCAGTTAACATGTCTTTAACAACCACTACAGAAAATCCTATTGTTTGATTTATAGTGTACGTCAATTTGTGTTACGCAGCCGCCCTGTATTAAACAGCCAATCTTCTCAGTTCCATAGGCTGGCCGCTTAACACAAGTTTGACTGTATATCTGAAACAATGTCGGTGCGATGTAAAAACCCATATAAATGAGTAGATATATATAAACAAAGGCTCTTTATAAACTCGTTGATTTTAGTTTGCCTCGATCGTTTGTAATTTTTGTGTTGCATGTGCGTCAAGGACGACTTATAACGAGGTTTTTGGCTCAAGAATACTCGCGCAACAACGTGTTCTTATTTCATATACTTTTTATATTTGTATTTACATAAAGTGTTCACATTCATGATCCTTTATCGAATAATTGCAAAGCTCGTGTATAGTACAGAGATTGTAAAGGTGGGTGGGTGTATTTCCCTTTCATCATATCTTTGCTAAATCTCGCATTCCAATATTACAGGTAAATATTTATAATCGCCTTGTTAAGGTAGAATACCCATAATCCTCCATTTTGAATTTCTTTCCTTCGTCGGATAATAAAAAGACTTTATTTAACGAGGAAACGTATTTGACAATTTAAACTGACAAATATCCATAAGATCCTCAACAATGAATTAGTGAACAAGATAACTAAATGACTAAGGGGAATTGTAGTAATTTGACCCATGTGACGTCTCACGGTGAGGTATCAAAATGTTTGTGAATGGTATGAGAAGGAAAAATTACTTCGGTCTTTCTCGGTATACATCGGTCGTGATCGGAACTATTCGCTTTACAGCGAATAGTTCCGACCCCGACCGATGTATACCGAGAACGACCGAAGTGATCCGATTAAAGAATGAGTTCCAAAATGGCGGATTATGGGTATGTTTGTGAAAGGTATGAGACGGGGAAACGACTTCGGTCGACTTCGGCTTCACAGCGAATAGTTCCGGCCCAGACTGATGTATGCCGAGAACAAATGCAGTATTCCAACGAAAGAATGGGTTTCAAAATGTAGGATTATGGGTATTCTACCTTAATAAAACAGCAGTAATGGATACGTGCTGTGTAGGGTTTTCTTCCCATCAAGAGGACGCTTATAAGCCCATTTTAGCATCAATTAGTATTTTCGCCTTTTCTACTACTATGTTCGCCTGTATCATATAAATTATACATATTCCCGTATGATCCTAAAAAGCAAACAACGCAAATTAAATTGCCTGCATTACCCAGCTTGTCCAAAAGCCCTCGTGTACAAGTTGATTTTAACTGACGTTTGCTTTATAACCATTTTATGGACAAATTTACTACATAACCATTAAACGGGCAAATGTAGAAAAAGATTTGGCATTTACGTAAATCGAAATTAGTTTTCGTCACCCTTGAACGAGAACCAAAAGGAGGCCATTATGGACGCAAAAGCTATCCTGTTCAAATCGCGTTCAGCTCCAATGAGAACAGTATTTATATAAGTTAAAAAGTTCACCTCCTTTGACCTGTTATCCGATATATAATCGAGTGGTGGGCCTTTATTCATATCGGTTCGCAAACCAAAAATCATTTTTGGGAATAAACAACTTATTTTATTCAATTCGGCTTTAGGTGATATTTTCCGTGACCCGAAATTGTCCAATTCCTCGGCAATTATTTTCCCCAAAATATCAGAAAAGAAAAAGCTTTCTTTCAAGCGTCATAAATCATCTACTTATGCTTTTAAATATGGCAGGTTAACCCTTTCCCAAACTACAAATTTTTGACTGTCCCAAATTGAAAGAGTTTGCAGACGACATTTCAAAATGTGATGAAATTGGGAAGTAATCTTCTGATAGATTAGAAAGCCTTGTGGAAAAAGGAAAAATTGCTCGTCTAAATGTTTTCAAAAGTCGTCTGCAACAAAGCAGTCAAATGTCGTTATTGTTTGGGAAA
Source organism: Cerastoderma edule (assembly GCA_947846245.1). Taxonomy (NCBI): domain Eukaryota; kingdom Metazoa; phylum Mollusca; class Bivalvia; order Cardiida; family Cardiidae; genus Cerastoderma; species Cerastoderma edule. The sequence continues at coordinate 7,493,550 of OX401413.1, read as the reverse complement.
GGGTTCAATATAACGTACATGTATGTCGAAATTGGTTCAAATGAATGATCAAGACAGGAGAACGCGTTGTTTTCATGTTAGTATGTATAAGTCCTTCTTTTGTTTCAATTGTTTACTAAGTTTTATTTGACATATTGAATTCATTAAACAGAAAAAAGGAGGAAAATCTTCGTTTTCCCGCCTGTAACAAATGTCAAGGGCGCTTTGGAACTTCTCGGACAAATCCGACAAGTAAAGTACTTGTCGGATTTGTCCGAGAAGTTCCAAAGCGCCCTTGACATTTGTTAAAGGCGGGAACACAAAGATTTTCCTCCAACTATTTGAAGACCATAGAATTCTTACAAATCAAAAACTTCTTAATAACAGTGTCATATTTTAAATTTGACAACACATTCTTTTTTAAAAGATATTGTCGAGGGGGCACCTCTCCGGGAGGGCACTTATCCGTGATCCGTTGATGTCGATAATGGGGTGCTGTATTTGTATAGGTCAATGAAATTATTCTGATCCTGATTTTTAAGTCGTATGTTACTGTGTTCTGATTCCGATTCTTTAATCGTATGTTACTGTGTTCCGATTCCGATTCTTTAATCGTATGTTACTGTGTTCCGATTCCGATTCTTTAATCGTATGTTACTGTGTTCCGATTCCGATTCTTTAATCGTATGTTACTGTGTTACGATTTTGATTCTTTAAGCGTTTGTTACTGTAAGTGACCATGAAAAGTACATATGTGCTGGGTGATATATAAAAGCGGGTCAAAATCAAAAAAGTTCTTTGTCGTGCTCCAGTCGAGAGCAAACAGTTTGGTAACATGATACACTCTCGCGTGACCTGAAATGGACAATGTGAATCTTTCGCGGTCGTACGGAGTTTTACAAAAATGGTGCAATTAAAATCGAAAATGTAGACATTGCTGATTATCAACGAAATCTTAATTGGTTATGAAAGCTGCGAAAGGGCTTTATCGATACCGTCGTTTTGGAACTGTCTGCATTTGTTTTAATAATCAACGTAAAAAGGATTGGAAGCAATTATACTATAACAGACCAAATGTGTTTAAAATCATAAACAAATAAAAGCACACTGTTCAGAGTTAATAAATTGGTAAAGGCAGCTTTGGTATATAGACATTCAACTGTTTCGTTTCATAAATTCATCCCCATGACGCGTATCTTTTTTTCATAAACCATGTGATATATGTGTTTTGCATGCGATGCATGAGCGCTAGTGTTCTATGTACAAGTCGTAAAATTTTGTTCTGCAACTCGTCAACAGACGACTATCGTTAAGTGTACATAATAACGTATGTAATTGCGATAATTAATACAAAATGTTTGTGAAAAAGAGGAAAATTGTTTGACGTGCCATATTTATATATTTTTTTTCCACATCAGTTTGTAAAAGCTCCCGGTGTAAGTGATATATAACTAGTTTATTTGAAGTTTGTTTGCGGAGTAAATGACTTGAACACTTGTATATTTAATCCCCTTTTTGCTTAACAGGTTGGGCTTATAAAACGTAGAAACTTATACTCTTAAGTATTGAGCCTTGAAAAATGCAAATGACACAATTTGGTTGCAAAACATCCCGAGACCCAAATGTAAACCCAAATGACCGTCAATAAAAACAATTTTCAAAGTATACGCATGTACCCACGGAAAACTGCATAATCGTTATATAAGAAATGAATACAACAGTTGAACATTAATTCAAAAGATGCTTTTTTTTTTTCATGGTAAGATTTTTTTTTCATTTAACGCAGTGTTTTCAATTTTCGCCCAATTCAAATGTGTTTTAGTCGTCCGTATATGGGAAAACGTTAAACCTTACTGTGCTGGAACCGACTTGATGCTTATTCTAACAAGTTAGATCCAGGCCAGCCGCCAAGTAAATTGGCGGCTGGCCTGTGATCAAACCTGTTTGCTACTCTGAGTATCTAAGGAGAACAGGAACAGACGACGCAAAAATCAATTTTTAGAATACTACCCAGCATTCTAAGGGTTTATACGTGCAAAATACAAACCAGACATGCCTGCTTGTTTTTGTTTGTTATATCTATACATGGGTAAGTCACCACTTGGAGCGATATGAAACTTAAACACATTGGTACGTACCACAACCCGGCCAAAATTTAACACCAAGTCGGTATTATCTACCCATCTATTGTGCAAATATCGCTTGGTGCACATGTCAAATGCACACCGTTGTTAGCACGGATTGTCTGTTTTTTTTTGTTTTTTATATGGGTTTTACATCACATCGACATTATTTCAGTAATGTAGCGATGCCCGACTCTTAATGATGGAGGGAGTCCCAATACTCAACTACCCATAAGGGCTGGTCAATGTGGGTAGAACCATCGGCATTCCGTAAGTCAGTCGGGAGACTGCTTCTCATGAAAATCCATATCCCTCTCAGGATTTGAACCCACGCGGAGAGGAGCCATGTGAGGCCCCAAGGATTGTCTATAATGGTTTCACAATGCACCAAAGGTATTTCAGTTTAACTCAAAAGCCAGTCTCATTATAATTTGAGGAAAAGCATCCAGGAAAGATTGTCGAGCCGGTTAGAACCGTTATCACACTGTAAGTATGAATACTTTATAAGTAAGAATAAAAAGAAAAGCGCACGTGTTTTTGTATCGTCCAATCTGGAGCAAGGCCTTATGAAACAGACTAAATTCATTTACTCCGCATTACACCCACACAACTGCCTCATACGGCTTTGGAACCATTGGGACAAACGAGATAAATTACTAGTGACAAAAAATTTCTCTTAATAATAAAATATGATATAATATAATATTTCTTTATTTTCTTGCAGTTTATATAAACTCGTTAACCTCATGGGAAGTATTGGGTTACGTAGGTTCGAACGCACGGCCTGAAAGGTGAAATGACTTGTATAACCTCTCGCGCTTTGTTTGAATATGGAAATGAAAAACCATTCGGCTATGAAAGCCGGTTAAATAAGGCTTGGGCAAACATTCGAAACGATCTTATCAAATAAATAGCGAATTTCAAATGAAACCATTTTATTCATGAGGCGTCAAATAAAGGTCCCCCGGTTTCGGATGAAATTTGGAGATTTTTGGTTTATATAAATTACGCATGAAAAAGTCTAACCTTGAACTAATTCTTTAAACAAAAAAGTACTTTCGTGTACAGTTAAGGCAATTTACAAGACGACTTTAACCCGTTACCGAACAATAACAACATTTAACCTATTTGTTTGAGACGATTCTGGTTAAATTGTGGGAAAAGGAGAAACTGCTCGTATCGAGCAATTTCTCCTTCTCCCACAATGTTTTCTGCCCTATCAGAAGATTATTTTCCAATTTCGTCACATATTGAAATGTCGTCTGCAAACCCTTTCAATTTGGGACAGTCGGAAAGTTGGCGTTTGGTAAAGGGTTAAGTGCGCCATGAAGCCATTGGTATACATAAACATGTACAATCAGCTGCTACTTCTGTACAGGTACACAGAATATGGTGAGTGGGGTCAGTGTCCTCAAACTATATTCAATGCTTTTTTTACGAACTCTAAATCGATCATTTAATCGTACTTTGACCCTTACAGTGCTGGAACCGATTTCATTCATATGCAAACAGGTTAGATCCAGGCCAGCCTCCAAGTAAATTGGTGGCTGGTCTGTGATCTTACCTGAATGCTACTCGAAGTATCCTTTCTCATCAAAATTAAGCAGATATTTAAGGTTTTGGAAAACAGACGACATAAAAATATATGTTTAGCAACTTACCCAGCATTCTAAGGGTTAAGTGATTTTATACATACCCATGCTTGTAGTTTACCTGTTTTATAACAAATGAAAATCCCTAAAATTGCACCGAAGATAACCTGAGAATCTAAGTTCTGAAAGAGAATGCCACTTGGTAAGAGTGCTCATGGCGCACATTTTGCCTCCTACGCACTATGACATCGTCTTACTAAACACTTTACGCTAAATATTTGCGTAAGTTCAAAATAACATTTCAATATTGGACCAAGCAATATTGCAAAGTAACACGTTATTGGAATCGTATCTCCGAGACGCTTCCAATGACGTGTCACATTGCGATATTGTACGTTCATTTATTATGAATTAAGTCACTATCCTTGTTTATCAGTTTTGACTTACGCAAAGATTTTCTTTACGTCGCTAAGTAAAACGGTACCCTGTTATTTTACATAACCATTCGGACACGAGACATAGCAGAAAAACAACGCTGAAGACGTCAAAAATGAGGAACATCCAGGCAATAAATCTCTCCTGATTCGGGAAAAATAAAAGTGAAAAAAAACCCGATATTCTGCAACTTTTCTTCGGTTTTCGGATTTCGAAAAACCCTTCAAATTTACTTTGAAGAATAAAAAGAAATATTCGTGAACGTATCTTACTGACTGGCCCATTCTTGACAAAAAGAAATCAATTAAAAATCTCCAAAGTACAATCTCCCCTCTCCAAACAATGTTTTCAAAAGTAGTCTACATAATTCCCATAAAATTTTGAAGTTGTTTAGTGAAGGGTCGGCCCTTTATTTGAGATGGTTCGTGTTTATGTATTTAGTATGAACCAACTGAATATATTATAGAACGGGGGCGTTCAATAATATCAAACAACTCTTCAACTACCATCGAATTTCTATATCTCCAACTTCTATTTGTCGAACTTTTTTCTTTACGTTGAAGTGACCCGATGTCCCGAAATTCTTCTTTTTAGTTTAAACATATTTCATTCATCAAAATACACACAGTATAAATAAATATCCAGTTATTCAATACAGATGAAACGGATTGGAACGAAAGCATTGCTTGTAAAGTTCTTTTTCGGCACCCTTAGCGATCCTTACGTGACGTTGCGCGTATTCATGTAATGAAAAATGAAATAAAGCTCAAAAGGAAAATACAATTAAGGAAAATAAAAAACGGAAACATTGATTGAAAATGATAGGAGAAATTGATGTTGTTTTGGAATTTTGCTGTGTATACCGTTTTTTAAAAGGCTCAGCATATAATATAAACGTTTCTCTTTATTTGAACGTCTTATTATTCCAGACATCTTTATTTCGAAATCTCTCTGCGTGGAACATTGGAACATGTTTTACATGAAAACACAATATTGCAATGTGACACATGTTGTGGGAGTCACCTTTTTGGCAAGTTACTTCAGAGCCCAAGAACTGGTGGATCCAGGAAAGCTGTTACAAAAATGAAAAATTGTTGATAGGGCGTTCAACATCATTTAAAATTGTATGTGCTGCCTACCCCTTATTAATCTAACATAAAATTGCTGAAATTTTCAGACAGTGGCCATGGTACATTGTAAACGTCATCTACGCATGGTGTGATATACTCGGAGTCTCTTCCAATATAATACAATACAATTTTATTTCAGTAAAAAGGCCTCCGGCCCACAATACATATACATATTACGAAATACAAATCAAAATCAGAAATGCCCTACACTATCATCAATATATTATTTGCTGTTATGTTTTAAGGATAAAAAAGGAAATCAAGTAGAAATGTGTCATTTTGAAACTCATTCTCCCGTCGGAATACTTCGGTCGATCTCGGTATACATCGGTCGGGCCCGGAACTATTCGTTTTACACCGAACAGTTCCAGCCCCGACCAATGTATACCGAGAAGGACCGAAATGATCCGATGAAAGAATGAGTTTCAAAATGGCGAATTGTGGGTATTCTACCTTAAATCAAGACCTGAATGTAATAAAAAATAAGCAAGACATTTTAGCTACAAGTCAGTTATACACCAACATTACATACGTGTGTCTGCTGTAAGCCTTAAAAGTACATTAACGTTTCATGAAACAGTGCGCGTCCTGGATTATACTTGAATACTGCAGACGGCTTTAAAAATCGAATGAAAAACGGAAAATATGTTCATAGCGATAGTTTTTCAAAATAAATGTTCTCTTTTATATAAGAGGATTTTTTTCTTACACTCGTTTTTGACGTTTGCAAACGTTTTCAAGTTGGAACAGTAACACAAATGCCGTTTCGGAACTACAGTCTAACTTGTGTTAAGCAGCCACCCTTTTAAGCAGCCAACCTGCCTTAAACAGCCATTACAGAAAGTCCCATTGTTAGATTTATAGTGTAAATCAATTTGTGTTTAGCAGCCAACCTGTCTTAAACAGCCAATTTACTCTGTCCCATAGGCTGGCCTCTTAACACAAGTTTGACTGTACTTTTAACAGAAATAAATCATATTCTTAACCCGTTTTATGTGTGGGTGTTTTCCGGTTTTAGCTAATGAATGCATGCATGAAAAATTGTTATTATATCAGAGCAATGCAAATTTCTTAAACCCGTAACTCCATATCAACTTAACTAACCCTTTCCCACACAACAAATGTTCGACTGTCCCAATTTGAAAAGGTTTGCAGACGACATTTCAAAATGTGATTGAATTGGGAAATGATGTTCTGATAGGTCAGAAAACATTGTGGGAAAATGTGAAATTGCTCTTTACGAGCAATTTCTCCTTTTCCCACAATGTTTTCTAAAGTCTTCTGTAACAAAGTGGCCAAATGTCGTTTTTGTTTGGGAAAGGGTTAATAAGGCATTCAACCCCTAATGGAGCCTGATGGAGAAAAGACAGAATAACCAAGTCAAGGACTTAATAAAACAAATACCGTTATAAAATCAAGTTATACATGTATACCATATTTTTATGGAGTGCTTGCCACCTTCCGTGCATGTAATTTTGTACTGTCGAGTCGATAACCTAATTCATTGATATTCATTTTGTGAATTTGATTTCAAAATCAGACACATTCGGAAAGTTGGCTTGGTGAATGCCTTTGAAATGACAAGATCTCTCATGATATACATTCAATTCATTCTTTTACCAAAGCAAATACATGTTTTCCATGAGAGGTGGAAGACCTTTATTCAATGCAAATGCAGCACAATTTTTAACATACCATTTCGACAAATCAGAAAAGTGGATTGGTGAATGGCTTTGAACTGATAAGATCTTTCGTGATATACCTTTGATTTATTCTTTAACCAACGCAACTACAAGTTTTCCATCTGGGGTGGAATACCTTAATTCATTGCAAATACAGCACAATACTTTACAACATATTTTGACTAAAGGAGAGTGGGTACCGCACGCGTACCCTTCGGTTTAACCCTTTACCAAACAATTACGACATTTGACTAGTTTGTGGCAGACTCTGGAAAACATGGTGGGAAAAGGAAAGATTGCTCATAACGAGCAATTTGTCCTTTTCTCATAAGTTTTCTGCCTTATCAGAAGAATAATTTTTAATTTCATCACATTTGGAATGTCGTCTGCAAACTCTTTCAATTTGGGACAGTCGAAAATTTGGCGTTTGGTAAAGGGTAAAGCGTAAGAAACGAGTGGGCGCGCGGCTTTCGCTGTCTGTTACATTTAGTCTTATTGTGTCATGGAAAGCTATAGTGGTTGCTTTTCAATACGTGAAATATGGTATCCATAGATTTTTTCGCTCGCTATGAATTCAAAGGAGGATTTTTTTCACGCAAATCAGTTCTTATATGGTGGCTGCCTTCCAATACTTAAACACGTTCTTTGCACCGTAGGTTTGATATTTGAGTAAAACTTAACTATACGAATTTAACAGAGAAAACAGTTACCCCATCCCAGTCAATAAGATCAGCTTAAATCGATTCACGAGGAGTCATAGTCTTTATTTTCATGTTTAGCTTTTTAACCCGAAGCGCATGAATATGGTGGCACAGATGTGACATGTGTGCAAGGTTTTTTGTGCCTTTTTTATCTCGTTACAACGACTTACTAGTTCGTTGTTAGGACTAACTAACTAGCCTGAGGTCCTGTTTCGTGCATATGCCCCGCACTGGCCTAGTGTGGGTAAAGTAGTCCGAGTCATTACCCCAGGCTACTAACTAACTCGATATATCGAGATGGAAAAACAAAAACAGAAAACAAGAAAAAAAACGCACACATGTCACTTCTTTGCCATCGTACATGAGTATTTTTTTTTATCAAAGAACATAAGTTTTCAGGGTTGAGAGTATCTAGGATGATCCAAGCCTCAACTGTGCTACATATCTGCGTCTAGATCATTATGACTAGGTTGAAAGACGAATAATTCATGTCCTATTGATTTCACAGACGGATGGAAAGAAAACATGTGCAGTCAGTCTCACAATCGTCTGAACCAACACTTTAAACAAGCGATTGCCATGACAGAGGTCCAGGGTACAACATCGGCCTCGGGGTTCGAAGGTTTTTGGGTTCGAATCCCGGGCGTACAGGAATCTGCCTTGTGATCTTTCATTAATCCACATTTGGGCGAGTATTAGTTGTGTAAGCTCTAAACTGGATCCACCAGACTGTCGTTTTGAATCGGTATATACCGCATTTTAAATTTTAATGAGTTAATTGTTTAAATAAAACACGATGTCATTCAAATTCGCTTTAAAAAGTTGAAACAATACAGTAATCTTATCATCAACGTAAATAGCATATATATTTATAACGGAATGGCTCCACTGACAAACAACTTTTTGTTTGTAGATGTTGTATAGTGGCTTCAATCATAAAAGGAAGTTAACTCGTACTGTATATAAGACTGATATGTGATAGGTTGTTTCCCTTTTTTCCCCTGTTAATGTACAGCACTCATTTTTGAGTATTATAGTACATGTTCCCTGGTTTCCTACCAGTACTAGGCTAGGAAATGTGTTTTGCCCAAGGACACTCTACGGTGAAATAATTGGCCGCCATCGGGGATCGAACCCGAGGTGACCGGTCTCTGGCCCCCGACGCTAACCCTTGACTCGTTGATAGCAAAATCTAATCAGAGACCGTCCTTCAGAAAGGATGAAATTGATTAAACACAGGTAAGTGTAAAAAAAAAAGAGAGCCGAAACTTATCTCCCTATGTTGAAAATCTTTTCCAAAAAGTTTTCTGGACCGGATTAAGTTTATTAGAATTTGTCTTTGTGGAAGATTTTGAACTTTTATCGAAATGGCATTCATTGCTACTGTGGGTGATAATTCGAAATCTTATTGGCGCTTTAAGAAATACGACAAGTCCTTAAATGAAGAGAAAATAAGTAGAAGACAAGAAAGACGATATTAAAACACTTTCACAGGGAAGAGTGTTTCTCACGGACCGCCGAATGTAGACGGCGCTTTAAATTTTAAATCGCAGCATTTCGGTCATTTCCGGCAAAGGGCGACCACCGAAAAGTTCCGACTGTCTTAATTTATGAATGACCGATGTCTGCTAAGTACAGTTGAGTGATGCTGCGTGCTCAAGATGTGTGTTTATCCAGATATCTCGCTGAAACATACACACGGAACCATGTTTTAATTTACTGAAAATCAAAGTTTTGTTTTTCGTGTCGCCAATCCGGTGGGATTGGGTGAAATAGTCGAGATCCCATTCAGATGAAAGTTGCAGAAACTGCATCACTGATGTTGGGCGAGAATGATCGTAGATTTTGAAAGGGACTCGGATTAATGTTCTGTGTAACCTACATGCCCTGCATGGTATGTTTGGAAGTATTTCGTTTGTCGAGGACAAATATAGTTAAATCGTTTCTTATTCCGATTTGTTTAAATGAGGAAATTAAAACGGCGAATGTGACCGAAATCTTGAATGTTGATTCGTGTGGGTATGTTGTTTAATGATGACATTGGAAGCCGTTTAACACTCAAGTCGCTTGATACTTTGATAAAATGATGAACATCATTTCGTTCAAAAATTGAAGTTCAATTTGTGGACAGCTAAGAACCAAGAGTAATCATGTTCAAAAGAAAGAAGAAATCTCCAAGTGCAAAGGACATCAGTGCCTTGAGCAAGAAATCTGACGTCTCCAATCTTTCCTCGCAGAGTTACTCCTCATTGCCCAAAAGTATGTACTCTGGCAACGAAAGGGGTCATGTAGGGGGCCATGGGACTCCTACACGATCACACACACTGAATCTCTCAGGCTCCACAAGCACTCAAGAGTTACAGGGCGATGCCCATAGTCCACTTGATCTGCCAATGGAAACCCTTCAGTCCATCAGCATAGCCTATAACTTAAGCAAGGGCTACACAGGGGAGATGTCGCCTTCATCCAATAACAAACCTCAAAATAGAAGTCCTTATCAGAGCCCGGTTCACTCATATGGAACAAGTAATGGGAAATCTACTCGGCATCGATCACTTGAAAAGGGCGAACTTTCTGGATTGTTTTCTTATGATTCTTCGTTTGATCAACAATTTGAACGGCTGCAAATGATGATGCCATCTGAGCAACAGTCAGATATAAACAGTTCCTACACAATGCCAGTATCGAGGGGCGAACGAAGAGCGGCCTCAATGAATTACAGTCGTGAGAAATCCCAGGAAAGAGAGCAATATCCGCACATGGGCGCAAGATCCCTTGAAAGAGATCATTATTTTCATGTTAACAATAGCCGCTCTAGATCATCGGATAGACAGGACTTTTCATCACAATTGTATCAGACTCAGGAACAGTTTCGCAATTTGAATAGAGATTCTTTGATTCTAGAGCTTCAATCACAAATAACGGATCTTAACAAAGACTGTGCCAAACTACAGCAAGAGCTGGATTCAACAAAGGATAAATTGAGCTCTACCATGAACAGCATTAAGACATTTTGGAGTCCAGAGTTAAAGAAAGAAAGATCTGTTAGAAAAGAGGAAAGTGCCAAGTACAGTCTTCTGAATGAGCAGTATAAGGCAACCCAAGCGGAATTGAAGGTATACATCCAAACCATGTTGATTTTATGTTAATCCTTGATACCAAACAATCTCTAAATTGTCTGTTTCGGAATATTTCAGACAATAGTTTCTCATTTATGATTATTTATTGGCCTCTGTCCTTGTAGACAACTGATTGAGTTAAATGTAATTTGCAACTCACTGTGCTAGGACTGCATTTTTTCGGCTTTTTAGATAATTGATAATCCTTGAGTGGCAGTCTAATATTGTACAATCAATGTAGATAAAGCCTCCCTGAGACAATCCTGGTGGATGGTACTTTCAGAGTTTTCCCATATAATTTATTCTTTTTTTTTATCCATTTCTTTCAGTCTTTCATTTTATAAAGCATGCCAACATTGCTTGTTGTCAGATGCAAGTTATTCCAGGTGTCAACATCAATGAGAGCACAGGGTTTTCCTTGACCTCGACTTATATATATTATGACCCCTAGTTCCATTAATAAGTATAAGACCCCTAAAGATTGTTATTTTCCATTCACAATTCCATATACATGTATAAGGGGTCAAAATAACAATAAATCAAGGGGTCAATCAGGAGAAACCCCTGAGAACAGACCATCAATGCTTTCTATCCAAGAAAATATATTTCAATTGTATCCGTTATATCACAATTTCATTGTTCATCCATGAATCTTGTATGATTCGTCTTTGGATGATGTGAGATTCTTTGATTAGTAACTTTATACCTTTCACCCTATGTAACAAGCAAGCTTGACTATGAAGACAGAATTATTGTGATGAAATGCTGTTGATACTATGTTCAACTCACTAAAATTTATAAATTAAGACTGCTGTCAGAATTTGCGTTTTGTCCATCCATACAATTTTGAACACATTAATTTATGTGTATTCAAATGGCTTAGAACACAACTAAGTCATATAGGTTGGTTCTTGTGAAGAAAAAAGTTCTAATATATATAAATATTTTGAAATGTTTTCTAGTAACAAACTAAAGACATAACAAGCACATTATCCAATCTATTTAAATGTAATCTGCTACAAAGACACTAAGATTAGAAAAGCATAAAAGCATATGAATGAGTATAATGTAGAAACGACCTTTTTCCAAATAATTAGAAAATGATAACCTTTCTTTGCTAGAGATGTTCTAACTGAAAAGGGCATCTTTTTGGCATTTTGTCCTATTATTAATGTTCTTGTACATGTATGTAAAGGTTACAAACTTGTGACATTTTCTAGATCAATACCAAAAAACAATAGATGAAACATTGCGGTCACTCTTTATCTTGAGAAAGAAATGTCATCTATATTTTCAGATTGGAAACTCATTAATTTTAAAAAGTTATAGTTAGTTTTTTTTCTGTATTTAATATCATTTGATTTTCAAAGTTTAGTAATATAATAGTAGTAATATAGAACTTTGTGTATAAAGTGTGTCAATATTCACACAAACTCTCCATATAGGATCATGTATGTTTTAATGTATAGGATTAGAACCACCCAGAAGTCAAGGAAATGGATTTTTTTCTCCCTGTAGAATGGAAAGCCTGCCATTATAGCATGGTTTAATTGTTGGTTTCTGGGATCAAGTTAATTGATTCTTATTGAGCTGTCATGACAGGGAATTCCACAGGGAAAGCTACATTCTCTCACTCGTGTCACCAATATAGATAAAGGCGTTTTGACTTGTAGCAAAACTGGTCAGGAATTTTACTTGCTTTATAACAGGGGCCTATAAAAGGCACTTTCCCTCCCCAATTGGAAATTTCTTTAAAATTCTGGAGTTTTTCAAAAAAATCAAAGTCACACCAGCTGTTTGTTTCTTAATGTAGCAATTGCAGAAATACATTTCCACAAAACTAAAGGGCCTAGAGCTCTCAAGCAAAAATGGGCAGACCTTGGCCTCTCAAGCAAAAAAGGGCTTAATTGCTAGTATTAGTGTAGATATATGACAGTTTTCTATAAGTTATGAGTTGACTGACAAATGCTGATCTTTGCACGCCTAATTTGTGGCCCTTACCTGTCCAAGACTTTTTTGCTTTATATAACAGGGGCCCAAAAAATGCATCTTCCCAAATTACAAATTTCTTCAAAATCATGCAATTTCCCTAAATTCCAAAGTTACACCAGTTCTTGCTTTCCTAATTCAACAATTTCATTAACACAATTTCCCAAAAGAAACGGGCCTGGTGAGGGGCAGCAAAATCTAGTTTTGAATCACTTGACTTATCTGTAAATGCTATTTCTTTTTGTATGCTTGTACGTAAAATGGTAATTCATAAATGCTTGTGCGTTATGGCTCTTGGACAATTGATTTTGGGACCCCTGTCTGTTAAATTTTGGAAGTTATAATACTTAAATTGCTGAAAATGGATACAAAAGTTTCAGCTTTCAAAAAGTGGGGTGAATTTTTTTTTTTTTGAAACTGCATGATTTAAGGAAAATTTGGAATATGCCTTTTCTAGGCTCTGTTTTCTAACACAAAAAGGCCCAAATTACAAACAGATATGACAGACATGCAGAACAAACCCACACAACCTAGGGACTGACAAGAGAGATATTTCCTTTAAATCATGCACCACTCACAAAACCCAAGGCAATGATGGATTTCGTATTGAGTTACATGTATCTGGTAGGAGAGATTTCCCCCAGACCATAAACCATTTAGGGTTTCTGGAAGCTCTCTTATCGAAGTACCTAAATATTTAATGGCTGATAGGAATCCTCCTACAAAGCCTTCAAACAATTGATGGACCTTGATTCATGATTACCCCATGTGAATTAATAGAGCTACCTTATGTTCAGACAATAGGGATATTTCACCTGCTAGAATAATGATAATGATAATAATATTTTGTTTAAAGAGGGTGAAACTCATTTAATATTTACAGTTACAAAAAAAAAACTATTGCTGGTCTCCCTTGAGGCCCTTTGTAAAAGAACATATGTTTTAACTTAAAAGCTAACATTCTTGATCTCATTTTTCTATAGCAAAATAAGAACATTAAAAAGATGGCAAAGTCAATCAAGGCTGTCAGGGATTAATCAAGTTTTGACGACAGACAAACTAACAGTAGCACTGACTCCTTAAACTACAGAAAACTACAGAAGTCACCAGATCGACTATAAGGTCTCTATTTCCAGAGATTTATATTTCCCTTATGAAGAGTCAAAAGTTCGGCTGTAAAAGTAGATTTAATTTATTGACTTTAATTTGAGAGGATTGAGAATGGATTATTCATTATGGTTCCTCAATGGGTTGTTTAGAATTCATAGGGAATGTAGTTCTATAAACTGTCTTTCAGAAAATTCAGTGTGACAGGGGTCTCTATTTAGAAGGTAGAGTTAAATGTGTAAGCAAGCTGCATAGCTCAGTCGGTATAGCATTCGCATGGTTTGTGGAGGTCCCGGGTTCAAGTCCTGGTAAAGCTTAGTCATTAGCAAGTCTGTGTGGCCTAGTGGTTACAGTACAGAACTTGATACACATTGCCCCTCCAGGGCTTTTTTGCGTCATATAACAGACTCCCATAAAAGGCACCTTCCCAATTTGAAATTTCTTCAAAATCATGCAGTTTTCAGAAAATATCAAAGTCATACCAGCTTTAAGCCTTCCCAATTCAGCAATTTAAGAGATAAAATTTCCCAAATTCAACAGGCTTGGGTCTCGTCCCAATTGAAGGAAAGTAAGCTTTGGACTGCCTCTTTATGACTAAAATCCTGTTGAAAACGATGCTAAACCTTAAACAAAGACTTCTATCATACTGATTTTCTATAGAATATATCTGCAGTAGTCTGCTGACTGCCTCCATGTGACTAAAAAACTGTTGAAAACACTGTTAAACCTTAATCCAAGACTAAGAACTATCAGAATGATTTTCTAAAGAATATCTGCAGTAGACACCTGAAAGGTTGTCTTTATCTTCAAAGAGGTTAAAACACATCTGGTTTCTCTCTCCAGGAAATTCAAAGATGAGTTATGGCTTTTAGAGGTTCAACCTTTTCCTGGTTCCTTGTTCACTGCAGCAGACAACTTTTAGAATATGGTATTCTGGTATTTTGTTCCAGAACTTTATAAACATGAGCACTAAGGTTCTGCTTGAAACAATTTTATTCAATGTAACATAGGGTTTTCGCTTGACCCTTGATTTGTGCCAATTTGGGTGAACTGAACCCTTATGTATGGAATTGTTAATGGAAAATGTGAACTTAAGAGGTCATATCTTCAAGTCTAAATTGATGGTTAATGAAAAAAAAGTGTAAAATGGGTCCTGTGCAGTCCAGTGGTTAAGGTGACAGTGTTAAAACTTGGGCATCTCAGGTTCGAGCTTCATAAGTAGCTCTGGTTTCATCGCAGTGTCTTTTGGCAAGACACTTCTAAGCCATTGCCAAGTACTGATGGATCCAATTAAACTGTAACATAATTGACCGATCAACAAAACGCCTCAAAATGAATATTCATAACTTTTAAACCTATGAAAGTGTTTAAGACTCCATCAAACAAATGCACATGTGCATGTGGATATTACCTTCAATAGTTCTTACTCTGACAATAACTCCAACAAATATTTGGGTGGGGTTTTGGCTACTGGTCAATTAACAAAAACTGTTAACCCAATGATAAATTAAGTCCCTTAAATAACTGAAAAATAAGATAAAACAGAGTGAAATATTGCCCACTCCCTCCCCCTGCCTCTAGACCTATGAACTTTATATTTCTTGGAAAATTTTGATAACATGTATACGTAAAAGATGTTCAGTTTCCTGAAATAGTATATTACATTGAAGTACCAGGGGAATCTGGGGATATTAAAGGATGCTTGGATGTTCTTTACAGATTTAACTTAATTCCTGGAACTCAAGCTCTTTTCTCTGGATTGATAATCATGAAACCCTTTCTGTTGTTTAAACTCTCATCCTTAACCCATGACATTGTGGGGTCCTGTGTGGCCCAGTTGTTAAGATGGCGGACTAAGACGAGGGTTCAATGCAAGACTATGGTAAGTGCTTCACAAACATGAAGCACTTACTAGAGCCTTGAATTGAACCCTCAAAGAACTCAGGGATTCTCGGTAAGAGCATGTAAATGACCTTAATCATGCCTCATAACTAGACCGTTGGCCTCTTTTTTTTAAAAAAAAAAAGACATCTGTAGACAAGAAAAAAAAGACATCTTAAATCTTAACCATCATTAAAAGTGAATGCTGCATGGCCCAGTAGTTATGGTGGGGATCTTACAACTCAACAGTCCGAGGTTTAAACCTTATAGATCATACACCTGGTTTTGTGGGAGTGTCCTTTGGCAAGTCACTTCAGAGCCCTAGCCGAGAACTGGTTGATCCAGGAAAGCACACAACTGAAAAAATGTTGACACAAAACAGACAATGTAAAACACCATCAGATAAGGGAATTCAATGATAAACATCTCATGATGAGCCCTTTTCAATTTTTGGCATAGTTCTTTTTTGCTGTATTTAGAAGCCGTAACATAACTGAAAATTGTTGATACAGCGTTAAACAACATACAAACAAAACTTTATTTATAAATTAAAAAGTGGCTTTCCATACACTTTGCAGTCGTTGGCATTAACATGCTTTCATTTTGTGTTATGGGTTAAGCCTTAAGGCATCCCTCCAATTAATTGCAGCAATATGCTGTTTTAATTGATGTTTGTTGCTTTCCAAACAGGAAATGATTTAAATCAAAGTATATGTTGTTTTTATATTGACTTGAAAACTTGTTTGAAAACTCCATCCTTGCTAAATACTTTGCCAGACATGTCAATTTTATTGTTTAGCAATAAATTTTGTTTAACTCATTTCCACCTAACACCACATTTTTCTCTTCTTGCAGCAGATGACTTTAAAAAGTATTGTGGTAATATGAGAAATTGCTTGTCACAAGCAATTTCTCCTTTTTGCCACAATGCTATTTCAATCTTTTCACACATCACAACAGCAGAACTGAAAGGTTTTTCACACATCTACAAAGCTTTTCTGAAGTTGTCTGCTTCAAGTAAAAAAAAAATGGCATCTGCAGTTGGTAAAGAGTTAAAACAACTTTTGCAAAAGTACAAAATATATCATTAAGAACTGTTAAAATGGTACAACATATACACTCAATAGTTTTGAGACCAAAATGAGTACATGCTTTATATGAGCCAATTCTCTTGTCCCACAACATATTATTCAAATAGTGCATGTTGCATGAAGACATCTATGGGTCGGAAAAGGTTAAACAAACTTTAATTCAATGAAGTTGTAAAGCACTTGAGGATTTAGAAATTTTAAGTGTCTAGAAACTCTATGTGAAATAGTACCATTTTAAAAGCATCACTTTTTATCCTGGCTGAGAGTCAACACATGGGTGGAAAGATGCACTAATCAAACTGTCTTAGTTGATCGTGTACAGACCATGATAGATTTCACTCTTAAATCAGAACTTGCACCCAGGCCAGGGACGCACCTTTTCTTTCTTCTTCCATAAAGTAACTCTAATTATATTTATATTTACTTGCTTTAGTTCAATAGACCTAATGTAATCCTTAATTTGTACCATTTTTCAATCAATTCCATGATTTTGATGTACATGTACCATTTTTGACCATGATTAAAACTTAAAACTAATGGGAGGCACCTAAAATTCTTCCATAAAGTAACATTAGTATATTCATATTGTATTTCTTTAGTTCAAATTCAAATCTGATCCTATTGTACTATTTGTCTATAATTTCATGAATTCAATGCACCATAAATGACCTTTGCTATCACCTAGTGTGCCATTTAAAGTTCTATACGGCAATTATAACAATTATTATGTTATATGTACTCAAGGTATTTCCCTCTAATAATGATGGGAGGTAAACATTAACAATTTTATTTTTTGTCTGTTCAATTACAGACGGGGTTTCCAGAAGTAATTTACAGTAGCTTCTGTTAGACATTTTGCCAAATTGCCAATTAGGATCCATAAAAACCAACTTCTAACACCATGAGAGCTGTAACAAGTATTTTCCATTACTCCATACACTATTCACAGAGGTCCCAATGATATGGGTATAGAGTCTTAATGCATACAGCTTGAATTCTTTTTTTTGTGGGTACAAGTTAAATTTGTCTTGTCTTGATTCTAAATTGTATAAATTACGCATGTATACACCAAATGCAGGCTTGGAAAAGAAATCAAGATGGTAGCAATCAGGTCTCTAAACCTGATATAATTTCATCATTAATTATTATTAGCAGTTTACTAAACAAGTTTTTTATCATCCCTAATTGAAACTGCAGATGGCATTTATCAATGGAATTGAATGATGATATTTCTGTGATAGAATAGAAATTTGTCATAAATAAAAATTCAGTTTCGGCAGTAGTTCCACAATTTCTGACACTTTTGGTGAAGTGTCAACATTCCTACATAAGCTGTCTAAAATCAACCTGGTAATTAATAGGACAATGGTTTTGTGACAAGCACTACCTCCAGATTCCTTTTAAAGATACAGGCCTTTATTTTGCTTAAATTGGGAGGGAGGCCTAGGCCTGTTGATTTTAGGAAATTGTATCAATGGAATTGTTGAGTTGGGAAACCAAAAAGCTGATGTGACTTTGAATTTTTGGGAAAACTGCTTGACTTTTCAGAAATTTGCAATTGGGAAGGTGCATTTAGGCAGCCCCTGTTATATAAGGAGAAAAAGGTCTGAAATAAGCACATTCCACATAACTACATTCAATTTGTTAATTCATTTGTTTCACAGTCATCAGTTGCTGTTGCTTATAATTTTATCGCATGGTTATGATTGAAATCATATGGATGGATAGGATAAAGGTTGCCAACGAAGCTATTTGTTATAAACTGAATAATTGGGAGGGATGTCTGTTTTTATTAACTTTTTTTCTCAGTTTCCTTTGAGGCTTGCAGCTTATACAAGATGGGGAGGGAGTTTGTTTAACCCATTACCAAACTATAAGGACATTTGACCAGTTTTTTCTGACGGCTCTGAAAAACATTGTGGGAAAGGGAGAAATTGCTCTTAATGAGTAATTTCTCCTTTTCCCACAATGTTTTCTGCCCTTTCAGAAGAATATTTTCAATTTCATCACATATTGAATTAAATGTCGTCTGCAAACTCTTTCAAATTGGGACAGTCTGAGAATTTGGCGTTTGGTAAAGGGTTAAGTGACTTACTGATATCTTTTAACAATCCATTTTACACTTGCAAGAATTGATGAAAATTCTTGACTAGGTTCTATGATTAGGACCCTCTATGTATAGAAAGAGTGATATTCCTAAAAGGATTAATGTTTGACTCTTATAAACTGCTTTCTCTTAATGTTTCTGAAGATTCATCATTCTGTTATATCAACAACAAATCATGTGTGCAATATGGGCAGCATCAAAATGGCACCAGTAAGTCAAACCACTCCACTAATGAGCATTATGTGATAACCAAGTGCTTTACAATAGTAAGCCTGTAACAAAAATAAAGGACTTGGTGCAGTCTAGCATATACTTCCCCATATAGAGGGATTAGCGCATTTCCACAATGCTATGGTAAGTGCTTCATATTTGTAAAAAAGTAAAGGACTTATATTGTATGGCAATGAATACTCAAATTAGAGCAGCGTGAATTGGTTTGTATACAGGGTATATATCTAGCACAAAACTCACTGACAGGGTTAGAAATTCATTCAAGTCCTTAGGTCCTTGACCACCTGTTTTGCCTGTAGGACCAGTAACTTCATAGCCAGGGTGGTCCTTGTGACCACGAGAAATTGTATGAGGAAAGTTTATATGAAATCGAACCTTTCCACAGAAATTTGTCAACATCTTTTAAAAGGAATGGTATGTTACTTATATGCTTATCACTCATGAGGAAATTCATAATCCCAATCTTATAAGATTAAAGAATTGACAAAATGACATCTTAAGGTGCAGTTGAAGCTGTGTAGGACCTATAGATTTTACAAGTTACTGGTCCTGGGTACCGTTTTACTAAACAGTTTACGCCTAAGATTTGCGTAAGTCTAAAACAACAATTCCTCTTATTTCAATATTGGACGAAGCAATATTGCAAAGTGACACATCATTGGAATCGTCTCTCCGAGACGCTTCCAATGAAGTGTCACATTGCAACATTGTACTTTCATTGAAGATACTATCCATGTTTATCAATTATGACTTACGCAAACATTTTCCGTAAGTTGTTTAGTAAAACGGGCCCCTGTAGACTGCCTTGGTATAGAAGTTAGCGTCGACCCCTGACTGATATTGTCAAGGAGAATGCTATTTTGTTGGTTCTCATTCGAATTGTATTAATCAGATGCTTAAAATGGGTTGAACCAACAATAAGACTTGTTGCAAATTGATTCAATCATCATCCCATTACTGCTAATCCTTTCATTGAGTGGAGAGACAGAGTAAAAGGAAGATGCTTGTTTTGTTGGTTTACAGTTATGTATGCCAGGATGATGGAAAACAATAACAACCTGCGGCATTCTGGAATATTGACCCTTCTATACCCTTCCTCTAACAGAGCACACATTATTATATATGTTGCTATGGGCAAAAGTATGGATACTTTCAAATTCTAATTCTTCATCTACATCAAACAAAATTGTGAAGTCACTCTGTTTTAAAAGAGGGATACCGTAAAAGAAGATTTTTGTGTTTGTTTTACCATATATATCTAATCATACACGTTTTTAACCAATTGAAAATCTGTACAAAGTGGTCAGTTTACACCTGAGGCACAAAAGTAAAGAAAACACAAAGGTCGTATGTTTGAATCTCTTGAGAAGCAGGCCCCACTTGTGCGACCATTCATTAATCTACATTAGGCATGTATACTTATTATATACTAGATTAATCTATGTTGTAAGAACTTGCTTCTTAATCAATGTAGAATGTATATGTTTCGACCAAACTAAAAAAATCATCATGACAAAAGAATTAAGGGATTGTCCATTGGACTTTGTCATTGCCATTCAAAGGTCTAGGTGAGAGGAGTAATTTCCTGGTAACTTTTGTCATTTCTTCTATAAGTACTATTTCAAGACAATTCTAATGATTACGCTCAAAATAGGGTTTGTTTGTGAAAATTTTAAGAAAAGTGCATGTGAATGCTTTGTAGAGACAATCCAAATGAGTTCACAACAAGATAATTCATATAGTGCCCTCAAAATGGGGTGCATTTTAGTTATAAAAGTATTGCATGCTTCCGATACCCACACTTATGACCTCTGGTCATTGTCTATTGCTAAATTGTATATCAAAAAGCAAAGGAGTAGGTTTGTGAAGACAGTGCATTCCTGTTTCTGTTGGGTATATTTGTGAGGCAGGTGTTAGTTGTTTCTTCTTGCTTTGGCTCATCAAACCTCCTTTACTCTGTGCTCATTCAGATACAAAGCATATTTAGCGAGTATTTCCTTATTTTTTCTCCTTTAACCCTTCATTGTAGGTACCCGTTTTAGTTAAAAGTGTGTCATCAAAAGTGTCAGGGGTGGCAAAATCAATTGTCTGTGTTGCCCTGCTTGTCCAAAAGTCTTCATGGACAAGTGGATCTTTATTGAAATTTACTTTAAAACCATCAAATGTACAAGTATGAAAGAAGATCTGACATTTACGGACAAGTAAATCACAATCAGATTTTGCCAACCCTGAGTGCATGTAGATACCAGAGAGTATTTTTATGAAAATAGGGCATTCCTTTCCGCTATATTTGTGAAGCAGGTGGTTCTACTTTAAGGCTCTAGAAGGCTTATTTACACACTCAATGGTCCAGATAAGAGGCGTTATGACCTTGCTACCTCCTTGCCTTCTTCTGAATCCTCCTTGGATCTGCATGGGTAAAGTGGTAGACTTAATGTGGAATACCATTTTCAGCTATTTTTGAAACTCATTCTTTCGTTGGATTACTTAGGTCGTTCTGGTAATACATAGGTTTGGGTCCGAAATTTTGGTTAAAGCAAATAGTTTTGGCTCAGACCAATGTATACCGAGAACGACCATAGTATTCTGATGAAGGAAAATGTTTCAAAATGTCGGATTATGGGAATTCTACCATTATTCCTGTCCTTATTCCTCTCCAAAATAACATGAATTTATTCATTATGTTTACCATACTAGTAAGAAGACATTGTGATAAAATTGTGAACTGCTCCTGAGTAGCAACTTTTCCTTTTGTCACACTGTTTTCTTAAATCTTCTGAAGCAGATGCATCAAATTAAGATATTCAGGGTTGTCATTTAAAGAGCCGGCAGCTGGCCGATTTGACTGCTTCAAATGACTTGGGTTGGCTCAAATGACAAAAAATATTATAGCAGATCATAATTAAGTAACACCTAATTTTTGTTGGGTGTTTGCTTCATTGGCCTCCTCGAATACAAAAGTTGGCCTCTTACTCCAAGTATTAAAGACAGCCCTGGATATTATATAGTAACCCTAAGGGTGGAGAGAATTCTGTAGAGGTGTTGTTCTGTCACGAGAACAGTTTATCACTGTTGGCGCCATACCATGATGTAAACGCTTTGAATGTTAACACCATCAGCGGTTATCTCGGCATTCTCTGCTTATTACTAAGAGATGATCAGAGTACTAAGACAGTGGTTTAGTGGTTAGTGTCTTTGACTTGAGATTGGACGTCCCAGTACAGTATGATATTATATCAGGGTCCTGCATGGCCAAGTGGTTAAGATGTCGAACTTCGAATCATGGGGTCCCGGGTTCGAGCCCCACCGACACCTGTGGCATTGCTGAAGTGACCTTTATCAAGTCATTTCAAATCTCTAGCGTGGTACTGGGGATCCAGGAAAGCTGTTACATAACTGAACAATTGTTGATATGGCGTTAAACACCATACAAAAAATAATATATCATGCATTCTATATGGAGTCCTGAGTGGCCCAGTGGTTAAGTAGGTCGACTTACAGACTAGGCGTCTAGAATTTTGAGCCCCATCAACACCTCTGGTTTCGTTAGAGTGTCCTTTAGCAAGTAACATAACTGAAATATTGTTTACAACGGGTCTTACACCATACAAACAAACAATTTCCATAGTGTCAAAAAATATCCATGAAATACAAGATTTTACTCTTTAAGTTTTTTTTCACTCAATATCAAGTTATGTAAAATGAGAAAGCATGTTTTTCATGATAACCATAGGTCAGTGTAAGCAGGAAACGTCATAAACTTCCCCAGACAAAATCTTTCAGATGTAACATATAGGTAACACCCCTGTTATCTGCACACCTTGATGAAAGAAACTGTTGTTTCCTGCTACCTTCCTTAATGCATGTTAAAGATTAGGTTTATTTCTGGTACAGACAATTTTATGAGCCTTGTATTGTATAGTGTTTAACAATATATCAACAATTGTTCAGCTTTGTAACAGTTTTTGTGAATCCACCAGTATTATAGCCTACGGCTCTGAAGTGACTTGCCAAAGGCTATTCCCATGTAACCAGAGGTGTCAGTTGGGCTTGAACCCTGGACCCTAAAGTTTTAAGTCAGCCACCCTAACCACTGGGTCATGTGCACGCAGGAACCCTTAAGAACCTATGTAACATGGGAGCTAATATCAAGATTTTTATTGATTTTGACATAAAGGCCAGTTTTCTAATTATGAGCATATTCTCATTATTTCAATTTCGTTTAGAAATTTCAAAGTTAATCATTCAAGTATCTTTTAACCAATTAAGTTGGGTTTCTTCAATTAGGATTTTGTGACTTATATTCATTGATTGTTGTTGGTTTGGCATTTTATTCTTGATTCAAAAGACATTTTCCCTCATATTGGAGTAGTCTAAACTGAAAACAACAGCAGACAACAAAAAATCATGATCAAAACAGTGTACAGTGAAGCCTTGTTTATCCGGACCCCGATAATCCGGATGTGTCGCAATCTGAACGAAATTGTAAGGGAACGGAATCATTTGACCAGTTTGTTGCAGACGACTTTTGAAAACTTTGTGGGTAAAGGAGAAATTGCTCGTGACGAGCAATTTCTCCTTTTCCTACAATGTTTTCTGCCATATCAGAAGATTTTTTTTTAATTTCATAACGTTTTGAAATTTCGTCTGCAAACTCTTTCAATTTGGGACGGTCGTCAATTTGCCGTTCGCTAAAGGGTTATAAGTATACACGTGCATACAGACCGTTTATGTCTTAATTAGTGTGTATAAGAACATGCTCTGCTTCATCAGTCCGGATGATTCGGTAATCCGGGCATTTTGTTGGGAACGGGCGTGTTCGGATTAACAAGACATCACTGTACATGTATAATATAATATTTGGTAGAAACCATAGTGATAAACAGATACATTGTTCATCAGGGTATTGTTTTACAAAACGACAAACTTATCAGGAAAATATTTGCATAAAACAAAAATGATAAACATGGATAATATTTCAAATGAAAACACAATATTGTAATGTTACACATTATTGGAAGCCTCTTGGAGAGACACTTCCATTTGTTTGTTCCTTTGAAATATTGCTAAACCCAATATTGAAATAAGAGGATAATTTATGTTGTTATGAATTATTGCTAAATTTTAGCATAAATTGCTTAGTAAAACGGTACCCAGTTGTAATTTTTTCCTTTTGACACAGTGATTTGTTAATCCTTTAAGTGCTGGAACTGACTTCAAGCTTATACAAACAGGATATATCCAGGCCAGCCGCCAAGTAAATCAGGGACTAGCCTATGATCTAACCTGTTTGCTACTCTGATTATCTTTCCTCATTAAAATTAAGCAGATATTTAAGGTTTTGGAAAGCAGACGACACAAAAATCTATTTTTAGAAAATCACCCAGCATGCTAAGGGTTATCACATCTGCAGCAGATGCGCTAAAGCGAAGAATAATAGAGTCGGAGAATAAGAGTGGAACCACCTCCATATCTTTGTCCTTGAACTAAAGTGATGTTGACGTTTTGTGTCATTTATGTGTGCGCCTGGCGTATTATTGATTAATCCTATTGTGATGATAATAATAAAAGGCACTTATGATATATGGCTTGCAGCAGACAACATTTGTGACTTGCAATAACCAGAGGTGTCAGTGTGGCTCGAACCAAGGACCCCCAAGTTCTGAGTCCGATACCTTAACCACTTAGCCATGCAGGACCCCATTCAATAGAAAAGCTTTTGTTCTGTTTTAAAGAACTTCCAAAACTCCTTACATGTATGAACAAGCAGCTTTAAAATTACCACGGCAGCGAGCCAGTAAAATAAAGGTTGAATTGTTCTATGGAATGTGTGTTTGCTCTGCCTGCATGACAAGGGCATTATTACTGCTTTAAACACATTCCCCCATTAATGATTTAACCCTTTACCAATCGCCAAATTTTCAACTGTCCCAAATTTAAAGAGTTTGCAGACTACATTTCAAAATGTGATAATATTGGAAATTGATTTACTGATAGGGCAGAAAACCTTGTGGGAAAAGGAGAAATTGCTCGTTATGAGCAATTATTCCTTTTCCCACAAGGTTTTCCAGAGTTGTCAGCAACGAAGTGGTTAAATGTTGTTTTTGTTTGGTAAAGGGTTAACTGTTTTAGATTGAAAGGAACAGCGACAAAGAATAGCATGAAAATGTATATATAAATTATGATATTGAGAGGAAACCATTCTGACAAAAGGTTAGATTACCTCTTGAAAAGGGAAACTATTTCTGTATTAGGATAGGAGATATTGATGAAAAGGATTAGTTACTTATGATTTATTTCCTTTTAGCTGGTGTGAGCAATTTCTCCTTTTTTCTTAGGTTTCAGGCATTTATACCTAAGAAATAGAAATTGTTGGTATAAGTGTAACCAATTTTAGTATATGGCAATTTGTGTCATGTCTTATAAGGAGCAATTGTTCCTTTTGCCACATTGGTTTCTAAAGTAGTCTGCAGCAGATGCAACTAAATGGGGTATTATGGGATAAAGATTCTATTAAGGTCACCTGTATAAAAGTCAAGGCCTATAGAGGTTTTATTTCATTTTTAAAGAATTTGTCATTTTAAAGAATATATAGGCAAAGATTTCAGAAAACATTGTGATAGAAAGGAGAAAGTGCTCATGTTATTGTTAATACTGATGATATATTCTTTAATCACAGGAGAGATTTCTGAAGCATTATTCCTCCTTTTTTTCCCCGCAGTGTCACTCCCATTGACAATAGGAAATGTTACTTTTTCTTCCTTATAATAATTGTGGTCTGCTGATGCATTCAACTTGGACAAATCACAAAATCTCGTATGCAGTAATGGGTAAATGAGCACAAAAGGTTACAACCATGTGAATAGATGCTGTACTGGGGATAATTTAGACTCAAATGAGGGATAAATGCTCAATGTAACAGTACCCCTGCATATTTTAGTATAAACCTTTCCCATTTGTACACTTTCTTTAGAAGACGTCACATGGCTTTTTTTTTTCATTAAATTGGGAAGAGGCCTAGGCCTGCAAGTTTTGGGAGATTGTATTGATGAAATTGCTAAATTCGGAAAATGATTTTAAAGAAATATCAAATTGTGAAGGTGCCTTTAATGGGACCTTGTTATGTAACTCTTAGACTTAGCCCTGCATCATTTTAACCTTTCATCGTTAAGTTAAAAAGACATTTAAAATTCATATCAAATCTAAGTTATTGGTTAACCCTTTCCAAAACAATAACGACATTTGACCACTCTTTTTGCAGACGACTTTAGAAAACATTGTGGGAAAAGGAGAAATTGCTCGTTACGAGCAATTTTCCTTTTCCCACAAGGTTTTCTACTCTATCTGAAGAATATTTTTCATTTTCATCACATTTTGAAATGTCGTCTGCAAACTCTTTCAATTTGGGACAGTCGAAAAATTTGTTGTTTGGGAAAAGGGTTAAGGTACATTGAAATTGTGACAACATTTATATCATGTCAGAAGAATTTCTATGCCTTTCATGACCTGAATAGATCATCTTATAATTATGCCATAGCTTTTTTGTTTCAGAATCTTTTCTGTATTATTCATGACATAGATAATGATTTCATTTAATCACAAATTCTGGGTGCTTTTTTTTCCAGAATCTTTTCTATATCATTTATAATTCATGACCTTGATAATTGTAGCAGTAGTAGACTGAGAGTGTACAGAGGCATCCTGGGTACCGATTTATTAAACAGTTTACGCTTAAGATTTGCGTAAGTCTAAAACAACAATTCCTCTTGTTATGATATTTGAAAATTACCAGGACTAGGGACTGACCTATGAATTAGAGCAAGTACTGGTGTAGTACCATGGAAGCAGTCATCGAGGGAGAATTCAATCTGCTTCAAGCTTCCATCACAATAAATGTCAAATAAATAAGTTTAAACTAAACCTTGTTACATGTTATCATCAAATATAATCATGACACAAGTTACCCTTTGTTTCAGAAACAGTTGAGTGCCATCCGAGACCTTGACAACCGATCCAAGTCGTACAACCCAACCGCCATCTCTAAGGAGGAACATGAGTCCCTTACGCGAGGGCTCAGCGATCAAACACGGGAGATCAAGATTCTACGTAAAACCCTCGACGAAATGGAACTGCGTCTGGAAACACAGAAACAGACGCTGACTGCCCGCGATGAGAGTATGAAGAAACTGCTGGAAATGTTGAACAGTAAAGGTATGCCGGTGGACATGATCGAGGAAACCCAGAAAGAGTTGGAGAAGTTTCGTCTACAGTCTGTGAGTAGTGTGAAGAAGATTCAAGATCTTGAGCAGAGTTTGGAGGGTAAAACAAGGGAGCTGAATGATTTTAAAGAGGTGAGTGAGGAAATACTGTTAATAATTGTAAAAGTGACTGCTCATTTATATACAGTGCGTTAAAGGTTATTAAGGGTCCTGCGTTGCCCTGTGTTTTTGTTGGAGGACATGATGAGGGGTACCTGGGTATTCCTTGACCCCCAACTTATAGAGTAAATGACCCCTAAAGGCCATTATTTTCGAAGAAGTATAGCCATTGGCTATGCCTGTTAGTAGGTATGAAAACCATTTTGGAAAACCGTTCAGTAGGCTATTAAGCTATTACCCCCAGACATGACTGTCCCCTGTTGACCATTGTCTAGGAATATAATCTTGTTTGTTTTGGTAAATGATTTTAATGTTGTCTGTTTCACTACTGAGAGTGTTCTGCATGACCTTGTGGCTAATGTGGCAGCAATGTTACCCTGAGGATCACAGGTTTGAGCCCAACCAGTGCTGATGGTTTTGAGAGAGTGTCCTTTGGCAAGACACTTCAGAGCCCTTGTCTAATCATGGTAAATCTAAGGAAAGTAAAGCTTCATCTTAAAATTTTCAATATGTTATTGGACCCCATCACACAACTTGACACAGGGAAAGGAGTGTATCCCCTACTTCATGATACTTAACCCTTTCCAAAACAACAAATTTTCAACTGTCCCAAATTGAAAGAGTTTGCAGACAACATTTCAAAATGTGATGAATTTGAACAATATTCTTCAGAAAGAGCAGAAAACCTTGTGGGAAAAGGAAAAATTGCTTGTCACGAGCAATTTCTCCTTTTCCCACAGTGTTTTCCAAAGTCGTCTGCAACAAAGTCGTCAAATGTCGTTATTGTTTGGAAAAGGGTTAACTGTGCTGCAGAAGGCTTTGGTGACTATGACAAAGGATAGATTGCTCATTATGATCAATTCATCCTTTTTGTCACTAATGTTTCTTCTTGAAACCATAGAGTAAACATATTTTATTTCTTGTGTGTTTTGTCATCTGCTATTGCTTTGAATTTGGGTCATTAACTGTTTTTGCTTTCAATTTGGAGCAATCACAACTATCCATTGGAGAGGGTTAGGGTGGTAATGGTTTAACCACTTTGGTTTTCAATCAACCCCATGTTTTTGTTACAGGCGGAGAACAAGTGGAAAGAGAAGCTTGACCACGCCCAAGTCCAGTTAAAACAGCAGCCAGCGAGTACCCATACCATGCAGGCCATCATGGAGGCCAAGGTTTGTATAACTAGTACCTTATCCTACTACAAAGTACTGACCCTAAAATAGATATTGACCCCTATGCTTCAACTCAGTCAAATGATTTGTCATAACATTATCTGAAAAACGAAATGCGATGTGTGACAAAGCGAGTATCCAAGTATTTTAATTATTGTACGAAAGCTTCCAAATAGATAGCTTTAGAGTTGTTGAATAGAAGTTATTGGTATTTCAGGAAATGATAGGGTCTTGTGTGGTTCAGCAGTTAAGGTGTTGGACTTAGAACTCGGGGCCCATGATTCAAGTCCCACCGACACCTCTGGTTTTGTTGGAGTGACCTTTGTCAAGTCCCTTCAGAGCCTTAGTGTAGTACTGGTGCATCCAGGAAAGTCATTACATAACTGAATTGTTGATATGGTAAACACCATACAAATCAAGGAAATTGAAGATCTTCTATTACAATAGTTGCATATGGTTCACATCTATTAAAAAACTATCATGTTTTGTTTGGGCCTCGCATTTCAGGACTCTAGAATATCAGCTTTGGAAAAGGAGTTACAGAACCTGGAGGAAAAGCTTCACCGTCTTGGTGTAGAGGGGGTACCAGATAAGGATGCTAGCCTTAAAAAGGACATGGGGCCCAGTAGAGAGGAACGGTCTCTAAGAGTAGAGGTAGGGTGATATTTATCTACTTGTCTATTTACTTGAATACGATGTCTTAACCCTTTAAGGTATAGAGATAAGGCTTATCAGTGACACTATAGGTATAAACTATCCGATTATCGAAGACCATTAACGCATACATAATTAGTCGCCCTGGGTACTTATTTGCACAGGATTATCTCCGATAATTGTTATTGATTGGGGTACTGTTAATCAAACCCAAGTTAATGCATTTTACATTCATCTAATAGATTTTATCAAAGAATAAAAGACGATGAGAACAAAATTTCCTTTAAGTTGATGTTTTTTTCTTTTTTTAGTGATACATTCATATCAGGATTAAGTTGTAGAAAATTAAACAAACAATGAAAATGTATGTTAAGGTGTGAATTATCCAAAATCAAAAGTAATAATATGACTTATGTGTTCTCCCTGAGAGATCCCTAATTTGTTTTTCTGTTTTGTCATCAATTGCAGGGAATTTTGTTGCTGAAAAATACCATTCATGACTCGAGATACATACTTTGTCTTTGCATATTTCTCAGCAAAGCTGAATCGTTTTACTTCAATTCCCGTTCAAACCGTTTCCAAAATGAAGAAAGGAATGTTTTTCAACACAATATTGCTTTGTAAAGAAGTTAAACCTGGTCCTTATAATAAATGTAAAACAGTAAAAATCAACTCATTTTGGCAACGAAACATGCTAATATTTCCGTAAAATACGTGTCCATGGGTGATGAATTTACCAAAAGCTCGTAGTTATAGTCAAAGTCGGAGGAATGATCTAATTTGCTTGTCCGTGAATTGGTAATATTTATCAACATTTCATCATCTTCAGGCTTTAAAAAACCCGATCAAATTACTGCTCTGAATCTACATTGATGTCTGACTTGCGATCGGAAACACCAAATTGGCTAAATATTTTAAAAAGGCCGTCTTTATAACGTCAATTATTTGACGGCTCGATTTTCAATCGCCTTTAAACTTTGAACAATAGCTCCGTGTCATAAACATCCTTTACAGGTCGCGTGCCGTATGCTCTCGTTTTAATTGGATAGTATTTTAAGAAATGTGTTAAGTTACTAAAGAATTGCATGAAATCCTTATCGAGTCTTTACAAATCGGCAGTGTTTTGATCTTTTATGACCGGAAGACTTCTCATTAATTGGATTGGTAATTTGGATTCCCTTCATCTCAATTTGATAGCGTTATTTCCATAAGCGTGTCGTGAGACCATTATCAAAAGATTCTCTCTAGAGCAAAAGTTTAAACTTTGACCCTATAATTTTATCATCGGAAATGAAAGAAGACATATTTATTTAAGAGGAAGATAAACTTTGGAGAAAATGACGTGTGTGCAAAAATGTGTTATTAAGAGTTAAAGTTGAATCAATTTTTCAGCTGTCAAAAAGCGTTCTATGCGGTAATCGATAGACCGTCAAAATAGGTTTTATACGGTAATAGGTATAACGGCGAAAAGGGTTTTATACGGTAATAGATAAGACGGCGAACGGCGCTATATACCGTAAAGGGTTAAATAAGATGTATCAGTGATTTCTTTTTTCAACTTTGGAATGGGGTCAGTACCGGACATATTTCTCCAAAATGTCATCCAGAATTGGGAATTATTCAGGAATAACTTATTTCAAACTTAGGCTTTTTCCTGTATTTTTTGTTGTTGTGAAACATCACATCATTAGCAAAAACACATTAATATCCAGTGACAACAAGCTCATATCGATTTATCCAGGGTACCGTTTTACTAAACAGTTTACGCTTAAGATTTGCGTAAGTCTAAAACAACAATTCCTCTTATTTCAATATTGGACGAAGCAATATTGCAAAGTGACACATCATTGGAATCGTCTCTACGAGACGCTTCCAATGAAGTGCCACATTGCAACATTGTACTTTCATTGAAGATACTATCCATGTTTATCAATTATGAGTTACGCACATATTTTCCGTAAGTTGTTTAGTAAAACGGGCCCCAGGTACCTGTATTGTTATTACAATGATTATTTCAAAACAGTCCCTGTTATCATACATACATGGTGGATTTCACCAGGTAGTGCGCTACAGTGTCTTGCCCAAGGACACTCCTATGAAAATTTCCCAATGCCCCTGGTGAGGAATGCACCAGGGACCCTGTGTCACAAGTCCTACACCTGAACCACTGAGCCATGCAGAACTCTTGTTTGACCAGCCACAAATTCTCAATGGAATGGGGGAGGGTGTCCTGCATGCCCCATAGGACTGGTTAAGGTGGCAAAATTTGAACTCAGGGGCCCTGGGATCCAGCCCCATCAACACCTCTGGTCTCGTGAAAGTGACCTTCGACAAGTCACTTCAAAGCCCTTGCCTATTACTGATGGATCCAAGAAAGCCATTGCATGACTGAAAAATTGTTGATAAGGTGTTAAACACCACAAAAACTCATAATGGAATGAAACAATGCATAAAAAACCTAACCTGACAGCACATTATTTTGTATACTTTTTCAGGTTGAGTCCTTGAAGACAGAACTGTCCACCAAGGACAATGAGATTATAGGGCTGAAGATGAAAGTTGACACTCTTACAAACCAGCAGTCAGAACACCAACATTACATCAATGTTCTCAAAGATCAAATCAAATCCAAAGAAGAACAGTCTTCCATGTTCCAAGCTGATGTGTGTATTTTTAGAATTAATTCATTATTAACCCTTGTAGTGCTGGAATCAACTTCATGCTTATGCAAACAGGTTGGATCAAGGCCAGTCGCCAAGTAAATCGGTGAATGGCCTCTGATCAAACATGTTTGCTACTCTGATTATATTTCCTCATCAAAATGAAGAAAATTTTAAGGTTTTAGAAAGCAGACCGCACAGAAATTTATTTTTAGAAAATTACCCAGCATTCTAAGGGTTAATTCTGTTTCAAATAACAAGGAAAGGAGCAAAATAAAGAGGGACTTATATGAAGAAAATTATAGCTGTTAGTGTTATTGATGAAGGAAGGTGACAGTTATTTTTAGAATAAATGCTGTAATATTTTCACAAGAAATCAGCAACAATTGGTTTAATCTCAACAACTCATTTGTTTGATAACCTCAATATTTTCTGTTTGGAATTTAATATAAGTTGAATCATAGTTGACAGATGAACCAAGCCTCCATAAACGGAACATTTGTAATGATTT
This sequence comes from Cerastoderma edule, assembly GCA_947846245.1. Lineage (NCBI taxonomy): Eukaryota > Metazoa > Mollusca > Bivalvia > Cardiida > Cardiidae > Cerastoderma > Cerastoderma edule. Next base: position 7,461,008 of record OX401413.1, on the reverse strand, counting down.
GATATTGTAAAAATGGTCCTGAGTGGACCAATGGTTACGGTGACGGACTCAGAACTCTGGGTTCCAAAGCTCTGGCCCCCTCCAACACCTTCTTGGTATGATAGGAGTGACCTCTGGTTTAGCAAGACACTTTAGAACCATAGTCTAGTACTGGTGAATTCACACTAGCTGTAACATAACTGAAAAAATTGTTGACATGGTGTTAAACCAGTATAAACAATGCAGATCAATATCTATAACAGATTGATGACCTGAGGGAGAGGTTACGTGAGAAAGATGGAGCCTTCGATAAAAAGTCCCAACAAGTCCAGACTTTGACGGTGGACAAGCGCAGACTCGAACTCGAAACTGCTGAGCTGAAGGACAATCTGGATATAAAGGAGCGAAAGATAAATGTTCTTACACGCAAGGTATACATCCAAACCAACTTTAGGGATATTACATAGTAGATCTATGCTTGTCATGAATTATTATTCCAAGTTCACTATGGTATCTATCTAAATACTTATGTGGTAGTTGCTATTAGGTAAGGCATTAAGTGTTTTAAGAGTTTAACTTCATGTTTGCCATAGAAATTTACATGAAAGATAAGGGTATAAATTTTGATCCAATTTTTACCAAATATTTTTTGAATAATGTTACTATAATAACTCGCTCATTTTTTCAACTCTTCAATTTTTTCTTGCCATAACATCTATTTCATGTTAAAATATCCAGAATAATTGCCCTTTGAACTTTAAATATATGACCAATGTTGGATAAAGATTGGATGGTTTGTCCTACAGAAGGAGGTGATAGGCATGTGTGTGGGGTTTTTTTTTTTCATACACAAAGTCTAGTTTATGTTTAATATCTCTACCAGTGGTAAGATAACAGAAACATTTTTAATACAATTACAAATTGAACTGCTTATAATTGACCTATTGACATAACACATCAAAATGAATTTTGATAAAGTTAAAATTAATGAAATTGTGTATAAGATTTTGACAAGCAAATGTGTGTGTGACTCTTACTTTGAGAATAACTCCAACAAACATTGGGGCGGGGTTTTACCGATAGGTCAATTACTCTTCCTCTTGTGCCTCTAACAGATAGACAATTTGGAAGAACTTCTGACAGAGAAGGAAGACCAGCTGCTCCAGGCTAAGAGTCTAACAGTTACCTGTACCAAGTCATCTGATAGTGCAATATCTCTGATGGAGGAATCAATCAATGATAAGGAGAGGCAGATTGAAAGGTGAGTTATGGATGGGTTAATTCATTACCTAGTTACTAGTCAGAGGTCAAGATATGGTTGGGGGGATGTATTTAATTATCTTTTTTCCCATTTTTCCTTACTTTATTTTTTTATTTTTGTTACAATTATTGTAAATATGTATATTGCTTATATTGACCACCATATCAATCGCATGTAATTAATTATATATGTATTGACTATGAGCTTGTGTGCTTAATGTCTTAATAAAATTATGTTATGTTATGTTATGTATTTGAACATTTTGATAGAGCTTCTGATTGAAGCAGAAGGCTGGATGGATTATTTTATTACCTAGTAACAAGTCAGAAGTCAAAATAGGGGAGTGGATCTGGCCTTTTTTCCGCTCAGTGGGAAAATTTAATACCCTTTTTTAAATAGCGAAATGTGGTAATTAGGGGAAAAAATTATGTGGGCTTTGCCAAAGGGGAAAGATAAACCTGAGGTAAGCCTCGAGCCCCAGCAACACCTCTGGTTTTGTGGGAGTGACCTTTTTTTGCAAGTCACATCAGAGCTCTAGCCTAGTACTGGTTGATCCAGGGAAGCCTTGGCATAACTGAACAACTGTTGATATGGCGTTAAACACTATATAAAAATAAAATTTGAATGGATGAGTTAAAGAATTTCCTACTTACAGGTCAGAGGTCAATATGAGAGAGGGGATGTTCCATTTGGATTATCTATTTCAAGATGGTTTTAATGAGTACCCTTAATTTCAAGATTTAACCATTAGAAAATTCTGAGTACTTTTCTAAAAAAAGATTTCTGTGTCATCTGCTTTCCAAAACCTTAATTGTCCTGCTTTAGGTTGATAAGGAAAGATACACAGAGAAGCAAACAGGTTAGATTACAGGCTAGCCACCAATTAACTTGGCGTATGGCCTGGATCTAATTTGTTTGATTAAGTATGAAGTCGGTTCCAGCACTATAAGGGTTTAGAGAAGAAGTAAATGGGTATTTGTTTGTATGTTACAGGTTAAAAGAAGAGAGAGATCTTATGGAGCTGGAACATCAACAAGAATACGATCATCTCACCTCAACCAATCAACAACTTAAATCTCAACTAGATTCTGTACAATTAGAGCTTACAGATAAACAGGTAAATGGATTGATTTGCTGGTATAAAATTTGTTAGTTTATTTATGATGTGATATGATATGATTTTATGTAATAACAATTCACATCTTTCCTTTTGTCACAATGGTTTTTAGACAATAACATAATGAAAATTTGTTTCCCCCATGTTATTTTTAACCTCTGCTGTTACTTGCAATTTGCACCTGTCACAAATTTCCTTGTTCAGAAATTGAGCAAAAAGAATTATCCCAAATTAACACTAACTACTTTGTGGAAATGTGTTTGCTATCCATTTAGATGTTGTTTATAATTGTTTTTTTCATCTTTTGTCACATGATCTGACAGCGATGTTTTTTTACTGTTCGTCCAGACGGAGCTATGTGAATTAAGAGAAGAAGTTTCGGAGTTGAAGTCTTTGCGTTACAAATCGGAGACTCGATTACATCAACTGGAGCTGAGTATCTGTGATAAAGATTCTGAGATCACCAAACTGAAGGGAGAGATGGAGGAAGTAAGTGATGTACACACTTCACTTGATTCAAAAGCTTAGATGTGTCTTATAATCAGAGAATTTCAGCTCTCCATTGGATTTACCTGTGTTGGCTAATTTTACTTTAGTGTCCTGGATGGCCCAGTCATTAAGGTGACAGACTTAGAACTCTGGGGTCCCGGGTTTGAGCCCCGTCTACACCTCTAGTTTTGGGGGGATATGTCCTGTGGCAAGACACTTCAGAGCCCTAGCCTACCTAGTACTGATGGATCCAGGAAAGTTGTAACATGACTGAAAAATTGCTGACACAACAGTACACACCATTCAATGTCTTAAAATCTGAGGATATCTGTTCTCCACTGGTTTTATCTGCCTTGGCTAATTTTTCTTTCTGACAATAGGTTGAACAGATTTTCTTACGACTTGGTTCAACAGCTAAGTCTTGACTTGTAATCAAAGGACATAAGTATTTGCCTTGCTTATAATTTTGGACTGGCCTTACATGGCTAATATTACTATCTGGCAAATGGATTAATCCATTTGGTCATTACTGATCAAACTGTTAGTGTGAAAAAGTAGGTACTTACATAGCCAATCATAGGTAAGGACAGGGGCCTCCGTGGCCTAGTGGTTAGAGTACAGAACTTGAAATCACATGGCCCCTCTCCGCGTGGGTTCAAATCCTGAGAGGGATATGGATTTTCATGAGAGGCAGTCTCCCGACTGACTTACGGAATGCCGATGGTTCTACCCACCTTAACCAGCCCCTATGGGCAGTTGAGTATGGGGTCTTCCTCCATCATTAAGAGTCGGGCATCGCTACATAACTGAAATAATGTTGATGTGATGTAAAACCCATATAAAAAAAAAAAAAAAAAAAAATAGGTAAGGACAACAATATACATTCAGGCAATTTTTGACTTGTAATACTGAAAATTAAGTTATACCTCTATAGCTTAATTCTTCGAATACTACAACCTGAACTCTTTCTTAAACTTCCATCCATTTCATACCTCTAATATCATGATTATAAATGTTCATTTCACTTTCGCTAGTGATTACATGCCATTTAAAGTAGAAAACCCTTAATCCGCAATTTTTAAACATATTTTTTTCGTCATATTACTTCAGTTGTTCTCACCATACATCGGTCTGAGCTGGAATTAATTGTATTAAACCGAAAAGTTCCAGCCCCAACAATGTATGCTGAGAACAACCAAAGTAATCCGACGAAAGAAAATATATGAAATGGCAGATTATGGGTATTCTACCTTAAACCCTTCTTTGTGTTGCCTGTTTTCTTGACCATAGTGTCTCAAAGATTTGTTAGGACTTAATGCCATGACTAATCATTTTTCTTTGTTTTCTGTAGCTGCTCACCTGAGAAACAACAGTTACACCTAAGCACCATTGTTTGCATTAACATGAATAAATGGGCCTTACAATCCGCTATCTATTTTCTTCAGCTCCGTGCCTCAAAGACGGTTGTAAGAACTGAGGTACAACTGAATGACCTACGCAGTCAGATGGAGCAAAGTCAAGATGAAGTGAAGTCGGCACAGACAGAGGTTGACAGGCTGTTGGAAGTTCTCAAAGACACGGAGAACGAGAAGAATGAGAAAGACAATCAGTTGAAGGAGCTTCAGGAGTGAGTGTCACCCTAGTTATCTCTTATATAGATGCATTCTCTATAACATATATGTTTTCTAAAGCATTGTGACCAGAAATTGTCAAAATTCCCTTTTTTGCTCTGAACTAGAAAAGTGTTAACAAATTAAGCTGTTTTAGATTTACCTGGTATAACTTTACATAGACAGAATATCTAGATAGGAAAAGATATCAATGACAAATGATTTGTTTATGTCAGATTTGATGAAGAACAAATTGGGACACATTTCAACCTGTATTTTCAAGAGTTAAAAAAAAGATGAAAAGATATAGAATTGGAATTTTGTCATTGATGAATTTTTCATGCATTCCAGCATTGTTAAAGAGTACAAGCAGAAATTCGGCACATTAAAACGCCAGCACATAAACGCTAAGACAAAGAATGCCCATTTATTAGAGGAGGCAAGAAGACGTGAGGAGGATGTTAGTGCTGATGCCATGCAATTAAAGGTCAGAGATAAATGTAAAGTTTTTGAGAAATACATGTGCATGATATATATTGGCTCACTATGTAGAAGTTTGGAAGTCCTGCACATGGTTATTGGGGTTCATGATAAATGGGATCTTTCATTATACATGAAGTAGCTTGTAGGCTAGATCTCTTCATCAAAGATCTTAAGTGTGATTTTTGGTCCTAAGTCAGATATTTAGTATGTCTCATCATTTCTCATTCCTTATGATGGATTAAAATGTTACGGTAGTTGAAGAACTCTAGAAAACATTTATGATTACATTTATTTATGTTACAATGTTTTCAACTAGGGATTTGTAAGGGATATTGTAACATTATTTGTTGATGTGATCTAGGGAAAATTTTCTTGATAAGTCCTGTAAATGAAATGCCTTAATTTAAACAGAGTGGGGTCTGATCGAGAAAAGGTTCCAAAACTATTGGGAACTTTCCTAATAAATAAAATACCCTTTAGACAAATTGATCATCCATTTTGAGCAAGATGGTTGCTCAAGCTGATCGCAGATTCTGTTTGTTGTTTTAACCCTTTCCTAATAAAGACAATGCAAAATGCAATGTTTGATCACATTAACTCATACCATCCGTAGACAACATTTCTTTTACTTAAAGCAGATGACTTTAGAAAAGCTTTTTAAACATGTGAAAGACCTTTCCGGTCTGCTGTTGTGATATGTGATTTCTCCTTTTGCAACAATGATTTTTGAAAGTTGTCTACTGCAAGACACAAAAAGGTGGTAATGCGTTGACTATTTCATTGTCTATATATGAATGCAATCTGCAAGGACATTTCTACATTATTTGCTTCAATATCAAATGTTAAGTGATAGGTTTATTTAAACTCATGGATGTCGTTCTGATAGGGTTCTGTTCGAGAAAAGGAGGGTAGGATAGAGGAGTTGGAGGAGGCTTTACGAGAGAGTGTGAAGATCACCGCAGAGAGAGAAATGCTCCTGATGGAACAGAAGATGCAGATTGATGCGCTGCAGAGCAAGGTTAGATGGTGTCTTGTTTTTGTTTTATTATGGCATTTTTACTTAACATATTCATTTCTCAAATATAGGATAGTACAAATGTATATCATCATACAGGTGAAGGTTTTACTAATAGGAGAATTAGATTTGACTGAAATGCTTAGCTTATTAAAAGTCCTTTCCAACTTGTACTTATTTGCTATAACATGGTTTTGTTTGGGGTTTTTTTTTTTGGGGGGGGGGGGGGTTACAAAGAAGGAATAAGCAATGCATGCTGTTTAAACAAAGTATGAAAGATTTGAACATTCAATTTTAAAAAATGGAAAATGGAGGGAATGAGATATAAACAGAGAGAGAAGTGAGTGGTAGAGATATAGAGAGAGATAGGGGAGAGCAATAACTAATACCAAGTAAATGATTTCAATCTGTGATAAACCGCAAACACGCACAACCCTCTTTGGCTCGGTCAATGACATCTCAGTCTTGGAATACAAATAATCTTTCCGACACTTGTTCAACTCCATTGGACCTGATTTATTTGTCACCTATCACTGATCAATAATGTTCATATGTAATGCAGGCATTGGGTTTAATTTAAACTAATTCATTAAACATTGATTGTGACAGAAGCTTGAAACTTATTAAAATCACTCTCAACAACCGCTTCCTGGATGCGCGCCGATTTGAAAGCTAGTTCGGGCAAATTTCCCCTTGCCTAACGGAATGGAACCCGGAACACTCTGTAAAAGAGATATCCCTATTAAAGGGTTTAATGGTTATTAATGTGATCTTGATTTTAGGTTGAGGAGTTGACATCAGATTTGATGAAATCACAAGCTGCCACCAAAGATTATACAACTAAGCTCTCGTCCTACGTTAAACAGCTCGAGGAAAAGGATGGAAAACTGAAGAAACTTCGAGAGGAAAGACACAAACATCTTGAGGAAGTGTTTGAAATGAAGTGAGTGATTTGTGATTTTTCTACACTTTCAACATTATTTGAGATATATGTAGATTTCATAAGGTTAATGTATAGGCTCATTGCGTCAGGTTGGGATAATTTGATACTCTGTTCATGTTAATAAAGAAATATCTTATCTATATCACTCTTTGTAAATATGCCTCATAAAACAGCATTATATTTCTTTGAAACTACCTTTTACTTATTTTACATCGCTTGTGACGAAAGCCCATGGTTCTACCCAGTTTGATTGGCCCGTATGGGAAGTTGATAAAGGGCCTTCTCTCATCATTAAGAGTCTGGCGCGCTGAACTAATGTTGACATGATGTAAAACCTATATAAATAAATATTCCTGTAAGCCCTTAATTGCAGTTATGCTTGGAAGTTCTTCTCCAACACATGGAGACATAAATGATGTTGATTTAATGTAAATCCATATAAAAAATGAATTTGATACTTTATGTTTCGCATATAACAACTAACCTATTACTTTATCCTCTCCAGGCAGGAGGCCTTACAAGCAGCAATCTGTGAGAAAGACGCCAATATAGCTGTCCTAGAGATGACGAGTACCAAGAAACAGAGAAATGTGGAGGAGATAGAAAAGCTAAACAAGGAGAAAGAAAAGCTGAATCAGCAAATGAAGGAACTGGTAACAAATAGATTGTCCTTTATTTTAGATTAACATCCATTTGGTTATTAAATGAAGATTCATGGTGGTTCACCTATCCAGATGCCGACAGGGCTTTTTCACATTATATAATCAGGGCCAATAAAAGGCACCTTCCCAATTAGAAATTTCTTTAAAACCATGCAGTTTTCCCCAAAAAAGAAAGTGGCTCCATTTGTTTTGTTTCCCAATTCAGCAATTTCATCGAAAAGAATTCCCAAAGTAAGCAGGCAAAGGTTACTTCCCTATTTAAGAAAAAAAAAGACCTGAAATAAATATGCCATTATTTTTCGATTTACATCCATTTAGTTAATTAATGCACTTAAGGGTTCTGTGGTCTTATGGTCCATGTACAGTACTTGATATTACATGATCTCTCTCCACATGGGTCCAAATCACGGGGACGACATTTCGATTTTTATGAAAGGTTGTTTTCCGCTTGAATTGTTTGTTTCGACATTCATCTTTGGATATGTTGGCAAGTTGGTTTAGGTTGATTAGGAGTTTGTTTTTGTCTAATGTAGCCAGGCTACATGAAATTTTTTATGAATACCCTTAATTGATGATCTTAAGTTTAAATTAAACTTAATAGGCCTTTTTCGAATTGGTTACAACATCTAAAATCTAATGTATCAGTTTGCTCTAGACATAAGAGAATATAAAAAATATCTTATAATGCCTTTGCAGCAGACCGAAACATCACCAAAATTTAATATTATGAATAGTCTGGTGCATAGTAAAATTTTGATCCAAAGTTCCTTTATTTTAAATTTTATTGAATTAGGCACAGAACAGAACCCGCTACACTCAAGACAGAAACAAGGGAACGCTTAAAAGGTCAAAAGTGAAGACTGGGGAGTCAAAGAGGGAGGGTTCCGTGGAGTCTAGTCCTAAAAAGGTGGAACACAAAGATCAAGCGGAGGAGGACGTCGTAGGGAAAGAACAAAAAGACAAAAAGGATGAAAAATCTAAATCATCAAGTCAGCCTGATGAGGTAGATGCTGAGAGATCGAATAAATCAAGTAGTAAGACTGATACTGAAAATGGTGAGAGATCGAATAAGTCATCCAGTAAAAATGAAACAACAGACTCTTTAACAGATGCTGATGGACAAACGTGACATAGAGTAGGCTAAGCTAAGCCATGATATGATCATTTTTAAGTAAACATAAAACTCTTCCCTCGTATACACTGAAGCCTCATTATAAGGTGGTCCTCTATATAAAATTGTTGTTCAGTAACTGGAGCAGATGATTCAAGGTAGTCCACCCCTGATGGAACAACTTGTATTTGCTTTGATTAAAGTATGAATTGAAATGTAAATCATGAAAGTATTTATCATTTTAAACTTTTAAAGGCATTCACCAAGCCAAAAAAAGAAGTAGAAAAACCAAGCCACTGTTCCAAATTTGTCTGATTTTGTATTAATATTTTCAAAATGAATATCAATGAATTCAGTTATGAAATTCATAGTTAATGTTTACCTCCTCTTTGTTATCAATGTTTACATGAAGAAAGGTCTCAAATAAAAATTTCAATCCATAAAAGATTCTTATGATATAAAACTTGATTTTATAACGGCCTTTGTTCTGTTAAAATTTTGACTTTGTTATTCTGACTTTTATCCATTAGGGGTGGAATACCTTCAAAAAAGTTTGCTACAAATAAAGATTCATAAGATAAAGTTTTTGTGACAAAAGAGGAAATGGCTTAACTAGAGCCATTTTTTCTTTTTTCACAAAAATTCTACCTTATGTCATAAAAAAGAATAGAATTTACAAGCAATGTTACAGCAACATTGGTGAAGAGGTAAAGCATCGGCCTCTTGTACACAGGGTCCAAGGTTCAATTCCTGATAGGTGAAAATTGCCAGGACTAGCCCTCAAATCAGCGTGAGTACTGGTTAAGTATCCAGAAAGCAGTCATCGAGGGTGAATTCAATCAGCTTTCCGTCAAATTAGATGTAAAATAAACAAGTCGAGGGTTCAATGCAAGACTACAGTAAGTGCTTCACAAACATGAAGCACTTATTATAGTCTTGCACTGAACCCTCGAAGTATAAAAAGAAAGTGTTAATATATTTTATATGCATGACATTTGTGGCAAGCTTGAGCTGATATCCTTATACCGTCTGGCTTTGCAGACCCACTACAAATCTTAACATAAGTAATTGGTTTATAAAAAAATCATAAAAAGCAATACACATTGCTAGTCTTGTACTATTTACAAGTTTTTGTGAATTAAAGGATTTTGGCAAGAAAACTATCTTAATTTTTAATTTATATTTTGAGGGTTCTTTGCAAGACTATAGTAAGTATGTCACAAATATGAATTACAAATATGAATTACGGTACTTACTATAGTCATGCACTAAATCCTTGATTTTCAAACAAACTCATATGCATCTTTAAGGAAACGGATTTTAAAAAAACATATTGCAATAGTTGTATGAAGCTCATTTTATCATATTGTTGTTTCAGAGATCTTTCAGCTATTCCTTATTGTGTTCATATAATGCAGTTGTGTTAAATCTATCACCCAGTATTGCCTGTTGTCATGTTGTTTACTTTGTGAGGTTTACATTTTCAACACATTTACTGTTAAAGACGGCTCTACCGCCGTGTATACATAAACACTTCAGAATTGTATGGTCTAAAATAGGTACCTATTTTTATTACCTAAAACTTAACCAACCTTCATATTACCTAAAATCATATTTTGGAGAGGGACTCATTAAGCTTAACCCTTTCCCAAACAACAATTTTTTTTTCGACTGTCCCAAATTGAAAGAGTTTGCAGACGACATTTCAAAATGTGATGAAATTGAAAAAATATTTTTCAGAAAGAGCAGAAAACCTTGTGAGAAAAGGAAAAATTGCTCGTCACGAGCAATTTCTCCTTTTCCCTCAATGTTTTCTAAAGTCGTCTGCAACAAGGTCGTCAAATGTCGATATTATTTGGGAAAGGGTTAAAGCTTCCGTCGCAATCCAATTGTGAAAAATTATTTCACGATGAATTGTTTTTGAACTAAACCCTTAAAATGACACTGCCTATACATACCTCCTTCCGCTCAATAATGGACATGCCTACATAGATAGGTAAATGACAGTAGCAGAAGATATAAAAAAACTATTGTTAGAAAAAGGGTTAATTGCTCATGATGAGAATTGGTTCTTTATGTTATGGTGGTTTCTTTCTCCATATTTCAAAGAAAATCATGGGTTCAGTGCAATACTATAGTAAGTGCTTCATATTTACTTACTAAAGTCTTGCATTGAACCCTCGAAATGTAGTTTGAGGTGGGGATATTTGCATCTGTCATCACTAATTTGCTGTTTGATTGAACAAAACCAAATTTAAAGAAATGAGTTGAAGGGACTATATATATCTATGCTAAGAAAGGTTTTTGTTTTTATATTTTATTATCTACCAATGGTTTTAATGTTTTGAACTAAATGTCTGATTAAAACTGTAAGGGGAATTGAGAATATACTCCTGTCAAATAATTCTTCTACTTCAATGTTTTCTGAGTAATTGTATAACTATCATGTAACAGAATTTTAATTCACAAGGTTGTATGTAATCCAATATTGTCATACTGGTTTAGCCAGTAGTTCTTTAAGTTAAATGATTCTACATGAAGATCAACACATTAAAAAAGAATTTCTAGATAGAGACTATTTGTCATTTTGAAAGGCTCTTACAAAACCACTTTAACTTATGTCAGTGTTGAAGAGTGATGTCATTACATGTTCTTCCATGACATTTTTATTTTTCAACAAGAAATGTGAGTAGAATTTTATAATGAACACTGGGTGTTATGATTATTCCTTTTCTACTGATATTGGAAAATGTGACTGCTCCAAATTGAAAGCAACAGCAGACGGCAGAAAATAACAAATACAAAACTTTCAACCCTGATTCATCAATACCTCATTTTATCACATCTGGGTACTGTTTTAGGTAACATGCTATGCTTTAAATACGCTTTAGTTCAAAACAGTGTTGCCTTTAATGACGTGTCACATTGCAATATTGTACTTTCATTTAAGGTCCTATCCATGTTTATCAGTTTTGCCTTGCGCAAATATTTTCCATAAGTCATTTAGTAAAATGGTACTCTGATGTATAAGACTATTTAAAACAATGTGACAAGAGGGTAAATTTATTGTTGTTTTGATTTTTGACCCGTGACTGAAAGTAAGGTGTGTAAGTGGGTAAACATGCAATATTTTGAAAATTGAATGATTCCTTCCGTTTTGTGGGTTTCTCATTATAATAATTCTTTCAATATTATTCTTATGAATAAAGAATTTAGAGAAGAAATACAGAAGTAAATTTACTGTTTTGCCTTTCATCCAAATGTCAGTATCTAGTTCTATTTGTATCCCTTTGGGGGTCCTGTGTGGCCCAGTTGTTAAAGTGGCGGATTTAGAACTAGGGCGTCCTGAGTTTGAGCCCCACCAACATCTCTGGTTTTGTGGGAGTGTCCTTTGACAAGTCACTTCAGACCTAAGTCAAGTACTAATAGATCCTAGAATGTGGTAGCATATCTGAGAAATTGTTGACACGGCATTAAACATCATGAATAAGTGTATCCCTTTAAAAACCATCAACTGTTTTGTAATCCTTTACTCTAAGAATACTGAAAAGTTGCATATTTACTAGAGTAATATCTTAAATGAAATACTCAATATCAATAGAGTTGAAAATAATATTTCATTTTGGTATAATGTGACTCTACATCTTAATTTAAATTGCATTTTTGAAATAGTTTACAGTTATGGCCAGGTGCTAAATATTGTTTGCAGATATTTTCTAAATGGGCCACGTCACAGGAAAAGGGGCACTCGGACATAGCAAACAGTGTAGCCCCAGACCAGCCACTTAGAGGACATCAAGTTCTACCTTTAAATAAATACAAATGATAACTGTCGTGACTACATGCTGGAATAATAGCGCTAAGAAAGAGCTGAGTCAGTGGTTTTTATTTATGTCCGAGTGCCCCTTTTCGCGTGACGCGGCCCAAATTATCTTTGTATTGGATAGAGTATAAAAGAAACAAATACCTTCATTAACTGGTTTAAGCCAGGATAGTGACAAAGGTTATTTTATTTTAACAAACAAGCATTTCTCTTTTACTTTTTAACAACTGCAATATTGTGATATATCTTTTGTTTTTAAACTTTGTATAATTATATCCACTTCATTTATTTTTCCGCATGGGTTGTCTTCTGATTTTACATAATTTGTATGTCCATTTATTCATTTAATAAAAATCACATAATATTACATTATGTATCCAGAAGTTTTTCTGTAACCCCCTTATTTGGTCTTTTTTGACTCTTTCATTTATCCTTAAAACTTTAACCCCTAATCCAGTAAAATACCCTGATTAATTGCATCTGGCAAAAACGACTAAATAAACATTTGACAAATGGATTAACTTGCTTCTTTTGAGCAACATATCTGTTTGTCACAATGGTTTCTATCCAATATTAAGACTATTTATTTTCATGTCACTTTTGTTGTCTGCCCTGTTTGCCATTTGGACTTTTCGAAATACTTATTTGTGTAGATCAAGGTTTAGTGCATTTGTAACTGTAAATAGAAACCATTATGACAAAAGGATGCTTTGCTCCTAAAGAGAAATTTATCCTTTGTGATAGCAGTTAATAATAAAGTATGAGACAGATATGGCAATGTTGGGTAATTTGCAGTAAAGGGTTTATGATTCTGCGTTATACATATGTTAAGGTGTTTGATTTATAACCTGTACACCTCCCAGGTTCAAGCCTCAACACACCACTGGTTTAGTTAGGAGTGTCATTTGGCAAGACTCTTAAGAGCACAGCCTAACCTAGCTGAATCCCAGGAAATTTGTGAAATAACTTTAACATTGTTGACAGAGTGTTCAACCCTGTGTCACAATAAGAAGTAAGCTGGTAAATGTGCTTGTTCACAGATGTGATGAAATTCGGAAGTCTAAACTAAATAACTTTACATTGTTGACAGAGTGTTCAACCCTGTGTCCCTGTCCCACAATAAGAAGTAAGGTGGTAAATGTGCTTGTTCACAGATGTGATGAAATTTGGAAGTCTAAACTAAATTTCTTTTATAGTGCATGTTGTATGATATGCACTAAAAGGGCTAAATTAGTTTGCATTTGATTTTTTTAAAGCCTGTATAAAGTACATGTAATTGAATATGTTATTAAATCCAAAAACATTGCTACACTTTTGAGATCTGCTGTATATAGACTGTTCACACATATATAAATTGATGCTTCCTGAAATAATCATGCTTTCAAAAGCTTCTTTTAATTGTATTTCATACAACAATACAAAGACTGTGTTTTGACATCTTACTTTGACTTTCATATTTTCTTATGTGTGAGCAAGCCCCTTTGACATTTGAACAATCAATATGTGGAAGAACTAATAACTACCCATCACTTTACACACTTGGCTAATTCAAGGGTTCAGCAAAATACTATAGCTAGAGCATCACAATTATGGAGCTCTTACTTAAGTCTTTCACTAAACATTCCTATTGCTTATTATTCAAAAGAAGCTGGTGCCATAAGAAACCAATGGGACAAAAGAAGAAATTGGCGAATAAGTTTTTTAAAAGCAATTCCTCCTTACATAACAATAGTTTCCACTCAATAGTATTGATCCAATGGAAAATGATCAGTTTGACATACTTTAAAACAATTGCCTTCTATTGCTTTCAATTTTGACCAATTATTTTATCCAATAATGTTAGCCATGATGCTGTTATATAGGAGCCCAAATATATAATTAACTCTTTACCACCTGCAGACAACAGAATTACTTGAAGCAGACGCCTTTAGAAAAACTTTGTAACCATGTCAAACACCTTTCAGTTCTGCTGTTGTGATATGTAAATAGATTGAAGAGGCTTTGTGGCAAAAGGGGGGGGGGGGCTACCTACAGTTGCGGGGTCCAGTGGTTGAGTTGGCAGACTTAGAACTCGGGGGTCCCCGGTTTCAGCCCAACAACACATATGGGTTTTACATTGCATCAACAATATTTCAGTTATGTTGCGTTGCCCAACTCTTTATGATGGGGGAAGACCCCATACTTAACCGGTAAAGCTGGGTAGAACCAACGGCATTCCATAAGTTTGTCAGGGGTCACAACATCCCAATCCCTCACTGGGATTTGAACTCATATGGAGAGGGGCCATGTGATTTCAAGTTCTGTACTCTAACCACTAGGCCCTTAGGTCAGGACAAATATTTCCTAGGGCAACTAGGCTTCAAAAGTCTTGCTTGGAATGGGATCAAAAGTTCACCCTTAGAATGTTGGTTAATTTTCTAAATATCAATTTTTTGTCTTAGAACTGCTTTCCAAAACCTTTAATATCTGTTTAATTTTGATGAGGAAAGTAACAAACAGGTTTGATTACAGGCCAGCCGCCAACTTACTTGGCGGTTGGCCTGAATCCAACCTGTTTGCATAAGCATGAAGTTGGTTCCAGCACTATAAGGGTTAAGGTCAAGACAATTCGTTCCTCAGGGACTTCAGGGTGAGAAAGGCCTTAAAAAAAGCCACACACATATTCGTTTCATCTTATTTTATTTCTATTTTTCCATACAGCATGCTTTATATCATTTTGAGGATCAATTTACAAGCAAGAAAAAACTTCAGAAGACATTTAAACAAGAATAATGTTGAAATATTGCTTCCTTCTTGGCTTAAAGCAAGTTAATTAAATTAGTTAAATAAATTCATATCTTTACTTCCTAATCTTACCAATTGATGCTTTCAATTTTGACAATTTGCTGAATTCACGTTTTACCCAAAATACTTATACCATCTTGAATTAACAAACTCACATTCTGTTGGTTGCCAAAGGATCTTAAGATATTCATATAATTTTAATTCAAACTAGGAGCAAGTTTTTCTAAGATTATTTGAATTCAGAGACTGTTCTGGCAACATTGAGACCAAGTTTTCACTTACCTGTCAAATTCTGCATATCTATGACTTCCCAATAAGGAATTTCTAAGCGCAATAGCCACTTAGACAGTTTAATGGAACAAATATCATTTAATCATTGACTCAGTCACTAACAAATGAAACTGGGAAAAGATAAATTCTTATAGTTACCATGTATGTCTTCAATCTAAATGTGAACGTATTTGGGATTTTACAATTTTCGATATGTTCCTGGGTTTCTTTCACCAGTACAGCATCTTTTACAAGTGATTAATTACTACCAAACATTAGTACATGTGGACCCATTGGTAACTGAGCTTTTATTTCTTGCTTTCTGGATACTCTACCAGTATTAGTTAAAACTCATTCATTTTACATTGATTGTTAAGAAAGATTCATATGAATCACTCTTGATTCTACCGTCTGGATTCATAACCAGTTCTCATGCAGATCCAGGTTAAAAAAGTCAACAAAGTGGTCTCCACTCCTCACAGTGTTTGAACTTATAACCTTTTGAATTCAGAAGGTCTCACAGCCACTCTATCTACCCATATCTTCTTATTGAACACTTCACAATGCAGACTTGATCTAAACCATGTATACCTAGGAGGCTAGGAAAGCTTTGACTGAATGGCAATTTCGTTAAAACTTTGCATCTTTTATTTTTTCCTGCTTATGCTAAATACTATTTCTTTGGGTTTTACATTGTATTAACCTAATTCTAGATAAGTTGTAATGCTTCATTAATAATCATTAAGGAGAACTCCAAACTTAACTGAAACACCTGCGTTCTTCAGGTCAGATTTATGTAAGTCTGTCGGGAGACCCCCTTCCAAGAAAACTCAAATGACAGATTTGAACTGCTCATTAGCTCTGGTTCAACAGTCTTCCACCAGGCAATACGCATTAGATGTTGTCGGTGTTTCTGTCGGCGCCAACCCGCTCGTCCAGAGATAAACTGTTGTAAATCTGTCCAAGCATGTCATCTCTATAGTTGTTTCCATCATTGTTTTGAGGTTGTTCGTTGTTCACATCATTTTCACTGGTAAGCAAGACAAGCACCGTACGCTATAATTTGAATCACCAGTCAATGTATCCCAATAGAAAGGACTTAGGTCACAGGTTTAAACCCTTAGAATGCTGGGTAATTTTCTAAAAAAAGCTTTTTTTGGTTGTCTGCTTTCCAAACCCTTTAATACCTGCTTAATTTGGTTGAGGAAACAAGTTAGATCACAGGCCAGTTGCAAATTTAGCTGGCAACTTGTCTGTGATCTAACCTGTACGCATAAACATGAAGTAGGTTACAGCACTAAAAGGGTTAAACTGGTTCAATACAAATTTCGTATCTAAAGAACAGAAATTTATGCTTTTTTGGGGCCTAGTTACATAGCGTTCACTAAGTGACAACTAAAAACAAAACCAATAAGAAAAGTTACTTTTATAAGATAAAAAACTGTTGAAAAAACAAAAGCTTTTAACTTGCTTGTTTTCCAACAACTTTTATCTTACAAGACAATACATCTTCCTATTTAAGCTTGATTTCAGTTATCATCAAAGTTTTTAAATTAGGAAAGATAATAATATCGTTGTTACTTGAAAGGGCTTATAATCTTTTCTATAGGAATTTTAATTGGGTCCATTTTAATTGGATATATTGTTTAGATTGAAGATTGTACTTTCTAAGCAACAAAAACCAAGACCGTTAAACTCTACCCATTATCTTAAAGGGTTGCAAGAAACCATTCTCAATGTTAATTTTGTCACTTGTCAAAATGAAGAGGCAGCAAATATCTGTATAAAAGAGACATTATAACTTTCCTTTTTGAGGTCTATATGAGGTAGAAACCAACACTCCAAAAACGTCATTTCGAAAAATTATCACTTTGTCACATGCGTTTTTTTCTATATTTTGCAGCAGCTTTAATGAAGTTCATGTTCTTTAAGTTTTAATAAAAACAAAGAGTATGAACAGAGGTCCAAATAAGTGGCATTTATCAATCTCTTAATCATTTATGGCCTATTCCTCACAATCCCTATATTGTGGGTATTCATAAGAATTGCCCCATCCAATGAGTACCAACAAACTAGGACACAGATAAAGATAATTACAACATTGCATGAAAAAGTTTCAAACACAGCCAGATAACTGATCGATGAAGTAGCGGTTTTTATCCTAACACATTGCACCTCATCCTCATCCATTTGATTGTTGAAATTGCCTGATAATTGTAACAAAAGTTGGTCCACTAAAAAAACAATCAACTTTTTCACATCCTTCATTTTAAAAAAAAACCCCACCAACTTCCTTCATGAACTTTAAATGCATTGAGAAGCAGTGCCAAATCTGGCGATAAAACACATCACATTTTGTTTCCAGTAATAACTTCACACACACATCATTCATATCCTAACTGCAGAAACTAGTCGAAAATGAATGTGTATATCAAAATATCATATCACAGAATGCTTTTTCCACACTTGCATGGCAGGAAATCATAAAAAGCACTAAAACCAACTGAACACAAATAGGAGCATACGCAAGTTAGCACACATTTGAAATATGGCACTGGAATACACAGTCGAACACATAAATTGGTTTTTTCTTGGGGGTTTATTAAGCAATCTATCTGATTTTTTTTCCATTCCACATTTTAGCAATATCACTAATTGAACAAACAAGCGGGTTAACACGTCTAAAAAAAGAAGCATCGTAACATTGTAGAATGTATGGATCAATAATATTCAAAGTGATGAGTGGAGAAAACACACAAATAATTTCATAGTAAAAAAAATGATTTTTGATCTTCTAAAACAACAATTCCTTTGAGAAAGCACTCCAGAAATTACTTTTCCAAACATATCACAAATGAATCCTAAAATGAA
Source organism: Cerastoderma edule (assembly GCA_947846245.1). Classification (NCBI taxonomy): domain Eukaryota; kingdom Metazoa; phylum Mollusca; class Bivalvia; order Cardiida; family Cardiidae; genus Cerastoderma; species Cerastoderma edule. Next base: position 7,442,590 of record OX401413.1, on the reverse strand, counting down.
TTAGAAGATGAAAAGCGAAACATGTTTTATTCCACACTGAAGGCACAAAATTCACTTTAAGTTGGGGAAATCGCACTTCTAACACTCACCCGAACCAGAATTTTGACATCCCTGCCTTATATAAAACATGTATCACTTTTGCCAATTTGTGCAGATTATCTTTTATTTATGCTTTCCTTAATTTCATTGCTCCAAATATTACAATAAACTGGTTTCACTCACTTATAAAAGTTTTAATATTTCAATATCAAATGATCCCTTTGATCATAATTGGCTTGAAAAGAACACACAAAAAGACACAGTACACAAAAGCACTTTGGTTTGATCAGGATTCCTAATCATGTGATCCAAGTCTTTAAAAATATATTGATGTTGTCAAGTGTTTAAGATAATTTGCAGCAATTTTCACATGATACCTCACAACAAATATAAAAGATGATTACAACATATAAAAAAAAGCATTTATCCGTCAAGTCGAAATCAATCTCATTCAATCCTACACAATTATTTCATTTTAACAAAAAGGAGCCGTTAAGTCAACGACACCTTAACATTTCCTTCCCTATCACTCTTTCACGCTTATGTATAAAAGTTTTTTTCTTTCTATTTCATATATATATATGAGCTAGGTTTCACAAAAGGCATGCAATAAAACACACATCACTTTTAGAACAAATTAAAGACAAATTCAACACTGAACACTTTCCGTCCAGAATAGTCACTTATCCACCAAAGAGAGATTTAGCTTTTCTACTACTACGATATTCATTTCCACTAAAAGCCTGTCTATACACATAGAGGACACACTGGCACTTTACGAGAGTTCACATTGTCTCCAACACATTCCTGGCACGGCACTTGTACAGAGGTCACACGGTTTCATACACTTCACTGGCACATTTTTCGAGGTCCAAATGGTCTGCAGCAAACTCCTTCCCCTTGTATTGGCTACACAAGGTTCATATCACCGCAGCAGTAGGCACAAACACTCTTTACACATAGCCATGATATACTTGAATCACAGCTTCACCTGAAAACAGAATTGAACAAATAGTATATCTACCACTACATTAACCCTTATAGTGCTTGGACAAACTTAATGCTTATGCAAACAGGTTAGATCCAGGCAAGCTGCCAAGTAAACTGGCGGTTGGCCTGTGATCTAACCCCTTTACTTCTTTGAGCATTTTTCACCAACAAAATTAAGCAGATGTCTTAAGGTTTTGAAAAGCAGACGACACAAAAATCTTTTTTTTAGCAAATTACCCAGCATTCTTAAGGTTAATTATTTTGCAACAGGCAAAAAAATACCAACTTCTTTTCTTTTTTGCCACAATGGTTTTTATGTTGTTAAACCCGACACTTCATAAGCACTTGTTTCACAGCATCTTTACCAGACTTACGAAAGTTACAAAACCATTTAAGAAAATAAAGAATACTCAGAGCAAGCATTGACCCAATTACCAAACTTGGTTCTTATCGGTATCATATTGTTTACTTGTCCCTAAACAAGAACATTCTTCCTGCACAATGTGTAGTGTTTCAGTTGGGTTAAGACTTAAATCTATAGGGACCCACCGGTACTGCTAGTTTCATAAACATATTGTTTGGCAAGAAACTGCAGAGCCAGAGCTAAGTTCTGGTGAATTTCGGGAAAACCACAATGAAACTGAAATAGGCTAGAGTTTAAACCCCATTAAAAAATTAAATAATCGTAGCATAATCATGTACATTTATAAAAAAAAAACACTAATTATTCGTCTAAAATGCCTGCATTTATGTCATCTGTAACAAATATGTTTGAAGGGGTCCGCGTTTGAAGTCTTATTAATTGAAATAAGCTTTGCAGCAAAATAAAAAATTCTAAACCAAAACCATTCCCCAAGCAATACCATCTATAAATCAATGGCAAGTTATGCATATATGATTTTTGAGTGTCTTAACATATCAAAATATTGGAGCTTCAAATGAAATGCCACAATTAATACTAACCATGTGTTTGATCCAGCTGTTTTTGTGACCATAAACAACACCATTGTGAACTCAGCCAAACCAGCAGTTAATGTGCCTGCGCCATATGCCAGTTATCGCCCATTCTGCCAGTGTGCCGTGATGTCATGATCTGCCACGGTAGTGGAGAATCTAACTGGAAAAGGCTTTCCATTTCTCATGATACAAAAAGTACTACAGCATATTTCAACACATGTTAATATATATATACAGGGTTAAGTAAGATGGCATCTCAGAAATACATATGTTACAATTGCATCAATAGCAGAAATTAAAACTCCACAGTGGTAAGGGAGGGAAACCATTGAGACAAAAGGAGAAATTACTCTAAGCAAGTAATATCTTCTGAAGTCTTAATTGTTTCTATGCAATTTCATAGAAGTTGTTTCCAAACAATTTCATAAAAGTAATTATCATTTTTATATCATTATCAAATATTTCATTTCGATTAAGTCAAACATTCTGATAAGAAAAGAGCACTACTTGATAATAGTCTCTCCTTACATATTCACAACTGATGATAACATTAAATCATCTAAAGAAAAGCAGACGATTAAAATAACCTTGGAATTTTTTCCTGAATTTAATGATCTAACCATCCTTTAATCATAATGGTTTCAACTGTCACTTGCTGCGTTTCATCTTCCACTAGATATTTCAATTCTTCTTCCAAAAGGATAGACATAAATGTATGTATTTATTAATCTATGTATGTTGTATAAAGTTTAAAACGTTTTATCAACTTGAGGTGACCAACCATACAATGCAGATAAAAAAATTATGTATAAATGGTGAGCAATATTGATACATTACTGACATTGTAAGAAAAGAAAACTTTGCTCACCAAAAGTCTGTATGCGGGAGTGAATATACTTGTAGCTATGCAAGTTTAGTGCAACCCTTTCATATCAAGTTCTAGATCTTCAAATCATAACCATTTTTTCTTATATATATACAATTGTGAAAATAGGAGCAAATGCTAGAAGAGCAATGTTTCCTTATGTCACAAAAATGTCCAGCTATTTTTACAAAAAGGTTATCGTCCAATCTTAAACATTGATAGATCTGGTTTTAAACAGGAGTATTTACAAAGCATTTAATCATTTTGATGACATTGTATGATTAAATTGGTTGCCAAAAACCTAGAAAAGTTGATGATATTTCATTCAATTAAAAAGATGATGTCCAATACAGCATCAAAATTTCCCATTTTGTAGTAATACTTAGTAATACCAAAGACCTGAACACCCTTGTCAAGGCACCTCTTAAAATGCAAAGACATTTGTTGTTATGAAGGTAAATTTTCCCTTTGTCACAATGATCTACATGTTTAATCAATAATGTCATGGTGCCAACATTTTAGGCACTGTCTTATTTGATAATTGTATATTATTGTCATAGGCCGCTCATTGCTTAGTTTGAGTTTCATCATGTACAACTCATGATATCATGGTATTTAGACAAGAAAAAATCACAAATTTTCTCTGACCTACGTTTTTAAATTGCAATCTTACTTTATGTGAGAAATTTTTCATAGAATTTTATTCATGGCATAGATTTTCTTTCTCAATACAATTTCAGATTCCCTAAAGATACTTTATCATGAAGACATTATTGTTATTAACAAATATTCTGTACATAATTTTAACCATAATCTTAATTCAAACTAGCGACAATTAGATTTAGACATTTTGCATCTTAAATAACCACAACATCTAAGCAGCACCTCTTACTACCACCACTACTATATAATCATCCAGCATACAATCTGCAGGTAGTTTTGGTGCCCTGTTTAACAGGAACTCGTACCCAAACTGACAAGGAGGGAAAGCATGCAGTAGCCCTACATTATCTTTATCTTTGGTTGGGTAGGGTGGTAAGCTGATGACACCTGCAGCTTCTTTCTGCTTCAGATAGGATACCAGATTCTTCAAAGGTCGGTTTTGTATGTTCCTCCCGGGGTCGTCAAAATTCTGTAATGTACTGGGAAGAGCCAATAAGATGCAATGATTCCTTGGACCAGCTTGATCAACACGTTTCTGAACATCGTCTGTCTTACTGGGGTCAAGGCGCAGCCTCTGTTTAATTGTAAGCGCAGGAGTCTCGGTGCTGGCTGGGTCACGCATCAAGGTGTCAACAATTGTAACATTTCCACTCACAACATGCATACGGGCAGGGAACGCACTCGACTTGAGTATCATAGCACCATTCCATGCCACAGGGAGACGTTTTGATAGATCTGAGAGAGACATAACATTATCCAAGGGAGACTGATCGTCTGGGGACCGTGATCTGTTCCGCCTGTAACCATCACGATCTGGAGAGTACGAGTCACGACGACGCTCTAGCCCAGGATCATACCCACGTCCTGGGGATCTAGACATTCTGCGTGGTGGTGGTGATCTCCTGAAGTCAGCATAGTCCCCTCGGGGTCCTTCAGTGTGTCGGTATCCATTACCAGGTATATCTCTGCCATCCCATTCCTGACGTCTTCTATCACCTCCACCTCGCTCAAAATGATCTGCAGGGGGCAACCATTCACCGCGAGGTGGGCCGTCATACACTGGTTTGTTGGGGTCAGGTAGGTCTCGTCTGGGTGGAGGCGTGTCATTGATCACAATTCCAATGTGTGCGGGATCCGCAAAATCAACTCGAATCCTTCGATCTTTTCCACCAAGAGGAAATCCACGCATTTCTTTTATAGCTGCCTGCGCTGCGTCAACATTATCATACACTACATAGGCGTAGTTCTTTCCATGGGGCCACTCTATCCTGTGGATAACACCAAACCTATCGAACTCTCTCTCCAATGTCTGATGACTAACCCAAGGACCAAGTCCCCCTACCCAAACACAATTTGTGGTATTTATTTTTCCATATCCTATCTTACACTGAAAGCGACCAATGTATTTGCCAGACATTTCCACTTTAGCTTTATGAGCCATGTCTAAATTATAATACTTCAAGAAAGCATAGGCATTGCCTTGACCCCTTTGTGGACGTTTGATGTCTATCTCATCAACTGGACCAAATGCTTCAAAAATGCTTCTTATCTCAGGTTCTGTAATATTGTAATCTAAATTTCCAATAAAAAGGGTCCTAGTAGCTTTGTCATCCTCTTCTGGAGGAATATGATCAAGATGATACGGAAACTTTTCACTTCCTGGAGCGCGTCTAGGCGTGAATCCATCAATACTTTGAGGCCTTGGTGGTGGCCTAAAGTCACCATGGGGAGGGACAGGAGGGGGTCCAAAGTCACGGTGTGGTGGTGGCAAACCACTGTGAAATTCTCTTCCGGGGACATGCATTGGTGGAGGAGGCCCAGGGTAACCCCGTCCCAAACCATTACCTGCTGGCGGATAGACACTGTGAACTGGTGGTCCACTGATTGGGTAGTGTTCTCGGTATGCCGTTGTGGGAGGTGGAGGGCTCGAACTGCGGATTTTATTGTACACAGATTCAATTCTCACCAACCTGTCAAACACAATCAATTTACCAATTTTATCGTGTTTAGCCATCCTAGCATCCTCAGGGTATTTGAAATTAATGTAAGCAACACGCGAATCACCATTGAATGTGACATTCACGTTCATTTCACCGTACTTTTCGAATTCGCGATACATCTGGTCCTTTAGGATACGGTCCGGAACTTTGCTACTTACACCACTCACACAAAGCGATCTGTACTCAGAGCTTCTGCTCTCACCACTGCGCGGCATTGGAGCCGGCGAGTACTCTGGTTCATACCTATCGTCCCTGTATTTTGCGCGAGGGCGATCCATGTCTTCCTCATATTCGCGATAAGATTTGATGCGACTGCTACCACGCCGGTCCATTTCGGGGGAAAGCCTCAGTCTGTCTCTCACGCTGTCATGTTCTAGTCCTGGATAAGCTGGACGGGATCGTTTGCTTGTAGGCGAACCATCCCTGCTTTGTGATCGCTTCATTATTTAGAAAACTGCACAACAAAAAAGAATTTGCCCTAAATCTAGTCCTCTCAGCAGTCAGTCGCCATAATTACTTGTACATATTTTGTATTGTTGCGCCGTAGGAATTTCGACAGATCCCTGTTCCCGTTAAGAAAGGGGATAAATCGATGATGAAATACCAGAAACGCTCCGTGTAAGATGAATATTCAAACGATGTTTCTTTAGCAATCCATAGGCTTCATCTCTTTGTAAAGACCAGAACTAGTTTGTACCAAGTGACGCGTTAAAAGAATTCATCGATGGTAAATCGGTTCTAGAGAAAAGTGTGGCGAAATATTTGTCTTCACAAGCGACTTAGTAGTTTTCTAGTTTTCAAATGTGCTTCGCTGCCAAGAAAAACAAATGATTTAGGAAAAAGCCTTTTAACACATTTCATTGGTATATGAGATAGGTAATTCGTACATATATAAAAGAAAAGATGTCAGCACAAAACAGAATTAACTGAAATGCTCTACTAAAAATTGAATTGTAATCAAAGGGAAATAACCAATACATTCAAAGTTGAGTATGTTAACATGAGTTGTCCTTCTTCGATATTTCAGCACAGTTCATGCTCTTGTCACAATTTTTATCGACAAAAAACATTTCTTTGTTTTTGACTACTTCTGCAGTTGTTTTCAACTTGAACCAGCCAAAAGGTCCACAGTTTTACATTTTTAAACAAACAATTAATATGAAAATAGGCAAAGCCTAAATCGGGCGGAAAATTTGTTTTTCAATGTATGAACACTGCTAATTCTAGATTATTATTACACATGTTTCCTTTGTAATGTATCGGTTAAAGGCAAGGAAATAGGAAATTCTCATCAGAATGCACCTGTGAAAGAGTTCCATGTCCATTGTCAATATTCAAATTGGGGGTGTTTAATATATATATATATTGTCTACGACACAATCCACTGTAATTCACCAGTATGAATAAACACGCTGCAAACCGTTTATGAATGGTACATCTTCATTGGACAGAACGTCACAGAAGTCTAGTTTGCATCAAGCTTGATATATCGATTTTGCATTTGATACCTCAGCTTAGGGGATATTCTTTCAAAAGTCATTTGACAATGATTAGTTGATTTCTAACAACAGAGCAACACTTTTTGTATAGGTTTAGCAATCAAAGGCCTGAAGTAGTGAGGAAACAATGGGAGTAGGGATATGTTTATTGATACATATGAAACTCTCTGTTGAAATTGTTGTTTAACCATCATCCAACAATAGCATCTAAGACTCACTACTATCTATGTATTGTTTGATGCTATCAATTGATACTTCATATCCATATTTTAGCTGAGACACAGGTCCTTCCCTAAACTTTCCCATTTAAAAACGCTGCTTAACATCAAATTATTTTGACCAAAGCACAGACTAATGGGTTCCATGGTTAGTGTCTTGGAAGATAAATTGGCAGGAACTGATGAGTTTATAATAGGAGCAGGGATATGTTCATTGATACAACTGATACATTCTGTTGAAAATGTTGTTAAACCATTGTGCAACAATAGCATCTAAGACTAATTATCATGTATGTATGGTTGGAGATACTCGCATGTTTTAGCTCTCCTACCCATATCAGTAATGAAATGAGAAATAGAAGACACTGTTCGAGCCATATCAAAACCACCAATCAAACTATAGAATTTGAATCCCTAGATTATCTCTGCATGCAAATTGAGGATTCAAGGCAAGACTTCAGTAAGTGCTTCACAAATGTGAACATTTACTATAGGTCCAGAATTAAAACCTTGTCAATATGTAAAATTAACACTTCACCAAATTTTGTTGTAAGTATATGTTTTCCTCTGAGCCATTCAAAATTATAACATTTGATTTAAAGTTGAAACAGAGGAGAAATTTGTATACATTTACTATTATGAAGGAAATCCACCAATTCTTTAAAAAAATGTACTGCTGAAAAGGATTTGTTGATAGACGTTTAACTTTTTTCTTTCAATTTAAATAGCACCAAAAGTCCTTCAATAAAAAGATGAAATAAAAAAAGTCAATTCTATAGATAAACAATTGACAATGTTTAATCATATCAATAATCAGTTTACATTCTTATCATTGTTTATTATTACTTTATCAACCATTCTTATCATTTAAATTTAAATATGTCTTACATCCAATAGCTAAAGTATCTGAAGTATATACAAGCCAGAGAGTCCAACTGGGATTCGAACCCAGAACCTCCTCAGAAAAACTAAGATGCTCTAACCAGTTGAGCTATCAGACTTAATTCTGGCTTTGTATAATTTTTTAACAAATTTAATATGCCTTATTCAATTTCCACATTAGTAGGATTAAGTCGCATACACTGACAGCCATCCTTTCCTCTTACAACACAAAAACAAATATGTAATAGTATTTATACAAATGTATTTATGGGTAGTCACAATTCTTTCTAATAGGTATTGGTAACAGTCATTTGCTGTTGTTTCAATATTGGACCAATCACAAGTACCTAAATTCGATAAAATGATACTCCTTTTTCAAAACTAGTGTCATACTTTCAATAGCATTATTAGTAAAATATATTTGAAACCAATTAGTAACAAAGAAAGGAAAATGTCCATACTAAAGCACTTCCTTCACAATATCCAGTGGTAACAATTTGGCAAGATGTAAACCCAGGCATTAATTCAGATATATCAGTACTACCTCATTTTATCAAATCTGCTTCATAAATCAGTATAGAAACCACTGTGAGAAAATGACAATATGGCCCATAAAAGACACCTTCCCAATTGGAAATTTCCTGTAAAATCATGCAGTCTTCCCAAAAATTCAAAGTCATACCAGTTTTTTTTGGCTTCTCAATTCAGTAATTCAGTAAAAAGACCTGTAAGAAATGTCCTGATGAGCAAATTCCAGTCTTGTAACAACAATCTCTATTTTAAAAAGATGAACATTTAAATATCTTTTTCCTTTTAAAATTCAACTTGGACCCGTTACATGGCTGATTCATAACAATGTCCATGATGCCTATATGTGAAACATGGTTACGAAATGGCTATGACAGGAGGAGACCTGTAAAACATAACAAGGCTTCAACAAAAATTACGGAGCAGAGACCTCTCAAAAAGGCAATCACTATTCAATTCCCTAATGGTTTGTGAATAAGAATAGTGGGAGTATATTCCTTTGTTACAATGCACAGCCATTTAATTTGCATATTAAAAAACATGCACATGTAACACACATGCAACAGACTAATTTAAACATTATTGGAATCAAGAATGGGACTGTATTTAAAACTACACACCAGCTGAGAAATTCCTGTGTTCATCATTGGGTTTTGTGGTATTTCAAAGCAGACCAGTCACCATGGTGTTATCTGCAAACATTCTAAAAATAAACACATGTTTACAGTGAACATAAAACAGTCTCAAATTCAATGATGTCGATATTTACATCCTGTACCATTGTATGGTCATTTCATATTGGAAAGAATCTAATGCCAAATACAATCAAAATCAACAAGAAACGACTTATTCCATCACTTTTATGTATGATATCAGAGATATCAGAGACATAGATATGTCTCTGATGATATGAGACAGCTGAACTAGGCTATCATTTACATTGTTGACATAATAACACTGGTTTAACATTTACACATCTCTCGGTGTTTGATTTATTGTTGACGGAGGTCATTCATCATTGTTGTAAGCAGTAAGTCTGTGAAATAACTTGCAAAACTAGACTGTCTGGATTCGATAGATATTGAAAATGTGACGCTTCAATGGGCGTAATCAGAAAGAAAAAAACTTGTTCTCCGACTTCGAGCGGCACATTTTCGATATCAAATCCATTTGTTTATGCTCTAAGATTGATAGTGGGAGTTTACTAATACAACCTCGACACATAGAGATCTAGATGCGGTTACATAAAATCGATATTCGGTGTAAGACCGTGATCGTACGGCGCATAGTGTTTACATTAGACTAGGGTAGAATGGCTGTCCTGACATTGCCAGAGCTTCGATTTATTTATGTCGCTTTTTATGGGAAAAAGGCCCAATAAATTACGCCCAAGTTATATGAAAATGAAAGTGTACAAAAAGTTTTCTAACCTGCTATCATCGATGTTGGTATTCATTCAACAGGGTGACCAATTTATTCGATTTAAGATTTGAAGCGGTGACCTGATTTTTTTGTAAATCCTGACTTGTCACGTGATATACAAAAGCAACAACAACAACAAATAAATATAGTGTAACACGTCACAGTTCTTGGTGTATGCATCATGTAAACATGTGTAGAATTGACTGGTTTTAGGATGAGAGACGCTAACTTCACCAAAGAAACGGAAAGGAACGCAATGCAGACTAAATTTTACAAAATTATTTTTTTATTTAGATTTTTTAGAAAATATTTGGATGAAATTTTTTCTATCAATTTTTTTTAAACTTTGATTTTAAAAACCATTGCTTCCAAAAAAAGCCCAATAAAAAAACGATTAAGGCCACATGAAATTGAAAAAAATGCAAAACAGACATGGCCGAAAAAAGTCTTATGGGGTTTGAAGTCATTCGGAATATCCTTTGTTTTGTAGGTATATTCTTTGGTTTCGTATACGTGTAACATATAGGCGGTCTCCAGACCGTGCCTTCGGCACGGTCTTCCGCCCGTATTACACATGTTTCCTTTGTAATGTATCGGTTAAAGGCAAGGAAATAGGAAATTCTCATCAGAATGCACCTGTGAAAGAGTTCCATGTCCATTGTCAATATTCAAATTGGGGGTGTTTAATATATATTGTCTACGACACAATCCACTGTAATTCACCAGTATGAATAAACACGCTGCAAACCGTTTATGAATGGTACATCTTCATTGGACAGAACGTCACAGAAGTCTAGTTTGCATCAAGCTTAATATATCGATTTTGCATTTGAAACCTCAGCTTAGGGGATATTCTTTCAAAAGTCATTTGACAATGATCAGTTGATTTCTAACAACAGAGCAACACTTTTTGTATAGGTTTAGCAATCAAAGGCCTGAAGTAGTAAGGAAACAATGGGAGTAGGGATATGTTTATTGATACATATGAAACTCTCTGTTGAAATTGTTGTTTAACCATCATCCAACAATAGCATCTAAGACTCACTACTATCTATGTATTGTTTGATGCTATCAATTGATACTTCATATCCATATTTTAGCTGAGACACAGGTCCTTCCCTAAACTTTCCCATTTAAAAACGCTGCTTAACATCAAATTATTTTGACCAAAGCACAGACTAATGGGTTCCATGGTTAGTGTCTTGGAAGATAAATTGGCAGGAACTGATGAGTTTATAATAGGAGCAGGGATATGTTCATTGATACAACTGATACATTCTGTTGAAAATGTTGTTAAACCATTGTGCAACAATAGCATCTAAGACTAATTATCATGTATGTATGGTTGGAGATACTCGCATGTTTTAGCTCTCCTACCCATATCAGTAATGAAATGAGAAATAGAAGACACTGTTCGAGCCATATCAAAACCACCAATCAAACTATAGAATTTGAATCCCTAGATTATCTCTGCATGCAAATTGAGGATTCAAGGCAAGACTTCAGTAAGTGCTTCACAAATGTGAACATTTACTATAGGTCCAGAATTAAAACCTTGTCAATATGTAAAATTAACACTTCACCAAATTTTGTTGTAAGTATATGTTTTCCTCTGAGCCATTCAAAATTATAACATTTGATTTAAAGTTGAAACAGAGGAGAAATTTGTATACATTTACTATTATGAAGGAAATCCACCAATTCTTTAAAAAAATGTACTGCTGAAAAGGATTTGTTGATAGACGTTTAACTTTTTTCTTTCAATTTAAATAGCACCAAAAGTCCTTCAATAAAAAGATGAAATAAAAAAAAGTCAATTCTATAGATAAACAATTGACAATGTTTAATCATATCAATAATCAGTTTACATTCTTATCATTGTTTATTATTACTTTATCAACCATTCTTATCATTTAAATATGTCTTACATCCAATAGCTAAAGTATCTGAAGTATATACTAGCCAGAGAGTCCAACTGGGATTCGAACCCAGAACCTCCTCAGAAAAACTAAGATGCTCTAACCAGTTGAGCTATCAGACTTAATTCTGGCATTGTATAATTTTTTAACAAATTCAATATGCCTTATTCAATTTCCACATTAGTAGGATTAAGTCGCATACACTGACAGCCATCCTTTCCTCTTACAACACAAAAACAAATATGTAATAGTATTTATACAAATGTATTTATGGGTAGTCACAATTCTTTCTAATAGGTATTGGTAACAGTCATTTGCTGTTGTTTCAATATTGGACCAATCACAAGTACCTAAATTCGATAAAATGATACTCCTTTTTCAAAACTAGTGTCATACTTTCAATAGCATTATTAGTAAAATATATTTGAAACCAATTAGTTACAAAGAAAGGAAAATGTCCATACTAAAGCACTTCCTTCACAATATCCAGTGGTAACAATTTGGCAAGATGTAAACCCAGGCATTAATTCAGATATATCAGTACTACCTCATTTTATCAAATCTGCTTCATAAATCAGTATAGAAACCACTGTGAGAAAATGACAATATGGCCCATAAAAGACACCTTCCCAATTGGAAATTTCCTGTAAAATCATGCAGTCTTCCCAAAAATTCAAAGTCATACCAGTTTTTTTTGGCTTCTCAATTCAGTAATTCAGTAAAAAGACCTGTAAGAAATGTCCTGATGAGCAAATTCCAGTCTTGTAACAACAATCTCTATTTTAAAAAGATGAACATTTAAATATCTTTTTCCTTTTAAAATTCAACTTGGACCCGTTACATGGCTGATTCATAACAATGTCTATGCTGCCTATATGTGAAACATGGTTACGAAATGGCTATGACAGGAGGAGACCTGTAAAACATAACAAGGCTTCAACAAAAATTACGGAGTAGAGACCTCTCAAAAAGGCAATCACTATTCAATTCCCTAATGGTTTGTGAATAAGAATAGTGGGAGTATATTCCTTTGTTACAATGCACAGCCATTTAATTTGCATATTAAAAAACATGCACATGTAACACACATGCAACAGACTAATTTAAACATAATTGGAATCAAGAATGGGACTGTATTTAAAACTACACACCAGCTGAGAAATTCCTGTGTTCATCATTGGGTTTTGTGGTATTTCAAAGCAGACCAGTCACCATGGTGTTATCTGCAAACATTCTAAAAATAAACACATGTTTACAGTGAACATAAAACAGTCTCAAATTCAATGATGTCGATATTTACATCCTGTACCATTGTATGGTCATTTCATATTGGAAAGAATCTAATGCCAAATACAATCAAAATCAACAAGAAACGACTTATTCCATCACTTTTATGTATGATATCAGAGATATCAGAGACATAGATATGTCTCTGATGATATGAGACAGCTGAACTAGGCTATCATTTACATTGTTGACATAATAACACTGGTTTAACATTTACACATCTCTCGGTGTTTGATTTATTGTTGACGGAGGTCATTCATCATTGTTGTAAGCAGTAAGTCTGTGAAATAACTTGCAAAACTAGACTGTCTGGATTCGATAGATATTGAAAATGTGACGCTTCAATGGGCGTAATCAGAAAGAAAAAACTTGTTCTCCGACTTCGAGCGGCACATTTTCGATATCAAATCCATTTGTTTATGCTCTAAGATTGATAGTGGGAGTTTACTAATACAACCTCGACACATAGAGATCTAGATGCGGTTACATAAAATCGATATTCGGTGTAAGACCGTGATCGTACGGCGCATAGTGTTTACATTAGACTAGGGTAGAATGGCTGTCCTGACATTGCCAGAGCTTCGATTTATTTATGTCGCTTTTTATGGGAAAAAGGCCCAATAAATTACGCCCAAGTTATATGAAAATGAAAGTGTACAAAAAGTTTTCTAACCTGCTATCATCGATGTTGGTATTCATTCAACAGGGTGACCAATTCATTCGATTTAAGATTTGAAGCGGTGACCTGATATTTTTGTAAATCCTGACTTGTCACGTGATATACAAAAGCAACAACAACAACAAATAAATATAGTGTAACACGTCACAGTTCTTGGTGTATGCATCATGTAAACATGTGTAGAATTGACTGGTTTTAGGATGAGAGACGCTAACTTCACCAAAGAAACGGAAAGGAACGCAATGCAGACTAAATTTTACAAAATTATTTTTTTATTTAGATTTTTTAGAAAATATTTGGATGAAATTTCTTCTATCAATTTTTTTTAAACTTTGATTTTAAAAACCATTGCTTCCAAAAAAGCCCAATAAAAAAACGATTAAGGCCACATGAAATTGAAAAAAATGCAAAACAGACATGGCCGAAAAAAGTCTTATGGGGTTTGAAGTCATTCGGAATATCCTTTGTTTTGTAGGTATATTCTTTGGTTTCGTATACGTGTAACATATAGGCGGTCTCCAGACCGTGCCTTCGGCACGGTCTTCCGCCCGTATAACTTTCGATATGACGGCAGCTAGACAAAGCCAGTCAACTCTGACGGTTATGTTAAATTCTATTGGCCTTTTCAGAAACGTGGTTTGTCTCCCTTTGAAAAATCGGGCCACATTCGGAATACCTTCACTTCCGGGTATTAATTTCGAAAGAAGAATGTGGGCAAAGGCAAAGAAAACGATCGCTATCGATCGGATTTTGAAATTTATAAGCTTCATGTACCAAAATCAGAGATTTGCATACGAAAACATCAACAGAAAGATTTGTTGTTGGCTGTTGCCAAGCCTCGTTATAAAAGGAAATTAGATTAAATTGAATTTAATGAGACCCGAATAGCGCACCGCAGTTCAGTTAAAACATGACAATCCGTGTGAAAAAAGGCAAATAAGTATATGTTTTTGTCTGAATTAAATGCTTTGACAGATCAAAAATGTGTTAATCGGCTGGTTGATGGAAAGAAAGAATGAATGGAACACATATTTCTAGAATGTTATTACAAATTTGCATTAAGTTCGATTTACGGATTTTAAATAAGATAGAACAAACATCAGCATTTTTGTCAATAATGTGTAGAGGTTATGTTTCTCCAATAAGTATATATTTTTTCTTAAAATTGAAATTTGTCGTATAAATAAAGTACCTTAAATAGAGAATAAGTTGTTATATGAGGTTCTCTGTCAGCCTACCTTTGATGATATATCGTATCCAAATATTACGGGCTATGAAAACAGTCCCAGTCCATTTTTTCCACCTGTTGAAACTACATTCAAATAACGCTTACTAAATAACGAGGGACACAGGGTTGTGGAGATCTTTCATATGTTTAAAGGACCTCAGATTGCCGATGGTTAATTACTCTATCTCTCGATTGGCTAAACAATAAAGGGTGTGGCTAGAACATATGGTGCAAACGTGGCAGATTGGTGTTAATTTGCATCAACACTCTTAATCCCTGTGATAGCCAAAGTTTGTTAATTGACCCTTTGAATGTAATTTAGAAGGAAAACTGGCAACAATCCATTGAATTAAAAAGAGATTACAAATGTGTAAATTATCATTTTAATGATATATAATTAAAAAACAAACTCAAACAAAAACACAATCGTTCTTGTTAAACAACAATTATAAGAGACATTTAATCAAAAGATTACTACGCAATTAATTAAAGTTCAAAGTAAGAGAAACAATATTTTCTAGCAAATCTTTGAACTTTTTATCAATATGATTACAAGGCAAAAAGTCGTCAACAAAGTAAGTGAAATGTTCCAAATAAACCCTTATTGCCGAATCTGACTCTTAAGTCTGTTTAAAAGTTTACTTCAAAGACCAGGGGTGGTCCAAAGGTTTTTTTTTCTTTTTCTTTTTTCATTGCTTATAAGAAGCCTCATTTTACATAATGTAATTCTGTATTACATCGCATGAACCATAAAGTCATAACTATTTGGGGTAAAACAGAACAAACTAAACATACATGTCGGCAGATCAAGACATACGGGTTCAACAAATATGAAACATAGTACATAGGCAAATGAATTTTCTACGTAAGGACTTCCCATTTAGTCTACATCCCATAAAGGTTTCAATTCCCACGTTGTCTACAGATTAAATTGCCAAAAGATCTACAGTTTAAAGAAATATTTTCATTTCATTTTTAATTTATTAAAATATCTTTAAAAGATTTAGATTATTCTGAATCTGCATAATTTGTTAGAAGCATATTACGAGAAAAAGTGTAGACCAACATAAGAAAAATATTCTTTTCTGGATCTACACTTTATACATATTTTTCTTTCCCACCAACCCTCCATAGAAAAAGTGATTATAGGTTGGATTGATTTTCTACTCAGTTAGTGTCAAAAACAACCAAATTTTTCCGTGTAGGTGAAATGGAACTTCTGTCTGAAATGGTGTGAAAATTGGTAAAATAGACTTTAGACAAAATGGGAATAAACCTTGTACATAACAAAACGACCTGACACTCAGTAACATAGGGAATTAACTCATAAAGGGTTGATGCGTATTTGGTCGAATATAGAGGGTAAAAAAGATCGTATATGTTATTTCCTACGTTATGCAGTTGACCAATAAAAGAAGCAATAAAACCCTCGACGTGAAAGATATGTATCTTTTGAAGCTTGCCGAAATACACAGGCGCGCATCACATCATGTTTCGTTGACACATAGTTGTGTGTTTTATAGCTTCGATGCATGCCATTGGCTGCTATATAATGACGGAATCATATTTTGATTGGCGTTGCAAAGTCAGATTAGGGTAAATCGTTCTGCTTGAAGGGTCTTGGAAACAGTAATTCTAAGTAGAGTGAATGGTATGGACATGTTTTAAATCAGAGGAATCTAACGTTGACTCGGTAGGTGTAATTATTGTTGAAGTCCGATAATTAAACATGAATATAATCATTTCTATAATCTCTTATAAGTTAACATTTATTTGTCACTCTTATTGGACATAATTTGATGGAATGTCCCATAAATAAGTGGAACATTTATTAAGTAGGTTTGATCAGCTTGCATCATATCATCTGTTCATTGTGTTTGCATTTACATGGTACAACATCGTTTGAAAATGTTAGATTGCAAAATGGATTTTAAATTATGTTATCATAAGTTAAGGCAATAATCAAACAGATCTTCATCATCGTATTCTATACTTTAATAAATGTTTTAGCAGAGGATCGACTCTTCTCACTAAAAATGAATCGCAACGTTGTAACCGCGTAGGTATACAGTGTTTTATCTCGGGAAACTGGGTACATTGTCCGCTAGAGAGTAAACAGAGAGTAAGGATATACTTTGATATTTCCCCTCCTCAACAATCTTTCCAATGTAGTTTTTACAAACACGACTTTCGACGGCATTGTTAAAATACCCGCAGCAGTTTATCTATGTTTCTCAATGTCAGCTGTTATTATTTAATACCCGGAAGTCTTAAACCGGAAGCTACCGAAAATTTTGTATCTCCGATTAAGAGTTTTCAAGAAAAGATAACAACAGTTTCTGAAAAGGCCTATAGAATTGCACAAGCATGCAACGTTTACCTTCAATTCTTTAAATATTACGATTTTATTATCCGAATGTGAACGACTTATTCGTTTATACCGTGTTTAACGCCGTGTCCAAAAAACGTATATGTGACGACTTTCTTGTATTCACTAATACTAAGGTAGGGCACAAAGAGTCTTACCAAAGGGCAGTCTCGCGAAACTAAGGGTATCTTAACCCCCACCACCCACCACCCCCCACCCCCGAGTTCCAAGACCAACGACACCGAGTTCCAAGACCAACGGCCTTACCACTGGTTCACACAGAAGCCAAAACTTGAATGAAAATTGCACACGACACAATTATGTTATCCCATAAGACGATTACATGTTATCATCATGAGGGGGAACATGAAAATTGCTTATTTATGCATTTCTTTAGTTCTACAAAAAAGAAAGAAAAAGAAAGAAAGAAACACACAAGCCTTCGGAAGAAATTATAGTCATGTGAAGATTCTGTGTTTATCTGGCAAAGTATAAGGATAAAAAATACTACATAACTTATTAAATACCTCAAAGAGCGCCTCATAGAGTATATAATAAGTTATGTAGTATTTTTTATCCTAATAAAAGTATTGATGAAGTATATTGCATATTTTGAACTATTCATTTATCTTCTCACCGATAAAGACTGTTCAGGTTAAACATCCGTCAATCGTTTAGGAAATGTGCACATCACTAGTTCGGCAATACCATATTTTAACTTCTAAACCAAATAATGATTAAAACTCATCCCTTGTCAAATAGTTATGCTGTTATACATGGAGTGAACTCCTATCTAGATATATGCATATTTTACCCGTAACTTTACCACAGTACATGCTTTTAAATACGTTTTAGATCACTCCTTACCGGACAATCTTTCACGACAGCCACAATCTTAGTGTACATAGGTATGCAACAGGGTTTGTTTTAAAATATTAATACGCGTGTGAAAGATACGTGCATACGCTGTGGTTCCAGTAACCAAGCCAAATGCAGTCGACGACGACAAGCCATTAACTACCAAGACGACCTTGGGTTCTCCGAAAAGCAAGCGGAGGAATATTACAACTCAACAACAACAACAACAACAACATGGCACAGGACAAGGTCTGGCGCCAGTCCGTTCTGATACGTCTTTTTTAGATTTTCGATAAAATTTTGGCTGTTTGCTTTATTAACCTTTTTTGTTTTAAATCGCGTCACCAATTTTTTAAAACTTTACATTACAATGCCTTGCTCGTCATAGAGAGAGGAAGTCCCAAGCTTTACTGCACACATAGGCTGCCAAAACTGGTAAGATACATTCACATTTCTTAAGTCAGCCAGGAGACCACCTTCCATGAAAATGCAAAAACAGGTACTAGGGTTCGAACCCATTCAGAGAAGTTCAGTGTGAGTTCGAGGATTGAAGTCTCCCAGTTAACAAATGGAATGCTTATGGTTCTACGCACATTGGCCAAGCTCTTGCCCGTATCTATATTGAGATTGCCATTGTTTATTTGGGTAACAAATATACCACCATCCCCATCCCATGCCCCCCCCCCCCAAAAAAAATGAAAAAAAGAAAAAATAGAAAATTATACAGTTTTGTTGACGCTATGTATGTGCTCAGTTAACAATATCGAGACACACGGATGGTCAATTTTACCGAACAGTAATTACTTTCATGGTGGGAATTTCTGCCACGCGATCAAATTATCAAATATTTAGGAACACCGTCTTCGAATAAATTAAATATTCATCATGTTTTCTTGGCCACCATTTCAGACTGTATCGATCCAGGTTGCCCTTCCGCTACACTGAAACAGACCCTGGATGTGGCTAAGCGAAGGGATATTTATTTTAGATATAAAAGAACCGGCCAGTTTGAGTTGTTAGCCGGAACATGAATTCATACGCTTGGGAAATAAATTCCTTGCGATTGCATTCCATATTGAGGGTTCAATGCAATACTATCGTAAGTGCTTGATGTTTGTGAATCACTTACTATCATATTGTGTTGAACCATTGATATCTAATGAGAGCAGAATGAAACGATGATTCTGGCTCGACAGCTTGAAGGACAATGGTTTTAGGGTGGATTGTGGTCCCGGGACACGAATCCCGCAGGTAGCGCCTTAAGTTCGGAATGAAAATGTCGAAAGTAATATAGAGTTATTGTTTTAACTTCTTTATTTTACATCGATTGTGAAACAAGTTATTACAACTTAGATTAATCACTTTCGATTCTGTTTCCTGGATACATAACCAGTAATCGCACCGAATGTGGATTAATGCAAGGCAGACCCTGCTACTCACAGGATTCGAACCCACGACCCTCGTGTCCAGAAGCCAACGCTCTACCCGTGAACCACTGTCCTCCACGATAGAGTTGATACAAAATGACAATCTCAAATGTATTAAATGTATTGTTATTTCCACCGGAGACTATGAACCTCAAACGGACGTGTTCAAATGTATTTATAGTATATTATTGAGAAAAAAAGAAACTACCAAATATTAGGACAGCTGGTAAATAGGAGAAAATCTGAATATGTCACATATGGAGATGCGACATTCCCCTAAATTCCTCCGCCTAGATTAATAAATTCGCTTTAAGGTCCGGTTGTATTTGTTTTATCCTAATAATATGTCATTTGAAATCGGTTGTTTTTACAATGAAAAGTTTGCTTGTTTTCAGATTATTCCCACAGTAGCGGAGTCTAAGTTTCGAATAGGATCATTTGTTTTACAATTTCCCATATAGAAAAGGCCTCAAATGCAGCAATCTGAACTCACCGTGTTTATTAAATGTGTATTTTCCAGCTCACGGAAACACCCGAGTAGTTACGATTGCAAAACGTCTACAGGTATGTTCTGCAGCATGCTTGATTTTAATTAACAAAGGCACATGGATAATTTTCTCGTCTGGGCGATCTCCTTTTCCCATATACAGTCTATTCTATATCTATATGATAAAAAAGTCGTTTCAGGAATTGTATGGAGTATATCTTAGTCGTAAATCTCATCTTGTATATCTATTTAATTCGTATTTTTATGTATATGTATTGGTCGTAAATGTACATGTCATTTCCATAGGATACATAAAAAATATAGAATTGTAATAACTATGGCTCTATGTGCTTAATGTTGAAACAAATATAATGTTTTTCAATCAACGTTGCAATTTGTTTTGATAGGAACTTTATATTGTATTCATACATACTGTATCGAGGGTTCAGTGCAATTCTATAGTAGGCCTAAGTGCTTCATGTTTATAAAGCACTTACTATAGTCTTGCATTGGACCCTCTGTATGTGGTTTAAGAGTTGGCTCTCAGACCAAGAAATGAGTATTTTCTAAATGTTCCAAATTTAAAATGCCAACCATTTTGAAATATTTGATAAACCAATTATCATAACACAGTTCAGGAGAAATCCCTGTATCAAAAAAGAGAAATAACTAGTAGCGAAAAGTCTCTTTCCTTTTCATTACAGCAGCCTTTGCAGTCTTCTACTTTTTATGTTGGAGAGAATTTTGAACAGGCACAGAACCTTTAAATTTCAGAAGAGACGTGATTTTCGAATAGTGGAAGTTCGAATGATCGAGATTCGATTACAATAGTGGGTTTAGTGGAAGGTTGAATGATCGAGATTCGACTACAAATGTGTAATAGTTGGTTATATAACTGCACTCGGTAACACCAACAGTTGTGCGAATAGTTATTGATTCCCCACTGCCTGTTGATAGCACATCCTCCAACACTCAACAACGAATTATACTTGACGTGTTTCGTGCAAATTAAATGCATTAATAGGCGATAATCAAAATGAGAATGAATAACATTTATGGGGTTTTATGTTCAGTGAAATGCTTTGTAACACAAAAATAACTCGTTAAAACCTGATTAATCTTCGCCAAAAGACACTGTGTGTTTTCTTTTTCACTTCAATTACAACAACGGGCGCTATGAAGCAGCATAGTGCATAATGAGCACAGTAGAATCTCTATAACTCGAAGTGCAAGGGGGTCTTATGGGGGTCTTCGACATAGAGAGAGTTCGACGTTTAGATGTCTAGAACGCAAAGGCATATGAATAAAGAACGTTTGCTTCGGGATCCCGTACTTCGACATAAAGGGATCTTCAATAGTTGAAAATGTCAGCACTTTGGGGGAAAATTGATCACTCCTTGGTAAGAGTAAGGGTTGGTTGGAACACAGGGATCCGTTGTTAGGGTGCTCTTAGGGGTTAATGGCTATGTATAAAATGCATAGCTATTACCCCCTATAAGTCCCCTAGCTACGAATCCCTGTGGGTTGGAACAAAAACAGGATTCCTCGTTTGCTATATTGTTAAAAATGATCAAACGAACTTGTTAAAACGGCAAATAGATGAATATAAATCATCCTTGATTTATCGAAGCATGTGCTGAGAGCAATTAAGGAATTTCGCGATTACGTGTGTGTTTCCGTTGTGCAAGAATGGTTACCGCATTGCATGATGGTTGTCTGGTACCCTGTCCATGATTACATACATTCTTTGAGCCCTAACTAAATCGGGCTACCAGATAAACTGTCGAGATCAAAGTAGTTCCAGTTGCAACAAAAGATGTACACAGACCTTTTAATATTGCGAGCAAAGCGCGATTCTTTTCGTCATTGCGGTGGTTTAACCCTTATAGTGCCCGAACAGACTTCATGCTTGTGCAAACAGGTTGGATTCAGGCGATCCGCCAAGTAAATTGGCGACTGGTCTGTGATCTAACCTGTTTGCTTCTCTGAGTATCTTTCACCACTAAAGTTAAACAGATATTCAATGTTTTGGAAAGCAGACGTCACAAAAATCTATTATTAGAAAATTACCCGGCATTATAATGATTAATACCGAAGCATTCCGACGTCGCGTAAGGGATGGCACAGCGTCGTTTAGTAATGGTCAATAAATAGCGTTGGCCTCAATCTCGAACGGATGGAAAAAATCGGGTGACAAACGGTCAAGCGTTAATTAATATTAATCACCATGGCAACGACGCGTATAAACATCCATCCCAATGATATTATGGTACTATTGGTTATTATTATGCATTGTATACCTGAATAGGGGATCGTTAACACTTCGCAGTCTCTGCTGCCCTTTTTCTTTGATGGACTCGACGTGAAATGATAAACTGTAAATATTACATCTGTTCATTGCCACACCAGTTCTTATTACGAATTGGGCCATGGAATCAGTTTAAAAGCATTTTAACAAAAGTTAAAACTACTCGACACGAATGTTTTTCAAAAACGTTCTTAACAGGTAGGAAACAAAACGAGCAATCGTGGAGTTGAGTGGTACGACCTACTGTAAAGGCATCGACGAGCATAATCAATTATTCCCGTGGAAAACAATTATCGTAATTTTTGCGTTGGTCCAGCGCACCAACGAGTATATTTCAAGTCCAACAGATCAGATAAGAGCGGAAGAGAATACGTCATTATCTTGCGCAACGTCGAAGGCTTAAGCGCTCTTTGTCATCATGTTTTCTGAAAGAAGAATATTAGAAGTTGTTTTCTTTTACAGATCAATGCTTATTATTAACGTTGGAAATTACATACGAGATGGCACTATTTTCATGGGAATCCATTTAGTTGTAAGTCCGGATTTCAAGTCCAACAGATCAGATCAGAGCGAGCGGAGGAGAAAATGTCATTATCTTGCGCAACGTCGAACGGCTTATGCGCTCTTTGTCATCATGTTTTCTGATAGAAGAACATTAGCAGTTGTTTTCTTTTTCAGGACAATGCTTGTTTATTATCAAGTTGAAACTTACACAGGAAATGACACTATTTTCATTGCTATGCGGTTAATTGTAAGCCCGTATTTCAAGTCCAACAGATCAGAGCGAAGGAAACCGGAATAAGTTATTAACGTGCAAAACACCCAAAGGCTGTAGTTCCATCAGCTTAAGCGCTCCTTGTCATCATGTGCTCTGATAGATGTACATAAGATTTTTTTTCAATACCATGCTTATTATTGAGTTGAAAATTACATACGAAATGACCCTATTTTCATTGTTATCGGTTGATTGTATTTCTAAGAACAACGAGCGTACACTATGCTTAGGTTCTAATAAACTTTGTTCCGTTCTGTTATGTTCTGTTCCTTTCTGTTCTGTTCTGTTCACGTCCGTGGCCCATCTTTCTGAGATGAAAAGGTTAGAATGAAAGAAAATTGTATTATATTCCACAACGCTATAAAGCTTTGGATTCTAAGATATCATTTTAAGTGAAAACAAGCACGCTATGGAAGAAAATCTAGTATTACACTCCGCAGTACTACAAAGCTTGGAATTCCATAATGGTCACATTATTCTACAAGATAAAGAACAGGACAAAATGAAATGAACCCAGCATTATCTTGCGCATTAAATGTAAAAAGAAAAGGGGCGGAATGGAAGAAACTCTAGTATCATATTTCGCACTACTTCAAAGCTGGGAAATCCATAAAGGTAAACTTATTTGAGGAAATGATTTGAACAAAAGAGAGTCTGGTTTCATCTTTAGCACTGCCGCAAAGCTGGTGGTATCATTATGGTATATATGAATGTTTTTTTTAATAAGATAAAAAATAGGCCAAAATGGAAGAACTCCGGAATATTTTTGCTGAAAACGGAAAGCATGCTGGTTCCATGGCCGGAACTCGTCTTTTTAAGGAAAAAAAGCCAAAAGGAAAATGTACCCCGGTTTTTTTTTTGCGCTACACTATAAAGCGACTAGCCGCAATAATTATAGTGCCTTTGTTTCATGTTTGTATGGCGTTTAACGCCGTATCAAAAAAGAATTCAGTTATGTAACGAATTTTCTGGTCTAACAAGTGCTAGGGCTATTGAGTTACATTGTCTTACAAGTCGATCAAAACAGAACGTAAACAATTCTGTTATTGTCTTGCATAACGCTGTTTTAAATGTTGGTGGTCCCATAACCGCAACCTGCCGTAATATGAAAAACTCGAGGGTTCAGTGCAAGACTAGGAAGTCCTTGACATGCGAGAGAGATAAATTTTAGGTTGTAAGAGCCCTATCAAAAATCGATGTAAAATGAATAAGTTTGAATTAGAAATAAACAATATCATGTTACTAAAACAGGCGACTCTTATGGTCTAAATGTCATTCAAGTAAAGGTTATTTAAAAACATTCACAGTAAAGAACGCATTTAACCCTTAAAATCATGGATCCGACTTCATGCTTATGCAAACAGGTTGGATCCAGGCCAGCCGCCAAGTTAATTGGCGGCTGGCCTGTGATCTTACCTGTTTAATACTCTGAATACCTTTCCTCATCAAAATGAAGCAGATATTTAAGGTTTTGGACACAGCACAACATTTATTTTTAGATCTTTTTTTATAAAAAAAAATCCAGCATTCTAAGGGTAAAAACAATGATTTCAAATTCATCTTCAATAATGCAAATTATTCCCAATAGTTAATTTCTTCGTAAATATCTTTAGTCGAAAACCATGCCAAGCAGGGAACCTGTCAAAAGCGAAAATCTGGAATCCACGTTAAAGTAGACCCAATGATAATGATAAAGGTGAGGCGGAGATTGATTTTTAGCGAACCCATTTCTATCCGTGATTCTCTCACTGTGTAACACTAGAACATTATTACCGTCGTCTCTTCTATGAATAAGACATGCAATTCCCAGCGACCCCTGGGTCCATTTGATTTGTTTGTTTAACCCTTTAAGGAAAGACTGTGATACGGAACAGATAGTGATTTGACGTTTATGCATGAGAAATTAGAAAAACGCATATTTTACATCAGTTTACATCAACTGTTTTGTGCGTGTGTTGGATTTTTATATGATAAAGAGTTATTGTGATTTTACGAATACAATCAGGTGGATTTAACGTAAAAAGACACAAACAATACTGTGGATAAGTCATTTTATTTTTTCATGTGTAAACAATGGAGTATACAGAAATGACTTCGATGTAAAACAAGAGTTAACAGTGTCGTGTAAAAAGAAAAAGGTGACTTCTTTTTGAAGTAGAAACAATCGAAACAACACACACAAAGAATTCGAGGAATAAGTAACGGTGTATAAGAAAGTAAAGTGACTCATAATACAAACGGTAATACAAAAATAGTCGTTAATTGATATTAGAAAAAAACGCAATTCACAAAAACGACATATTGTTAATTACTTGTTGAAAAAATAATTAGATCACTACGCCAGAGACGTTTATATCAAAGTTAATTAGCATTGCTGTGATATTTGATTACATTCATCAACCATTTCGTATTTAATCCCGTCAACATAATGAAGATACAACTTCAAGAAAAGGTAAGTTTGCAATCGTATTATCATTATTATCATTTTGCGACTCTTGGATAATTTCACATTCGGCGAGAGTACTGCTTATAAATCCATAACACAGAATCGGAATTGATATACATGTATATGTAAGTTGTAAGAACATTTTTCACAAATCGATGTACATGTAACTAGTACAAGTTCAAATCTAACGATACTCATAATGACAATTATAATGGTAATGATTGATATACTGATGGTGCTAATGATGTTGTTAAATATGATAACTTTATAGATAGATCTATAGATACACTTGTTTGTTATACGATATGACATTGTATGGCAACAACATAGAAATATAAAAATGTTAACACAAATGCAATAATGTTGAAAAACCATGAAAGCACACCAACTTCTAAGGATGACACAAAAAGGAAAAGCGATTTTCCATTATTTCCATTGCTGTCCTTTTTTTATGATGGCAGCAACCGTGGGTGATGTCATATTATATACTGAATTTATTTATATTAAATCAATTTAATAAAATCTAGTGAACTATTTCACAACAAAATGATGAGAAAATGATACCAATGTCACTAAACAATCATCATCGTCCCCATTGTTATCTTTAAGATGATCATCAAAATGTGTTTTAATGACACCCTAGAAAATGATTATCATTTCGTATTTATTTGTCCGAAATATCGAAACTTTATCAAACATGGCCAACACGTAACATATTTGAGCTTTGAATGAACAGCCGAAAAAAGAGTGTTTAGCAAACACCATCCGTGATTCGGAATATAGCGATGTCACACACGCCTCCCTTATTGTACGATACTTAATCAAATTAACTTTACTTGTTAATGACTAGATATAGTATGTATCTAAATGTACATATGTATGTAGCAACGACATGTTGATGTTATGATCATGAATTATTTGAACTATCAAATTTAAGATAACTATAATCATTGTTTTCAACGTAAGGATCAACAACATCACCAGCATCATCAGTAACAACAGTGTCAGCTTCTGTTTATTTGTAGATCTGTGTTTAAGCACGTATCTATTGTGCATTCGCTGTTAGAATTGTTAGAATTAGCATATTGTGGGTTTATTTGAAATGCTTCAGCAAGTCCCTCATAGAATTGAAGGTCTTATTATAGTCTTGCACTAGACCCTTTCTTAAAGGCAAGTTTAATGTAACAAAATTAGAAAACATGCATCGCAATTTAAACGCCACAAGAAGATGTGTCTACTTTATCGGCATTTCATATTCACATTTCGACCTTTAACTTGTAATAATGAACTTCAATCGTGCATGGAGAAATCTAGAAATAAGTGAATATTTCGATTTCTAAATAACCAAGAAATAACCTTGAAATAGAGAATAACAGTACAATGCAATCTTTATTAAAAAAGGAACAAACATTTTTTTAATTGATCGATGTTGTTGTAATCTTGCAATATATAAAATGGGCAGCAGTAATCTAATAATTTATGAGATTGAATTTAGACTTCTTTTTTTCCTATTCTTTAAGACCAATCTTTTTTTATCAGTCAACCCGGAGATGTCCGGTGTGAGGTCGGTGTGAATCAATGGTGTTTCGAAAATCTGATTTATTCCCTTATGCAATTATTAATTAATCAATTTGTTCTCATCCCAAACATGTCTGTGCCATACTCGTATATACTATTTAGATAGATAATGAACGATTCATACAGATGACGCAGTTTTCTGTTGAAACCTATTTCGCTACGAATATATACCTTTGAGTTTACCCATTTAGTTATCGTATTTGACAACGAAACGTACATTTTCAATGAAAGATGACTTTGATTTGGACCATACTTATCTGTAGGGTTGTCGTAATGAAACATAAGAACTCATTAGTTTTGACATTGTATCATTTAATTTGGTTGCGGATAACGACAAGTAACTTTATACGGTTATATCTGAATAAAGTATTCGTAATTTTTATCAAATATGCAAACAGGAAAAGCCTGATAGAAAACGGATCATCCCTGACTCATACCTACCTAACACCAAGCAGTGCGGGGGAATGTTCGCACAAGTTGTCTCAGTAAAGCGTAACATTAATTCTTTCATCATCGTCTTTGAGAGAATTTTTTTAGTTCTGTCCAAGTGGTTTCTTATCCCTTAGAATGCTGGGTAATTTTCTAAAGATAGACTTTTATGTCGTCTGCTTTCCTAAACCTTATATCGTTGCTAAATTTTGATGAGGAATGATACTCAGATAGCAAAAAGATTAGATCACAGGCCAGCCGCCAATCTATTTGGCGGCTGGCCTGCATCTTACCTGTTTGCATTAGCATGAAGTCGGTTCTTGCGCTGCAAGGGTTAAATGTTTCACCGTACATGTGAATTTAAACGAGCATAAAAAGGTGATGCTATTGATTGGCCCAACCAGTCACGTTGCAGACTCCATTTTGATGACCTACGCGTGAAATACAAGACTGGATGTCCGGATTGACGAATGATTCATATGCCACGTGCTAATGATATATAGCGTCCTCTTTCGAGAAATTTCCAAATTGAAATGCAGAATACAGCTAAACATACTACAACAAAGATTCTCAAACGTTCCATTATATACCGCATAGATCTATATCTAAACGTACAGTAGGAATATACATGCTCTATCGCAATGTCTAACATTTCGTCAGACACCTCTTGCTAACAAATAAAATTTGAATGCAACACCTAATTTGTTTTAAGGTAGAATTATCATAACCCATCATTTTGAAACTCATTCTTTCGTCCGATTACTTTAGTCGTTCTCGGTATACCTCGGTCGGGGACGGAATTGTTCGCATTGAACCGGACCCAGACCGAGGTTAACCGAGAACCACCGAAGTAATCCGATAACAGAATGAGTTTCTAAAGGCGGATTAAGGGTATTCTACGTTAAACTTTTCATGTCAAGTTTCTTTAATTTCGTTTTATTACGAAAGCTATGAATACAAGTTAAAATAAACAACAAATCACGCCAAATAGGAAAAAAGTAAACCTATGTCGCATTTCGTTTACCCTTTTCAATACAATAAATGACTATTCATGAGGTAGATTTCGAACTCGTCGTAAAACAATTCAAATGTCAGTCAATATCATCAAAGCAGAATAGTTAAAGTTTAAGCGAATCATATATCATCGATGTGATATTAACTCGTTTTTCATCTAGTTAAAATGTAAGTTCAATTGTATCGATTTGCATGTTTGAACGCGCTGATATGTCTCTGGTTACAAGAGTAATCATTACGACTGGAAAGACTATAGATGGTTGGTGTTATGAATCGGAAATGTTATCGGGCAAGGCGTATGAATATTATCCGGTGAGCCGAATACTTCCGACCACGGCCAATGTTTTACCGAGAAAAACCGAAGTAATCCGATTAGAATTAGTTTCAAAATGGCGGATAATGTGTAAGCCACGTTAAACCAATAGAACCGTGTCATGTTGGGGGCCAATGGTATTTATGTAGACCTTTAACCTGTTGGATTGAGGGTCAATGCCATAAACATCGCTGAAAAGCTTGACCGACCATACACCTTTTCATTACTTAGAACACTGCATGTGGATTGATTGCAAACATCATTGCTGATTCTTGATAAGTGAACATGCACAAGGTATAATTCTATCCATGAAATATGAATCAAACAGGAATCATACGTAAAATGTTTTTTATGTGGAGATTTTTTTTTTTAAAAAAAAATCTGATAGAACAGACCAGTTCAAATCACCATATTAGAGATTTACATGGTCTATAGTACATATATTCGGACATTGAAGAAGATTGTGTCTGGTACCCATGGTTCAAAGTAACCGAGTGTACGAAAAATATTCAACCATGGTGTTGCTGATGATGATCAATAGAACGGCAGAGAGTACGATGGGAAGCTGTTGGACCAATCAAATTGCTTAGTGGGACAAGGGGCGAGGCGTAAGAAAATTTAGTACACCGCGCCATCTGGATTGATTGTAGCGCCCCCATGAAAAAATAACGACCTTGACATTTTTTAATTACAGCCGCGTAAAACAAGCCGTTACAATGTTCCGATAAATCGAAGTATAAAAGCAAATACATTTTGATAACAGGAAGGAGAGCAGTGCTTCACTTTTTTCGTATTTCATTCTATTTATGTTCATATCATTCTCAGGTATTTTTGATCAATTCTTTTTTTTTCGAACAGTTCTCGCTTTTCGTATGCAGTCGCTTTAAATTCTAAATAGTCAGATAAACCAAAACGTAAAGGTCAGCTCTCTTTCACGTGTCCCCTCCCATTTCTTATTCTCGGGTATCCGATAAGGATTGGCCATTAATTATTGATGGCGCTTTTCTCAATTACCTATCTCTCTTCGACCTGGCGATTGTTGCCGTGTCTTAAGACAATCGGATGTCCTTGTAGTTCTTTGGCCTCTATCTTCGTCATACCGATCGAATGGTTCCCTCATCCGAAACGGCCATGTTGTTTACAATGCTTGTAAATGACAAAAGGGGAACCAGGGTATGTCGTCCTGGTAACATGGTTCCCTGGAGAGTTACCACATGTTGATTGATTGCTGTGTGAGAACAGTAAAAGCTGGGTACCGGACTCTGCTGTCAGTTTTTAATCTCCCTTTGCAAAACTGTCGTCCACGACTGTATTTCACACAGACATAATAAGAAATGATTATTTTATGCCATTTTATGCCATCTTGGCTGATTGATCAATCTACCGCAGAGTTCTATACAATCATTTCCTCAAATAAACAGGTTGAAATAACAAGAGTTGCCAAGACTTCTTCCGTGCTTTTCAGCTGGGATCTCTTGAAAGATAATGGTGCATAAGGGGGTATACTCAATTAATCATCTTCTTTTAACAATATATCAGTTATCACATTATATTATACTCTACTACTACTACTATTATACACAATTATAACTATGCTACTAGGTTACTCTCTTGTTCAAAAGTTGTATGTAAAATGTGTATAATGGGACTGAGGCCGGAACTATTGAAATAAACATTTATATTGTATTGCATTGCATTGTATTGCATTGTATTGCATTGCATTGTATTGTATTGTATTGTGTTGAATTGCATTGTATTGTATTGTATTGCATTGCATTGTATTGCATTGTATTGTATTGTATTGCATTGTATTGTATTGCATTGTATTGCATTGTATTGTATTGCATTGTATTGCATTGTATTGCATTGTATTGTATTGCATTGTATTGCATTGTATTGCATTGTATTGTATTGTATTGCATTGCATTGCATTGTATTGCATTGTATTGCATTGTATTGCATTGCATTGTATTGCATTTTATTGCATTTTATTACATTGTATTGCATTGTATTGTATTGTATGGCATTGTATTGTCTCTCTTTCATAGTCCTTATATGGGAGTGTAGATGAAATGAAACTCTGACAGAAATTGAGATGTTCGATTTCTTAGTCGGTGTGTTTCAACGTCGTAACGCATAGCATGTTTCCATCATGCATGTCTATGTTAAAATTGAATAGCTGCATACATAAACTTTAAACCCCTTATGCCATTGCACCTTGCTTAGACTTTGACGCATCTTTTGTCAAAGACTTGAGAAAACAGTAAAATGAAAAAATGTGTTGATCCTGGTGAGCAATACGTCCTTTTGTCTAAATAATGACTACCAATTTTCCAAAAGACAAAACATTTCTTCACCATCTGCCGCTCCTATAAATTGGGAGCATTCAAAACCCAAATGAGAGAGCATGGATATAAAAATAAGCTTAATCTAAATCAAACAGATTACTTCAATGCATTACTCTACATTCGATCCGTGAGACTCAGTCTGTCACTAGGGTTACAAACCAGGGAAAAATAGATTAAAACGTTTTGACCATTTCCGCCGAATGCGAATTTGTGACTGGTCCAAATTGAAAGCAGCAGCAGACGAAAAATAAATTCTGGAAAATAGGTTATCTTATCTTTCAAATTGGGTAGGCACCATTTCGACAAAAATGCTTTTTTATTATAAGCAATTCGTCCTTTTGTGACAGTGGATGCTAATGATCTGTAAGGTGTTCTGAAGTAAACGCGCCTAAAGCACTTGTCGAATAGTGTTTAACGTCATATCAACAATTTTTCAGTTATTTGACGACTTTCCTGGCTCCCCCAGTAATAGGTTAATGCCTAAGTCACGTATTGCGGAGAAAGGGATTAAATATGGAGCCGTTAATTAATCTAATCTGCGACATAAGCTTTACCAGATCCTAACCTTAGCATGAGATTATGTACCCCGACCCCATGTACAGTTGTACACATCTGTCGTTGACGATTCACAATACGAAACATTATGACAAACGGAGAAATCGCTCGTCACGAGCGATTTCTCCTTTTGTCATAATGGTTTCTATAAAACAAAACGAAGATGTTAGTATTTTGTGGGTACTCTTAATAATTGATTCAAACGAATACTTGGTCAATATTCTTTACTTTTTTGCTTCTGTCAAAACCAAAATCAAAGGAAATTTATTGCTTTCTGTTTTTTAAATTTAGACCTATTTTGTATTCTAAACGAAAAGATTTTTCGATACAAAAGATATCTGACAATAGGTAAACTGTCAAATAGACCTCATTAAACGCCAGAAAAGAACGTTGATCAGCCAAGGGTTCATTTCATTATTCCAATATCTAGACTAAGTCGCCCGGGGTTTGAACCAGAACTTAGACACATTGGTTGCTATGCGACATCATCACGAACCAGACGAATTCAGCGCTGATCCATGCTTGTGTATTCCCTTATTTTGTAATTTGTGACAGGTGGAAATTGAAAGGAAAAGCAGACGACAGAAAACAAAATACAACAAATATCTATTCCTTGTGCTATTTGATATAATAGACAATTCTGACATGATGCTACATTTGCTCATTATGAGCAATCTATCTTTCTCTCACAGTATTTAAGAATACATTTGCAGTAGATGTATCAGAATGAGTAATAATGGAGATTAAAGAAACTATATCATTAGTTAGGCGCCATATGGCTTGGATATAGGACAGAGCAGAAAAGAATAGAACATTACGTTTTATTTAACGAGTACATGTTACATATTGTTATGGTCTTATGCAAATATAAGCTTGCTTTTAAACATGGAGCTTAGAGATTAAAGGAACTATATCATTAGTAAACCACTCATATGGCTTGTGTACAGGGGACTTGTGTGTACTGCAATCGCGCTATAACGGAAACGTTTTTAAAAGCGAAAAATGACATAACGGTAGAATACACATAATCCACCATTTTGAAACTCTTTCTACCGTTGCATTACTTCGGTTGTTCTCGGTTTACATCGGTCGGGACCGAAACTATTCGCTTTACACCGAATAGTTCCGGCCATGACCAATGTATACTGAGAACGACCAAAGTAATCCGACGAAAGAATTAGTTTCAAAATGGCGGAATATTGGTGCACTACCTTAAACCAAATACAGATTAAGTTTCGAAAAACGCACAAAATGAAACCTCCATTAACGTTTAAGAATGATACAGAAAAATGGCAACACATTTTTAATATGATTATGAAGTAAACGTAATATCGACTTTTATAGCGCATGCATTGTGGACTGACCAATACGGCTAATTATTTGCGATTATCCATTTTCCTGATCCGTGTAGCTGAATTGTAGCTGACGAAATACAGAGAAAATAGTCCCAAATACCAAATCATGTGACAAAAAAAAATAATAATAAAAAAAGAAAATCAGAAGTATAGTTTGATACACATTTGAAAAGCATCATGAAAGGAGAATTTGCTCATGTTGAGCAAATTCTCCTTCTATCATGATACATTTCAAATTCGTCGTTTGCTGCTAAGCCGCTCAAAATCGTCTGCATTAAAGGTAAGTAGCCATGGAAACGTGTTCGCGATATTCTAGTTCAATATTGCGGAGATAAAAATGGCGACAAATGTAACGGTAAACTATAATGAATATTTGTTTGTACAAAACATAGTTTTATTGTTGAATTAATCTTTTTCTTTGTATTGATTTACGTCGTTTACGGTAAGTTTACAATTTTATATATAGGCGCTACCTATTGACGATAAAAACAATGTACTATCTTTGTAAAATGCAGTTACAATACCATCTACAATGAATTGTTCTACATTTCTTTTTTTTTTATTAGATTCATAGTTTTCTGTAAAGCCGTCGAGATATGTTTTAAACGAAGAATTTGGTACTACGACCAGGCTTACTTAATCATATGTAGAGAATTATCGCTCTAAGTTGCGTTAGTAAATTAATGCAAAGAGTTGTCTACAGATACTGTTAGTTCTACAATTACTTTATTTCGGACAATCTTATACATGAACACTAATCTGGATGTTTACAGAGCTATTCTACCGTAAATCTATTGATTGACAATTATGATCAAGTTACTTCTCCCATAAAGAAATATTTGAATGGTCTTTTTAGCCTGAGGTATTTGGCCGCGAGTATACCCCGCACCTAGTGTGGGGTATACGTGCGGACCAGGACCCAAGGCTTTTGTGATATTTCTATAGCTGCAAGTTGACTGTGTCTTCAAACCCTGCCGATTTGGTTTAGTCCCCAGTGGTCAGTTACCTATTTTTCTTTAATAAAAACAAGACCAAAACAAGACAGGAGCTATGTTTTTATTTTTCAAATAGAATTTGCCTTCATACCGATTTACTCTTAAATTATGTATATGTTCATTGTGTAGAATCGTCCAAACAATTATGCTTGTCCATATGTAGTAATGGGAAATGGACAGATCATTTCAACGATATTTCAGTTACTCCACCTAATTTTTTAGGAATGGTGAGGAAGGTGAAATGTAAAATCCGGAAATAATCTCCAAATCAAGTCTGTATATCGTTCTTGAGATCAGGTATGCATCGGTTTAAATGCATTGGGATCATTGTACCGTTATGAAAAGGGTTTTTATCGAAATAATTCATCACGATGATGTGCGTATCGTTATTGCTGTTACAAGGTCCGTTACTTCCCAAAATGTGTTATGAACTGAAATAGGTTGGTTATCACTTGCTGATAGACGGAAATACCGAAAACAAGTTTTGCCATACAAAATTCAAAATGGATAAGCACCAAATCATTTATCACAAATATTCCCCTCAATTGCAGAGAACATAACATATTATCCATTACGAAATGCTAATGACATTTATTAATTGAACGACGAGCTTAACAAGTTGCTAACTCTTTTATCCTATCTTTTGTCGCTCGACCTACAGAATGAAATCAAGATGATCCCATCTCTTTTCTTGTTTTGATTGCAATTCCTCGCTCAATAACCAAAGCACTATAGCATAGGTGAGTGGAGATTCTTGGTTACGCATGCTCAGCTAGAAATAACTGAAGTAATTTCCATGCAGATATTTCTGCAAACCATATTTCTGATAACATTAGTTGTGATTTTTGACTCTATGAAATGGATGCAGAAAATCTGTCTTTATACGAACCAAATATCATACTCTAAGGTTGTCAATATTTCGCCTCTATCCCTTTCATCCTTCTCAACTTGAATATGCTATTAATTGGGAACCAATGTCTATGTTTGCAGTCAAACTATTAAAATCTTCCTAGCGGTCTAGATTTTTTTGTGTGCAAATATCCTGCTTTGATAAGCTTTCTAACCCACAAAACAAGTTGACAGACTATTATATAGAATTTCAATATGGAATTTGTTCTTTCCTTTATTTCTTTCTATTTTTTTATGACTTTTCCCCCAAATTCATGGAATCAATGCATTGATCTTTGGAATTAACAGAGCATATATGTTACATAACTGATATTAGTGTTAATCAATTGAATTTACTTTGTTTAAAGTAACAAATCAATAAAACCTGGTATTGAAATAACCTATCAATCAATCTAAAGCAAATCTGAAATCATAGGGTACTTCTTAAGATACGGAAATGTCCGATTAGTTACGATTGAAAATTATAAAATTTCCGGGATTCCAATCTCCTTGGCGCTTTTTTTGTTAAAACATGCCAAACTCAATCGTATCTACTCGGCAATCCCCGTAACAAGTCGGTAGATATACCTCGTAGGCAGTACATGAATACACCAGAAATCCTGGGGTAATTCGCCTTATTTCCGGCGGATAACGCAAAATGCACACAGACACTAAATACGTATTTAAATACACACAAATTGGTTATATAACACAATCGAATGTTTTTTTACCCTTTTCATTAAAGATGATCATATCAACACATCTTTGTTTCATATTTTGTCAATCAGCTCTTTTCGGCAATCCCCGGCTTATGACGGGGATTGCCGAGTTGATACGATTGGCGCTTCGTTGCTGACCTACTTTCAAAAATGGCTCCCCATTACCTCCGAGGTTATTTTAAGAAAAAGCCGAGGTGTTCCGAATGATGCCAAACTCCTCACAGTGATCTCCCCTTGCTACGCTGCATCGGCCACTGCCACCACAAGATTTTTTTATCCAGATTTGGATGAAATTCAAATGATGCTGTTTTGTTAAGAGATTACCGGATATCTTAGTTAATTTAGTAACAATATCTTTTTGTATTGATTTCTGACCAGTTAAGTGGAAAAATAAATAGTTTTGTTTATAAATAAAGCACTAATGGATTACAATTTTTTAGTTTTGCCGCCATCTTGTTATGCCATTTTCGTTTCTAAGTAGGTGGTCACGTGACATTTGTGATGGCAGTGATCATCCCCATACAGGGAGCAATCGGAACTACTCGGGTATTTCCGTGAGCTGTGAAATACACCTCGGATATAAGTGTAGGGTTACAATTTTTCGGGTAAATCGGCATCCGCCAATTAACACATTTTCTAAGCGTGCACGTTAAGTAGTTCAATGTGTATGGAAGTGTTGGACATCCTTTTTAATCACTTTTGATCAGTAACTCATACCAAATGGCGAACTTGTTGTTGTGACATGTATACTTGTTTCCTTAATCAAATTTAACGACTTTTTTGATTTTACATTCAAGATCTATTTTTAGAAACGAAAGAAAGTGACGTCATTCTCACGGGAAACAATATGGCGTCATCCCTATTATTTCAGAGGTGTTTTCTATTGGATAAACCCGATGTGTTCAGATTGTACAGGGAGATCACTGTGAGGAGTTTGAAAACATGCGTCTATATTTTTATACCCGATCACATCCGGGTCACTGTAATGTGTTCCTTCAAATCTCACACCAAACTCTCGCTAAAATGTGAGTGCAAAAATGCCGATTTCTTTTAAAAACATTTCTTTTGTTTGGTTTCTTATTCAACATCGAAAGAGCTTATTTAGAAAAAGGTGATTGATATTGAGTAAAGCAAAAAATAAACCTCAGAGCGTTTCGGCTTTGGGTGACGTAACTCGCGTGCTGGTGACGTTCATGTGAACGCACGCGCGATTTCGCGCTGCATGGAGCGGCAAATGAGTCAACCTGACGCTTCTTTTGTTGAAAGCAAGCGTCTTCTTAATCTCTATTGGGTCATACACCTGTTACTTTTGAGATCTTGAATTCCCATTGACTCCAATGTTAAATCAGGCATTTTCAAGACTGTGCTGAATGAAGAATAGTGTTTTTTACGCTTAGCTATATACAGGAACATCAAGTTTGGCCATCTAACTCTCAGAAACTGTAATAAAATGGACACCTCAATCGTCTCATTTTTTTTTCTACGGAGCAAAGTGTATTAGTACCGTCCGAAAATCAGTGCACTAGCTGTCAAATCTAGCCGAGGTACCGGCATTTGTGTTCATATATCCCAAACAAATAGTCCTGCAATAAGCAATCAAAACAAACTTTGGGAGCATTGCAGGACTATAATCTATACAGGAAACACATCAGTGTTCTACCAGCTCATCTCTGACCAGCAAAACTATGCACCAGAAGTCGAAACTCAAAATTTCTAAATGGGACTACTTTTGGGTCCTACGACCCGGAAGTACTCCGTAACAGGTGCGAGACCATTGATCACACTCAAAATGGCGGACTCGAAAAATAACCAAATGGCGGCGCCCTGGAGTGGGACATTCTGCTCACGTTGTACAGTATAGGATTGAAATCTATATTTTTCTATTTTCTTATTTTTCGCGATCGTGTGTTACCTATAAAAACAAATCGGGTCCGGCGTTGCCCTGTGGTTCAGGTGTTGGACTTAGAACTCGGGGGTCCCGGGTTTGAGTCCCATTGACACCACTGACTTCGTGGGAGTGACCTCTGGTAAGTCACTGCAGAGCCCTAGCCTAGTACTGGTGTATCCAGGAAAACCGTTACATATCTGAAAATTTGTTGATACGGCATTTAGCACCATAAAAAAATAGTTTCATGCCGAATGGTAGTAGACGGTGAAACAATGATGAATAGACAGACACAAAACACACACAAAAACAACTCCAATTTACAAGATAACCCACGTTGCACCAAAACACAGCATTTCTCATCGTCCAAAACCGACACCAACTGCGGAACAACGAATGAAAGCAAAATGTCTATCTGACACACGCGTTTGAAAACATTACATTATCTTTTAATTGCAAAAATTGTTACATTTTATAGCAATTATCATAATAAAACACTTATTTCACGACAAAGAGCAGATATAGAAGCATGATTGTTTACTGAAGACTAAAACTTGTTAGAAAGTGTATTTTACGGATTCAGTCGTTTTCCACTAATCCAGATGTACAATTTGGACAAATTCGTGGGTTTTGTGGTGTGTTATTATGACGCCCGATATTATTTAAAGCGTTTCAATATTTTGCCTCTTTTATGCAATCTAAGTACTTTTCAACAATAAATGTAAACACTGCCAACATGTATTGCTTGCCATTCCTTTACTCTATGGAGACGAAAAAACTTGTTTGGTAACAACCTTCTCTGGTCGCTCTTTTTGCATTCTCTTTCAACGTAAACCCAAAAAGAATAATTAAAACTGTGGGCAAACGAGACATCCATTCAGTTTGGATTCATGCACTGTAGGTTTACCGCGACCTTTTATCCTTTAATTGAAATAACTAGATAAAAGGAAATTGAGACCCCACCTTTTTTTAAAAAAAAAATTCAATTACGAAACAAAAATATGTCAACCTACCCAAATTAAAAAGATTCAACAAGAAGCAATTCAAACTAAACAGGTACCGATAAATAATGGAAAGGCTTTGCTGTGGTAGACCTCAGACTTCTTAGCATCTTTTATCCAAATGCTAGTTAGGGGATTTGTGTATCGTAGAACCATTTTGCGAGGCGATGGGTTTTTACCTTTATGTGTGACTTGACTGAGTTATCTTTCGGACATAACCTTAATATATCAATGGGGGAATCACGTAGTCAGATTTGAGGAAGATATGCCCACCGAACCTTCGCTTCGGGTTTTCAAAAATCTTCCCTTTTACTTACCATTTTTCATCGGATAACGCCTATCATGGAATTAATAATGGATTATTGATAATTTGGTAAAGATAAATTTGGAAAAGTAGCTTGGTGAATGCCTTTGGAATGATAGATGCTTCATAATTATCATTTCTTTTTATTCTTCAACCAAAGCAAATACACGTTTTCCATTAGGGATGGAACACCTTAACCAATAGCTAACTTTCTTACTCTAGAAAGCACTGTGGTAAAAGGATTTTCTAAAATTCTGCAGATTCGACGTGAAATCCGATACAAAAAGTTTCTCTATCCCACGGAAAAAAACGTGTGTGGAACCCATTCCAACCGTTATGTCTTTTTTACACAAATGATATAATTGGCGCAATTTGGCCTGTTCGACAGGAAGTGACGCCATCAATGAAACAATTACGTTAATTGACGACACTGGTCCATTACTATAGATACAACGATGTTTGTTTATACAGCCTTAGGTCTAATTACTGAATGCCCCGGGCTTCTCTACAATTAAAGATGAATATTTAATTCGATCACGAATACATAAAACGAGAATTGTGTTGTTGCAAGATAGGCCTACGTCACGCAAAGTACTATTTCAAAGAGGAAGCATTGATTAACACACCTCTTTACGAAGAACTCTTTTTTGACGATTTCACATAATGCTATTTAAGAGGTCACGGTGCCATAGGAGAATTAACTTTAACTATTTGAGGAAAAGATAGACACGGGCTTGCCATCAGTTACAATACAATACAATTTTGTTTTAATTTCCTCACAGTTTCCAAAGTGGACAAAATATACAGTTTGTAAAGACATTAGAACAAATTAACATTCTTATAGAAGCTGTACTAGCTCATGTCAATAAAATGTGTCCATATCTATGTCATATAACGTTGGGTAGTGTAGTTGTGTGTGTGTGTGGGGGAGGGGGGTCAAACATGTACAATGAGAGCCTGAGAATTCTTGATAAGCTAAGTGGAGACACATTAATAAAGGAATAATGAAATAAATCAAGTTTCATAACGTTGGCAGACTTGGTGGTTTATAGCGACTTGGGCAGTCGAAATCCTATTGGAAGGCAATCTACTAATCCACGAGGGTATGATGGCATTAAAATGAAGAAAAAATGGAAATAATACCAATTATCATGCTTTCAATGCCATGTAAATTTGACCATGAGCAAATTAGTTTAAAACTACATCATATGCCTTATCAGCTGACATAAGTCACCAGAAAAGTCGGATTTTCTTTCCTTTTTAAATAAAGTATTAGTTTAATCGTTATACATGGATCCTGCCCAACATCAAGTCGGCATAAATACATACCTAGATAACATGTAAAACTAATATTTCATGGAAAGGGCTGGTCGTTGTCATGATCAATGCGGACGACATTATAAATAACATCATTCAACCCTTTCCCAAACGCCAAATTTTCGACTGTCCCAAATTGAAAGAGTTTGCAGACGAGATTTCAAAATGTGATGAAATTGGATAATAATCTTCTGATAGGGCAGAAAACATTGTGGGGAAAGGAAAAAATGCTCGTCACGAGCAATTTCTCCTTTTCCCACAATGTTTTCCAGACTCGTCTGTAATAAAGTGGTCAAATGTCGTTATTGTTTGGGAAAGGGTTAACAAATGATCCAACTCTTGAATGACATGGTGCACAGACCATGTTTATGTTTGCAACATCCAGTTATCTTATCTTTATCACTGAATTTATCAAAAAGCTGTGGCTCACTTAAAAGGTGCATGTTCACATGTGAGGAAATTGGGAATTTGAAAATGTATGTCTTTAAAACTGCACAACAGCTGTTCTGTTATATGATACGCACTGAAAAAAGTCACTGGAAGCAAAAATTGGATAGTTTTTAATTCTTTCAAGTGCGTATGTATAGAGAATAGATGGTTGGTGTCGTGAATCGGAAATGTTATCGGGCAGGGCTTAGGATTATTATCCGGTGAGCCGAAGGCGAAACGGATAATAATCCGAAGCCGAGCCCGATAACATTTTCCATTCAAAGACACCAACTATCTATTCTATTTATCCTGTTACCTCTATGTATTCTTTAAAAGAAAAAAGATGAAAATAAAACACGAGAAAAAAGGACAAATATAACTAGAGAATGATGTAAACATGACGTCATGTCGTTATTATGACGTCATGATTCGTCACGTGCATGTGATACATGGCTAGTGCCGGATATCACAAATGTTATACGGCACCTTGTTATCGGTCCCAAAATGACACTAGTGACAGGATAAAGTGAATTAACATGCATTTAATTAAAAAGAGATATATTGCATATTCTTCTTCTTCTTTTCGTTCTATCTACACAGTCAAGCCATTCTCCCCGATGAACTTGGTGGTCTTCCTCAGGTCCTCTACGTCTCCGTATAGCTTGTGTTTCAGTGGGGCAGCTGATGACCACGTTGATGTTTTCTCCTGCTTGTACCTAATGCATCGTTGGAGGTCATGCTCTGTAGTCTGCTCCCTTTCATCACAAGGACAGAGTGGTGATAGTACCAGCTTGTACTTTATGTACATTTGAGAATTCTGTCTGTTGTGTCCTGGGGCCCGTTTCACTAAGCTGCGTAAGTTTACGCAAATTATTTGCGCAAGTATAGGAGTTACGCAAAACTTACGTTCTTGCGTAAAGTGTTTCACTAACATCAACGTAAGTTAACCATTTCTGCGATTTGCGTACGTATGAAATTGAGCAATAAACGTTACCGGAACGTAACGTTATTTAGCAATATTACCGAATCGACAATCCCGATTACCGAAACCTTACGATGCCAACTGTTATGATAAATTCCTTTTCAATTATTGTTTGGTTTTCATTTACAAGTGAAAAGGAAACAAAGAGAAAAATTGATTACAATGATGTTTAAGCTTCATATAAATAAGTTTGAATAATATTCGGCCGCTATTGCTAAGCGAGTAATTAGCGAGAGTCCGTTGTTTTACCAGCGAAAAACACAAACGCGTAACTTCTAAAAGAACAAATAGATGTGTCGAATGTTACTTTTCCTTTAAGTTAAAATCATCGAATTGGTAGTGACTTTCAACGTCGTCATCGTGGCTAATTTTCAATGTGGTTTTAACGATGTTCTGTTGACATTTTACAGCGCAATACCATAATACTGCATATTGTCCGAATACACCCTCCTTCAATCAATATGTTGATTAAATCGATGAAATGATTGACAACGTGGAAATAAGAATTTGAAACCATTTGATTTACTTGGCCTTTGTTTCGATATTTCGTTTCAAGATTCAATCGAATAATCATTAACATGAGGAACCGCAGATCGGCTAAGTCACGGAAACTCGAAAATTCTGTGGAAATGCATCTTCACACTCTATTTACGAAGGAATGTTGATAGTTTGTCGATATAACCCGATTTTACACATATAACTAGGCCTGTTGATGCGCCGTGACACACAACATAACAACTTCATCCAAAGAATCTTGATATATTTACGCGGCAGTTTTACGATAATGCCACTACATGTATGTACGAGTCTGTCTAAAATTTCTCATATGATGGATCTGTTTGGTGCTAAAAATATGACTAGTTTCGCATAATTATGCCTCACTTTTAACCCATTACCAAACAACAACGACATTTGACCAGTTTGTTACATACGACTCTGGAAAACGTTATAGGAAAAGGACAAATGCTCTTAGGGAGCAACTTCTACTTTTCCCACAATTTTTTCTGCCCTATCAATATTATTTTCTAATTTCATCACATTTTGAAATGTCATCTGCAAACTATTTTCCATACAAGGACAAGTTTAAAATGCAATGATTTGATACTGTTTACGGCGTTATGAGAAATTTCTCAACACTTCTCATTTCAAAACTCCCTGGAGCCAAATAAGAACAGTGTATTTTCTACCTTGAGCTCTAGGTCTGGTATTTCCCAATTAACAAGACTACTGTCCTAAACTTCTTTAGACTTTGGGAAGGGTCGGCCTGGATTCACAATACACAACCTCCACGCAATAGGCAGACACATTAGTATATGAATGAAGACTTAGGAAAGTTAGGGTTTTGGGGATACACCAGGGTCCACTCATAAGAAAACACCTCTTTCAACAAGCTGGTTCATGTTGTTGGTTGGCAGAATAAAGTAACTTCATAAACATATAACACTGGGGTATCTTGTCGCTGCATAGATAACATTGATTATATAACAAAAACATTAAGTACATCTCTTTACTAAGCGATAAAAAAAAATGAAAAAGATGACAAAATCATCAAATAAAAGAATATGTTTTATTCAATTGTAGGTTTACATTCCCTTTATGCTGCATATACCACTATATTTTACTTTGATTTTGATTATTGGCCTCACATAAGACTTGTTAATCTTTTCTCAATCAATGAAAGAAATAATAGTTGAAATTGCTGCAGTAATGCTAATATTGAAAAGGAAACATGTGTTCATAAGCATAAGAAAAATGTTCTAAAAAAGCCTTGTTAATGAGAATTAATAAATATATCATTTGCTAGATTCATAAAGCAAAAAGGCATATTTACAGACAATCTACTACAAAGCTTTAATTTAGTAAAAATTGACAATATTTAGGTATATCTAGAAATTACTGAGCTAAAAAACCTTTATTTTGAAATTCTTGCAACTTGGAGATATTTTAGACTACCTCCCAATTCAAATATTGTAAAAAATGAAAATCAAAAGCATCAACTCCCAAAAAAGTGTGCTATATGAAAATATTTGACAATTTATGTTAAAATGTTTGAAACACTTAATCAGTTTCATATGTTTATTTATAACTGAAAGTTATTATTCTTTGCTAATCTCTTAGAATAATGTGTTGATTGTCTAATTGACATGAAACTCTTGCAATGAAGTCAAACAGTCATTATAAAAAACACAAGTAATAGTTATTCCTCTTCATGCAGTATCTTTGCTTTGATGTGGTATCTTCTCTGTTCACTGATAGTAGTCCCCCATCCATTTGATGAAATTATCTAAAATATAACAAATGGAAAGTCTATAGGTTATTACCATGCCATCAAGTTTGTATGTACTACAGCTGTTTGCCTGTGATATGCAGCAAACAGGATTAAGGCCTTTATTGAAGAGACAGTTGATATCTCCTGAGTCCAGCATCAATAATGCATACAATAAACACTTGTTATAAAAGGTCAGTTAGGACACTATGCTCATTATGTGCAAATCATTCTTGAGATTATTTGCTACCAATGGCTAGAAACAAGGGAATTATCAAAGAAATTTGATGTAGATATTTGTCTTCTTTATTTTTCTTTGAATTGTTG
The DNA here is from genome assembly GCA_947846245.1 of Cerastoderma edule. Classification (NCBI taxonomy): domain Eukaryota; kingdom Metazoa; phylum Mollusca; class Bivalvia; order Cardiida; family Cardiidae; genus Cerastoderma; species Cerastoderma edule. The sequence goes on along the minus strand of OX401413.1, from coordinate 7,398,040 downwards.
AAATACTACCATAGTTGGTATGCTGGTAGAATTGAACAGTTTGAGCATATGCTAATGTTTCTTTGACATACTTATTTCCTTAGAATACTCAGAGTTCACTACACAATAACCTACATAGTAATAGATAAAATCATGTTGGACTATGAAATCAATGTGTATGGAAAAATGGTTTTCATTGCTATCATTGTAAATAGATGTAAGCTATGTAACTGGTCCCTGTACAATAAGCACATGACAGAGAGGTCATAACAATACTGTCAAAGATGAATTTAAGCATTGCTTGAATCATGATGAGTGGTAACTTTATTTGTTATTGAATAAGATACTTTACCTGATGTGTTTTACTGTTGGTACTCCATTCCTATGTCTAAATTCCATACCATATCAACTGGAACTTAGCAAACAAATCTGCCACTTGTCTGAAAGAAAAAGATATACTAATGCAATATTTCATCAACTTTGTTTTTAATTTTCCAAGAAAACGTCATCTTCAAAGCCCCATCATCTACATAGTTTAAGCATTAAGTCAATCCAAACTTACTTTAAAGCAAATGAATTATTTGTCATATAACTAGAAGTTGTAAACGGGACACAAATGATTAGAAATCAACAATCCTCAGCCTTCAATACACACTGTTGAATTTACATAAAGGTACGTACATCACTGGGTTCGAATCAAGTTTTATCAATTGTTAACAACATTCATATAGATTAGAATAAAAGTCTATAATTAATGGATCGAAAATATAAATCTTAACAACAAAAACATGCTTACCATACCAAAAATAGTATTTAGATCGACATTTGAGCTACCTAATAAGAGTTCAAAACACAAATGTCACTTTTTGCTTGTACACAAACTGCATTATTGAAGACCTACCAAGGGACACAACTGCATGTCTACGAACAATTAATAATCATAACAAAGGATGAAAGCATCCTTTATTTCATGAACAGTGTTTTCCAAACGCCATAGTTTATTTATATACAAGAAGTAAACTTACCTTGATGTCAGAGTCGTGTTGAAACCATCCCTTACTTTGGCAATAACCCGTTTTTCGACAATGAGACGTTCTTTTGACATCTAAACTCTCCCGATTGATGATTTGTAACATTTCACCGCTTCAAAATCTCCGAAATAGCCTGGCAACAGCTCCAACTCAAAATATTTCAGTTTCGGTCCCACAACTTCGACTTTTTGGGGTTGGCAGCCATGACACTTGTGAAAATTTAACAACGTACGTGACCTATCGAGCTTGCGTAGATTTACGCTGATATTTACGCAAAACGTAAAGTTACGTTGTTTAGTGAAACGGTCTTTCCAGTCAAATCCTGGCGTACGCAAAAACTTACGACAATTTCTTGCGTACGTTGCTTTGTGAAACGGGCCCCTGATCTCAGCCTAACAATTGTAACCTGTTCTGGCCTGTCAAGCTGGTGACAAGCACTCTTCTATGGTTTGGGCCTCATCAGAGCTTTGATAATGGCTACTTTCTCAAAGTAGCTTACACTGGTGTTGGTTTGTTCAGACTCTGTTCCTTGTTTTGCCAACTTGTCTGCCTTTTCGTTACCAAGAATTCCACAATGTGCAGGAATTCACTGGATCGCAACTCTGCAGGCAGTGTTGAGTTGGTGAAGTGCTCTGGCTAGCTGGGGTAGCTTTCTGTTTGTCAGGGCCTGGATAACCGACTGAGAGTCTGTGAGAAAGACGACACAAGAGCTTTCATCTACCATGTTTTCAACTTTCGAAATGGCTGTCAAAATTGCTTCAGACTCTGCTCTATAATTGCTGCAATTAACTCGTGTTGATACACCGGCCGTTTCGGTACAGCCATCTGGGCATTGAATGAGAACACCAGCTTCACCGTCTTTGACAGCATCAGTTGCTGAGCCATCTGTATAGACATGGATCCATTTTTCTAGGGGATACTCATCATTGATCATGGCTAGAGTGTGGACTTTTCTAGTGTTGTCATCTTCATCCTTCTTCTTGTCTAAGTTTGGATCGCTTGTGCAAATTTCAATTGTAGACAGCTCACTGCTACTGTCGCAGAAATCTGTAAAGCCTGTTTTACCCAAATATGTGGTTTCAATACTGAGGGGTGTATGCTTCTGTTTGAGCGTATTGGCCTCATGAACGAAACTCCTGCGTTTGAGTCTGGTTTTTTTGTAAGGCCTTGCAGTCTGTCTCTCATGGTGTGTTTTGGCAGACACTCGTACTTTTGAGATTGTAGCATGATCTTTGTGTTTCTCCTGTCTTGTAAATGCTGTGTCCCAGTGATTTGTTCCATGAATTTGATTGGGGTGGATCTAGTAGAAATCTATTGCATATGAACTGTACATACTTAGATAAAACGATGCGATGAACGTCGATGAGTTTGATATCTATTACATACATGTATGTACATTGTTATAATACATATAACTTAAACCAATCGAGTCAAGCAACATTACAATTCCTAGATAGAAGATTAATATAAACATCATCTTTATCTTTCATGTAAGGAATTTGTTCGTTAGAGAAGTAGCTGTTTTATTTAGCCGGATTAAGTTCTTAATAAATTGATATTCTTCGTTTTACATGAAGGGGATTTCTTCCTAATTCACCGTAAACAGATGCGGTGGGCGTTTACTTTCTTACACAAATAATCTTTAAAAAAAATCAAAGGTTTCATTTCTACATCATCAGCTTTGTGAAAACCCCAAACTTCGGCCGCGTATATCATAATTGGTAAACTAGTGAGTCAAATATTTACAGTTTCTTTTAAATGTTGAATTAAGTTGATAAAGGGATGTATTTGGTGCAAAATGTGCCTTAGAGGCCTGTTAAATTTTTTCTATGTAAAGAGTTATCTATTGTTGTAAGACAATATGACAGCTAGATAAGTAAAATCTGTAACATATTTAAGATTTGAATCATTATATGATAATTCTTGATCCGGACTTGGACGCATATTTTGGCAAATCATTACTACGGTCTTATCTGTTTTAACTGTAAGACTCCATTGACCACAATATGTTTTGAGGATATCTAAAGGAAGTGACAACCCTTCTTTTGAACATAAAAAAAGTGCAGTGTCATAGCAAAAAGTAATAAAATCAGTTTTAGATCATCTAAGGTGAAATAATCATTTGTATTAGATATGATAATCACTAATAAACAATGTATATATAGACGAGGTAACACCGGTTCCCTCTGTTTAAGCACTTTAAAACTCACAAAACATTTCACTAATATCAACAGTTGACAACATCATGTGTCTATTACTAACTTTTACATCTACGTAAATTACTCTTAGTAAATTGGCTGGTTTTGTAGATGTTCAAAGGTACATCAGTTTAAACCACAACCATCTATCTTTTTAAGATGTCGAGAAAGGATATGATATTAACGATATGGATTGCTGCAAGTCTTCTTACCGTTGTTAATACGGCGACGACAACAACAGTCGCAGGAACAACTACCGCAGCAGGAACAACGACTACTGCGGCACCAACAACAACTACTGCAGCACCAGCAACAACAACTACTGGGGCACCAACAACAACTACTGCAGCACCAACAACAACTACCGGTGCACCAACAACAACCACTGCGGCACCAACAACAACTACTGTAGCACCAACAACAACTACTGCGGCACCAACAACTACTGCGGCACCAACAACTACTGTGGCACCAACAACTACTGCGGCACCAATAACAACCACTACCACACCAACAACGACTACTGGAGCACCAACAACAACTACTGCCGCACCAACGACAACTACACCCGCACCAACTACAACAACCGCCGCACCAACAACAACTACTACGGCACCAACAACAACTACTGCGGCACCAACAACAACTACTGCCGCACCAACAACAACTACTGCCGCACCAACAACAACAACAACAACCGCGGCACCAACAACAACTACCGCCGCACCAACAACAACTACCGCTGCACCTACAACAACCACTACAGCACCAACAACAACGGCTGCGGTAACAACAACTACTGCATCACCAACAACAACTACCACCGCACCAACAACAACCACTGCAGCACCAACAACAACTACTGCGGCACCAACAACAACTACTGCCACACCTACAACAGCTACTGCCGCACCTACAATAACAACTGCCGCACCAACAACAACTACTGCCGCACCTACAACAACTACTGCAGCACCAACAACGACTACTGCCGCAGAAACAACAACTACCGCCGCACAAACAACGACTACTGCCGCACCAACAACAACTACTGCGGCACCAACAACAACAACTGCTGCACCAACAACAACTACCGCCGCACCAATAACGACTACCGCCGCACCAACAACAACTACTGCTGCACCAACAACAACTACTGCCGCACCAACAACAACAACTGCTGCACCAACAACAACTACCGCCGCACCAATAACGACTACCGCCGCACCAACAACAACTACTGCTGCACCAACAACAACTACTGCCGCACCAACAACAACTACCGCCGCACCAACAACGACTACTGCCGCACCAACAACAACTACTGCGGCACCAACAACAACTACTGCGGCACCACCAACAACCATCGCCGCACCAACAACAACTACTGCCGCACCTACAACAACAACTGCCGCACCTACAACAACTACTGCCGCACCAACAACGACTACTGCCGCAGCAACAACAACTACCGCCGCACCAATAACGACTACTGCGGCACCAACAACAACTACTGCGGCACCAACAACAACCACCGCCGCACCAACAACAACTACTGCCGCACCAACAACAACTACTGCGGCACCAACAACAACTACTGCAGCACCAACAACAACTACCGCCGCACAAACAACAACTACCGCCACACCAACAACAACTACTGCCGCACAAACAACAACTACTGCGGCACCAACAACAACTACTGCAGCACCAACAACAACTACCGCCGCACCAACAACAACAACTGCGGCACCAACAACAACTACTGCAGCACCAACAACAACTACCGCCACACCAACAACAACAACTGCTGCACCAACAACAACTACCGCCGCACCAATAACGACTACTGCCGCACCAACAACAACTACTGCTGCACCAACAACAACTACTGCTGCACCAACAACAACTACTGCCGCACCAACAACAACTACCGCCGCACCAACAACGACTACTGCCGCACCAACAACAACTACTGCGGCACCAACAACAACTACTGCGGCACCAACAACAACCACCGCCGCACCAACAACAACTACTGCCGCACCTACAACAACAACCGCCGCACCAACAACAACTACTGCCGCACCTACAACAACCACCGCCGCACCAACAACGACTACTGCCGCAGCAACAACAACTACTGCCGCACCAACAACGACTACTGCGGCACCAACAACAACTACTGCGGCACCAACAACAACTACTGCGGCACCAACAACAACCACCGCCGCACCAACAACAACTACTGCGGCACCATCAACAACTACTGCGGCACCAACAACAACCACCGCCGCACCAACAACAACTACTGCAGCACCAACAACAACTACTGCAGCACCTACAACAACTACTGCAGCACCAACAACAACTACTGCAGCACCAATAACAACTACCGCCGCACCAACAACAACTACCGCCGCACCAACAACAACAACTGCAGCACCGACAACGACTACTGCCGCACCAACAACAACTACTGCAGCACCAACAACAACTACCGCCGCAACAACAACAACTACCGCCACACCAACAACAACTACTGCAGCACCAACAACAACTACCGCAGCACCAACAACAACTACTGCAGCACCAACAACAACTACTGCAGCACCAACAACAACTACTGCAGCACCAACAACAACTACCGCCGTACCAACAACAACTACCGCCACACCAACAACAACTACTGCAGCACCAACAACAACTACTGCCGCACCAACAACTACTACTGCGGCACCAACAACAACTACTGCGGCACCAACAACAACTACTGCAGCACCAACAACAACTACCGTCGCACCAACAACAACTACCGCCACACCACCAACAACAACTGCAGCACCAACAACAACTACTGCAGCACCAACAACAACTACTGCCGCACCAACAACAACTACTGCCGCACCAACAACAACTACTGCGGCACCAACAACAACTACTGCGGCACCAACAACAACTACTGCAGCACCAACAACAACCACCGCCGCACCAACAACAACTACTGCCGCACCTACAACAACTACTGCAGCGCCAACAACAACTACTGCCGCACCAACAACAACTACTGCAGCACCACCAACAACTACCGCCGCACCCACAACAACTACCGCCACACCAACAACAACTACTGCAGCACCAACAACAACTACTGCAGCACCAACAACAACTGCTGCTGCACCAACAACAACTACTGCGGCACCAACAACAACTACTGCGGCACCAACAACAACTATTGCGGCACCAACAACAACTACTGCGGCACCAACAACAACCACCGCCGCACCAACAACAACTACTGCCGCACCTACAACAACTACTGCAGCACCAACAACGACTACTGCCGCAGCAACAACAACTACTGCCGCACCAACAACGACTACTGCGGCACCAACAACAACTACTGCAGCACCAACAACAACTACTGCAGCACCTACAACAACTACTGCGGCACCAACAACAACTACTGCAGCACCAACAACAACTACCGCCGCACCACCAACAACAACAACTGCAGCACCAACAACGACTACTGCCGCACCAACAACAACTACTGCAGCACCAACAACAACTACCGCCGCACCAACAACAACTACCGCCACACCAACAACTACAACTGCAGCACCCACAACGACTACTGCCGCACCAACAACAACTACCGACGCACCAACAACAACTACCGCCGCACCAACAACAACTACTGCGGCACCAACAACAACTACTGTGGCACCAACAACAACTACCGCCGCACCAACAACAACTACTGCGGCACCAACAACAACTACTGCAGCACCAACAACAACTACCGCCGCACAAACAACTACTGCAGCACCAACAACAACTACTGCCGCACCAACAACAACTACTGCAGCACCAACAACTACTGCGGCACCAACAACAACTACCGCCGCACCACCAACAACAACTGCAGCACCAACAACGACTACTGCCGCACCAACAACAACTACCGCCGCACCAACAACAACTACTGCAGCACCAACAACAACTACTGTAGCACCAACAACAACCACTGCGGCACCAACTACAACCACTACGGCACCTACAACAACTACTGCGGCACCAACAACAACTACCGTCGCACCTACAACAACTACTGCAGCACCAACAACAACTACTGTGGCACCAATTACAACCACTGCGGCACCAACAACAACTACCGTCGCACCTACAACAACTACTGCAGCACCAACAACGACTACTGCCGCACCAACAACAACTTCCGCCGCACCAATAACAACTACCGCAGCACCACCAACTACTACCGCCGCACCAGCAACAACTACTGCAGCAGCAACAACAACGGCCGCAGGAACCACAACGGCTGGAGCAACATCAACGGCCGCGGTAACAACAACGGCTGGAGCAACAACAACTGCTGCAGCACCATCAACGGCCGCGGTAACAACAACGACCGCAGCAACAACAACAGCCGGAGGAACAACAACGGTCACGGCAACTACAACGGCCGCGGTTACAACAACGGCTGGAGCAACAACAACGGCTGGAGCAACAACAACGGTCGAAGCAACAACAACAGCCGGAGGAACAACAACGGCCGCAGCAACAACAACAACCGGAGGAACAGCAACTGCAGCAACAACAACAACGGCCGCAGGAACAACAACGGCTGCAGGAACAACGACGGCCCCTGGAACAACAACGGATGCAGCAACCACAACGGCTGGAGCAACAACAACGGCCGCAGGAACAACAACGGCCGCGGCAACAACAACGGTTGCAGGAACAACAACGGCTGGAGCAACAACAACGGCCGCAGGAACAACAATAGCCGCAGTAACAACAACGGCTGCAGGAACAGCAACGACCGCGGCAACAACAACGGCCGGAGCAACAACAACGGCCGCGCCAACAACAACAATCGCAGGAACAACAACGGCCGCGGCAACAACAACTGCTGCAGGAACAACAACGGCCGCAGGAACAACAACGACTGCAGGAACAACAACAGCCCAAGCAACAACGGCTGCAGCAACCACAACGGCAGCAGCAACAACAACCGCCCCGGGAACAACAACAGCCCCCGGAACAACAACGGCTGCAGCAACAACAGCCCCGGGAACAACAACGGCTGCAGCAACAACAACAACAGCACCGGGAACAACAACAGCTCCGGGAACAACAACAGTTGCAGCAACAACAACCGCTCCTAATACTGACAGATTTCATGACTTTACCTCAACAACCAACTATGCCCTTGTATCTGGGTTACATTCGTCTTTATACGTCCCCGGGATGTCGCTGCCTGTGTCCGCTGTTAGCAATGGGAATTCTATCGTGTATGCCAACTCAATATACGTAAGTCCACTTCAAGAATTCCGTTTTGACCCTTTCCCAAACAATAACGACATTTGCCCATTTTGTTGCAGACGACTTTAGAAAACATTGAAGGAAGAGGAGAAATTGCTCGTGACGAGCAATTTTTCCCTTTCCCACAATGTTTTCTGGCCTATCAGAAGATTATTTTTCAATTCCATCACATTTTGAAATTTCGTCTGCAAACTCTTTCAATTTGGGACAGTCGAAAACGTGTTGTTTGGGAAAGGGTTAAGTCGCTATCAATTTATTTCGTATCGTTCTTGCCTTTTCTCGCCAGGCCATGCACAGTTGTCTGTCCTCTGAATATCTAAATACGTTACGAAGAGTTTTAGTGAGGAAAGACGAATCAAGACGAATAATGCAGGTTGTTATGTATTAGAGATCAATGTGTTGATGCGGCGTTCAACTTAATTAAAAGAAGAAGAACTTGCTCTGGTGTTAATATACTACGGAAAATACTTATTTCAGCCTTTCTTTTTTTTGAAAAAACATTCGTCACTTGGAATGCCAGCGAATTCGGAAGCGCTTTGGTAAATCAATGACTTGATTCTGAGCTGTACGGGTTTTCACACCGTTTCAACAATACTCAGTTATACAAAGTCTAAAAACCAATCAGATTTCAAGTTCTGTATTTAACACATGATCACGGAGAACCACTCCCATTTCAATTAGACATATCGAAAATGCCCATGTTAGGAATTATTGTACGGCATTGGAAGGAGAAGCGTTTAAGACATTTTTAGACATTTTTTCAACTTGAAGCAGACAAGTTTAGAAAAGCTTTGTAAACATATGAAAAACGTCTAAATTCTGCTGTTGTGATATGTGAACAGATCGAAAGATAATTGTGACAAATGGTAAAAATGCTTGTTACAAGTAATTTCTCCTTTTGCCACAATGCTTTTTAAAAGTCACCTGCTACAAGACGCAAAATGTGGCGTAAGTGGTAATGTGTTAACAATATAAACAATATAATAATAATCATTTGTATTGAAAAGGAATGACAACTCTGGATTTAGATTTATAACCTGGTCCCCGTTTTGAGTTCATTTGTGTGCATTGAAAGGACAGGTTACTCAGAATAAACTCTTTTCCCATTCAAGGCAACCCGATCCGGAAACCTTGTACTGACGTCACTCTTTTCGGCAAACCCCGGAGACCTCCGAGCGCATCCGAACCCTCCCGAAGCCGGCACGGACATTTCGTTCGGCGCCAACGAAGTTTGTGTACTGTCGTCTTATTGGACTGATATGCAGGCTTCTACCCAATCGGTACGTGCATAAATATTTCAATCGCTCCAAATTGTCCATTTTCCACCCATTTGACTGACATTTAATGACATGGCTGGATCATCGTAACAAAAGGAAAGTTCAAAGGATATTGATAAATAACATTTTAGCAACAATTTTCATTAATGACATTTTGCAAACTTCTCACAGTAATCTACCCTTGCTACGCTGAAGCGATCACTGCCAAAACAAGATTTTCATCCAGATTTGGATTAACTTTTAATGATGTTTTTTCTGCTTTTTTTTTTATTTTATTTTATCATGAGTTACCTGATATACTAATTCATTTAGATCGAGTAATAATGTCTACTTGTGTCTATTTCTGACAGGTCCAATAAAAGTAAATATTTCGTTCTCTTTACAAAGAAAGCACAAATGGATGTTTTGGGGTCTCGCCGCCATCTTTTAACACCATTTTATTTTCTAAGCAGATGGTAATGTGACATTTGTGGTGGCAGTGATGGATCTAATAAAGACAGATCACGGTGTGGTGTTATAACTTTCGGCTGTTTTTCGTTTCAGGACTCGGGCGTTTATGTCAAAGCAGTGAGCAGGGCCACAAACCAGGCGGCTCTAACAGACATAGTTAACAAAGCCCTTGCTCAGTTCGTCCCGTCATCATTCGTACCCGAATACGCTTTTATTGCCGTCTGGAACAAGATGAAGAAGACCTCAGATGTTAAGGTAAGTAGCGAAGTTGTATTGGGGCCAAAAGGAACACCCAACCATTGCGTAAACTGGTTTCCCGCTGTCTACTGGCTCCATTTTGTTCAAGATGAGAGACCGGTTCCCAGCCAGCCCGTTACGCAGATCTTGGTTATACTCGGGTCAGATCCCGTGCGTATACCGCGCCCTAGTACGGGGTAACGTCATAGCTAACGTTGTTTCTGCGGATGAAAGAAGACACCCGTTTAAAAAAAAATGATGAATATTTCAGAGGTATGACTTTTGTTCCGACCATGTTTAAGATTTTCTTAGACGCGATGTTACTCTTGACTTGGTATTTACGTTAATGAGGAATTCTTTCGTACGAACATTTGTGAGACAGACCCGCTATCCCAGGCCTAGCGGTTAGTGAATGGAATTTGAAATCACATGGCCTCTCTACGTGTGAGTTCAAATCCAAATGATGATATTTGGATTTTCATGAGAGGTAGTCTCCAGGCTGACTTAAGGGATACCGATGGTTCTACCCGGCTTGACCAGCCCTTATGGGCAGTTGAGCATAGGGTCATCCCTTATCATTAAGGGTCGAGCATTGCACCACGACTGTGATAATGTTTACGCGATGTAAAAACCCATTTAAACAACTTTGGACGAGAACGAACTATACCATAGAATGATAATAGGTACAAAACAATCGATATGTTTGCGAACATACTGTGAGTGTTGTAAACCTTTTTTTCCCTTTCGGGAGATTTGAAATCAGCATGACTAAACGAGAGTTTGATCTTTATAAGCAAATTCTCTGTTTGTCATTATGACTTCAAAGCACGTGAATATTATTTCTTTTTTATGCTGAAGAAGGCTGGATAATTTATCATTACTGGTTATATAACACTTTCAACCAGTTTTAAATCGTTGTTTTATTGAAACTGTAGGAACTTGTGGAAAAGGTTGTTAATTAAGTAACGGGTAATTTCCCTATCATCTAAGGTATACTAAGACACCATCTTCTAATCTATAATTCATGGTAGATCGGGATACAAGAGCGAAGCTGCGTCGGACGAAAAGAGGGAGTAGCGTAGCCATTTTTTTATATCCTTTTTTTATATTTTTTTTTTATCTATTTCATTAATTTTGTCGCATACTTTCGTTTAGGGTTTAACGTAGTTTCATCAACTTTTCAGATAGCTCGCTGTAACACGTGATTTATCCAGATTGAGCTATTGACAAATACTTGGCTAGACAAAAACTAGTCATAAACTCATACGTATTAACATTGGAAAATCCATGGCAGTTCATGTTTGATCGAAGCTTTCATGGCCAAATATGACTTATAGAGATGTCATTGATAGACTTGTACGGAATAGTCTTCCGAATATGTCACAAAAAGACCTAAACACCAATTTTATAAGGTACTTGGTTATATATGCATAATAATTTTGAAAGCTATTCGCCTAAAACGTTTCCTCAAGTGAATGTTGAATACCGATTCATACAGTCCATAATGACCCAATCTTTACCCATATAGTGCTAGAACCGACTTCATGCCTATGCAAACAGGTTAGATCCAGGCCAGCCACCAAGTAAATTGGCGGCTGGCCTGTGATCTTACCTGTTTGCTACTCTGAGTATCTCTCCTCGACAAAATTAATCACAGATATCTAAAGTTTTGAAACAGACGGCACAAAAATTTATTGTTAGAAAACTACCTAGCGTTCTGAGGGTTAAGTTTATTCCAAAATTCTAGTACATGTATATAGTAGCTGTCAACGTTCTTTCATCAAAACAGTTAAGTATTTTCCAACATTTTAACACTAACTTATCGATCAACAACAAAAAATCCGTTTGGATACGGAAGGTTAAAGTCAGGACGAGACGATGTTGAACGTACCGACTCGTGTGTGACAGCACTCTAAGTAGATCATTGAGAAGGTTGAGAAGGTGTTTATACCCTATTTTTGCAAAGTTTCTTTTGTTTCGAATCAAGACCTCGAATCTTGCACTATCAAAGGCGGGTCAGCCTCGATTTGGAATCGTTACGAGATGGCGCGGCGCGTTGTTGACAACGCCATGACAACAGTAACTGTTTACAGGTCCTAAAATGGCTAATGGCTATCACGCACTCCTCTTGGCCCTGGCAAACGCGTTTACCCCCTACCTTCCATCCAAATTAACCTTTTGTTAATTCGATAACGCCAAGTAGATTTCTGAATGGTTATGTCGGATTTACTTTTAACTCGTTATAGAACTATTTTTGCTACAGTTCCAAAACGAAAGAGTTCGATTTGTGAGCCAGCGAAGATCAAACTCCAAATGAAATGGTATAATATTTCATAAGTATGGTAAAAAAAACTTTTAGAACTCGCTTTTAATCAAACAACGCATGTTTTAGTTGATAAATCAGTTAAAAAGAAATTTGAAGTAAGTTGTTCCCCTTGTGGAATAGAAATGAATATTGACTATTTTTGGTAGCCTTTGACTGTACCCGATTATTAAAAAGACAAAAAGACAGACAATTGAATGCTAAACAATCGATTATTCGTTGCATATCCCCAATAACCCACTCACCCACCCCAACATACATACAAAGGATTTAAAATGAGACATATCGTTATATGAGTCATTTTTCTTTACCAACAATAGTAGCCACGATAGTTCGAAACGAACGCATCAAGTCCCGGCGGTGTTTGATAACAGCGAAAAACTTATCGAAAATAGCTCATAGCGTATAGATTATATCCATGTACGAGTATATCGAGCGATTGTTACATATTTCCTCTGAAAACACGTTGCAGGGCAAGAGAAAGGGATAAATGTGACATTTATTAAATCGGTTTTCGTTTTATTTTCATTTTGCAGACTGTGTCGTTCCAATCGATTCTCATCACAGACTACCTAACGACGTATTACGTCACAATCCACCAAAACGGCAGTCCCGGGTTCGACATTCCGCTCAGCCCCACCGTGAACGTAAATCCGGTACGAGTCGGATTCGCCTGCAAGACCGGAAGTAAATACGAATACGATTACTCGCAGCTTCCATTCAGCAACGTTGCTAATAAGGCACTGATCGATAAAATGGAGAACGTATATCCGGTCTACAGCAGCTTTGCAACGACGCCGGCAACGCTAGTTTCCCGATGGAAAACTTCCGGTCAAATCACCTATGGCAACGCCGTGAGTGCAAGCTCCGTCCCGGCGTATGCTCAGAGAGGAGTCTTCCCGTACGTTCTCTACAGCGTGACGTCACATCCCGTGTTGCAGTGCAGAAGTTGGATAGGCGGCGCGACGGCTATCAGTAATGTGGACAAGGCAAAGATGTGCCCGACAGCGCTCTCCCAAGCGTTCATCACTGGACAAAACACTCGGACATCTGGAAGTTATACCATTCTAACGCTAGCTCCACCCAATCCGTCGGGCGGTGAACGAATGCAATGCGTTTACAATACGGCAGACGGGTTGTTTGCTTCTGGACTTCCTTTGGCGGATGGTTTAAACATTTATAGGTAAACAACTACACCAGTCCGCACTATTTTTTTCAAGATCTGGCCTTTTCTTTCAATATTTAGCTATTTCTTTCAAGATTTACCATTTTCTTTCAACATTTAGAATTCCTTTTTTACCAAGCAACAATTATGGGTTTTGTTGCTGAACAAAAAGTCTTCAAAGATATTGCAACCCGTTCCTTAAATATGTTAGTCTATATTCGAAGCTTTCTTGTAAGGCATATTTCTTATCAAAATGTGTATCGTTTTATTCAAAGTACAATAAGCCTGTCTTTCCATACCATAGTTCACGTAATTGGGCCATTGACCAACCAAATACCTCTTAAACTTGTCGATCGTTTTCAATTAAAGTACTTTTAACCCGGTTGTATAGGAGTCGGTGACAAAACAGCAATTTCAAACTATTGACCAAGGAAACAAGAAGTCAATACTAACTATCTTTATAGGAGTATATTTGTGATTTTGTCTGGTTTTATTTTTATCTATACCATTTACCCTTAGGATGCTTCGTCGTTTTTTCAAAAATAGGGTGTTTTGTCGTCTGCGTTCCAAAACCTTAACCTTTGTTTAATTTTGATGAGGAAAGATACTTACAGGAGCAAACAGGTTAGATCACCGGCCACACGCCAATTTACATGGCGGCTGGTCTGGATCCAACCTGTTTGCATATAAGTTTCCGGTCCCAGCACTATAAGGGTTAATGAAATTTTGTTTAAAGCAATCTTCTATTTACAGTTTGCATATCGGGAACGGATTGACGAACGCGGACTATTTAGCGGAGCGGACGGCGTACACCCACTGCTGCGCGGAGGGATTTTTCTTAACGTCGAGCGATCCTTGCGCGGAGTACAAGACCCTGAGACCAGAATGCACCTCGGCATTATTTGTGGCGGGCTCTGCAGGTATAGATCCATGCCTGTCTTATCACCAAACATAATCAGTGTCAGGGCTTCGAGTCTCAACCGTCATTTTTCGTCTGTCTTAATCCTGTATCAGAATTAGCCGGATGTCCTGTAGCCTGGAGGCCTGGCCCATGCTTACCCGTACTAGTTCGCGGTATACGAACGGGCCAGGCTCCAGACTAGATGTCCTGGCCCATGCATACCCGCACTAGTTCGCGGTATACTAACGGGCCAGGCTCCAGGCTAGATGTCCTGGCCCATGCATACCCACATTACTTTAATGCAGGGTATGCACACGGGCCAGAACCCCAGGCTATATCGCTTGTACTCTTTTATTTTAAAGACCTAATAATAAAATATTAATTATTTGGTTGTATATAACATATATCGTTCCTCAGATTAGGAACCTCAATTATGAGGTAGATGTTGGGCATATTATTACATAAAATGCACAAGTTGAAAAGTTTCAACAGAGTATACACTGAGCTCTGGATGACGTCACCAATATATGAGATGTTTCATGTAAAGAAGGCTGGAATCTTTTTGAAAATAGTCCTGAAGTCCCGTCACCGTGTGCTCAAATCTAGTGAGTAGGCCTACGTTGGTTTAACGCCATTCCAACAATGTTCATGCGCATCGCGCCGTAGGTTTAAAAAAGGGCGTGGATTGGATTCCTATGAATAATGGCAGAGACATAGATAACATCTATGTCTCTGATAATGGGATCCACACTGTGGCCAATTTCTGTTTCTTATCTCTGATCCTTTATTGTTGGTTGTTGAAACTCATAGGAATTTTCCCGACGATTCCAATGGCTTCATACAGAAAATAACTTCGCGTGATATCTGTTTTGAAATAATGCATGCATATTTACAATAATATAGTTACCGTGTTCTGTTCTGTCGCAATCTTCTATGCAGAGTTATCTTCCCCTCACGGATACTACTTAAGATAAATGTGGGAGCGTAGCGGGAACCAATTTACTCGGGTAGAGATCGGTTCTGTCGGTGGCGAACCAGATACATAACTGGTTCCCCTATGTCTGCTGGCTCCACTATATTCCAAAAGATAGATGAGAGACCAGTTCCCAGTCTAACCAAATATCAGTCAAACGACTTCGTGTTTACTCTGAAGCAGCCAAAAGGTTGGAAAACGACACTGTGATTAAATGAAAATTTCTTATTTCATCCAACTTTAGCTTCTCATAGAGGCCTGTCTTGGATGATAAAAGGTAGATCAATATGAGTTGTTTTTCAATCGGTCATACGCTACGTATTACCTAAAGGTATGAAAGGAACCGCCGAATAAACAATCAAATTTTAGCTCTCTAAAAAGGAGAACAAAACACATTCGAGGGGAAAATATTTTCACAATAATTTCAAAATCATCGAGGAGTAATTCGTTAGTCCTGTCTCGAACTATCAGCATAACAGAAGATGCTCTTTGCGTTTTGGGTATATAAAGGGAAAGAAATACAGGAAAGTCGATAAATAAAGCAAAGTATTCTCTTTCATTTTACACACGGCTTCGTGAATTTGGAGGGAAACGGCAAAAAATAATTTCCGATGATGTATCAATGTATCTTGTACGTCTTGTAGGAATCCTTAAATTTTAACATCATCTCTTTCGCTATTTCTTAACTTTTATATAGGACAAGTTATTTTTGTTTCATTTGATTAAAATGAATTGGACCAGCAGCGCCTTGTAAGTTGCTTCCTCTGTTATTTTTTTCAAGGATGATTGCTAGAAGGAACACTATCACTAAGGTTGTCAAATTAGAAATAGCAAGTCCTAAGTTTTATTATTAAACCATTATATCTTTTTTAATCTTATCAATATTTGTCTTGCAATGATTGTGTAGGAAGCTTGTTAATTCTGTTCTCAATGACTGCCATTGTGTTTGTTGTATTTACTTTAAGAAAACCTGGCTGTAATTCATTACAAATTGTATTGATTTATTGCATGGGTAAGAGTGTTCAGAATTATTCCTGAATATTAGATTTTTGATATTTTTTGTTCCTATATATAACGCAACAGCAAACATGCCTTTTCAGGATAATGAACTACAGATTTCAGGTTTTTGAAATTCTTCATCTTTCACCCATGTTATTGTTTTGTTTTCAAGCCGGAGCCAATGGAGACCCTCATTTTCAAACTCTCGATGGGCTTACCTTCACGTTCAATGGCTTGGGAGAGTATGTCATCAGTAAAACGCCGACTTTCGAGTTTCAAGCCCGGACTGCCCGGATCACAACTGATGGAGTTCTCAGTGATGCCACCGTCTTTGTAGCTGTTGCTGCTCAGAGAAAAGTGAATAATGGAGATGTTGTAGAAATGAGGTTGAACTCAAATGATGTTGGTAAGAATTTAACAACGATCATAAGAGTTTAGATTTTTAGTTAGTAGTCACTCACTGTAAAGAAAAAAACCCAACTATTACTGTATAGTATTTGAACAAAATTCTAAGAAAGTGAAAGTTATCTTGTAAACTATTTAACATCTAAATAGACTTTGAGAATATTGCTACATAACTAAAACACACTCTTATTGATTAAGTACTAATAATAGGTAAATGAACTCTCTTGGGAAACAAGACTTATATAATAAGGTGACTGTCAATTCAATCAACAACTCTACTACAGGTCATTACATATGCCTCAACGAGTGTTATTCAGAAATTGTTTTGGGATTAATTGTGTTGGGTCCTGCGTGGCCCAGTGGCTAAGATGTCGGACTTAAAACTCTGGGTCCTGTGTTCGAGCCCCATCGACACATGGTTTTGTGGCCTTTGGCAAGTTACCTTAGAGCCCTAGTACTGGTGAACCAGGAAAGCTGTAACATAACTGAAAACTGTTCACACAGCAATAGACACCATACAAACTAATTGTTTGTTGAAAACAAGTATATAGGAAGGGAGAAGTCAAAGTCCATTTTTAATTGATTTATAAATTCTAACAAAGGGTCTTCAGATAGTTTGCATGGTATACTTTCTATTGTTGCATCACATCACATGTTATCATTCCATTCTTGTTCCATAACAGACATATTAGTGAACGGTGTCCTACAGACTATAGACTTCACCAGTTTCCCGAACGGTAAAATGTACAATGGCGTAACACTGGAGAAGACCACAGACGATGGAAAGGTTGTTTACAGGATTGTGTTTGACTCAATAGCAATCAATGTGTCTCCATCAGCAACCCTCTTGTCCATCTCAATGGCTCTTACATCAGATTGGAAAGGAATTTTAACAGGTAAATTTAGCTCCCTTACTTTCATTACCTGTGATTTTTCCCTTAAACGTTTAGTACCGTAAAACGAACCCATTCCAAATCAAGTTGACTGACTATTTTTCCCAATTTCCCAATACAGCTTATGCTTGTATTTAGTTATTCCTGAGAAAATCCCAATTTAAGAAAAAAAACCTCAATTTGTTTAGTACCAGATGCATTCCTAGAACTTAATTAAAAAAGCTGATAACACCTCATTTTTCTGCATCTGCAGTATATTATCAATACAATCAGTTTGACAAGTGGATAGATTGCTCATGTGGATAAATACCCCATGATGGGCAGTTTATCCTTCACTGCAACTTTTCTTATGCAATACCAAAAAGAAAGAGTTAAATCAATATGATTTGTTTGATGTATACTTAAGAAACAACAAATGTTGTGAACACTCATATTGGGTTAAACATGTAAACTAATGTTTTCTTAAACGCATTATCTGTTAACATAGCAACATAAATATTGACTTGTAAAAATAGTATGATGGATGTTAGTCAAGATATCCATATTGAAAAACTTTGCCTTACTAAATTTCATCATCATGCTATTTATATCTTTATAACAAAACAAAAATTTGACTAAAACAAATTTCTTTTGCTAAGAATTCCTTTGCTGTGACAACTGATATATAGAAATAGATAAAATAAACTTGTTTCCAGTCAACCCTAACCTTTGACATGTGTAAGTGTTAAATTAAATTCATCCATTTTTAACATTGGGCCATTTGTGGTAATAAGTGAACCAAACCCTTCGTTTTTCATTTCAGGTCTCATGGGCAACTACAATGATGATAGAACTGATGAGTTCATCAAGCCTGATTCCACCAACATTGGCGATTCTACGACATTTAATGAAGAGCAAATCTTCAATCTTTATGGAAACTTTTGTGAGTTCTTGATTTCTACCTTGCTGCACACATACTCTTTTTAAATGTTTGCTAGGTAATTGGCATATAATTTTATATCTGTGTCTTTTACAAGTTGCATTAAAAAAGAAATTTCCATAAAAACTTTTGTACATGTTTGTACTCAATTGAATTGTCTTTTAATCAAGATTTAGATGAGTACCAATAGGATAGTGTAATATACTTGAGAGCAGATATAATGCAAGTGTTGGGAATAACCCATTTATCGTCTCCAAGAAACAGACATTGCATCATTTCTTAAATTACCCCCCATACAGTAATGGAACTTTTGACAGGTCATAATTGAATGCAATAGCACTATATATGACATTAGCTAGAAACCATTGTAGTTTTGAGGTCTTCTGAAGTAGCAATGGCAAAGTAGGGTCTTATGTCGATCATTCAAAAAGGATAGGAGAGGAGTAAGTCTAAAGTCTAAAAATCTATCTCACCAACAAGGTAAACAAGGTAATCATAACAACTTCCAAGACAATGACTGTCAAACTGCATAATTATGAATCTTATTGTAAAACTTATCATAAATGATTGGGGCATATTCATATTTTAATGTTTAAGGGCGTGTCGCAGAGGCAGACTCACTGTTCACCTATTCAGGTGCCACCACTTACCAGTCAGTGAACGACGCCTCATTTAATCCCACCTTCTTCAATGCCGATCTAACAGTCATGTTTCCTGACTCCGCCAAGAGAGCGCAGGCCATTAGCATATGTTACCCTGGCAACACAGCTGATCCCAATCCAACATTACGGAGTCAGTGCTATTTCGACTTTGCTGTGCTGGACGATGCAACTTTGGCGCGGAGTACCTCGGAGAATTTACAGAAAGTTGATGCAAGCAAAACAGCTTTGGGTAAGTGTTTATTTATTCATGATAATTGAAATACTGTCATGACAGTGTGAAATCTGAATATGGCATACACCACAGAGAATTTACAGAAAGTTGATGCAAGCAAAACAGCTTTGGGTGAGTGTTTATTTATTCATGATAATTGAAATATTGTCATTACGTTGTAAAAAGCTGAATACGAAATACACCTAGAATATTTATTCAATGGATTTTTTTTGTGACAGTCTTATAAGTTAAGACAAAAGCTAAGGCGGATACCAGGTGAAAAAGTCTGATTTTAGGAGTTCTTGACTTTCATTTGAAGGAAAGGAATAATACTAACACTACCAAGGAAGAACCTTTCAATTCTTTTCCAGACTCACTTACAGAAGGCTGATTATTCTACCCTGCTTGAACAGCCATTATGGCCAGTTGAGTATCATGTGTGTGGGTCTTTCTCCATCATTAAGAGTCAAGCATCACTACATTACTGAAATAATGCGATGTAAAACCCATATATAGATAAATGACTAAAGAATAAACTATTTTTCAACATGTCATGAGCATAAAAGAATTTCCTATGGTGCTTGTATCACATGATCTTCATATTCATTTATCTTTCTAGCCAATTTTGCTCCAACTCTTTCCAACGGAGATACACCATTAAATTTGATTGGAGGGAATTCAGAGTCATCGTTGATTACGCTACAAGCCAGCGACGCCAACGGTGATGCGGTGACGTTCTCTACGGTGACAGGAACTCCCTCTGGTGTGGCTGTTAGTTCGACGGGAGTTGTGTCGTTCACCGCGATCCCAACTTCGACTCCTTTCTCGATCAAGATCGCTGTTTCTGATGGTACCCTAGCGACTATATGGGAGCCAAAGATTAAATATTGTCATTGTCTGGTAAGTTGTCTGGCTTTAGTCATTCATCCATAGTCCCATAAAATTTTATCTCATTCATTTTACATCCATTGTGACGGAAGCTTGAAGCTTTTTAGATTCTTGCTAGGCTTAGTGGTTAAGTTGGTGGACTTAGAACTCAGAGGTCTCAGTTTTGAGCCCACTGACACCTCTGAATTCCTACCAGTGACCTTTGGCAAGTCACTTCAGAGCCCTAGTCTACTACTGGTGGATCCAGGAAAGCCGTTACATAACTGAAATATTGGTGATGTGGTGTTAAACACAATACAATTATTTTTTTGATTCACTCTCATTGACTTTATTCCTTGATACATAATCAGCACTCACATCATTACGTGGGTTAGTTTCGGCATTTTCTCCCCACAGCTAACAGGGATCAAATCCAGGACCCTTAATACTAGATGCTTATATGAATGCATAACACTGTTACTCTCGATCATTGAATTTTACCAAGTTTTTTGCCAAGTTAATATTTTTATTATACATTTTGTATCTCTGAACCTTTTAATATGGGTATACTCATAAGGACCATCTCTATGATAGGTTTCTGCTTTATGGCATAAAGAACTTCTTTGGCGTTTGCTTTTAATTTAGACCAGTCAAAAGTTCCCTTATGGGGGAATGTGTTCAGTGTTTCTTCATTTGTACTTGGAGTATGGTGTTTACCACCGTGCCAACGATTTTTCAGTTATGTTAGGGCTTTACAGGACCAACCAATTCTAGGCTAGGGCACTGAAGTGACTTGCCAAAGGACACTTTCACAAAACAAGAGGTGTTTGGGGCTCAAACTCGGGGCCCCCGACTTCTAAGTCCGCCGCCTTGAGCTCTGAATCACGAAGGACCCTGTCTTCATTTGTAGCAATTCTTAAATTGAAAATCAATCAGTTTTCCTCTTTTTATTATTTCAGAATGGTGGAACATGCAACTTTGATAATGAGCCAGTGGTTGAACAATTTACAATCATACCCTGTACATGTCAGGCGGGCTGGGAGGGACCGACATGTAATGTAGACATCGATGGATGTGCTGATAGCCCCTGTTTTCCAGGTAACAAAGTTTATCCATATTCGTGTGGGTTTTTTGTCCAACCTAAGTTACAATCAAACAATATATAAATGAGTTTTATTACAAAAGGCCAAGCATGCTCAAATTTGTCCTACTTTTTATTTTATTTTACCCACTGTTTTCATGAAAATAAATCTATTTTGAAGGTGTTATTTGTACTGATGTGCCAGTGTCCCAGATTGCGACCTTTCCAGCAGGATTCAAATGTGATGTGTGCCCAACCGGACTCCAAGGCAATGGCCAAAGTTGTGACGGTAAGATATAGCTGTTTATCTATATTTGTTTATTGGTATACTTATTTATCAATCAGACGTTTTTTTCACTCTGAGGGGAGAAATTTTAAACCTTTTCTACTGTATAGTAAAACTGGGTAATAAGGGAAAAAATCTTTCAGGTTTTTGCAAAGGGGAAAGAAAAACCCTGAGGTAAACTAATTTTTAGGGGAAAACTGCATATGGTTTTAAGAAAAATCCCTGGTATCTGTTATAATGTAAAAAAAACCCCTACCAACATATTCTACTTTACTCTACTCTTAATGGGAAACTCATACCAATGACACAATAATTTCCACCTAATTTCAAAAGAAAATTGTTTCCACCCAATATCAAAGGAAAATATAACATTGTGCATGATCATATTTGTCTTTTGTTGTTCTTTTCAATTTGGACCAGTGGCAAATTAATCCCATATATGGGGAAATGAGTTATCTTTTCCAGGGCTTTTTTTTCATTAAAGTGGGAAGAGCCTTATATAGCCTTCTAAGTTTGGGAAATAGTATCCATGAAATTGTTGCATAAGGAAACCAAAAAACTGGTTTGACTTTGAATTTTTGGGAAAACTGCATGATTTTAAAGACATTTCCGATTGGGAAGGTGACTTTTATAAACATAAGTTATATAGCCTGTTATTCTCATACCACCATTTGTTTATACTTTTCAGATATTGATGAATGCGCCAATACCACCCATCCTGCTTGTTCACAAATATGCACCAATGAAGTCGGAGGCTACACATGTTCGTGTAATAGCGGATATCTACTGGGAAAAGACCTCTCCACCTGTATAGGTAAGTACAGATGACATACCTAATCTAACAAATCAAGATCACAAAGGAATGAAATACACATGCTTTAATTTGTATCAAAACAGTTCTGATGAACTTGTCAAATAAATGATAATAAATACGAGGGTTGTTCGGAATTCTGTTATCAAAATAGGCGTATTTAGATAGAACTAAATAATTTAAGATGAATTTCAACATTTATGCTATAGATTCTAAAGAAAACATTGTAAGGTGGGTATAATGTCATATCTGTCTAAAATTCAGACTGATTTTTTCATCAAATCCAAACTTTCAATTGGTCTAATACAGTCGAAATCGGTCCAAAACCGATGAAATTCAACATGTTCCGTATCCTTGCATGTATGAACTCACTTTATGGCCATTTATCACTACGACATACTTACATTGACTTGCTTTATTTGCTTAAATTTTTGTTACAGTGATTTTGTGCTTTATACCTAATTTAATCAGTACAAGATTATAGTTAAATGTAAAGGTTATTTTATTATAGTGTCACCCCTATTGAAAGGGCCAGCCAGTTTTGGCTTATGAGATACTTTTCACTGATTATACCAAGTATAAAAGATTATCCATTAAAGGTTTTGTAAAATCAAGTTTCTATCACATCTATTTCAGACATTGACGAATGCGCCCTGGGAACAGATGATTGCGATACTGTAGCGACGTGTACAAACACTCCTGGTGGATTCACCTGCGCATGTAACGCTGGATATTCAACAACACTATCTGCCAAGCTGGGGCAATGTCAAGGTAAGATAATGGACCTTTAATTCCTCTTTTTAACCCTGATAGTGCTGGAACCGACTTCATGCTTATGCAAACATGTAAGATCCAGGCCATCCGCCAAATAAATTGGCGGCTGGCCTGTGATCCAACATGTTTGCTACTCTGGGTATCTATCCTCGCCAAAATTAAGCAGATATTTAAGATAATGAAAAGTAGACGACACAAAAATCTATTTTAAGAAAATAAGCTAGCATTCTAATGGTTAAACAAATTTATCTTAATTGAATTATGGAGTATTTCAGACTAGATATTCAACAACACTGACTACAGAACTTGAAATCACATGGTCCATCTCTGCGTAGGTTCAAAGCGTGCCGATGACGTTCAGATTTTCATAAGAGGTAGTCTCCCAACTGACTCTGACTTACAAAATGCCGATGGTTCTACCCAGTTTGACAGGCCCTTATAGGCAGTTGCGTATGGGGTCTTCCACCATCATCAAGAGTTGGGGAATGCAACAAAACTTGAATAATGTTGACTCGATGTAAAACCCCATATAAACAAAACAAACCAAAATGAAAACATGATATATATGAAAAACAGAGTACTAATATGTAGATACTGTATGTTTCAGATATAAATGAATGTTCTGCGCAGACAAGCCCCTGCCCAGCAAACAGTGTATGTCAGAATTCAGCCGGTTCCTTTAGCTGCCCTTGCAACACTGGGTACAAGTATGATTCGTCATCCAATACATGTATAGGTGAGATGACAAACTTGTTGAATTCTCTAAAATGATGCACAAAGGGATGAAAAATGGAACAAGATTCTTGGTTGATCTCCAACTTTGTGTTTGTCCGTGGCCCAGTGGTTATGGCTGTGGACTTGTAACTTGGAGTCCAAGGTTTGATCCCCTTAATGTCATGGTTTCATGGGAATTTCCTTTGGCAAGACTCGTCTGAGCCAAAGTATAGTGCTTGTAAATCCCAGGAAAGCTGTCATATATATGAAAACTTGTTGACATGGCATTGAAGCTTGTGGTATTAAAAGAAGCATAAATGTTTGTGAAGGCAACTTCAAATGTACCTTCTAACAAACAAACCAGTCTTTGGGTTAGCATGAAAAGGTTAGTGAACAAAAGAATCAGACAAACTAAATGATGTGGTTGGTTAGTTCTAGCTCTTTGTGACAAAAACTTTGCTTATCATTTTTACCCATTTACAATGTTACTGTCATGTGTTGGATTTCAAATAGGGGCATTAGTTTACTCTTAATGTATGTTATGCATAACTGTCAATTGTATCTTTAAATGCAGTTTGTAACATTGACTAAAAAAATCCGAAATTGTTTCCTGCAGGTCTACTTTTGTAACAGCGAATTTTTCCCTTTTTAACAGCTATTTGTGATTTGATTTTGCCATACGACTCTCTTTATTTCATTTTTCCTAGACAAGTTTGTTGCAGTTCTTTTTTTCCCACAGACATCGATAATTTTGCCATACAACTCTCTTTTTTCCTTTCCCCAGACAATTATGACTCTATTTTTAATTTTCCCTAGACGATTGCATTGCAGTTCTTTTATTCCCCACAGATATTGATGACTGCGCGTTACAGAGTTCCTGCCAACAGCTATGTGTGGACGGCATCAATACGTTTACATGCGGATGTCAATCAGGTTTTGTGGTGGATACTAACGATAACACTCAGTGTGTCCGTAAGTCTCTTTCTGTCCTTGATATTCAACATGTTTGGTGTTTTATTCAGACATATTTATTTTGCAACAGTTGAGGAATAAGTTCTTACATGACGAGGGAACTGTTTTATATAACAATGCAAAGATAATTATATTGTTAGTCAAAACCAATAAGCACTGATGCTGCCTTTTTAAAAAAAATACTATACTGAAATGTGACGTGTCATTGGAGCAGTATCAGAGAAGAATAAAATTACATTTTACTTTGCAATATTGCTTTTCTCAATATCAAAATAAGAGGGGGTATTGTTTTGAACCTATGCAAATTATTAGCATAAATGTGTTGGAGCGCTAATTAGTGCTCACCCCCAGTGTGGATTAATAAAGAATAACACATAAGGTTGATCCTGATACTTACAGAAATTGTACCCACAATCCTTGTGTCCTCTACAAGAGAACATGATGTTGATACATGTATGTTAAACATACAGTGACATTCGATCATGACTACATCATGTGATTTTGCCTATATTTCACCATTATTTCAGCCTCTGTTGTATGTAGCAGTGCCCAGCGTGCTGCATGTAGTCAAGGGAATACAACAACGTCTGTGTGTGCCCTTGATGGGAGTGGAAACGTCCTGTGTATCTGTAAAAGTGGCTACGGAAAATCTTCAGGAGTCTGTATAGGTAAATATTGTCTGCTTAATTGGTCAAGATAGAATACCCATAATCCACCGGAACCACTGGGTCCATGCATACCAAGACAACCAAAGTAATCCGATGACGGCAGATTATGGTAATTTTATCTTAGCCAATTACTCATCTGGGAGTGAATGAGAGGTCTAATTTGAATCCAACAGCCGAACAACATGTGAAAGATACATTTAACTTATGTTCCCTAAATGCGATAATTAGAATGTCATTTGGTAATAGTAAAGTCCTTCACTAATTCATTGCTGATAGAGCTTTCATGTTTTACAAGTTTTATGTTAAGAACAAATATTGCACTGTAGTAAGTTTCTTTGCTGATCTTATTTTATAAGTTTTTCAATTTCTATTTTCAAAGAGTAAGTAGCACAAGATTGAGTAAGTCATTTGCTATTGTTCAAGGACTAACTTCAGTCTCACACAAAGCTTCTCATATTTTGACACAATCTCCTGTATAACTTGTAGATATTGACGAGTGCCAGACAGGTGTCGATGCATGTGAACAGGCGACATGTACAAACACAGACGGGGGATACACCTGTGCCTGTAACACTGGATATGCATTCAAATCTGGATCACAACTCATTTGTGAAGGTGTGGTATATAGAGAATAGATCGAGGGTTCAACGCAAGACTATAGTAAGTGCTTCACAAAAGTGAAGCACTTACTATAGTATTGCATTGAACCATCGAGATGGTTGGTGCTGTGAATTGGAAATGTTATTGGGCAAGGAGTAGGCCTGTGGCCTAGTGGTGATGATATTGGCCATGAAATCATTAAGTCCCTCTTCATAGGCTAAAGTCCTGGGTACCGTTTTACTAAGCAATTTAAGGAAAATATTTGCGTAGGTTATAACTGATAAACTTGGATAGTATCTTGAATGAAGGTACAATATTGCAATGTGACACTTCATTGGAAGCGCCTTAGAGAGACGATTTGAATGATGTGTTACTTTGCAATATTGCTTAGGCCAATATTAAATTAAGAGGAATTGCTGTTTTAGACTTGCACAAATCTTAAGCGTAAACTGTTTACGGGAATCCTTATGGTTCTAGCCAGCTTCACAGGCTTTTATAAGCACTGGAGTTAGGGGTGTTTCTTCATCTTTGATGTACCAGGCATTGCTACATAACTGAAAACGTTTTTATGCAATGCAGTGTAAAAACTCAAAAAACAAAAATCAAACATCAATTCACTATCGCTTTTTCCAATATGTATTTAAGCAGTATTAGTCTTGTCTAATCAAACGGTGTGCCAGGACTTTTTCACGTTATATACCAGGGGCCCATTAAAGGCACCTAACCCCAAACTGGAAATTACTTTAAAATCATGCAGTTTTCCCAAAAGTCTGAAGTCACACAAGCTTTTTGGTTTCCCATTTCAGCAATTTTATCGACATATTTTCTCAAAATTAGCAGGCCTAGCTCTCTTCCAAATTTTATGGAAAAAAAGACCTGTTTGCAGTAATTCATGAGACTATGTATTATATTATATTTCAGACATAGACGAGTGTTCCTCCTCACACCAATGTGTTAGCCCTGCCACATGTGTCAACAGTCCGGGTAGCTATGTATGTAACTGTCCCGCAGGTTATACGCGAACCAGCAATGGCCTTCAGTGCACTAGTAAGTAGATTTACTACTTAACATTGCCTTGCAAGCTAACTCATCGATACCCATACACATGTATAGGATAACTTAGGAAAGACCAACTTAGACACAATCTCTGATATAAGATTGTTTACCGCCTTTGTTCATAGTTTGTTTTTCCATTGATGTACAGGGTTCATTCTTGAGTATTATCGTACATGTTCCCTGGATAACCTACCAGAACTGTGACATATGTCTTGCCAAAAGACGCTCCAAAGTGAACTTTCTGATTGCCATAAAAATCGAATCCATGCTGTGTGGTCTCTGGTCCCCAACGCTAACCACTATGCCATCACAGATTCATATCATTGGACGAATTCACTTCATACAGATATATTAAAAATGATTATTTTATGCCATTATGGCTTATTGATATGTTTGCTGCATCATTCTATACAAGCATGTGCTTATATAAAAAGTAGAATTGCCATCCTGTCCCTTGCTTTTCAGTTAAGAAAGTATCTCTTGAAATATAATGGTGCATGAAGAGGTATACTTAATGTATCATCTTTTGTCAAATAGACATTATATTATATCATACCATACATGATAGTAGCTATATATATATGTAACAAGGTTACTTTCTTATTCAAAAAATGCATATACAGTCTAACTTGTGTTAAGCAACCACCCTTTTAAGCAGCCAACCTGCCTTAAACAGCCACTACAGAAAGTCCCATTGTTAGCATTATAGGGTACATCAATTTGTGTTAAGCAGCCAACCTGTCTTAAACAGCCAATTTACTTTGTCCCATAGGCTGGCCTCTTAACACAAGTTTGACTGTATGATATTTATTATGGGCCTGAGGCTGGAACTATTGAAAAAAAAAATTCTATTTGTATTGTAATGACTTTTCGCTCAACCTAGATGTGGATGAGTGTGCAGACCCAGCCACAAATCAGTGTGACAAACAAGATGGCACCTGCACTGATACCGATGGAAGTTTTACTTGTGCTTGCAACACTGGCTTCACAGGAAATGGATTCTTATGTTCCGGTGAGTAAATCCTTATCTCCCATATATTTTATTTTGAGGTGTGTCGAATTTGGAAGTGTTTGCAGTCAATAATTCTATCCAATAAGGAATTAAATAAATGTCATTTCTGAATTTTGTAGGAATCGTTTCGCCAAGAGTAGACATTGTTCATTTCCTGTATTTGAATACAATGCTTAAATATGTGGATGATGTTTCAAAATTAGTTTGAGAAATATTATTTGTATTATATGCACTAACAATCTCTCTACCAAATGTGGATGCTTTGTAATCTATTCAACTTGACTTTAGTTTTGTGTAATACCAAGCTTCAATATAAAGGAATGGGTAGTAAAGAACTAATTGGAAACACTTTCCTTTAACTTGAGAGGATAAGATTAATTGACAACCTTTAGAAATGTCTGTGTAAGGTGTTGTATAATAAGTTCCTCTCTGTTACAGATCTAAATGAATGTACACAAGCAAATAGAGGTGGATGTTCTCAGGGATGCCAAAACACTATCGGGAGTCGAGTGTGTTTTTGCGGGGATGGATATGTTCTGAATGCCGACGGTACAACTTGTGACGGTAAGTTCCTTTTCTCTGAAATATTTTGTTGGGTTCCATACCTAAATAAACATTTACAATGTCTTGTTTAAAATTTGGTGCCACAACATATGGCTGTTATAGAGTAGGGAAAGTAATGTTTTTTTTGTAATTTTGAGTAGAAAATCACCTTAACAAGTGAAGAATATGCTGGTAAGAACCAAGCATATAATACTATGTTTTTTTGGCCTTAAATAATCATAAAATATGTTGGCATAAAGTAAGGGGTAAAAAATAAAACATGTCTTGAAAATTTCATATTAGCCTTGGAATAGGGAAAAGTAAATGTCTTTTTTTTTTTTTTAAACAATGATCTTATTTTATCATTGATCAATTTCCATAGATATCTAAATATTGTTCATTTTGCATAAATCACTGTCCTTTATTTATAGAAGGGTCTGAGCCTTTTCCATTTGATTTACTACAAATCAATAAGTTCGCATATGACTCGAATTTATGATTTCACATATTATTCTTACCATTTATTCCTGTGCCTATTATTCAAACCTTATATCATTCATCATTTGATTCGAACCATCTATTCTTTACAGATGTGAATGAGTGTGCCTCCAGTGAGACCAACTTGTGTTTGGATAATTCTCACTGTACTAATACCCCAGGGGGATATACTTGTACCTGTCCTTCTGGATTCGTCCTGAAGGCGGACGGCTTTACTTGTAGATGTAAGTTGGGTTTTTATTAACAGTAAATATACTCTTTAGCTCTTACTGCATGCCAAGACATCTTATCTCTGTCTGGTGTTGTTTTCGATTTGGACCAGTCGCAAATCCCATACTTGTAAACTGATAACCATGTACTATGATTAACCCTTTCACCTTCAAATTAATAGGAAAAAGTTCATCTCAGTGCCAAATATGTTTAGCGCTTACTAGGAAAAAGTAGTTTATACACTGATTTTTTTTTAATAATTCCCTTACACTGCCATAATCGATTTTTGCTGATTATAGGGTTGAGTATAGGCGACTTAAATCTACATATTGTGGTATACTACCTATCACAATTATACTACCATGTGTTGACTAAAAACGCCTACAGTGGTCAACCAAGCTTTCAAAAAGTTGACTACTGCAGTGAAAGGGTTAACAATCAATAAATTTACTTTTTTATTTTTCAGCCCTAACAGCATGTGCTGATAATAATGGTTGTGAATATGCATGTAACGTGGTGGGAGGAACAGACACATGTGTGTGTGAGAAAGGATATGAACTCAACACAGATGGACTAACTTGTAAAGGTAAAAAACATGGCCTGTCTCCCGTTAAGTAAAACTTGAGCTCAGTTATAGTAAAATTGTGTAAGTTCTAGAATAGTTGTCAATTAACATAGAAATACATTTAATTCCCTTTTAAAGAGTAGCTGATATGGTAACATGTTCATATGCTGCTTTTAGAAGAGTTCAGACGATAAAGTTTGTTTACAATAAGCAATCAAACAAGGTCAGCCAAGAATTGCCAGGGTAAATTGCGTAAAACGTCGGGACCAATAAAATCAGAGAAATTCTCGATTTTGAATATTTCTTGACTTTCTAAACAGGTGATTGCCACTGCGATCATTGCTATTTTTTAGACAAAGCTTGGATATAAACAATGACGTCAAATTGTGTCATACACACTTTGTGAAATTAGCATTTTGAAACATCAATAATAAATAATTCAATGCCAACATGAATGCCATTTATTGAGACAACATTATAATCTCAAATTGAAATTTGTCCGGGACAAACGAAATGCGTCCAAAACTAACATTTGCCTAATCCCTTTACATAAAAGACATTTATTCTCATTTTCAACATTTTCCAGATACGAATGAATGTGAAACAGCAGGCTCTACGCTATGTCCATCCGCTAACAACGTCGTGTGTAACAACCTCCCTGGGAAATACAGCTGCGTCTGTACTGATACCACGAAATACACACAGATTGAAAGTGACAAGTGTGTAGGTAAGTGTCCACCATGGTCTGTGTGTTGATTTTGGAATAAAAAGTCTTCTTAACTCTCTACTAAGCTGAATGTTCTGAAACATTTTGCTTAGGTATTGATGAATATTTTATAGCTGATTAAATGGATTCTTTGTCGGAGTTGATTTTTTATAGACTGGCTTTTTAAAAGCTTGTCCATTTTCGACTTTCTGATGATATTTTCCTTACTGACAGACATTGATGAACATTAAAAAGTGAATAAAGGACAAATGAATCAATTGATGAATTAATGTGCGTTTGACTATTGTATGCTATTTGATTGGTCGATCTCATTTATAATTCCATTATATGAACTGGCTCAGCCAATGCGCGTTCCGGCGCTTAATGAGGTCAATGCAACATGTCTTAATTGTATCGCACCAATTATTTTCATACTGGTAGTCGTCAGCAGCCTAGAAAGGATGTTGTGCAGTATTGGTACAGAATTATCAGGAGCATTGATATATACCATGACCATCGCAAAAGGACTAAAATCATGTCAAAAACCAATCTAAACTCCTGGGTACCGTTTTACTAAACAACTTACGGAAAATGTTTGCGTACGTCATAATTGATAAACATGGATAATATCTTCAATGAAGGTACAATGTTGCAATGTGGCACTTCATTGGAAGCGTCTCGGAGAGACGATTCCAATGATGTGTCACTTTGCAATATTGCTTCGTCCAATATTGAAATAAGAGGAATTGTTGTTTTAGACCTACACAAATCTTAAGCGTAAACTGTTTAGTAAAACGGTACCCTGAACATGATGAATGCTATAATGGTTCATCTTTTACTTACAGATATTGATGAATGTCTGACAAGCCCATGTCAGGCCAACGCCCAATGTACCAACACAGTCCCTGGTTATACTTGTACCTGTCTGACGGGCTTTACAGATTTGGAGGGAGTCTGTACAGGTAACTCATGATTCATATTGAAGAGCATGTGACATAGTAAATTACTCTCTCTTACTGCTGATGAGTTGTGTACACATAAGGGAAATTAGTAAATGGCTAATGGAAAGACTGGTGATGTACTTAAAGAAATACGAGAAACATGGATAATTGTACTGACCACCATGATAGCACAGCAACTCTGCAATATTATCGTATTATCAACATTATCATCGTAAGACCATAAAGATTCTACGTGATTGGTATCAGTTGAAGCCAATTATCATGATCTAGGAAAGGATTTTATATTTGCTCAATGCTGTAGACAAGTTAGAAACAATTGTAACCAGTGAAGACGTATCTTTTATACCCAGGAATTTATCTATTGACAAAATGTTTAATTTCAATTTCTAAATGATCATGCATTTGACTATACATGTAATTTAAAATTCAAACTTGGTTATGCGTCAAACCATGGCTAATAATAAACTGTTAATGGAGTTAAAAATAATAACTTGCATATTGTATGTAGCTTCTTATCAATTTACATGAATGTTTTGATTTGTTTCAGATATCAATGAGTGTGGATCAGGCGCCCATAACTGCATGGCAAACGTAGCAACATGTACCAACACAGTGGGGGCCTATACTTGTGCATGTAATACTGGTTACAAAGGGAACGGAATCACATGTGAAGGTAGGCATTTACACAGCCAATAAAGTGCATGGCTTTTTTGTATTGTATAACAGGGGCCTATAAAAGACACCTTCCCAATGGGAAATTTCTTTAAAATCATGCAGTTTGCCCAAAAGTTCAATGTCATATCAGCTCTTTGGATTTCCAATTTGGCAAATTAAGCGATAAAACCTACAAATCAATCCATTTGGGCCTCTTTCCAATTTATGGGAAAAAAAGCTCTGAAGTGTCTGATCAATGTACAGTGGACCCTCGTTTATCCGAACACTTTCGTTCCCAGGAGAAATGTTCGTATTAACGAATTTTCCGGAATAAAGAATATGCGAGTTACAGCGAAATGTTTACCTTTATACGGTGTCGGTGTATCATGATCATTACTATGAAGTAAGAAATACACAATTATTTCTTTTGAAGGGAAATATAAATTGTGTTAAGGAAGTGTTTATTTGGTCAAAACGGATTTTTAAAAAAAATGACAATTTGAAGCAATGTCTTTCGAGAATTTAAATTTCCTTAAGATAGCTCTGAAAAGAACTCTTTGATTAGCTGATAGCAGCTTGGGGGATGGGTTCTCTGACGAGAGTGACAATGTGACAAAAGAAGGCTTTTTGGTAAAAGGCCCTTAAAAGGGCAGTTAAGCATATCGATTGAGTAATAATTGAAAATGATTGCCAGACATTGTCTCCCGATCGCTGTCTAAGCAGCCAATCAGCCAATCAACACCTTTTACAAACTCAACTATCGACATGCGACCGTAATTACAATAATGTAAGACCAATCAACTGACAGAATGACCGATTAACAAACAATCAACACCTTCCAGTACACTACACTAGGTGACATGTTATGGTCAAGCATACGTGACAGTTTGCAAAACGTGTGAATGCCGTTTACAACAGAAGACCGATCCCTTCATTCGCAACTGTAACCGCAAAATAAACAATTTTACTGGTTTCCGGACTAGCCATACGCATATACTATGAAAAGTGACTGTTGGTTCCCGAATATTTTTGTCCGGTTCCGGAACGCGGATTTTCCGCATTAAACAGTTAAATTGATGAAGGTAAGATCCGTTCCCTCAAAATTCTGTTCGGATGGTGAATATTCCGGATAAACGATGTTCGGATTATCGTGGGTCCACTGTATGTCTGTGAGAGTCCTTCATGCCCAGTGGTTAAGGTGCAGGGCTTGTGACACATGGCTTCAATCCTTGCCAGCAGCACCTCAAATTTTCTGGGGAGCGGCCTTCAGCGAGACACTGCAGAGCCTTGCCTATTACTGATGAAATCCTAGCATGCCTTAAAATAATTGAAATACTGTTAACATTGCATTAAACCTCATATAAAAAAATATCTGTCTGTCCTCGAATTAATTTATTTTATCATTGTTGAATTCAGGTCAATAGCTTCTGTAGAATATAAAGCAGGAATTGCCAGATTGTTGAAGAAAATATAATTAGCCTATATGAATCAATGCACTCTTAGACATTTTTAGTAGAATGACATCTGTTCTCATATGGGTTTTCGATTTGTTTATACATTTGATAAACATACTATTTTGAGACTGATATTTCTATGGTAAACCATTTACGTTATACTATATCGTTACCAAATTAGGCATGCAATGGGGCTCTGTTTCTTGACCTAAGAAAATGTTCAGAAGCATTTCATTATTTTA
Organism: Cerastoderma edule; assembly: GCA_947846245.1. Taxonomy (NCBI): domain Eukaryota; kingdom Metazoa; phylum Mollusca; class Bivalvia; order Cardiida; family Cardiidae; genus Cerastoderma; species Cerastoderma edule. The sequence continues at coordinate 7,363,393 of OX401413.1, read as the reverse complement.
AGTATGACACATAAAGTAGAATACCTATACCTTAAACTTCTGATTGTTGAACCCATTGGATACTTTGTTTATATTTTCTTACACATCTAATCGGTTTATTTCAAATAGATATGAATGGACATTTATTCACTATGACTATGCTCATATTTTGACCCTGCATATTACAGATATAGATGAATGTCTACAAGGAACAAGTGGTTGCGATGCTATGGGTACATGCGTTAACACCGCAGGTAGTTACTCATGTACATGTCCAAGTGGATATACTCTAGCCTCGGACGGAAAAGCCTGTAATGGTATGTGAAAAACAAATTGTTATTATTTATTAACGATTTAAGTTTATAGCTGCACAAATCTTTATCATGCGTTAATAACTCTTTTACCAAAAAATGTAGATATTTTACAGTCTGTCATAGATAACTTAAGAAAGTTTGGTTGGAAAAGGAAAAATTGCTCATAAAAGCTAATTTTTCTTTTCCCAATTGTGTATGTCTATCCTGGTAGCTAACAATGCTTTTTCAATATCACTTCTAAAATGGTGCAATCCAGGCATATTTACTAAAGCAAGGGAGGTAACTCCTACACTCTTATCAATCCCAGTGAGAGTTTCACAAACAATCAGGAAAAGATTTCAATATTGGTGAGTTTCAATATCAATTGATTCTTCAGACATGTTTATACTTAAGTTGAATACAGATGTTTAAGAAGACAATGTCATTTTTTCCTTGTTTTGTGTCTACAGATGTCAACGAATGCGCCTTGAATACAAATGATTGTGAAGAAATAATTTATTTTCATCTCTGTTATATGTCTACAGATGTCAACGAATGCACCTTGAATACCGATGGTTGTGGGGATATCTGTGAGAATACAGACGGAGCTTTTAAATGCACTTGCCAAGCTGGGACTTCGCTTGCTGCAGATCAGAAGACATGCATAGGTAAAATAACCCAAAATCTAAATACTTTCATTGGGTGAGGGATAAGGTCTTTAATATAGAACACAGTGGTTTCGGGTTTGAGCTTCATCGTTACCTTTGGTTCAATGGGAATGGGAAATTGTAGATAAGACAAACCACAAACGCAAGTAAAGATCATAAGAGGAATTTTCCCATATACAAAACAAACTTTTGTTTAAATTATATTTTACATATACTATCAAAATATGAAAACATACCATTAAATCATAATTTGTGTAAATGCTTTATGGCAAGCCAATCACAATACATTGACCAATTTACTTTTTCATTTAAACTATTTCAATCTTTAAAAATGTAATAAATAAATAATATTGAAAATAACATTGACATTCATATATTTACTAATGTCATTTAAAACTGACACATTCAAACATTTTTTTTATCTGACAATGATTTATGTTGTTTTCATTAACAGAACCACAAATTTAGTAAGTTATTACCAGTTGAATATGTTAAATGTTTGATTAATTCATCCAGTGACAAGCGAATGTGAATCGAGTTATTCAGCTCAGTGCAGTCAGACCTGTGCAAAGAAGTCAGGCACGGACACATGTTTGTGTAGCCAAGGTTACCAGTTAGGGTCAGATGGATTTACATGCAACGGTAAGAACCAACTTCTTTCATATCGAGGGTTCAGTGCAATACTATAGCAAGTGCTTCATGTTTATGAAGCACTTGCTATAGTCTTGCATTGAACCCTCGATACATAGTTGTCCTTACATACTTACAAGGGACCTCTGTGGCCTAGTGGTTAGATAGATAGATATCTTTTATTTGACCACCACACATGTGTATAGTCATTTTTACAATACGAACAAAATAAACATACAATATATACAGGTCAATAATCAAAAATACAATTACATACATTTTGAATAATTACTTCCATTTCAATGTGGATGAACTACATGTACATAAATAATTATGTTACATTATGCGTGAAATATATTCTTTCTTTAAAAGCAAATTTAAGATATATTGCCAAACTTTGTTCGCATGATTTTAATAGTTGAATGAATTTAAACATGCTTGGTCTTTTATAATAAAACTCAATTATGTATTTCTTTCTAATAGAGATATACTGTGGACATTTCAAAACAAAATGATATTCATCTGCAACGTCTCCATTATTACAAATTTGGCATATCCGTTCATTTCTCGGTATTCTCGGTTAGAGTAAAGAACTTGTAATAAAATGGCCCTTCTCCGTATGCGTTTAAATTGTGGTGACAGTATTAGGATTTTCATGAGAGGCAGTCTCCCAACTGACTTATGGAGAGTCAATGGTTCTACCTGGCTTGTCCAGCCTTTATAGACAGATGATTATGGGGCCTTCCTCCATCATTTAGAGTAGAGTGTTGCAACATAACTGAAGCATTGCAACGTGACTGAAATAGTGTTGACGCGATGTTAAACCCCATATAAATAAATAGATATACTTACAGCAGAGTATAGTAGAACATTTGTGACAAAAGTGAAATTGCTTGAAAAGAGCAGTTCTTTCATCACAATGGTTTTAACGTAATTGTAAGAACCACTTAGCTTCATATATCCTTGATTTTTAACACCTACAGCAGAAAATATAATACTACACTCTGACAAAAAGAAAAATTGCCTTTGATACACATTTTGTAGTTGAAAGACATACTTTTTCTTGATGGTTTTTTTATTATCAATTTCAAAGACCATTTAATTAGTTATGTTGTTATGTAGTTTCTAAGACTTTTTGGTCTGATTTCATGTTAGGAAGGCACTTTTGTTGGTTTCCATGTAGATCACCATGATTAATGCGAGTACCATTCCTGCTCGTCTGGCCTTTTTATAGTGATATCCGTAGAAAATTCCTTAAGCCATACTTTTAACTGATGGCCAACTCTTAACAAATTGGAAGCACTTATGGCATCAAAAAACAAAAAAGAAATTCTATATCATAATATGCTGTAATAATTTTTATCAACATTCTGACTGTGAAATCAATTTGTTATTTTGTAATATGCAAGTCTTTGTATTAAATTGCTACTAGAATTATTGTTTTGATATAACTGTTTGCAATATTTGTTCAGATATTGATGAATGCACAGCGTCTCCCCCATGTGACACGACTCGGGGTGTTTGTACTAACACTGTGGGCGGATACACATGTTCCTGCTCCGACGGATATACACTTGGGGAAAATAACGCCTGCACAGGTAACTGGATTTTAATTGATGGTTTTATTCTTTATTTTTAACAAAACTTTAGTTATATCATGGCAGTAAGTGTATGGATTCTGTTTATTCATCACAAAGGGGTGGCAAAATCAATTGTCCCTATTTGCCAGCTTGTTCACAAGACTTAACAAATAAATGAATTTTTATCAAAATTCTCTATATAACCATTATACTAAGAAGCAGTACAGAAAGAGATATGGCAGTCATTTTAGCCACCCTTGTCAAGGCTACTATTTAACAATGAATTCTATACCAACTGACTGCTTTCCCATAGGGAAAATCTGGATAGGTAGTGGTAAACAAATACGTACTGTCAATAATAAACTATATGCTATTTATAAACTATATGTTTTTACTATTTACCAGACAGAGACGGAGGCTATACAGTCTGGAGTGCATGGTCCGCGTGTACCGTGACCTGCGGGGTGGGAGTTGTGACTAGAACCAGAACCTGTACGAACCCTACGGTACAGGGCAATGGAGCAGCTTGTAGCGGGGACGCGAGTGAGACGCAGTCATGCACCCTAGATCCTTGTGCTGGTAAGTTATGCCATCTGTTAAAGGAATTTAAAACTCATATAACTGTGTAGTAGGGGTGCTGTTTATCATTAACGTATACATATAGAACGTATAATTACATGCATAAGCAGGCCATATAGCTCAATCGATAGAGAATTTCTACAGTATGTGAAGGTCACTGGTTTGAGTCCTGACCACAAAGTGGTTTCTCAAGTATTATCTAGCAGATGCTTCAAAGTAAGGTTTTATACAGATAGAGGTTAGAAATTCGAAATATAAGTTAATTCTACATTAGCTTTTGATGGTGACGGGGATCTGGTTTCCTGAGGTATTTCACAGAGAGAAGATGAGATGTTTAATTAATTTTTTTATTGTAGTAACGGATGAAGAGGTATCCAATGGTATCAATATGACCTTATCAGGGATAACTCTTACACAGGTAGGAAAACTTCTTTAAATTATTTTCATTTCATTATCTGTGTTCAATTTACTTCAAATTATTTCCATTTCATCCTCCATATTTGATGTCACATTTTACTGTGATTAAAACACGGAGGTTAAAACTATACGAATCATTTCATTCTGTGGCATAACAGTTAGTAAGTATCCTTTGATGTTAGCTAGAGACAATTGAGCAATTTCTTCTTTTATCACTGTACTTTCTTCAGTGTTTCTTCCAGCAGAATATTAGATATTACAAAAATAATTGTGGAGGGCAGTGGTCCAGGGGTAGAGCATCAGCCTCTGGACACGAGAGTCGTTAGTTTGAATCCCAAAAGTAGGCGGTTTCCTCTTGCAACCTTTCATCAACCCACATTTGTTGCAAGTACTGGTTATGATCAAGGAAGCAGAGAGTGATTAATATAAGTTGTAAGAACTTGTTTCACAATCGATGTAAAACAGATAAGTTAAAACTTAAAAGAATTGACTATGCAAGAGTTTAATACACATTCATATTTTTTTTTATTTTAGTTTGGCTCTATAGTGCCCCAGTTTAAGTCCAGCGTTGCAGCGAGTATCAATTCATATTGCAGCCTTAACCAAGCCAATGCAAGAATCTGTTGTAACAATCAACTGAATTACAGGTAACAGCTTAATGTTTTCAATTTTTTCTCATTTGTCACAGTTTTCTTCTAATTTGTTTGCCAAACTACTTTATCACTAATAGCTCTTATGTAATACAACACATGTTTTGCGATGCATCAAACCCAAATAAAACTAGCTCATTCTGGTCAGTAGTTGATATCTGGGGTTAAGTGTTGTGTGTTGCTGATGAATACAGATACCAAAGTGCATGATATAGCTTCTTTATTGTTGAAAGCAGCATAAAACACAAACTAGTCAAGTTATCAACCAATTAACAAATTTTGCAAAAAAATATTTTTTAACCAAGCAAAGTTTACCTTTTGTCACAGTTGTTCCTTTTGTATCTCTCCTTCTTGTGCAAATTATCTTTGTAGTTATGTATTAACTTAATGATGCTTTACTTTGATGAATCATCAATGTCAATAAGCCTCTTTACCAATTTGTTTAAACGGGATGTTTCATCTTGCTGAATATTAGTTCTTTGCCTTTAGAATAGATTATCCCCCTGGTTTTCTCCCTTCTTCTAAATATCCATAATCAACTTGGGCAGATTAAGATAAAGATATATAATTAAAACAAATAAGACATACATGAATAGTATCATACATAAAGGCACAATATTGTCGTGTGACACGTCATTGGAAGTGTCTCAAAGAGACGATTCCTCTTATGTGTTGTTTTGCAATATTATCTATCTCAATATTGGAATGGAGGGATTTTTTTCTATATTTACGTAAAGTAAGTTTAATAAGCATACGATGTTAAGTATTAAGAAGTTCATTTTATTTTGTCATTTAATCATCATTTTCCACTTTTGATTACTCCCAACATCCCATTTTGCTCATTTTTCAGTCCCTCCTCAACGATGAAGTTCACAGCAGCTGCAAATGTTGTCATATCTGCAGGATATCCCACACTGAACACGGACAACACATTACAAATTTTATTCGTCGTGAAGTACGTACCCGACAACACGCTCTGCGCCTCTGGGACGGCCAAACGGAGAAAGAAGCGTTCCCTATTGACAGGAAGTGAAGTGTTTATCTCGCAGGCCACCCTTCTGTCCATCATACAAACACAGTAAGTGTGATATTGTTGTAACTGATGTTATAAAATAAGTTTTTATAAGTTTAGGTGGATCACATTTTTATTACTACATTTTACTGGTCATATTTACTTTCTCAATACTTACGATCAATCTCGATCAAGTCAGTTAATTTGCAGCCCAATGTCAAAATGCATTTGGCAAGTGTGGGAAGAAACTTCAGTGTAATGTACAAAATATAATAAATGTTGAGTACTAAATGATTCAAGGAAATATTTCAATCTATGGGTGGATGCACTGACAATTATTATCATGCTATAGCAAACAAAAAGAAGAAGATCGTCATACTATCATGATTTTTCTTAAATAAGTATTGTAACCTTAAACAATTGTTGTTTGATACAGCAATTAATTTAGTATTTAAAATAGTACTGAACTAATTTTATAAGGAATGCATTAATTCATCAACAGCTACACTAGCAGATACATTGTAATGAATAATGCAAGAAGTCTATGTTTTCTTATTTCAAACACATTTCGCTAGTGAGAATCAATCAGGTAGATATCATTCTATAAGATTCAAGGCAATGTATGATTTCGTACATAGTTGTACTGATGGTTATCATAGTCATGAAATTCAATAAAAATCTATATAAGAGATTCATGATGTTGACGTCTGTAATTTCAGACAAACATCACTATTAACAATTGTAATTTCAGACAAACATCACTATTGACAGTTGTAATTTCAGACAAACATCACTATTGACAGTTGTAATTTCAGACAAACATCACTATTGACAATTGTAATTTCAGACAAACATCACTATTAACAATTGTAATTTCAGACAAACATAACTATGAACAATTGTAATTTCAGACAAACATAACTATTAACAATTGTAATTTCAGACAAACATTACTATTGACAGTTGTAATTTCAGACAAACATCACTATTGACAATTGTAATTTCAGACAAACATCACTATTAACAATTGTAATTTCAGACAAACATAACTATGAACAATTGTAATTTCAGACAAACATAACTATTAACAATTGTAATTTCAGACAAACATTACTATTGACAGTTGTAATTTCAGACAAACATCACTATTGACAATTGTAATTTCAGATGGAATGCATGTTATTATAAGAAGTAATCATAGTAAAGATAATTCAATAAAAATATATCTCTTTATCACATGCAGACGACATTTTTTTACTTTAACTTGAAGCAAATGAAAAGCTAAGAAAAGTTTTGTAAATATGTGAAAAACCTTTCAGTTTTGCTGTTGTGATATGTGAAAAGATAGAAAAAGCATTGTGGCAGAAATTCTTCTTTTGACACTTTGCTTTTTGAAAGTCGTCAACTGCAAGACACGAAAATGTGGCATTTGGTAGTAATGTGATAAAAGATATTAAATGATGTTGACATATGTAACTTCAGACAAGCATCGTTAGTGACGGCGATTATCGATCAAGGAGAGGTTGTTTTAGGAGTAAGACTTCCTGTGACGATCGAAACACTCAAACGTATTGGGGACAATGACGCTGCAGCCACACCTGTATGTATCATTTGTAATCAACAACTTGTACATCTTAGTTGAGTATTAATTTTTGGGACCTGTGTGGCCAAATGGTTAAGTTGGCTGACTTAGAACTCGGGGGATCCCGGGTTCGAGCCCCACCAACACCTGTTGTTTTGTGGGCGTGTCCTTTGGCAAGTCAATTTCAGAGTCCTAGCCTAGTACTGGTAGATCCCGGAAAGTCGTTACATGACTGAAAAATTGTTAATACTGAGTTAAACACCATACAAATTGAATTTGGAGTCCGGGGTGACCCATGGTTAAGATGGTGGAAATGTAACTTGAGGATTCCTTGTTTTGGACCCAACAGGACGTCTGTTTACAATGACGTCTTCTTTAACAAGCCCTTGAGCTCTTGCCTAGTATCAATAAAAGATTATGGAGGACAGCGGTCCAGGGTTGAAGCATCGGCCTCCAGACAGGAGGGTCGTGGGTTCGAATCCTGTTAGACTTTTCATTAATCCACATTCAGTACGAGTACTGGTTATGTATTCAGGAAACAGAATCGAGTGATTAATCTTAGTTGTAAGAACATGTTTAACAACCGATGTAAAAGAGGTTAGTTTAAACTAATCAATAGATCCAAAGAAAGCTTTGATATAACTAAAATGAATTGCTGAAACAGCATTCGAGTCCCATACTCGAAAAAAAAAAACGAACTGATGGTTAAATGTTTGGATAATTTTGCCAGTAAGTGTTGCTAGATTGAGATAGGAGTATGCCCAAGCTAACCTCTTTAATTCATCTCTAAACTTTATATTGTGGGTTCTCATTAGAAGCATGTTATTGAAACAATTGTAATTCGTACCTTCAAATTAGGATGCATCCTATGTTGCACCTCTCAGCCTAGGTGTATAAATGGGTACCTGTTAGGGAATAAACTAATATGCCTTGGCTGCATTTGCACCATATGTAAACGGCTGGTTTATCACCAAGTGATTAGGGAGGTAATTGTAAAGTAGCCTGAATATGCCAAGCGTAGACCTAGACTATAAACCCTACCTTAATGTAAAGTCCTCCGCTATCTGCAAGATTATTTGTAGCTGTGTTATTCTTATCTATTTCAGACGGAAGAAGACGATGGTACTCCAGACTGGGTGATAGCCGTGGCAGTTGTGGGCTCAATCCTTGCTGTAGTCATTATTGCTGTGATCATCTATGTACTCATCAAATAGTAAGTGTACTCTCATATTATTGTATCTATGTACTCATCAAATAGTAAGCAAACCCCCATTTATAGTCACCATGGCCTAATAGTAACAGCACCCGCCTAGGGAAGGGGAGATGGAAAGTTTGAGCCCCACGGGAGGCCTATGTCCGGAAAATGCTTCTCATGGGACATGTTTCGGAATGGCCGGTTTTGGAGCCGCGAGCTACAAATAGTTAAATTAATGGTTATCAACTCATATCACCTGGTATAGTGGTAGAAGTTTGGAAGTGCTTGGTATAATCAGTGAAAACTGTCTCATAAGCCCAAACTGGCTAGCCCTTTCACTAGAGATGACACTATAATAAACAAAACCTTTACCTTTTCACCTTTTATAGTATGCTCTGCTCTCTTTCATTGTGTTGAACTCTTTTATCTCATTAGAGAACAGGGTACCATTTTACTATACAGTTTACGCTTGAGATTTGCGTAAGTCTAAAACAACAATTCCTCTTATTTCAATGTTTGGCGAAGCAATACTGCAAAGTAACACAGTATTGGAAGCATCTTTCCGAGACCCTTCCAATGACATGTCACATTGCTTTACTGTACTTTCATTGAAGATACTATCCATGTGTATCAGTCATGACTTAAACAAATATTTTCCTTAAGTTGTTTGGTGAAATGGTACCCAGGTGTAGAGCATTGGCCTGTGGACACAAGGGTCATGGGGTTGATTTCTGTGGGCAGCAAGTCCATATTGTACCCTTCCATTAATCCACATCCAGTACCAATACTTTTTATGTATCCAAGAAACAGAAGTTAGAGTGATTAATCTAAGTTACAAATGATTGAATCAATATGGTTCCATGCTATGAGTTTTTGTATAATTTGAACTGAATAATCAGCATTTATATCTTTCTCTCTTCCAGTAAAAATAACAAGGTTGTTGCCATAAACAACGGTGGCCAAGAGCAAGGTGACAATAGGGGTCAAGGTCAGAACAACCGACAACAACAGAATCAAGGTATCGGACAGAGTCGTCGAATTTCAGTTTTACCCGCAGACGAAGAATGAGTCTAAAACGTTAATGTGATCATAATACAGTGTATTGCTAAATTTTATGTTTAAGTTGTTATAAGCGAGTGCTAACTTATTTGCGACATAGAGAGATATTTGCTAGATTTTATCTCCTAGAAAGTTCTGATAGAAGCTGTAACAAATTGTTACTGGGATGGGTTAAAGGTATTTGCTTAAAACAAATTTGACTGTACATGTGATATTGAAGTTAAATTTAGAGTTGTATATATATTACTATGAAACCATTATCTATTCCCTGAATGTTGAATATAATTTTGACATATCATGTTTGAAAAAATCAACTGAAGACCATTATAAATTGATAAAAGAAAATCTACAAATTAAGCATGAATTTGATACATCAATTTCCTAATAAACAACCAACTTCTTCTTTTTGACTTATGAAATGCCGATGGTTATACCTGGCTTGGCCACCACTTATGGGCTGTCAAGTTTGGGGTTTTGCTCCATCATTATGAGCCATGCATCTCAAAATAGCTGAGATAGCTTTCATGCAATGTAAAATTCCTGAGTATATCAATGGATAAATTTCTACTGTTTATGGTACAGTAATGATGTGTAATCCGATATGGACGTTCAGTGCTTAGTGTTGGCATTGTAGCTATTTTCACTCTATAGGATTGCTATTCTGCTTGCATGTCATTTCGTTTTATGACGTCTTGATGCTCCTGTTTGCACAGCTATTGTGATTATAAATACGTTACAATTACCTTTCCATATTTTAAAATGAAAATAACGAGAAAGATGAGATGCTGTCACAATGTTTTCTTACAATTTGTGTACAAGACGAAAAAGAACTGTGCATTTGGTTATGAATATAATCTGAGATAATTTGTGATGTAAAGGAAAGATTTTTGTTGTGAGCTAATAAGAAAAAAATATTAACATGCAAATTTGAAATAATATAATGATCAGCTGGAATTTCTGATGATACTAAGAGTTGAGTGACCAATTTAATTATCTTTTGTTTTACTTTTTAAATTTTGATAATGTTACTTAATTCATGATACTATGTGATATGATATTTTTTATATTGTTAACTGTTCACTTTTGTTTTATTTTAGCCGACTATAACATGTTACCTTCTTCTTGTGATAAAACTTTCTTATGTAATTAATATATATATGAATTCAACTAAAGTCATAATAAACGGGAGGACAGTCTCTTTTTGCATGTGAAAGACTTGCCACACTCCTGCACTGAACTCTTTACATGATTTTTGTTTTTGTCCATTTGAATTTCAAGTGTTGAAATATGGGGATTAATCAGGGATTCTTTCTTTTGTTTCTTTCTATTTTAAAGGTGCTTGTTCACGTATGAGACAAGTTGAAAGTCAAAACAAAATGTTGTTGAAACAATACAGATTTTATATTGTGATATAATATTCAATGAAAAAAACCTACAGAAGGCATTCAGAATATGTTATTATGTCCATGAACAGACAGTATGCATTGGATTTCAAAACCGTTGCAACACTTTTGGTTCTGAATACATAATTATTAATTGAATACAGGCTTTAAATATTTTAATACAAACAGATTTTATTCAATAGCTATTTTCAACTCATACATTGAGGGTTCAGTGCAATACCATAGCTGCTTAACAGATTTAAAGATATCAAATTATGATATACAAGCTTCCTCAAATCTGTGAACAAGCAGCTTATATTCTGTCCTTTATATGTATATATATACTTTTAACATGTGATGTGCTTGCGTAAATTACTTCCCTTACAAAATAGATCCTTATAGCTTACTATAAACAAGAAGATAATCTTCAGTTGATTACTCGAAAAGCAGTGTGTGCTATAGGAGACGATGCATATAAGAGGATGTTACTTATTATCAAAATGTAAACCATATAGTTCTATATGAAGAGGATGGTTTACAAACTTGTGATCTGCTTAACCCTTTACCAAACACCAAATATTCCACTGTCCCAAATTGAAAGAGTTTGCAGACGACATTTTAAAATGTGATGAAATTGAAATTGTCCGATAGGGTAGAAAACATTGTGGGAAAAGGAGAAATTGCTCATTACGAGCAATTTCTCCTTTCCCCACAATGTTTTCAAGAGTTGTTTGCAACAAACTAGTCAAATGTTGTTATTGTTTGGTAATGAGTTAAGTAGTCTGTTGCTTCTTGCAATTTGGACCTGTCACAAAATGAGATAAGATGTGTATTGGATAAAGAAACGGTTTCTGTGTGGGCCTAGATATCTAATGTGTATGTAGGTAATAGATATCATTTGTATTCCCTTAGATATGAAGGTTATTAATTGGTCATTGATATCATATGTACAGCCAAACTTGTGTTAAGAGGCCAGCCTATGGGACAGAGAAAATCGGCTGTTTAATACAGGTTGGCTGCTTAACACAAATTGATTTACACTATTAATCTAACAGTGGGACTTTTTGTAGTGGCTGTTTAAGGCAGGTTGGCTGCTTAAAAGGGTGGCTGCTTAACACAGGTTAGACTGTATGTTAAGGATTGGTATCTTATGTATTTGTTGATGATTGCTAGTTTTTGTATATGTTGATGACTGATATCATATGTATTTGTTGATGAATGATATCTGATGTTTTTGTTGATGATTAAAATCTTATGTATTTGTTGATGACTGATATCATATGTATTTGTTGATGACTGATATCATATGTATTTGTTGATGAATGATATCTGATGTAATTGTTGATGATTGAAATCTTATGTATTTGTTGATGACTGATATCATATGTATTTGTTGATGACTGATATCATATGTATTTGTTGATGACTGATATCTTTTGTTTATGTTGAAGCTGTATGTCTGGTGTATTTATTAATGACTTTTATCTTATGTATTTATTTATGACTGATATCTTATGTATTCCGTCCATTCATTACCTAGTATTATAGAAAAGTTACAGATAAAAACAAAAGCCTTAGAATTATATATGCATATTGATAAATTTGAAGCAAGAAAAGGTTTCACAAACTTAAAAACCATTGTCTCAGGAAATTGATCACCACTTTCTAAATTGTTTGGTTTGTTCAGATTAAAAGCATCAATAAATAACAATTAGAAATTATGAAAGACTACAATTTCATTGCCAACTTAAGAGGAATAAATTATCATTAAGGGTAAGAAGTGGTCATTATGCAATCAACCTTGATGCTTTTTCTTAAAAACTTTTTTGTCATTTATCTAATGTCTGATGCAAATTCCCTATGAAGGGTTACTTGAAACCATGTCAATTAGATAAATGGTCTTCTTTATGTATAGGTTTATAAGTAGCTATGGTGCCTTATCCCTAAACCACGAATTTCCCCAAATGAATTTCTATTTTACATCTTTTGATCACAATTGTTTTGTTAATGATCCCTTTCTCCATATTACCTATGCATTACGTTGAGGCATCACTGCAGATATTGAAAGAAATCATTGCGAAAACAGGAGAAAATGCTTACAGTAAGCAATTTATCTATCTAGTCGCAATGGTTTCTAACCCAATCAAAGAAAAAGATGTTTTTTTGGTTGCTTTTTAGTGGTTTGATTTTGAGTTAAATTTGGACCTTTGGTTATGGGTTGTACAGTGGTTAAGTTGGCAGACTTCGAACTTTGGTTTCTTGGGAGTGACCTTGGGCAAGTAACTTCAGAGCCCTAGCCTAGTACTGGTTGATCTAGGAAATCATTACATAACTGAGAATTGTTGATATGGCGTTAAACACCATACATACAAACAAACAAATCAATTTGGACCAGTCACATATTTCCATATGGAGGATTTTATTAAACCTTTCTCTGTACGCAAACAGAGTTTCACTGTAACAACTAGACACTGTAAGAAATTTTTAATGGTTCTTTGTCAGTTTGATTTCTCAGTCACTCCATCCATCTTATTATTGTATGGAGATTGAGTTTATATTTCTTTGTACTTTGCATGGATGTTGATCAAGCTATCTGCAGCTTTCTGTTATACCAATTCCTTATGTCACAGATTATAAATAATTTAGAGATAAGCTTAATCAGGAAATAACCAAACCTCTAGTAAAATTTAAATGAGTTAAAGTATAAAAAAAAAAAGGAATGCTTCTTTTCATATTAGGATTGTGAAACAACTAAAACCTATATTGTTTGCAAGTTTGGGTAGTGTTTTTCTCCCAAGAAATTGTTTATTATTTTATGTTTTTTTCCAAAACAATATGCAACAAAAGGTTGTTAAGTTACACGCTCGTCCAGTCTGATTATATGGATGGTTTGATGATTAGAATTAAGAAACTGCACAGACCCTATTCATATCTTAGAGTGTAAGCTTATTCATTGTTGTATCTGTGTGTATATTACCACCTTTCTCCATAATGCCTCACTTTAATGCATCTGCTGCAGAACTATTAGAACTATTAACTGGTGGAATGCTGGGTAATTTTCTAAAAATGGTTTTTGTGTCGTCTGCTTTACTAAATCTTGAAATCTGCTTAATTTCGTTGAGGAAAGATTCTCAGGTTAGATCACAGGCCAGCCGAAAATTTACTTGTGGGAACTTTCTCATAACAAACAAGTCCTATTTATAGAGAATAGATGGTTGGTGTCGTAAATTGGAAATGTTATCGGGCAAGACGTAGGAATAGTATCCGTTAAGCAGGTGCTTCAGATAATAATCTGAAGCTGAGCCCGGTATCACTTCCTATTCAAAAACAAAAACCAGCTATTCTATTTGTCCTGTTACCTTTAAGGATTCAAATAACAAACGAAAAAAGAAAAGAAAACACACAAAAATGCGTCAAACAAAAAATCAATAATGACAGGTATCTGCAGCAATCATCATGTAATCTAGAGATGGATATCAAAAATGTTATACGGCACCCTGTTATCGGTCCGTACATTGCCCTGGTGACAGGATAAATATCACATCGAATTTTTATTTTCTCACCAGTAAATGTGTTCAGATTTTTATGATACAGAAAAGGTACATGCTCCAGGTTAACTTAATTTTTCATATGTGAACTACTGACTGGTCCAAACTGAAAGCAACAGTATATGACAAAATAGCAGCAAGAAAATAATAATAAGAATAAATTGCTCATCAGGAGCATTTTTATCATTTTGTCAAATAAGTTTCTTGAATTTCCTGCAGCAGATACAAATTTATCATAAGGTGATGCTATATGGAGAAACGGGTCAATAAATGTTCTACTGATTATGGCACTTCGTTAACCCTTTCCCAAACAACAAATTTTCGACTGTCCCAAATTGAAAGAGTTTGCAGACCACCTTTCAAAATGTGATGAAACTGGAAAATAATCTTCTGATAGGGCAGAAAACATGGTGGGAAAAGGAAAAATTGCTTGTTACGAGCAATTTCTCCTTATCTCACAGTGTTTTCTAAAGTTGTCTGCAATAAAGTGGTCAAATATCGTTATTGATTGGGAAAGGGTATAAAAAAATAAGTTAACATAAGCAGGGTTTTCATTAAAACCCACGAAAACCCTATATCAAATGCAACATATCGATTAAAATCCATTGTGAATCCGTTACTTCATGCCCTGTCATAAAGTCTGATAAAAGAGGGTTGTTTGGCTGAATCAGTTAGATCTCAACCTGGATCTGTTACTTCAAATTATAATGAAAACCCTGCATAAGTATTCACAGACACAGTTGGATTCGATATTTCCGACAAAGATGTATAAAGAAAAGTTTGTTGTTAAGTTTGGGTTTTTTTAAGAAATATTGTGCAAGGAGATTTTGTTTCCTGTAAACTGACCAGTAAAGATGGATAAAATGTTGCTCATAGCCAAGGATTCAAGTAGACTAGAAACTTCTTTCAATATTGGATAAAGAAAGAATATTTACTGTTTGCATTCTTTTTTTTATGTATTTGGAATGATAAAAAATTAGTTGTTTAGTATAGAAATGAAATCTTTAGGAGCATTATAAAGAGCAATTAAATCATGTCTAATTAGATAGAAAGATGTTGATGATTAAACAGTAAGGCATACTCTTTATTTCTAGGGTTTCTTGCAAGAATAAGCCTGTACTTCACAGCTGTTAAGGATTTATTGAGGATTTATTATTGCCTTGCACTGATCCCTCAACAATCAAAAATCGTTGTCGAGACCTACAAAATCAAAGCCTTGAATCACATATCAAAAGCCACTTTACATATCAAAACTTTTTCACATGTTAAAATTTGTTTCATATTGAATGTATATCAATTGTTTTGTAAATCTAACTATTAATTTTGTTTAATAATAAAACAGTCTCTATAACAATAGTTTACTTTTTAAATTCAAGTACCAATTTGGTTGGATAATTGGTTTAGAACTTGTTGCTCTTTTGAACAGTTTCTAGGCTCTGTTATTGTGATAGATATATCAATATTTTGAATGATCGTGTCCTGCATGGCCAAGTGGTATATGACGCAGTCTTGGAACTTTCAGTCCCTGTTCCAAGCCCCAACAACAGTTCTGGTTTTGTGGAAATAGACTCTATACCTAACTTATAAGCTATATAGGCTCTATACCTCACTCCTAAGCCAAAGAGGATGAATACCTCACTACTAAGCAATAGAGGCTCTGGACTTTACTACTAAGCCATAAATACTCTATACCTCATTTCTAAGCTATATAGCCTCTAAACTATACTACCAATCTATATGGGCTCTATACCACACTAAATTAGCTATTAAGGCTCTTTACCTTACTACCTAAGCCATATAGGCTCTGTTTTTTTCTACTAAGCCATGAAGGCTTATAAACTCACTACTAAGCTTAAGGATTTTTTTACCATACTATTTAGCTATATAGGCTCTATACCTCACTAGTAAGCAATACAGGCTCTATGCCTCACTACTAAGTCGTAGAGGCTCTGAACTTCACTACTAAGCCATAGAGGCCCTGAACCTCGTTACTAAGCTAAATAGGCTCTTAACCACACAACTAAGATTATAGGCTTTATACCACACTACTAAACTATAAAGGCTCTATACCTCAATGATAAGCTATATAGGCAATATGCCTCACTACTAAGCCAAAGAGTTTTTAAACTTTACTACTTAGCTTTATAGACTCTATGCCTAAATACTAATCTAAAGACACTCAGTACCTTAAGACTAAGCTATAGAGGCCCTGTATATCAATACTAAGCTTTAAAGGCTCTATACCTTACTTCTATCTATATGGGCTATATCCCTCACTTCTAAGCTATATAGGCTGAGTACTGGGCTATATAAGCTCTATCCCTCAGTACTAAGCTATATAGGTGCTTTACCTCATCACTAAGCAATATAGGCTTTCAAACCCACTACTTAGCTATATAGGCTCTTTACATCACTACTTGGCTATATAGGTTCTTTACATCACTACTTGGCTATATAGGTTCTTTACCTCAGTACTAAGCAATATAGGCTTTTAAACTCACAACTTAGCTATATAGCCTCTATAACGAAGTACTAAGCTATAGAGCCTCTATATCACTACTAAGCTATATGGGCTCTATATCTCACTACTAAGCTATATGGGCTATATACCTTACTATTAAGCCATATGGGCTATATACCTTACTACTAAGCTATATGGGCTATATACCTTACTATTAAGCCATATGGGCTATATACCTTACTACTAAGCTATATGGGCTCTATATCTCACTACTAAGCTATGTTGGCTCTTAAGCTCACTACTAAGCTTCAAAGACTCTATTTCTCACTTCTAAGTTATACAGGTTCTGTTCTTTATTACTAAAGCTATATAGGCTTTATACCTCACAACTAAGCTAAATAGGCTCTTTACCTCAACACTCAGCAATTATAGGCTCTATACCTCACTACTTAGCTATATAGGTTCTTAACCTCACTTCTAAGCTTAATAGACTCTTTACCTCACCACTCATCCATATAGGCTCTAAACCTCACTACTAAGCTATAGAGGATCTATACAATAATACTAAGCTATATAGCCTCTGTAATAAAGTACTAAACTATATAGTCTTAGCACTGCTAAGCTATAAAGGCTGTATACCTCACTTCTAAGCTATATAAGCTATATACCTCACTACTAAACTATAAAGGCTCTATACTTCACTACTAAGCTATATAGATTCTTTACCTCAGTACTAGCTAAATAGATTTTTTAACTCAATGCTAAATTATATAGGCTCTATACCACACTACTAACCTAAATGGGCTATATACATTACCACTAAGCTATTTGGGCTCTATATCTTACCACTAACCTATAAAGGCTCTTTACCTTTCTTCTAAGCTATATGTGCTCTTTACCTCACTACTAAGCTATATGGGCTATATACCTTACTAATAAACTATATAAGCTCTATACCTCACTACTAATCTATATGGGCTATATACCTCACTACTAAGCTATATCAGCTATATACCTTACTTATAAGCTATATGGGCTCTATACCTCACTGCAAACCTTTATGGGCTCTATAGCTCACTTCTAAGCTATATTGGCTCTATACCTTATCACTAAGCTATATGGGCTCTATACCTCACTGCAAACCTTTATGGGCTCTATACCTCACTTCTAAGCTATATTGGCTCTCTATCTCACTACTGATCTATATAGGCTCTTTACCTCTTTACTAATTTATATAGACTCTATACCTCACTTCTAAGCTATAAGGGCTCTATACCTCACTACTAAGATATATGGGCTCTATACATCACTTCTAAGATATATGGGCTTTTTACCTCAGTTCTAAGCTATATGGGCTCTATATCTCACTTCTAAGCTATATGGGCTCTTTTACTTACTTCTTAGTTAAAGAGGACTTTACCTCACTATTTAGCTGTTTAGGCTCTATACCTCACTACTAAGCTATATATCCTCTTTACCTCACTACTAAGCTTTATTGGCTTTATTTTTCAGTTCTAAGCTATATGGGCTCTATAACTCACTTCTAAGCTATGAAGGCTTTATACCTCACTTCTAGGTTATATAGCCTCTATACCTCACTTCTAAGCTTTATAGGCTCTTTACCTCACTACTAAGCTTTATAGGCTCTTTACCTCACTACTTAGCTATATGGGCTCTATACCTCGCTTCTAAGCTATATGGGTTTGATACCCCACTTCTAAGCTATATGGGCTCAATACCTCACTTCTAAGCTATATGGGTTCTTTACCTCACTAATAAGCTATATGGGCTCTATACCTCATTTCTAAGCTATATGGGCTATATATCTCACTTCTAAGCTATATGGGTTCTATATCTCAGTTCTAAGCTATATGGGCTCTATATCTTACTTCTAAGCTATATAGGCCCTACACCTCATTTCTTAGCTATATAGACTCTATATCTTATTATCTAGTTATATAGGCTTTAAATCTCACTACAAAGCTATATAGCCTCTATACCTCACTTCTACGCTATATAGGCTCTATACCTCACTACTAATCTATATGGGCTCTATACCTCACTTCTTAGCAATATGGGCTCTAAACCCCACTTCTATGCTTTATGGGCTCTATACCTCACTACTAAGCTATACAGGCACTATACCTCACTACTAAGCTATATTTGCTATATACCTCACTTCTAAGCTATATGGACTATATACCTCACTATTAAGCTAAATGGGCTATATAACTCACTTCTAAGCTATATTGGCTATATACCTCACTACAAGGCTATATTGGCTATATACCTCACTACTAAGCTAATTTGGCTCTATACCTCACTTCTAAGCTATATGGGCTCTATACCTCACTTCTAAGCTATATAGGCTTTATACCTCATTTCTTAGCTATATAGGCTTTATATCTCGCTACTAGGTTATATAGCCTCTATACCTCACTTCTAAGCTATATATGCTCAAGACCTCACTACTAAGTTATATGGGCTCTATACCTCACTTCTAAGCAATATGGGCCATAAACCCCACTTCTATGCTTTATGGGCTATATACCTCACTCCTAAGCTATATGGGCTTTATACCTCATTACTAAGCTTTATGGGCTATATACCTCACTTCTAAGCTATATTGGCTATACACCTCACTACTAGGCTATATTGGCTATATACCTCACTACTAGGCTATATGGGCTATATTCCTCAATCCTAAGCAATATGGGCCATAAACCCCACTTCTATGCTTTATGGGCTATATACCTCACTCCTAAGCTATATGGGCTTTATACCTCATTACTAAGCTTTATGGGCTATATACCTCACTTCTAAGCTATATTGGCTATACACCTCACTACTAGGCTATATTGGCTATATACCTCACTACTAGGCTATATGGGCTATATTCCTCAATCCTAAGCAATATGGGCCATAAACCCCACTTCTATGCTTTATGGGCTATATACCTCACTCCTAAGCTATATGGGCTTTATACCTCATTACTAAGCTTTATCAGCTCTATACCTCACTTCTAAGCTATATTGGCTATATACCTCACTACTAGGCTATATGGGCTTTATACCTCTCTACTAGGCTATATGGGCTATATTCCTAACTTCTAATCTATATTGACTCTAAATCTTAATTCTAAGCTATAAAGGCACTATACCTCATTTCTAAGCTATATAGGCTTTATACCTCACTACTGAGCCGTATTGGTTCTATACCTCACTTCTAAGCTAATATGGCTATATACCTCACTACTAAGCAATATGTGCTATATACTCCACTATTAAGCTATATAGGCTTTATACCTCACTACTGAGTATATAGCCTCTATAGTATCACTTCTAAGCTATGTAGGCTCTATACCACGCTACTAAGCTATACCTTACTTCTAATCTTTATGGACTCTATACCCCACTTCTATGCTATATGGGCTATATACTGCACAACTAAGCTATATGGGTTCTATACCTCACTTCTAAGATATATTGGCTATATACCACACTACTAGGCTATATGGGCTATATACCTCACCTCTAAGCTATATAGGCTCTATACCAAACTTCTATGCTATATTGGCTATATATCTCACTACTAAGCTATATAGCCTTTATACCTCACTTTTAAGCTATATGGGATCTATACCTCACTACTAAGCTTTATGGGCTCTATATCTCATCTCTAAGCTATATAGGCTCTATACCAAACTTCTATGCTATATTGGCTCTTTACCTTACTACTAAGCTATATGGGTTTTATACCTCACGTCTAAGCTATATTGGCTATAAACCTCACTACTAAGCTATATTGGCTTTATACCTCACTTCTAAGCTATATGGGCTCTTTACCCCATATCTATGCTTTATGGGCTCTATACCTCACTACTAAGCTATATGGGTTCTATACCTCTCTTCTAAGCTATGTTGGATATATAACACACTTCTTAGCTATATAGCCTCTTTACCTCACTTCTAAGCTATATAGGCTCTATACCTTATTACTAAGCTTTATGGGCTCTATACCTCACTTATAAGCTATATGGGCTCTATACCCCACTTCTATGCTTAATCGGCTCTATACCTCACTTCTAAGCTATATGGGCTTTATACCTCACTTCTAAGCTATATTGGCTATAGACCTCACTACGAAGCTATATGGGCTATATACCTCACTATTAAGCTAAATTGGTTTATACCTTACTTCTACGCTTTATTGGCTATATACCTCACTACTAAGCTATATGGGCCATATACTTCACCATCAAGCTATATGGGCTATATACCTCACTTCCAAACTATATTTGCCCTATACCTCACTTCCTACCTTTATAGGTTATATACCTCACTACTAAGCTATATTGGCTCCATACCTAACTTTTAAGCTATATGGGCTATATTCCTAACTTCTAATCTATATTTGTTCTAAATCTTAATTCTAAGCTATATAGGCACTATACCTCATTTCTTAGCAATATGGGCTCTATACCCACTAATTAGCAATATAGGCTTTATATCCCACTACTAAGCTTGATGGCTCTATACCTTACTTCTAAGCAATATGGGCCCTAAACCCCACTCCTATGCTTTATGGGCTAATTACCTCACTACTAAGCTATATCGGCTCTATACCTTACTACTAAGTTATATGGGCTCTATACCTCACTTCTAAGCTATACATGCTATATGCCTCATTTCTAAGCTTTATGGGCTATATACCTCACAACTAAGCTATATTGGCTCTATACCTCACTTTTAAGCTATATGGGCTATATTCCTCACTTCTAATCTATATGGGCTCTATATCTCACTTCTAAGCTATATAGGCTCTATGACTCATTTCTTAGCTATATCGGCTTTAACCTCACTACTTTGCTATATAGGCTTAATATCCCACAACTAAGCTTTATAGCCTCTATACCTCACTTCTAAGCTATATAGGCTCTATACCTCACTACTGAGCTATATGGGTTCTATACCTCACTTCTATGCTAGAATGGCTTTATACCTCAGTACTAAGATAAATTGGCTATATACCTCACTATTAGGCGATATGGGCTATATACCTCACTTCCAAGCTAATTTTGCTATATACCTCACTTCTAAGCTTTATGGGCTATATACCTCACTATGAAGCTATATGGGCTATATACCTAACTTCCAAGATATTTTTGTTATATACCTCACTTCTAAGCTTTATGGGCTATATACCGCACTACTTAGCTATAATGGCTCTATACCTCACTTCTAAGCTATATTGGCTCTATACCTCAGATCTAAGCTAAATTGGCTATATAGCTCATTGCTGAGCTATTTAGGTTTTATACCTCACTTCTAAGCTAGATACCCTTTATACCTCACTTCTAAGCTATATAGGCTCTATACCTCACAACAAAGCAATATGGGCTTTATACCTCACTTCTTAGCTATATGGGCTCTATACCTCACTTCTAAGCTATATTGGCTATATAGCTCACTACTAAGCTTTATGGGCTATATACTCCACTATTAAGCTATATGGGCTATATTCCTCACTACTAAGCTATGTAGCCTCTATACCTCACGTCTATGCTATAAAGGCTCTATACCTCACTACAAACCTATATGGGCTCTATACCTCAATTCAAAGCTATATGGGCTTTATACCTCATTTCTAAGCTATATAGGCTCTATACCAGGCTTCTAAGCTATTTGAGCTCTATACCTCACTACTAAGCTTTGTGGACTCTATACCCGACTTCTATGCTATATGGACTCTATACCGCACTACTAAGCTATATGGGTTCTATACCTCACTTCTAAGCTATATTGGTTATATACCTCACTAGAATGCTATATTGGCTCTATACCTCACTTCTAAGCTATATTGGTTATATACCTCCCTACTAACCTTTATGGGCTATGTACCTTCTTTCTTAGCTTTATTGGGTATGTACCTTACTACTAAGCTTTTTGGGCTCTATACCTTAATACTTAGATATTTTGGCTCTTTACCTCAGTTCTAAGCTATATTCTATATAGTATATAGGGTCTTTACCACACTTCTAAGCTATATGAGCTCTAAACCCCATTTCAATGCTATATTGGCTAAATACCTCACTACTAAGGTATATGGGCTATATACCTCACTTCTTAGCTATATGGGCTCTATACCTCACTTCTAAGCTATATGGGCTCTAAACCCCATTTCAATGCTATATGGGCTCTATACCTCACTTCTATGCTATATATGCTCTCTACCATACTACTAAGCTATATGGGTTCTATACCTCACTACTAAGCTATATGGGCTCTATACCTCACTACTAAGCTATATGCGCTATATACCTCACTATTAAGCTATATATGTTATGGACCGCACTTTTAAGCTATATTGGCTATATACCTCATTACTAAGCTATATGGGCTATATACCTCACTATTAAGCTATATATGTTATGTACCTCACTTTTAAGCTATATGGTCATACACCTGTTACTTTTGAGATATTGAATTCCCATTGACTCCAATGTTAAATCAGGTATTTTCAAGACTCTGCTGAATGAAGAATAGTGTTTTTTACGCTTAGATATATACAGGAACATCAAGTTTGTCCATTTAACTCTCAGAAACTGTAATAAAATGGACACCTTAATCGTCTCATTTTTTTTCTACGGAGCAAAGTGTATTAGTACCGTCCGAAAATCAGTGCACTAGCTGTCAAATCTAGCCGAGGTACCGGCATTTGTGTTCATACATCCCAAACAAATAGTCCTGCAATAAGCAATCAAAACAAACTTTGGGAGCATTGCAGGACTATAATCTATACAGGAAACACATCAGTGTACTACCAGCTCATCTCTTACCAGCAAAACTATGCACCAGAAGTCGAAACTCAAAATTTCTAAATGGGACTACTTTTCCGTAACAGGTGCGAGACCTAATTGGCTATATATCTCACTACTAAGCTATATGGGGTATATACCTTAACATTATGCTATATATGCTATAGTATATACCTCACTTTTAAGCTATTTTGGCTATATACCACACTACT
Organism: Cerastoderma edule; assembly: GCA_947846245.1. Classification (NCBI taxonomy): domain Eukaryota; kingdom Metazoa; phylum Mollusca; class Bivalvia; order Cardiida; family Cardiidae; genus Cerastoderma; species Cerastoderma edule. Next base: position 7,339,329 of record OX401413.1, on the reverse strand, counting down.
AAGCTATATGGGCTGTATACCTCAGTTTGAAGCTGTTTGGGCTATATACCTCACTACTATGCTATATGGGCTGTATACTTCAGTTTGAAGCTGTATGGGCTATATACCTCACTTCTAAGCTATATTGGCGATATATGTCACTTCTAAGCTATATGGGCTCTATACCTCACTACTAAGCTATATTGGCTCTATACCTCACTACTTAGCTATATTGGCTCTATACCTCACTACTTAGCTATATGGGCTATATACCTCACTATAAAGCTATATAGTCTCTATACCTCATTTCTAAGCTATATAGGATCTCTACCTCACTACTTAGCTATATAGTCTCTATATCTCACTTCTAAGCTATATAAACTCTTAACCCCATTTCTAAGCTTTATAAGCTCTTAACCTCACTTTCACGCAATATGGGCTCTATTCCTCACTACTAAGCTATATGGGCTCTATACCTAACTTCTAAGATATATTGGCTTTATACCTCACTACTAAGCTTCATAGGCTATATACCTCACTATTAAGCTATGTGGGCTATATACCTCACTACTAGGTTTTATGGGTTGTATACCTCACTTCTAAGCTATATGGGTTCTATGCCACACTTCTATTCTATATGGGCTCTCTACCTTACTACTAAGCTATACGAGTTTTATACCTCGCTTCTAAGCTATATTGGCTTTATAGCTCACTACTAAGCTATACGGGCTCCATACCTAACTTCCAAGCTATATCGGCTCTATACCCGATTTCTATGCTATATGGGGTCTATACCTCACTTCTAAGCTATATAGGCTCTATACCTCACTTCTAGGTTATATGGGCTTTATTTCTAGCTTCTAAGATATATTGGCTTTGTACCTTACTTCTAAGCAATATTGGCTCTATACCTCATTTCTTAACAATATAGGCTCTTTACCTCAATACTTAGCTATATAGGCTTTATACCTCACTTCTAAGGTATATAGGTTCTATACCTCACACAAAGCTATATGGACTTTATACCTCACTACTTAGCCATATTGGTTCTATACATCACTACTAAGCTAATATGGCTATGTACCTCACTACAAAGCTATTATGGCTATATACTCCACTATTAAGCTATATGGGCTATATACCTCACTACTAAGTATATAGACTCTATACCTCACTTCTAAGCTATATAGGCTCTATACCACGCTACTAAGCTATTTGAGCTCTATACCTCACTACTAAGCTTTGTGGACTCTATACCCCACTTCTATGCTATATGGACTCTTTACCGCACTACTAAGCTATATGGGTTCTATACCTCACTTCTAAGATATATTGGCTATATACCTCACTACTAAGCTATATGGGCTATATACCTCACTTCTAAGCTATATGGGCTCTATATCTGCCTTCTAAGCTATATGGACTCTATAACTCACTCTTAAGCTGTATAGGCTCTATACCCAATTTCTTAGAAATGAAAGCTCTATACCTCACAACTGAGCTGTATAAGCTCTATACCTCAATACTGAGCTATATTGGCTCTATACCTCACTTCTAAGCTAAATTGGTTATATACCTCCCTACTAAACTTTATGGGCTCTGTACCTTCTTTCTTAGCTTTATTGGGTATGTACCTTACTACTAAGCTTTTTGGGCTCTATACCTCAATACTAAGATATTTCGGCTCTTTACCTCAGTTCTAAGCTATATAGGCTCTATACCACACTTCTAAGCTATATGAGCTCTTTTCCTAAATACTAAGCTATATGAACTCTTTACCCCTCTTCTATGCTATATGGGCTCTATACATCACTACTAAGCTATATTGGCTCTATACCTAACTTCTAAGGTATATTGGCTATAGAACTCACTACTAAGCTATATAGCCTTTTTACCTCACTTCTATGCTATATTGGCTCTCTACCTAACTACTAAGCTAAATGGGTTCTATACCTCACATCTAAGCTATATTGGCTATAAACCTCACTACTAAGCTATATGGGATTTATACCTCATTTCTAAGCTATATGGGCACTTTACCCCATTTCTATGCTATATGGGCTCTATAGCTCACTACTAAGCTATATGGACTCTTTAACAAACTTCTATGCTATATTGGCTCTCTACCTCACTAATAAGCTATATGGGTTCTATCCTTCTCTTCTAAGCTATGTTGGATATATAACATACTTCTAGGCTATATAGATTCTTTATCTCACTTCTTAGCTATATAGGCTATATACCTCATTACTAAGCTATATGGGCTCTATAACTCACGGACTTAATACCCCACTTCTATGCTATTTCGGCTCTATACCTCACTACTAAGCTATATGGGTTCTATACCTCACTTCTTAGCTATATTGGCTATATACCTCACCACTAAGCTATATTGGCTCTATACCTCACTTCTAAGCTATATTGGCTCTATACCTCACTTCTAAGCTATATTGGCTATATACCTCACTACTTAGCTATATGGGCTCTATACCTCAATTGTAAGCTCTATAGGCTCTATACCTCATTTCTAAGCTATATAGGCTCTATACCTCACTACTTAGCTACACAGTCTCTAAATCTCACTTCTAAGCTCTATATCCTCTAAACCTAACTTCTAAGCTTTATAAGCTCTTTACCTCACATTCAAGCTATATGGGCTCTATTCCTCATTACTAAACTAAATGGGCTCTATACCTCACTTCTAAGATATATTGGCTATATACCTCACTACTAAGCTATATGGGCTATATACCTCACTATTAAGCTATATGGGCTATAATACCTCACTTCTAAGCTATATGGGCTGTATACCTCACTACTAAGCTTTATTGGTTTTATACCTCACTTCTAAGCTATATGGGCTCTATGCCACACTTCTTTTGTATATGGGCTCTCTAGCTTACTACTAAGCTATATGAGTTTTATACCTCGCTTCTAAGCTATATGGGCTATATACCTCACTATTGAGCTATATGGCCTATATACCTTACTACTAAGCTATATAGACTCTATACCTCACTTCTAAGCTATATGGGCTATATACCTCACTACTAAGCTTTTTTGGTTTTATACCTCACTTTTAAGTTATATGGGCTCTATGCCACACTTCTATTCTATATGGGCTCTCTACCTTACTACTAAGCTATATGAGTTTTATACCTCGCTTCTATGCTATATTGGCTATATACCTCACTACTAAGCTATATGGGCTCTATACCTAACTTTTAACCTATATGGGCTCTATACCCTATTTCTATGCTATATGGGCTCTATACCTCACTACCAAGCTATATAAGCTCTATACCTCACTTCTAAGCTATATGGGCATATGCCTCACTTCTAATCTATATGGGCTCTATACCTCATTACTAAGCTTTAAGGGATCTATACCTCACTTCTAAGTTATATGGCCTCTATTCCACACTTCTTTGTCATATGGGCTCTATTTCTCACTACTAAGCTATATGGGCTCTATGCCTTGCTTCTAAGCTATATTGGCTATATACCTCATTACTAAGCTATATGGGTATATACTTCACAATTAAGCTATATGGGCTATATACCTTACTACTAAGCTATATAGCCTCTATACCTAACTTCTAAGCTATATGGGCTCTATACATTGCTTCTAAGCTATATTGGCTATATACCTCATTACTAAGCTATATGGGTATATACTTCACAATTAAGCTATATGGGCTATATACCTTACTACTAAGCTATATAGCCTCTATACCTAACTTCTAAGCTATATGGGCTCTATACATTGCTTCTAAGCTATATTGGCTATATACCTCATTACTAAGCTATATGGGTATATACTTCACAATTAAGCTATATGGGGCTATATACCTAACTTCTATATGGGCTATATGGGCTCTACTTCTCACTACTAAACTATATGGGCTCTATACCTTGCTTCTAAGCTATATTGGCTATATACCTCATAACTAAGCTATATGGGCTATATACCTCACTATTAACCTAGATTGGCTATATACCTTACTACTAAGCTATAAAGCCTCTATACCTAACTTCTAAGCTAAAGGGGCTCTTTACCTCACTACTAAGCTTTATGGGCTCTATACCTCACTTCTAAACTATATGGGCTCTAAACCACACTTCTATGCCATATGGGCCCTTTACCTCACTTCTAAGCTATATTGGCTATATACTCACTAGTAAGCTATATCGGCTTTATACCTAACTCCTAAGCTATATGGGCTCTATAACCCCCTTTCTATGCTATATGGGCTCTATACCTCACTTCTAAGCTATTTGGGTTGTATACCTCTCTTCTGAGCTATATTGGCTATATACCACACTACTAAGCTATATAGCCTCTAAACCTCACTTCTAAGCTATATAGGCTCTATACCTCACTACTAAGCTATTTGGGCTCTATACCTCATTTCTAAGCTATATGGGCTCTAAACCCAACTTCTATGCTATATTGGCTCTATACCTCACTACTAAGTAATATGGGCTTTATACCTTACTATTAAACTAAATTGGCTCTATACCTCTTTTTTACGCTATATAGGCTCTAAACCTCATTACTAAGCTTTATATGCTCTTTACCTTATTTCTAACCTTTATAGACTTTTTACCTCATGACTAAGCTATATCGGCTATATACCTTACTAATAAGCTATATTGGCTATATATTTTACTAATAAACTTCATGGGCTCTCTACTCACTTTTAAGCTATATGGGCTATATACCTCACTTCTTAGCTATATGGGCTCTCTACCTCCTTACTAAGCTAAATGGGCTATATACCTCATTTCTAATATATATTGGCTATTTACCTCACTACTAAGCTATATGGGCTATATACCTCACTACTAAGCTATATGGGCTATATACCTCACTACTAAGCTATATGGGCTATATACCTCACTACTAAGCTATATGGGCTCTATACCTCATTACTAAGCTATATGGGCTATATACCTCATTTCTAATATATATTGGCTGTATACCTCACTACTAAGCTATATGGACTATATACCTCACTACTTAGCTTAATGGGCTTTATACCTCACTTCTGAGCTAAATTGGGTCTATGCCACACTTCTTTTCTATATGGGCTCTCTACCTTATTACTAAGCTATATTGGCTATATACCACACTACCAAGCTAAATTGCCTCTATACCTCACTTCTAAGCTATATTGCCTCTATACCTCACTACTAAGCTATATGGGCTGTTTACCTCACTATTAAGCTTTATGGGCTATATCCCTCACTTCTAAGCTATATAGCCTCTATACCTCACTTCTAAGCTATATTGCCTCTATACCTCACTACTAAGCTATATGGGCTGTTTACCTCACTATTAAGCTTTATGGGCTATATCCCTCACTTCTAAGCTATATTGGCTATATACCTCACTACTAAGCTATATGGGCTCTATACCTCACTATTAAACTTTATGGGCTATAAACGTCACTTCTAAGCTTTATAGGCTCTATACCTTACTACTATGCTGTATTGGCTATATTCCTTACTTCTAAGCTATATGGGCTCTATACCTCACTATTAAACTTTATGGGCTATAAACGTCACTTCTAAGCTTTATAAGCTCTTTACCTCACTTTCAAGCTATATGGGCTCTGTTCCTCACTACTAAATTAAATGGGCTCTATACCTCACTTCTAAGCCATAATGGCTATATACCTCATTACTTAGCTATATGGGCTATATACCTCACTATTAAGCTATATAGGCTCTATACCTCATTTCTAAGCTATAAAGGCTCTATACCTCACTACTAAGCTATATAGGCTGTATACCTCACTTCTAAGCTATAATGACTATATACTTCACTAAGCTATATAGGCTCTATACCTCACTTCTAAGCTTTAATGACTATATACTTCACTACTTAGCTCTTTTGGCTATATACCTCATTATTAAGCTATATAGGCTCTATAACTGATTTCAAAGCTATATATGCTCTATATTTCACTGTTTAGCTATATAAGCTTTATACCTCACTTCTAAGCTATATAACCTCTAAACCTCACTTCTAAGCTATATAAGGCCTTTACCTCACTACTAACCTATATGGGCTCTATTCTTCACTACTAAGCTATATGGGCTCTATACCTCATTTCTAAGCTATATTGGCTATATACCTCACTACTAAGCTATATTGGCTATATACCTCACTAGTAAGCTTTATTGGCTATATACCGCACTTCTAAGCCATATGGGCCATATACCTCACTATTAAGCTATATAGGCTGTATACCTCTTTATTAAAATTTATGGGCTATATACCTCACTTCTTAGCTATATTGGCTATATACCTCATTACTAAGCTATATGGGCTATATACCTCACTATTAAGCTGTATAGGCTCTAAACCTCATTTTTAAGCTATATAGGCTCTATAGGTCACTATTTAGCTGTATAGGCTTTATTCCTTACTTCTAAGCTATATAGCCTTTAGACCTCACTTCTAAGCTATATAAGCTCTATACCTAATTTTAAGCTATATGGGCTCTATTCCTCACTACTGAGCTTTATGGGCTTTATACCTTACTTCTAAGCTATATTGGCTAAGTACCTCAATTCTAAGTTATATAGGCTATATACCTCACTATTAAGCTATATGGGCTATATACGTTACAACTAAGCTATATAGCTTTTATATCTCACTTCTTAGCTATATAGGCTCTATACCTCACTTCTAAGCTATTTCGGCTCTATACCTCACTTCTAAGCTATATGGGATCTATGCCTCACTTCTATGCTATATGGGCTCTATACCCCACTTTTAAGCTATATGGGCTCTATACCTCAATAATAACTTGTATTGGCTCTATACCTCACTTCTAAGCTATATTGGCTCTATACCTCACTTCTAAGCTATAATGGTTATAGTCTTCACAACTTAGCTCTATTGGCTACATACCTCACTATTAAGCTATATAAGCTCTATATCTCATTTCAAAGCTATATAGGCTCTATACCTCACTGCTTAGCTATATAGGCTTTATACCTCACATCTAATCAATATAACCTCTAGACCTCACTTCTAAGCTATATAAGCTCTTTACCTCACTACTTAGCTATATGGGCTCTATTCCTCACTACTCAGCTATATGGGCTCTATACCTCACTTCTAAGCTATACAGGCTGTATACCTCACTACTAAGCTATATGGGCTATATACCTTACTTTTAAGCTATATTGGCTATATACCTCACTACTAAGCTATATGGACTATATACCTTTCTACTAAGCTATATGGGCTGTTTACCTCACTATTAAACTTTAGGTGCTATAAACCTCACTTCTAAGCTATATTTGCTATATACGTCACTTCTAAACTATATGGGCTATATATGTCACTTCTAAGCTATATGGGCTGTATACCTCACTACTAAGCTATATTGGCTATATACCTCGCTACTAAGCTGTATAGGCTTTATGCCTTACTTCTAAGATATATAGCCTCTAGACCTCACTTCTAAGCTACATAAGCTCTATACCTCACTATTAAGCTATATGGGCTCTCTTCCTCATTTCTAAGCTATATGGGCTCTTTACCTCACTTATATGCTATATTGGCTCTATACCCCACTTTTAAGCTATATGGGCTCTATCCCTCACGTCTAAGGTATATGGGCTCTATACCTCACTTCTTTGCTTTATGGGCTCTATGCCTCACATCTAAGCTATATGGGCTCTATACCTCACTTCTAAGCTATATAGACTCTATATCGCATTCCTAAGCTCTATATGCTCTATATATTTAAAGTAAAGCTTTATAGGAAAAGAACCTCACTACTAAGCCTTAAAGCCCCTGAACTTCTCCTCTAAGCTTTATAGGCTCTATCCCTCACTTCAAAGCTATATAGGCTCTTTACCTTACTTTTAAGATATATAGGCCCTTGACCTCACGTTTAAGATATATAGGCTCTGTACCTCAATTCTAGGCTTAATAGACTCTCTACGTAACTATATAGGCTCTTTACTAAGCTTTACAAGATCTGTACCTCACTACTTAATTATATAAGCTCTTTACCTCAATTCTAAGCTATGTAGGCTTAGTACCTCATTGCTAAGCTGTAAAGGCTCCTTACCTCATTAATAAGCAATCTAGGCTCTTTACCTCACTATTAAGCTATATACGCTCTATGCCACACTATTAAGGTATAACGGCTCTTTGCCACACTATTAAGTTATAAAGGCTATTTGCCACACTTTTAAGCTATATAGGCTCTTTGCCACACCATTAAGCTATCAAGGCACTATACCACACTATTAAGCTATAAAGGCTCTGTAACTCATTTCTTAGCTGAAAAGGATCTAGACCTCATTACTAAGCTGTATAGGCTCTGTGATTCATAACTAAGCAATATGGGCTCTATACCTCACTGCTTAGCAATATAGGCTCTATATTTCACTTCGAGGCTATATAGGCTCTATATTTCACTTCTAAGCTTTATAGGCTTCATACCTCACTTCTAAGCTATATAGGTTCTAAACCTCATTATAAGCTTTATAGGCTATTTACCTTTACACTAAGCTATAACGGTTCTATACCAAACTACTAAGCTATATATGCGCTATACCTCACAACTAAGCTTTATCGGCTCTGTACCTCAACTCTTAGCTGTATAGGCCCTAAACCTAATTTCTAAGCTATACAAGCTATATATCTTACTTCTAAGCAATACTGCTTTATTCCTTAATACTAGGCTATATAGGCTCTATACCTCACTACTAAGCTATATTGGCTATGAACCTTACTTCTAAGTTATAAAGGCTCTATACAACACTTCTAAGTTATATAAGCTCTATGCCATAATACTGGGCTATATAGGCTCTGTACCTCATTTCTAAGCTATATAGGCTCTATACCACTCTACCAAGCTTTATTGGCTCTGTACTTTACTTCTAAGCTATATAGACTCTATACCTCACTACTAAGCTATAAAGGCTCTATCAAACACTACAAAGCTATATAGGCTATGTACCTCACTACAAAGCAATATATGCTTTATATCACACTACTAAGCTATATTGGCTCTATAACACACAACTACGCTATATAGGCTCTATATCTCAGTTTTAGGCTATAAAGGCTTTATACCTCACTTCTAAGCTATATAGGCTTTATACCACACTATTAAGCTGTATGGACTCTATAACAAACTACTAAGCTATATAGGCTCTATACCTCACTTTTAACCTATATAGGCTCCATACCTCACTACTAAGGTATATAGGTTATATTCCTTTCTCCTCAGCTGTATAGGCTTTATACCTCTGTTCTAAGATATATGGACTCTATACCGCACTTCTAAACTTTATTAGCTTTTTACATTTAAAATAAAGCTTTATAGGCTTTGTACCTCACTACTAAGCTTTAAAGCCCCTGTACCTCTCTTCTAAGCCATATAGGTTCATTCCTTACTATAAAGCTATATAGGCTCTGTGCCTCAATTTTAGGCTTAAAATGCTCTATACCTTTCTACATAGCTATATAGGCTCTATTCAACACTACTAAGTCTTACAGGCTCTCTAGCACAGTATTAAGCTATGAAGGCTCTATGCCACACTTCCTCACTTCTCAGCTATATAGGCTTTATACCTTTTTTCTAAGATATGTAGACCCTATACCGCACTTCTAAACCTTATTAGCTCTTTACATCAAAGATAAAGCTATAAAGGCTCTGTACCTCACTACTTAGCAATGTAAGCTTTATACTTCACTTCTAAGCTATCTAGGCACTGTACCTAAGTACTACGTTATATAGGCTTTGTACATCACTACTAAGCTATATAGGCTCAATACCTCAATACTGAGCTATAAAGGCGCTGTACCTCAGTACTAAGCTATATAGGCTCTATAGCTAACTTTTAAGCTACATATAGGCTTCTTATCTAAAAAGGCGGTGAAACTCACTACTAAGCTACATAGGCTCTATTCTTCTCTTCAAAGCTATAAAGGCTCTACACCTCACTACTAAGCCATATATGCTGTTTACCTTACTACTTAGCTATATAGGCTCTGAACCTCACTTCTAAACATAACTACTAAGCTATAATGGCCCTTAACCTCACTGCTAAGCTGTATAGGCCCTGTATCTCACAACTTATAAAGTCAGGCTCTATAACTCATTTATAAGCTAGATACTTTTTTTATCTCACAAGCAAGATTAAGAGACCCTTTATCTCACTTGCAAGCTATAGAGGCTCTTTATCTCATTTGCAATCTAAAAAAGCTCTTTATCTCACTAGCAAGTTATAGAGGCTCTTTATCTCTCTAGCAAGCTATAGAGGCTCTTTATCTCTCTAGCAAGCTATAGGGACTCTGTATTTCACTAGCAAGCTATAGAGGCTCTTTATCCCACTACCAATATATAGAGGCTCTTTATCTCGCTACCGATCTATAGAAGTTCTTTATCACACTAGCAAGCTATAGAGGCTCTTTATCTCACTACCAATCTATAGAGGCTCTTTATCACACTAGCAAGCTGTAGAGGCTCTTTATCTCACTACCAATCTATAGAGGCTCTTTATCTTACTAGCAAGATAAGCTGCTCTTTATCTCAATAGCAAGTTATAGAGGCGCTATATTTAACTAGCAACCTATAGATGCTCTTTATCTCACAAGCAAGCCATAGAGACTCTTTATCACACTAGCAACCTATAGATGCTCTTTATCTCACTAGCAACCTATAGATGCTCTCTATCTCACTAGCAACCTATAGATGCTCTTTATCTCACTAGCAACCTATAGATGCCCTTTATCTCACTAGCAACCTATAGATGCTCTTCATCTCACTAGCAACATATAAATGCTCTTTATCACACTAGCAACCTATATATGCTCTTTATCTCACTAGCAACCTATAGAGACTCTTTATCACACTAACAACCTATAGAGACTCTTTATCACACTAGCAACCTATAGAGACTCTTCATCACACTAGCAACCTATAGAGAATCTTTATCGCACTATCAAGCTATAGAGGCTCTTTATCGCACTAGCAAACTATAGAGGCTCTTTATCGCACTAGCAAACTATAGAGACTCTTTATCACACTAGCAAACTATAGAGAATCTTTATCGCACTATCAAGCTATAGAGGCTCTTTATCCTACTAGCAAACTATAGAGACTATTTATCACACTAACAAACTATAGAGAATCTTTAACTCACTATCAAGCTATAGAGGCTCTTTATCTTACTAGCAAGATTAGCTGCTCTTTATCTCATTATAAAGTTATAGAGGAGATGTCTTAACCTAGCAACCTATAGATGCTCTTTATCTCACTATCAAGCTATAGAGGTTCTTTATCTAACTAGCAATCTATAGATACGCTGTATTTCACTAGCAACCTATAGAGGCCCTTTATCCTTCTACAGAGTTATAGAAGTAAGTTATAGAGGTTTTGAACCTTACCACTTACCTCTAGAAACCTGGTTTCTCAATTCCGGGCTTTTCAGGGTTGGCACCTCATGTTATGCAAAAAGGCTTTGTTCCTCGTGGATACTCTATTGACACTGTTAAGCCATAGATGTCCCTCACTATTCAGCTGGAGAGTCTTTGATGCACACTGAACATTGCGATATAACAACTTGTTTCTAATGGGAAAACGATCCTTTCTTTGATGACAATGATTTCAATCAAATAAAACTGGAGTTTTATCTTAGCAATTACCCAATCGGAACACCTCGGCCATTTCTTAAAATAACCTCGGAGGCAATGGGGAGCCATTTTTGAAAGTAGGTCAGCAACGAAGGGCATGTCCGTTTGCAATCGTATCTACTCGGAACAAGCCGGGGATTACCGAGAAAAGCCGATTGACAAAATATGAAACACAGATGTGTTGATATGATCATCTTTAATGAAAAGGGTAAAAACAACATTCAATGGTGATATATAGCCAATTTGTGTGTATCTAAAATACATATTTAGTGCCTGTGTGCATTTTGAGTTATCCGCCGGAAATAAGGCGAATTACCCCAGGATTTCTGGTGTATTCATGTACTGCTTACGAGGTATATCTACCGACTTGTTACGGGGATTGCCGAGTAGATACGATTGGCAATTACCTTGTCTGCTGCGTTGAATTCAAGGTACAATACTCATAATATGCCATTTTGAAACTGATTCTTCGGTCGTTCTCGGTATACATCGGTCGTAGTCGGAACTATTCAGTGTATACAGAGAAAGACCGAAGTAATCCGACGAAAGAAAGAAATTCAAAATGGCGAAGTATGAGTATTCTAGATAAAAGCAGTCACTAAATGTCACATAAGACAATTGTTAAAATACAAACCTATAGACACGTGCTTTATTTGTGTTAAAAGTGATTTTGTGTATACAGCATTCTAAATGAGAATGAAGAAAACATATACATGTACATTAAAATTGTTCCTCGTTTAGCAGTGTCTATCATAGCAATCAGACTTAATATGTTGCACTTACTGCTCCCTTACCATAGGATGGTAACCCTGTCGTGTGTTATCTACAATATTTCTTACAAAAATATACAGGGTACCATTCCACTAAACACTGGCTACATCCACCGAGTTAACAAGCTCTGTGTCATTTTCACTGTCAACTGTATCCACTGGAACGGGCGGCAATTTTTGTAATGAACCATTATTCCTTTCCGTTGATTCAATTTCATGCGTCACATTCAGACGTTTTATCTTCAATCTTTGAGCTTCGATCCTCGATACCGCGTACGCGCGTCGTCTACGAGACTTCCTGATTGATAGATAAACCATCACTAGCATACAGGCAAGTAAGGCTACACTGATACAAGCGATGGCTATAAAGATACCATACTTGGACGCATCCCCTTCCTCAAGATTAAGTACTGTTTCTGGAAACTCTCTTGAATCATCAGTATCGACATCTGTCTTGTTTCCAATTCGGTCAGTTGTGTTCCGAGTAGTCGGTGTTGTGGACGATTTCAAACGGGGTGGTGCAAGGTTAAACGGCTTTGTTTCGCTTGGATCATATTCATCAATTTTCCTTAATGAATTTACTGCATTTGTCTTATTATATCCAGTTGATTTCAATACCGATGGCGCATCTGTGGACGCGTGTGTTCGTGAAAACGAGATGTGAGTGTCTAGAAGTGACGTGTTTCCAATGGTACCTTGGTTTCTAGAGGTTGGTGTGATCTGCGTATGTTGTTGGCTACCGGTGAATGGTGGGTTATTGGAGGATTTTGGGACACCATTTTGAGATAATACCAACGAAGGTTCAGTGCTTAATGCAGTTGTAATAGTTTTAGAGCTCGTTGTGGTTTTGTTGAAACCCATGGATGTAAAAGCACTGTGGAGTTGTGGAAAACCATTGGTTGATGCTATTGGCTTAATACTAGGGACCCTTGTGCCACTGGTAAGACCTCGCGATTGCTCAATATTTGTAGATAATCGAGTTCCGGTGACTAATATGGCTGCTGAAGAAAGAGACGCATCAATATCTGACTTGTGATCACTTGTAAATGTAGCTGTCGGATCGATAGATAAATATGTGGCTGATTTAGAAGCAGTATCTGACGTAACTGATGATGAGTCTGATGGCGTAATATTACTAGTTGCCACTTTCTCTGCTCTAGTTATCATTTCTAACGTTGATGGTGATACAGATTCAATCAAGTTTGATGCTGTTTTTGACAAAGATGTTGAATTGAAATATGTTGACATCGATTTTGCATTCATTGAAGACATATCTTGTGGAGTTCTAGTGGTTGAAGAAGATATCAGAGACCCCGGGGTAGTTTGAGTTGAAGATAGTCCAGTTGCAGTTAGTGATACTGATTTATTACTTGATCCTGAATGCTTAATGTTGGCTTCAGGTTTTGGAACAGTGGTGTAAATGGCTGACACTTTATTGTTTGGAGTGTCCGATTTATCATCAGTTATTTGGTTTGAAGATGGTGACAATGTACCAGACGTTGAGGTAATTAGCGACATACCCATGTTTGAAGGCGTAGCTGTGGCTGAGGTCGTTGGTGAAGTACTGACTATTAAAGTCGTTAATTTGATACCGATTGCTGTGTTGGTATCAGTGGTTGTATCTAAAGTTGTCTTCTTGTTAAACAATGAACGAGTGGTTAAAATTGGAGTTGTATGTGTACCTCTTGCTAGTCGTGATGTCGATTTAGCAGATGTTGAAGTGGGTATGCTGCCAGAAGATACTGACAGCATGTTAAGCAATCGACCAGTTATCTGCTTTTGTTGTTGGGAACTTGATGCTTTAGTTGTTGACAAGACAGTAGCTTTTGGGTTGATTGACGATAGCTTAAGTGTTAGTGTGGCTACGTTGGAGCCGACTATTGACACCTTTTTGTTAACTGATTCAGCAAACATTGTTGTTGGGTTAACAGCGGTTTTTTTTATTTTTGTAGAAGACTGGAGATGTGATAGTTGGCTGTCTGGTGACAATGGATTGATTTCTGTTGTGTTTGCATGAATTCCTATGGGAAGATTGGTTTGCAAAGTGGCGTTCGGCTTCTGTTGTCCATCTGTTGGATTTTCTCTAGTTTGCTCTGTATCGATATAAGTTGTTGTACATGCAGGACAAGATGATGTTCCATTGACATTATTTTCTATTTGAGAACTTAATAATGATGAAAGCCGTGTAGAGTTTATTAACTGCTTCTTTGACGCCCATTGGTCCGTGTACATCCTTATTTGCAGAGACGATGTGTCTGTGTCTGGAGCCAAAGTTGTAAAGAATACTGAGGTTTGCGGACTTGCCGGTGGCTCAGGTCTGCATTCAGAAGAACCCATGTATGTTTTAAAGTCGGCTTTATCAATTGTTGTATTGTACCAACAAGTACCAAGTATGTATAAATCATCCAAAATGTTAGTAAATTCCAAATTTTCGCATCTGCATTTGAAACGATTAAAACTCATGTCAATGTTCATGATGTTTGGATAATCAGAATTCTCTAGGTTTGTAAGAGTTACCAGAAGATTGTCCGAAATGTTGAGAATGCGTAACGAGGTTAGGCTTTCGAAAACAGATGGCAGTAATTCACTTATGACATTTGAACTTAAGTCCAGCGATTCGAGTTTGTTATTCCGATCAAATATACCATTAGGTAGTAGATATATCTTATTATCGTGAAGAAGCAGTTCTTTCAGTTCTTTCAAAGATGCCAAAGCATTTGTCGTTATTGAATGAATCTCATTAGAACTCAAATCCAAAGTTTGAAGTTGTGCTAGACCGACGAAGGTGTCATCTGAAACCGTTTTCAGACTATTCTTACCCAATCCGATGTGGTTGATAGTATCACTAACATGTTTGAATGTAAACTTCTCTATCTTTCGGAGTTGGTTTCCAGACAGATCCAGACTCTTTAATGACGAGAGACCAATGAAATCGTCACTGGTTAACGTTTTCAACCCGACGTTTGCTAGAACCAGTCTTTCCAAACTGTTCAGATCTTTAAACCATTCGAACTTAATCTTGGACACGAAACTTTCGGAAAGATCGAGAACTTCAAGCACATATAGTCCAGCAAATTCATCAGAAGGCATGTCCTCGACACCATGTATTTCCAACACCTCTAATTGGTCAATATTCTCAAAAACGTGACGTGGAAGACTAACCACGCCCCTCATTCGGATTCTTGTCAGAGATGGTGCCGAATTAAACAAAACGGACGGTATTGAATGTAAGTTCCGTGCGTGTAGTTCAAATACATCCAGTTTCGAGCAGCCTTTCAGAATTTCTTCACCTATAAGAGTCAATGAATCCGCGACGAGTTTCAGGGTGTTCAGAGTCTCGGCCATTGGACGGAAGAGATCTTCAGGTATTTCGAATGCATTGGGAACGTCTATGGTCAGTGTATGGACCAGGTGTGATTTCTTAAACAGATCACTCGACAAGGTATTTTGGTGAAGAACTATCGACAACTCTCGAAGGTCCGTCAGCGTCGTCAGTGAGAGAGGATGGAAGTACTGAGATTCCAGATTGAGGACAACCTTCACATCACGTAATCCGGCGAACGAAGATTCCGTAATGCTTTCAAATATGTTTTTGCCGAAGTCGATCCGTCCGGTGATGTAACATCTTACGAACTGGTGTGACGAAAGCGATGTAAGATGGTTCCCTGTCAAGTTCACGTTGACTAGATCATATGCACACAGCCCGTTCAGATTTTCGGGTGCCAGTCTATTTCCAGAAAAATCTATACTCAGTGTTTTGGACGGGAAATCCTCTGGAACGGAAGTCAGTCCTCTAGTCGCGCAGTTGGCGATAACCACGTGACCTCCAACATTTTCTGAGCATGCGCATGGTCCGCATTCGTCACAGAGGGCGCCACGAAGCAGAATTGAAAGCAGCAGTCCTCGTACAATGGGGTAAAGCGAGTTCATCGCCTTGGTTTATACAATGGGAGAATCTGAAAAATACAACGAAGAAGCGCAACATAACATTACATTTAAATGGTAGAATAAGCATTTATGTCATTTCAAACATATATCAATTACATCACAGTATCTTACATCGATGAAAAAGAGGAAAAAAACGAAATACAGAAAGAGACAGACAGATGTATATAGATAAGTAGTCAGACAGACAGCAACAAACAGATAACGGCAGATAAACAGACAGTGACAAATAAACATATTGAAAAAGAGAACAGAACAGATAAACATACTGACTAGGATACGACGATGGAAAGTAAAGGCATGCACGGAACAAGCTAACAAATAGGTATAAAAAAAAACACCGATGCATTGCATTATGACTCAGGACCTAACCTTTAGAGAACAATGTCGAACAGCGCATATACCAAACGTTGATAGATTAAAGCCATTTTAGAGGCAACATCGTGACTGAAATTCGGCGCGGAAAAACTACCCATTAAAATTCGCCTAAAGTAAAGCCCGGATCAGACTATAGTCGTACATGCTGATCCAATGCGACCCTGTAGAATTTAATCGTTAAATGGAAAATTAGGAACATGGAAATTGCTAGAGTAAAACTAAATACATTAGGGGATATAAATCATTCCAACTCGGACAAGTTTGGACTAAACTGACTGATTTACAGACACAATCAGATATGCAATTGACAAAATGGACTTGTTCTCCGAATACGAACACAATATGTTGAAAGACTTTTGGCACTTATTTACTTCAACCTTCGCAAGGTTCATGTTATTTGTAGCAGATTATATCATGGTCGATTTTTAAGGATGAAATAAATAATTTGGATGGTAGAATCAAATACTTTTTCAGTGTCAGCTAGAATGCAATTCTTTATGAAAATCCTAAATGGAGTAGTCAGAAAAACGTAATAGAATAATGAATGCAAACGACTGTTTTTTTCGCACACAATCACTCTATTCAAACGGATCTGCGAGTTTACATCAAAAATACCACTGTGACAAAGCGGACATTGTGAGTTTCAATTAATTTCTTCTTTTGTTCCGATGGTGTTCATCTAATGCAGGAGCTGTTCTCGTTACATAACAATATGGCAGAGTTCTTGTAATGGTCACCTTCCAAATTTAACAATCCCCTTTCAAATCTCTTTTTTCCATTTATCCTGTCAATAGTGCCACTTTGGGACCGATAACTAGGTGCCGTATAACATTTGTGATATCCGGCACTAACCATATAATACATCCACGCGACAAATCATGACGTCATACGAACGAAATGACGTCATGTTTACATCATTCTCTACATATTCTTTCCTTCTTTTTCGTGTTTTGTTTGTATATAATTTGTTTGAAAGAATACATAAAGGTAACAGGATAAATAGAATAGATGGTTGGTGTCTTTGAATGGGAAAAGTTATCGGGCTCGGCATCGGAATATTATCCGTTTCGCCTTCGGCTCACCGGATAATATTTCTACGCCTTGCCCGATAACATTTCCGATTCACGACACCAACCATCTATTCTCTATATATCCAAAGAAACAATACGTTTTAGTTTCCCAATTTCAGCAATGTTAGTGATACCTCTATTTCGATAGAGTAGTATCCAAGAAGATGAAATGTATTTGAATCCTTATACTTCTTTCCAAAATCGACAGCATAAGTACAGCCATTCATAAAAGAAATATGCAGAATGTGATGTATCAGACTGACAAAAGTTTTAGCCAAGTGTATCACCTATGACCAAACCATTTTCAATGATAAGGGAAAAAATCTTCTATGTCAAAAACGTACTTTGAGAAATGACATTAGTAACTAAACTTTATATGAGCTGATGGGTCAAATCGATTGCTGGGTAAAGTAAACTTGTATTAAGTGACATTGTAAACAAATAAGCACCGTTCTGACCTACGTAGTCCTAAGACATTGTATAATGGCTCAAACCACAGGTGCTTGAAACAATCTTTGCACCCCAATATATGCACCAAATACTATATAAAAGTCTCAGTATTTTTTTCTTAAATATTTTGATCGCACGGTTTCTAATAAATACCTTTACAAGTCGAATATATGAAGTTGGTATGATAAGTAATATAAGAAAGGGACTCATTTCTTACTTAAAATAGAGAAAACATCAACAACAATAAAAAACATGCTTTTTAATGTGTAAAAAAAATATGCATACCAGATTTCTGTTTCCGACACCATCCCTCTTAACATCCCTGTTTGGTTTTGACAAAGATCCAACATTCAAAATAGCAAACGAAGTTCGACGGAGAATGATTCATGCTAACAATCGTCACTGTAAAACTAAAAGTCACCATCTCTTCGTTACAATAAAGTTTTCTTATTAGGTTTTGAAAGCCGTGTCAACAATTATTCGGTGACATGTATAACATTATACTACAATTTTCTCTTCAATTTATCTGTACTTGGCAAGGGCCCTCTTATGTTTGTGTGATGTTTAACGCCGCATCAACAATAAATCAGTTATGTAATGGCTTTCCTGGATCCATCAGCACTAAACTAGGTCTCTGAAAAAGATATCAAAGGTCACTCCCACGAAACAAGCTAGGGCTATATAATGGGCTCTCCAGTTATAAGTACGCCATCTTGACCACTGTGTCGCACAGGACCCCTCATTTCAAGAGAAAAATGCATAAGTGACAGTTCTTTGCATAGTCAGTCTCTTTGGTTTATTTCCGAGTCCATTACTATTAAAAAACAAACCGCATTAACTCTGGGTACTCTTGCAACGTTTCTACCTTAATGTCCAATTTCCGTTGTTAAAATAAGAATTAATTCATGGATCCGGGTACCATTTATGTACTGCAAGTTATAGTTTCTCTCCCTTACACTGGTCTAGATAGGAAGACTCGTTTCATGTGAAGTTTTCTTATTTCATGTTATTAAGAAACCTATATTGTAGGAACTCATTAGAAACGTTTCATAGTGTGTCCACGATGGAGGATTTATCGAACCTGATTTGAAAAGGCACAGGCACAAAATACTCCGGGGAACCATTTTACTAAACAACTTAAGGAAAGTATCTACTACAACTTAAGGAAAATATTCGCGTAAGTCAAAACTGGTATACATAGATAGATTCTTAAATCTCTACAAGACGCTTCCAATGGTGTGTTACTTTGCAATATTGCTTTGCTCAATAATGACATAAAACGGAATGTTGTTCTGAACTTACGCAAGTTTCTAGCATAAAATGTTAAGTAAAACGGTACATTGCTTCCCTCTTGATTATTGGACCATGCTTTGACTGGGGCTTGAACCATTCCATTTAGTATGAAAAGGACTAATCGGACATCCAAAAGTATATAATAACGAGTAAATGTATTTATGATGTAATTACATGCATTACAACTGATCAATTTCATTCATACAACAAGCTGGTAATTCAATGCGATATTATTCATTATGTATCTTAACCCATTACCAAACGCCAAATTTTCGACTGTCCCAAATTCAAAGAGTTTGCAGACGACATTTCCAACGGTGATGAAATTGAAAAAAATCATCTTCTGATAGGGCAGAAAGCATTGTTGGAAAAGGAGAAATTTCTCGTTAAGAGCAATTTTTCCTTTTCCCACAATGTTTTCCAGAGCTATCTGCAACAAAGTGGTCGAATATTGTTATTGTTTGCTAATGGGTTAAACCTTAGAATGCTGAATAATTCTCTGAAAAAAGGTTTTTGTGCCGTCTGCAAAACCTTAGATATCTGCGTGTTTTGATGAAGAAAGATACTCAGAGTAGCAAACATGTTAGATCACATACCAGCCGCCAAATAAATTGGCAGCTGGCCTGAATCCCACAATATGATGTTTGCATAAGCATGATGTCTTTTATAGCACTATAAGGGTTAAATGAAAGAATATATAATAGTTATTCGTCTGACAATACTGAACAATGCTGGTCGTATGAAAAAACAGACAGTGTCGTTACGGTAGAATCCCTATAATCCGCCATTTTGAAACTCATTCCGTCGTCGGAATACATCGGTCGTTCTCGGTATACATCGTTCGGGATCGGAACTATTCGCATTTAACAGAATAGTT
Organism: Cerastoderma edule; assembly: GCA_947846245.1. Lineage (NCBI taxonomy): Eukaryota > Metazoa > Mollusca > Bivalvia > Cardiida > Cardiidae > Cerastoderma > Cerastoderma edule. Next base: position 7,318,890 of record OX401413.1, on the reverse strand, counting down.
CTGGCCCCGATCGATGTATACCGAAAACCATCGAAGTACTCAGACGAAAGAATATACTTTAAAATGGCGGATTATGGGTATTCTGCCTAAAAAGAATATTTTTACGAGACTTTTGTTAAGTACTAAGTAAATTAGAGAAAATACAATGAGCAAAGTATGACATGATAAAAGTATTGGTGAAAAAGGGCATAGCACTTTGTTCCGAACAAAAAACATTAACATTCAAACAAACTAAGAAATCCAAGGAAACACAATCATCTGAAACAAACTAAAATAATCACACATATGAGTCATTGCGACATAGCCATTTCGAGAGCTAATTTCAAAACCACATATCACTCTTGTACATAGCCCTCCATTGAAAAATAGCCTATCAAAATACCTTTTGCAATAATTCTAGCGATTCTAAAATAATTCTGACATGATTTAAACCACTCTGAGCAGTCCAAACACAATCCTGACGTACAATAATGAACTTATATACAGATAACTAATTAACAAATCAAAATTACTTACTTTGTACAATTACTCAAAATTTCATTAACAACAGACGACAAGTTGTGACAAATGAATGAGAAGCCTTAGCAGAATTAACTTTCTTTTTGTTATATACATGTATATATAATTTGTTACTTATAATTAGTAATTTGTTTAATTGCATCGAATCTAAAGTCTTTAGATACCGCTTCACCTTTATCGTTTGGTACAGGATAAAGGCCTTAGTCTGTAACCCATTGCAAGGCTAGGGTTCTGAAGTGACCTGCCAAAGGCCACTTCCACGAAACCAGAGGTATCGGTTGGGCTCGAACCCGGGACCTCCGAGTTATTAACCACTGAACTATGCATGACCATATGGTTGCAGTCTCATCAAACCACGGTGAATATGCAACTCATACCTTCTAATGGACGTTTATGAGTACTCAAGCATGGAAACGACAGCAGTCGATAATTCTAAAAAAGAAGACAGCTATCTTGTTCGTGATGTCATGTAAATACCATTATAGCAAAAGAAGGAAATGATCATGAGTCACGAACTATTTCTTCTTTAGTCACAATTTGATCTCAAGTCTTCTGAAAGGTCTGTACCAAAACCTTCAAATCTACCCTACTGTTTACATGTATATTTCGCCTGACAGATATCACGTGGGATGGTTCTAAATTGTAAGCATATGTTTGAAACACTTTTAAGAAGTAACTTCATTATAACTTTCTCTTCTTTAAAAGTGAAAACGTTTTCTAAAATCGACTGCTACAGTTATATTGGACAACACGACTTACGCAAATCGCAAATCAGTCTCTATAGCCTCTCAATACCCTCAATTTGAATCGAAGGCACATCTCGCAGAGTCACGTCCTTCTCGTTATTTCCGCGACTGGTTCCCGGCGAGTCCATAATAAAGTTATCAATGGCCTGGTCGTCGATGTTGGTCACCTCATAACCACGCTGCCTGCGAGACTTTCTGATCCAGAGAACCACAAGAACCATGATGCAGAAGAACGACACTCCGCTAATACAGGCCACCGCCACGTAGTAACTCTCCTCGGAGGTCTCCACTTTAGCGAAACTCATCACTTCCTCCGCGACGCCCGGACCCGTCTTTCGTACGATGATGTCATCGATATCCGGTAACGTTGGGATTTGATTGGTCGGTTTCTCGGCAGGAGCTAACGTCGTGGTCTGATTGGTTGGTTTCATGAGAGGAGGTAAACTCGTGATTTGATTGGCTGATTTCTCGGATGATCGAGACGATACTGACGAATCAGAGGTCGCTATTGACAGAGATGATGAAGACTGACGGTCGTTGTCACCATAAGCCGACAATGTTGACGATGACGAAATGGCGTTTGAAGTAGATGTCCGTGGATCGAATGATGGCGATAAAAATGTTCCATCACTGGACGGAGTTGTATCTATGAAAGGAGTAGTGGAGGTGAACATACTTCCCGTTTTGCCAGCAGCGTCTTGGCCAGTGCTTCTGAAACCAGCTGTACCATAGCTGGTCGGAGTGGTGAAGCTAGGCATCAGTTGTATATCTGGTGTACTTGTATCACTGGGTTGAATCGAGTTATCTACTGAACCTTGCGCGTTTTTAGTAACAATACCTCCACTACCATGCATGTCTATCTGCTCAGTCTGTGTCGTAGATGTTTCTCTAATAGCTGGAGTTGTTGTTGGAGGTGGTGGTGGTGATGATGGTGTCGTCGGTGTTGTTGGGTCACATTCATCAGACATTATGAACGTTTTAAAGTCCCGTTTCCGTCTGTATGGACCGTACCAACATGTACCGATAACCTCAATGAACTCCAAAACATCCTCAAAGCTCTGGGACGCGCATTCACATTTCAGCTGGTTAAGGCTTAAATCGACTTTCTTTATGAAAGGGTACAGAGTGTTTTCCAGGAATCCTACGGACATCAGAAGATTATCAGAGATATTGAGAACACGTAATGAATGTAGGTGCTCGAACACCTTGGGCAGCGAATTACTGATTACATTAGAACTTAGGTCCAGCATTTCTAGTTCAACGTTCTGATCGAATAGTCCTTGTTGGAGGAGATATATCTTGTTGTCGTGAAGATTCAGCTCCTGTAGATCTTGCAGAGAATTGAACGCGTCCGTAGCAATGGAATGAATTTGATTCGAGCCGAGGTCTAGTATCTCAAGGTGCGCCAGTCTAGTGAAGGTATCGCCTGAAATCGTTTTTATGCTATTTCCAGCCAGTGTTATATATTTCAGGGTGTTATTGATGCTGTTGAATACAAACTTGTCCAGTGTCCTGAGATCGTTTCCTGATAGGTCTATCTCAATAACGGAAGAAAGACCCGCGAAATTGTCGCTACCTAATGTCTGTAAGCCAACATTTGCCAGGTTCAATTTCTCCAAGCTCCATAAATCTTTAAACCAACCGGTTGTTAATTCGGGTACGGAGCACTCCGATAAATCCAACTCTTTCAGATGAAGGAGCCCTACAAAAACATCGGATGAGAGGTCTTCAGCGCCGTGGATTTCCAACGCCGCTAATTTGTCGAGATTAGCGAACACGTGACGTGGTAAGCTTGCAACGCCCCTCATGTTTACTCTCGTCAGGGATGGCGTCGAATTGAACAACCCGGATGGTATCGAGTGTATATTGCGCGCGAAAAATTCGAACGTGTTGAGGATTGAGCAGCCTTTCAGGATATCTTCATCAATTGACGGCAACGATTTCGTAACGAATTTAAGGCGTCTCAGTGACTCGGACATTGGACGGAGAATATCTTCAGGGATTTCGAACGCATTCCGTATATCGACCATCAGTGTATGAACACTGCTTAACCCCGCAAACAGTCCGCTGGATAACGTAGACTGGTGCAGAATAATCGCCAGGCCTTGGAGCTCCGTCATCTGCGACAGCGCTTGTGGCTGGAAGTGCCGAGACTCGAGATTCAGGACATATTTCACGTCCCGTAAACCCGACAGCGCTACACCGGAAATATTTTCAAACAGGTTCCCTGTTAAGTCGATCTGTCCCGTGATGTAACACCTCTTAAACTGGTGAGCGGAAAGCGATGTAAGATGGTTCCCTGTCAAATTAACGTCGATCAGGGCATAACTGCATAATTCGTGTAGTTGTTCGGGAGCCAGTCTGTTTCTGGAGAAGTCGAGGTATGAAGTGGCACGGGGTAGGTCGTCTGGAATGTGTGTTAGCCCTCTAGCCGAACAGTTGACGGCGACCAGGTGCGATGTGTCTTCCGTACATGCGCACGGGCCACAGTTCTCACAGAGGACGCCACCAAACAGTGATATCAACAACAGGCCACGCACAGTGGCGGATGGGAGCGACATAGTCTGTCTGTTTGTAAATGTTGGAACCTTAAAAGGGGAAAATATCATATATCACGATTTGCTGCTTAACAGAAAGTGAGTTTAATTACGAGGGTTGGTAAAAAGTAACTGAACATTGGCACCTTTCTCAAACGTAACTGGTTTTCATTACAAAGTTGAATCGGAATCGCTCAATATAATTTCCTGCGAACTTTATCGTTGGTTCCAATCTCCAAGGTAATATTTCTATACCCGCTGCTAGGTGACGTACATTTATGCCTCGCACTTCTCCTCTACATGAATGCTCCTCTTAATAGTCGTAGCATATTACTCGAATGATTTGACATACAAAGGTTTACTCTATTTGAGTGTCAAATGTTATCTACGTACGGCAACCCAATCAAGAGATATTGGTCACTGTTAAGTTATTTTTGACTAACCCTCGTACCTCACCTAGTTAGAAAATCATTTTGAACAGCTGAATTTGTAACATAACATGTTGAATCACTACTTTAGAAGTAGCGCAGTCAAAGGATGCCTCATAGTTAAAATATTTTGATCATTTAAAGCCTTAACTTATTTAATGATTTAACAAGAAAGAATCGGAGTTCCAAATATCTGCAACCAAGTCTAGAAATTATCATAAGAAAAAAATATGCTAAATTGTTCCATCTTTTATCAACAAAATTACCCAACATTTAACATTTATAAGCGTATTATTTCCCACTGAGATGCATTTTCATTAATTCTCTCTATGACCGTGCATTTGAAGATTTCTCAGTATGTAGCAGAATACTTGAACAACAAGCTACTATCGTCCTTTTTTCTGCCTTGGTATTTCGTAGATCCCCGTGCATATATGAATGTATTAGTATCATATAAACTGACAGACTCAAACGATGTTCACTTTAATCTTAAAATCCATTCGACTACGTATACAATTAGCTAAAAGGCATATTTTTTCAAATTATTCAATACTTTGATGATTAATCAGAAAGTTCAATCGTTTTCTTTGACAATCCTAAAGCCGTTGCTTTTTTTTTCAATATATGACAACAAGGAAACATTTGCTGCGTTGTGTAGTAGTTATTAATGGGATCGATGAATATGTGTACCGGGTTCAATTCTCGACAATGATATATCATTTCTCAGAGAAGTGTCCTTTGACAACTATGTTCTAGCCTAACGCTGGTATCACAAGATGGCATATGTAACTTAAAAGGGGATCTAGATTTAAAACGAAACAAAAAACGGCTGTATATTCTTATGAAACTCCCCCCAAAAATTAGCAAAACATCTGACAAAATAAAGAATATGGCGTGATTTACAAAAGCACCTGTCTATCTTTCAAAATTTGCATGTGTTTTTCAGGAGATATATCTCGTTAAACGAAATTATCCATTTTTAAAGAAATCTTGGTCAAGGTTTGTGACCAAGTCTTCGACTCGTACTAGTAACCGGATAACAACTTCTTCAAATAAAACAACAACAGGCCCAGACACAGATCTAATACAAATTGTATGCTCATCGTTAGTAGATTGGGTGTAAGCCAAAATAAATGCGAAATTCAAAAATGTAAATTTGACTTGCCTTTGTGGAGAATATGTTTCCCTCCGATAATTTTTTATCCAGCAGTTGAAAAAATCCTCGTCACTAGACGCCTTCTTTTAAACATGCCTCACAGTGATCATGAGTATTGGTAAAATATTATGTAGACTATGTAGAAAAGAACACTTTTCCTAAGCATCGTCCATTGCACTAAAAGTCTGTTTACAACTGTTGCGCGAGAAAGTAGTTGCAATGTGTTTCAGTATACGCTAGATTATAATAATATTTGAGTTCTATTTGTTTCCATGAGTTGGGATAACAACAAGCATGCCCCCCGTTCTATTTGTTTCCATGAGTTGGGATAACAACAAGCATGCCCCGTTCTATTTGTTTCCATGAGTTGGGATAACAACAAGCATGTCCGCCCCTACCCCCGTTCTATTTGTTTCCATGAGTTGGGATAACAACAAGCATGTCCCCCCCCCCGTTCTATTTGTTTCCATGAGTTGGGATAACAACAAGCATGTCCGCCGCCCCCCCCCGTTTTTTTATGAGTAAATGGCTCTTAATTTGTGCGCTATTTTATATTGACCTAGTGTGTAATATAAGCAACATTGATTTTGGTCATTGTTAGAATTATTTGAGCCCGTATCTCTCCTTACAGTAGGTTGGTATCATAACTGATTATGCTGGGGGGCTCTGTCAAAAGCAAATGCTACTTAAAGGAGAATGCCTATTCATTCTATCATACTTTTGTAATATAATTGAAAATATCGTTAGAAAAGTAGGAATTCATAATAAACAGGAACTATATTATGTTCGATGACAGTGCTAGAGAGTTCACTTGTCTCTTTAGTGTTTAAGTGAGTAGTAACATATTAATGAGTTACCGCTTTTCCCAACAATCCGTTGATCATGTTATTGACGCAGACGACATTTGAAAACTGAAATCATAGAACTAGTCACTCTCTGCCTTTACCCTTATAGTGCTGGAACCGAATCCTTATGCAAACAGGTTAGATTCAGGCCAGCCGCCAAGTAAATTGGCGACTGACCTACGATCTAACCTGTTTGCTACTCTGAGTATCTTTCATCATCGAAATTATTCAGATATGTTTGGTATTGGAAAGAAACGACACACAAATCTATTTTCAGAAAAAAATACCCAGCATTCTAAGGGTTAAATATTATCTCAAATTGGACGCAATTACGGTCTGCACAAACGGCGTGTGTCAAATCAATTTTTGAATAAAAAATAAAAGAGAAAGACTATGATAAGTAAATGTAAATACATAGACAAATGTGTCATATGGTTGAAATATAAAATACTATTCATAAACCATCGTTCATCACCAGCATGAAGAATGGACTGGCTGCGAGCCAGTGAAGTTGGGGGTCGAATTGGGTGACGTTTGTTTGGTCTGTAGGAGAGAAATGCGTAGCATTTAATAACAACCAACCCCCTACCTAGCCTGAGGTCTTGGCCCATGCATATACCCTGCACTAGCCTAGTGCGGGGTATACACTCGGGCCAAGACCCCAGGCTACCCCCTACACCACACATTAAATTTGAGAACTCATTTAAACCATTTTACAAACGAGATCTTTATTATACGCTAAAATGTTTTAAATGATTTATGAAAGTAGTACGACAAAGGGATAAAATACTCATGTAAGCATGTTTTTCACTTTTCAAGATTGTCTCCAAACCCAACTTGGAAAATTTCGATTTTCAATTCAATAATTCTTGGAAAGATGATTTTTTTTTCCTGACATTTTATAAAGCCATCCCGGTGATTGTTTCCCGGTTCTGTGCCTTTTATTGTATAAAGGATGCATCGAAGACGTACATGGTTGATGCTATAGTTGATTTAATTCTTTAAATGGATGTTTAATGTTGTCAAAAAAGTTTTTGCTTGCGCAGATTGTAAGTAGTGAAAGAAGACTTAAAGCATTTATGTTATACAGGCATCAGGGTAGTCATGATGGTGTTTTAGGATTCATACTTTTAAAACGTTGTTTTATGAAGATTAATTGGGCGATTACAAGTTTGTTTAAATCTTTCCTTCGTATTGGATTAAATGACTAGTTCAAGTTGATAACTGAAGCAGATATAATTTGTTAAATATGAAAAAATGATATTTTCTCCATAACTTTGTTGTGAAACACTTGTGACAAGAGAAGCAACTGTCTGTTTGTTTCTTTGTCAGAAAACATTTAAAAAAATAAATAAGAAGAATATGAGCAACTATGCAGTAAATAAATATGTCATAAACCATAATAATACTATTGTATTCAGGCAGTTCAAAGGTAAAATTATTTTAAGGAATCTTGCCTAAAGTAATAATAAAATACATCGATGGTAAATGTAAAGAAAACATGAAACAAGAAAATATCACTTTTACATATTTTACTGAAAAATACATCACATAATAGAGGCAGCTACATACAATCCAGACATTACAAAATAAATCAGAAATGTTTAAAAACGTGAACATATAAACAGTACTATAGTTGTAATTTTCAAAACGAAAAGGTTTTTTGTTAATACCATATAAGGAATGAATTCATGGTGGAAAGAAAAAGGAAAAACAAGGAATACATAAGGCAAACATAGAATAAAAGGGAATACTACTTTTTATGTTCCTTACTGGATTTAGAATCATGATATATCAAACAAAAACATATTTTTTTTTGGCAATTTTACATGTATTTTAAAAATGATTTACGAATCTATTTGAATTGAACTCCATGATAAAATTATATTTGTACTCCATTTACGTTATGGGAACAAACCCATTACTCATGATTTCAGAGTTGTCTCTACTACCTGTAATATTTTAGTAAAAACATCCACAGCAAAATACAACTTCATTATTGTTATCAAGTTGCTTTTTGTTCTGGATTTATTTACTTCACTATCATCATTAATAATGGTGGTGCTAAACTTAAGGGTGCCTTCAAATTTACAATGCTATCAAGTACTCAACTTATTTCCAAATGAAAAGGAAATGCTCATTGTTAGCTTGTTTTCTCCTATCATAACAATTACTACAGAAATTAAAAGAAAAATCACAAATGTTCATTTATTGGATTAATTTGACCATCATGTTATCTATTATGCCTGTGGTCATTTTGGTAGGGAAGGAAAAACTGATGGCAGATTCAACACTACAACAGACATTAACTGTTTACAATGAAGAATGGAAAAATTAATTTATCATGATTTGTTAGAAGTGATTAAAACAAAATTAAGAAATGGTTCATTTCAAGCAATGTGTCCTTTCGTCAGTTTTTTTTTCCCCTGCAGATGTGTCAAAGTGAATCAAAAGGAAAAAGTTTAACCTTTTAATGATTAGAAACCAATATCAAGCAGATAACTTCTTTAAAAAACAAAACCTCAAATTTCTCTAATTATTTCTTAATATTTTGATTTTTCTTTCAACCAAAAATACACATTAGTAGTGAGAGCATTTTTCCATATTTCTTTCAGTGATTTACTGCAGAAATTGGGACAAAGGGCTATGTCAGAGTGCCAGAGCTGACAACCTCCTGGCATAAAACTGTGAATATACATGTTTATATCTAATTACATTTGCGAGAAAATAAAACAAAATGACTTCAGTCTTAGTGCAAAGTCTCAGTCTTTTGATTTTGTGCATTACTACTAGGAACTACTCAAAAGACTTTTATTCATAACATTAAGGGAATTTTCTTTTAGCAATAGCATTGCAATTCATGCAGATTAAACAAGAATTCATACAACATTAACAAATTCCCTTATCAATATAACCTATAACATGGAATTTTGTTTTTGTTTTTTTGGGGGGAAATGTCAAGTCTTTTTGAATTCTTTATTCAAAAAGCCTGTATATATTCTGCACATTACTAGATCATATACATGTATCTCTGAAAAACAATTACCAATGTCTATACAAAGACTAGCATGACTTAAAGAAAAATGTCTCAGAAACATGTTTCTGACGCCTTAAAATAGATATAAGCACGAAATTAGGACATATGTCTCTGAAACACAAATACCTAACATCTATTGATAGATACCATACATACTCACTTCATGAAAGAGTAGAAACAGAGTTTGATCCAACTAAATAATGACAAGAATGTGGCTAAAAATGGAGGTTGCAGGAATTTTTGTGGTTAATACTTTCCCAAACATAGTGAAATAAAGATTCTTTAGCCGAGAAACATTGTTTCTATCATTGTGAGAAAAGATGTTTTCACTCATAGGCAAACTCAACTATTACCACATTGATTTCTATGTTTATTCATCAACTTTCTAAGATCATTAACTGATAAGTCTAAAGAAAAATCATTGCTAAAAAAAAGGAGAAAATGCTTCTGACAAGCTAATTCACATTGAGTCACATTATCTTCATAAACACCAGCTTCAAATGCATCTTAATGAATCTGAATAAGGGAAAGCATTGATCAAAATTTGTCAAAAGAAAGATTTCTTTCTGTGTTACTACCAGAAAAAAAAATTAATGTGACTCAAAGGAAATAAGACAACACCATTTCTCTGGAGTCAAAAATTTGCCATATTCTTAATGAATTCTGATTCTGTGTCAAGTGTTTGAAAATCAAATCAAGTCTGGAAACATATTGATCGTTGTAATCTACTTATTCTCCATAATTAAAAGGTTAACTTAAAATCAATACAATTCATGCCAGGACAAGCACAATTATCTCCCTTTGACTGCTTGAAATCAATCAGACCAAATGCTTATCATTTCTTGTCCAAGCCTTTTTCGGTGAATCAGTATCTAGGGGGGCAATAGTACTGTAAATCAGTTACTTAGAGCAGTCCTTGAAGGACTAATAACTCATTTACATAAAGCTAGCAAGATGACTTTAGATACCATTGCAACAGAAAAAGGATGAAAAATGCATCAATCAATTCACACATCCCTTGCCCTTTCAGCAATGAAATGAAGTCTCGAATATATAGGCCTAATAACTGTATGATGCTGATTATTTACCCATATGGCAACTAGCAAGCTGTTATATAGGAACTTCTATCAAAGTTACAATAAGCCTCTTCCTATTCGTCATCGATATCCAATTCCTATTGTACCGATCAAACACATTTTGCCCATAAGAAAATATTTCCAGGATATTTGTTAAGAGTAGCATTAATGACAAAACCATTTGAGTCAGATCCAACATAACTTTAATATCAAATAAATATTTACTGGGAAAAGCATCTCTTAAATGAGACACTGAGGCATGAATTTATTCCTTTTTGCGTTGGTATTTATTTGTATGTTTATCACAGTGTCAACAATTTTTAAATTACGATTCAGCTTTCCTGGATCCACCAGTACTAAGCTAGGATTCTGAAATGAAGTGCCAAAGGCCACCTCTCCCAGGAAACCGTTATCAGAATCAATGGGACTCCAGCCAGGAACCCCTGAATTCTGAGTCTGCCATCCTTATCACTGGGCCATGCAGGACCTCTCATTATTGATTGATTGGATGGCTCATGATGATATTGCTTTAGAAAAAGTCCCTCATATAATCATAATAACTAAGATTGCTTCCATTGCAAGAGGGCAAATGAGGATAAATGCAGTTCTTTAATCAAAAGAAAAATGAGAAATGGATATGAAAAAGAGAAAACTAATATCCTAGAACAATATCAGAAGTAATACATACTGGTATAAAGTATCTGTAAATTAGTGAAAGATGATACATTCATAATGATGATTAGAGGCCTAAACAAAAGGGGTGGGTGGGGGAGCAAGATGTCCCAAGTCATAACGTCCTCGTTGTTTTCTCCTGAGAATCTTAAATTCTGGGAACTAGTTAGTATTATTTCACAAAGCAAACATCTTAACAGTCTTGCTGAGCAATTGCAATCAGTATCAAATATATTTGAATAATTATTTCCTAAATAAAGTAATGACTTCAGTTCACCTCCCTGTCCTATGTTACAGGTTACAGGTTTTTATGGTGTTGAACAGCATATCAACAATTTTCAGTTATGTTACAACTTTCCTAGATTCCTTAGTACTAGGCTAGCACCTAGACCTGTTTTGCCTCAGAATCTAAAGTTTTAGGTACAAATAAAGTCATATTGATGAGATGATTCTGTACAAGTACCTACAACATAAAGACGAAATTAGTTAGCTTTTGAAAAAGCTCAGACACACCCCTTAATTAGACCCATACGGTGGTGCAACACTTATTGTACAAGTTATTCAAACGAAACAATAAACAAGAGAAGGTCCCAGCTGTTTGAAAACTGGTAAAGCTACTAAAACTGTTCACATGATATATTTACAACTGATCCTTCCAAAAATTTGAACACTTTCATCTCGGAAATATTTTGTTGGTCATTAAAGTCATAAATGAAATTGGGTCTATTAACCCCCTCTTAATAATCTTTTATGTCATCTATCAGACATGTTTAAAAACATTATAAGAACAACTTAAATGCTACTTAGTCTTCTATGGAACTTTTTGTAATACTTTGATCTCGTTTCTCTAAATCTAAAAAATCTAAAAGGGAGTTTAAGATGCAGAACAATCAGAAACCCTAATGAGTAACTAGTTCCTACAAGAATGATTTCTTTACTCCTACTGAAGTCTCTATACTGAGAAATGATGTTCATAAGACAACCTACAGTTCTCCAAAGAACTAAAAAAATAAAAACAAAGATTAAATGAGACAGTCAAAGTAAATCTTTCAGGCTCAGTGCAAGACTATAGCAAGTTGGTTATTTTCATAAGGACTTACAACAGTCTTGCACTGAGCTACCTACATGCTTATCAAGACCTCAGGATTGCAACTTTATAGAGCCGTAATATATCACGCAATATTTCGTGTTGATTACATTAAGAAGAAGTTCAAGACGAGGTATGCAGTAGTGTATTACACAACAAAAATGTTTAAAACGGAAAATAATATAATAATAAAGATTAATATAAATATAATCGAAATATGAATTGAAGATTGCACATTTAGGAGTCAATGTTCAAAATGATTGCCACAGAAGCATGTCCTACAAGCTCTCAAAAACGAACTAATTAATTGATTCTGGTTTCCACAAACACATTTTCTCTCCGCATCTAATTTGATCATCCTGCAATATTCATCCTTCTGTATCCAAAACCATGTTCGTCTGTAACATGATTTCCCATTGGTTCAGGACATTTAGTAACATGATTTTCTATTGGTCCTGCACATCTGTAACACGAATTTCTATTGGTCCCCAACAATCTGGTTGTCACATGACGCAAAAGCACATGACAGCATGGTGACAAGATCAACAATTTGTACAGCTATCTACATTCCGAATGCACACCCTGCACCAAAACTCCGGGTGAACTGAAAAATGCAAACAAACCATCTAGCTTTATTTCTTCTTTAAATCTTCACAAATAACATTTATAAACATAGACATCAATCGTTATGAAATCGCGATATATCTAACACTTTGAAACATAACTTAAATTTTGTGTATTTTCATATCAGCAACATCTATTATGCATTACATGCTTTGCATTGCCCAGCTCATTAATGATGAAGGCAGACATAAATAGTTCAGGTTGCCACCCATGAAGCATATCTGTAGGCCCAGCCAACACCCATGTTTACGAATTTTTAAACACAATGAATACAAAAAACAAAACAAAAAATAGATGTAAAACAATATCATTTAAGGCAGTTCATCCTTTTGCTGCGGTGATTTCTTAACCCTTAGAATGCTTGGTAATTTTCTAAAAAACAGATTTTTGTGTCGTCTGCTATCCAAAACCTTCAATATCTGCTTAATTTTAATGAGGAAAGATACTCAGAGTATCAAACAGGTTAGATTACAGGTCAGCCGCCAATATACTTGGCAGCTGGCCTGGATCTAACCTGTTTCCATAAGCATGAAGTCAGTTCCAGCACTATAAGGGTCTTCTACGGCAGAAGCAGCAAAGTAAGGTAATGTCAACAGGCCAGCTATTGTTAAGGAATACTCAAGTCTAAATTCATTTTTCTTTTTTTTTTATATGGGTTTTACATCACATCAACATTATTACAGTTATGTAGCGATGCCCGACTCTTAATGATGGAGGAGGACCTCATACTCAACTGCCCATAAGGGCTGGTCAAGGCGGGTAGAACCATCGGCATTCCGTAAGTCAGTCAGGAGACTGCCTCTCATGAAAATCCATATCCCTCTCAGAATTTGAACCCACACTGAGAGGGGCCATGGGATCTGAAAATTATTACTAGAAGCTCGAATTCCAACATTTCAATATGAACAAAGTCAGGACCAGGGTTAAAAATAAGCAGGCCTGATAAAGTTGGGGATTCCAACAAATCTCCGACATACCATCTTAGAAAAGTCCACAATCCTTCAAGTTGTTCTTAATAATGACATCGGTGACAGCGTCGAATACAAACTGTACGTTATTGGTGTCGGTGGCGCAGGTGAAATGTGTGTAAACTTCTTTAGTATCTTTCTTCTTGTTCAAATTCTCAAACTGCACTTGGATGTAGGCAGCGGCTTCCTCAAACGTGTTGGTTCCTGATAATAAAAAGTGAACATTTTCTTTATATACAACTTTGAATCAATCCAGAGGCTAAGATAAAAATGAGTGCTTTCCAGCTTTGTTTCTAATAACTCTTTTTGGTTCATGTAGTGTTTAACATCGTGTTAACAATTTTTCTGTTATCTAACAGCTTTCCTAAATCCACAAGTACTAGAGGCTAGGGCTCTGAAGTAGCTTGCCAAAAGTCACTCCCACGAAACCAGAGGTGTCTGTGGGAATCAAACCTGTGACACCCATGCTCTAAATCCACCACCTTAACCACTGGGCCTTGCAGGACCCCTCTGAACTCTATATATTGGTGAATGTCAAGACTTTCTTAATGAATGAGTATAATGTTGCAAGACTGTATTATTCACCATTAGGCTATTCCACCAAATCACTATCAAGGGTAAGTGATCCACAAATCAAACTGCAAACTCTTGAATAAACTTTGATAACAAAACTAGCCAAAGGCCACTCCCACGAAACCAAAGGCATCAGTGGTGCTTGAACCCAGGACCCCAAGTTCTAGGTCCGCCACCCTAACCACTGAGCCAGGCAGGACCCCACAATTACATGTGACAGGAAGTGTCTTGTGTATTACCTGTGTATTCTGGGAAGCAGACTGTTAACGGGGATTTGTTGATTTTCTCCTGGAACAGATCCTTCTTGTTCAAGAACAGGATAATGGAGGTCTCCGTGAACCATTTGTTGTTACAGATGGAGTCAAACAGCTTCATACTCTCCATCATTCGATTCTGGAGAGAAAAAAAATATGGTTTCATATAAAAAATCAAACAAGACATACAAAACTCTACATCTATGAGCAGGGGCGTAGCCAGCGATAAGTATGTATGCATGTAAATAACATCAGTTCTAAAAGTGAACAAATAAGATTTTATACATTGCCCTAAATCTCCAAATACACCCATAATCTTACCATCTTCTGCTATTAACTAGTTGTTGCAGTATGCCTTGCAGATACCAATAGAGTCACTATTGACTGTATAAAAACCCTTTATCAGTTCCTTATTACAAAATATTACATTACTGTTCAATGGTATTCTTTCCAGATCTCTGTCTAAATAACTTTGAACATCTTTGCCCTAGATACCAATAGAGTCGCCATTGACTGTATAAAAACCCTTTATCAGTTCCTTATTACAAAATATTACATTACTGTTCAATGGTATTCTTTCCAGATCTCTGTCTAAATAACTTTGAACATCTTTGCCCTAGATACCAATAGAGTCACCATTGACTGTATAAAAACCCTTTATCAGTTCCTTATTACAAAATATTACATTACTGTTCAATGGTATTCTTTCCAGATCTCTGTCTAAATAACTTTGAACATCTTTGCAATTTACCCAAAAATTAAAAATAACTACTTATACACGTGCATAGAGAATTGCTCAATCATTTACAGCTACCTCTGATTCATGAAGTGTAATTTTTCATCAAGAAAATCCCAATGTTACTTAGATCCAAATCTAAATGTGTTTCAGTAGGAGAGTTTGTTGGTGTCAAGTAGCTAATATAGAAACCCTTACCATTTCCTGGTCCTCTGCCAGTGTCAGATCGTACTCACTCATGGCCACAATGAAGATGATGGCCGTTACCCCTTCAAAACAATGAATCCACTTCTTTCTCTCAGATCTCTGACCTCCAACGTCAAACATTCTGCGGAAAAATGAAAGGACAGAAAAAGGTGAACTCTGGTGTATGCTGTTGAGCAGTTCTAGATGTGACATCAATTGACTTACAGTCCAACTTGTGTTAAGCAATCATCCTTTGAAGCAGCCAACCTGCCTTGAACAACCACTTCAGAAAGTTTGATTTATAGGTACATCAATATGTGTTAAGCAGCCAACCTGTCTTAAATAGCCAATTTTCTCAGTTCCATAGGATTGCTTCTTAACACAAGTTTGACTATATTCCAAAATCTAAGAAATAGGGGAAATTGCTATGTACAAGCAACTGATTTATTTGTATGGGAGTTTTCTTTTTAAACCCCATTTTTTCAGTTTTTTTTGCAATGCTCAGAGAGACGGATGTGGTACTTTGCATCAATATTGCTTAAACCAAATATCGAAACAAGAGGGAATGTTGATTTGAATATATGCACATTTTTAGCATAAAATGTTTAGTAAACCGGTACCCAAAGGCGTATTCTAATGTCCAGCTTCTTTGTTTCTTCGCTTAACTTCTCTTATTTTGAGGGTTCTATGCAATACTATAGCAAGTCATTATCAAAATAAGGCACTTACTGCAGTATTGCATAGAGCCCTTGATATGATTTCGAAGAATTGAGTGCCTTTTATTTCAATTTGGACTTCTGCATTATCTTGTTTAAACGGTTCTTACAAGTACCAACAAAATAGGTTATCTGTATGTTTCTGCAGCAGTATATGGCGTTTAATGACATGTCAACAGTTTTTCATTTATGCAGCTTTCCAACAGTATTAAGCTGGGGCTCTTAAGTGACTAGGCTAAGGCCACTCCAATAAATCCAGGTGTCGTCGAGGCTCAAACCCAAACCCCCGAATTTTATGTCCACAACCTTAACAACTGATTCATGCAGGACCCCTGCAGAAGTCTTATATTTCTCCTTATCTTCACCTCTGGAAAAGAACTAACTCTAGTCTTGCCACTAGACCCTGGGTATGAAGTAAAACTGTATCAGGGAAGTAAGATAATCAATGCAGTTTGCTGCCAGCAAGTTCAGCAAGAGCTAAATAAACAATACTTGATTGATTAGTTGATATGGCTTGATATGACTGCAATTTATCGATGACGGAGAGGTGACAGCGAAGGATCCTTCAAAGTAACCTACTTGTTAAACTCCCAACTTGATTGTTTGTTTGCTATTAGTCAACAATATTTCATTTATTTTACGGCCTTCCTGGATTCACCAGTACTGGACAGAATTTTGCAGTGTCTTGCCCAATGACACTGCCATGATAAACCCAGTGTTGCTGGTTAAACCCTGGATCCCCTTGTCATATCTCCTACATCTTTACCACTTGGTCAACAGGGTACCGTTTTACTCAACAGTTTACGCTTAATATTTTCGTCAGTCTAAAACAACAATTCCTCTTATTTCATTATTGGGCGAAGCAATATTGCAAAGTAACACATCATTGGAATTGTCTCTCCAAGACACTTCCAATGACGTGTCACATTGCAATATTGTACTTTCATTAAAGATACTATCCATGTTTATCAATTATAGTTTACGCAAATATTTTCCTTAAGCTGTTTAGTAAAACGGTATCCAGGAGTTATTATTGCCTCACATTGACACATCCAAACACATCCACACACACACATGTTAGCATGTACATTCATATCTCAAGGAGTAGGCTAAATGAACCATTGTTACCAAAAGAGTGTCACAAACAATCTTCCCTTTTGTCACAATAGGTATTTCAAAATCTCAGTTAGTGTTGTAATTCAAGTCAGCTTCTCTTCAAACCATTCTATTGAGACTTGGATTGGCCTAAAAAATGTCCCTTTAATTCCCATTAATTTTTCAAAGATTAATACTAATATTTCTTCCTAGATAAGTTAAGACTGTGGGCTATTATGAGGCAAGAGATCTGAGCAAAAAAAATTAAATATGTTGCTATGTGTGGAAGTAAGGTTCAATGAATCAAGGGGTCAAGTATGGTCAAGCCAGCATTCAAGCCACTAAATATCCTAGTAAAACATGTTGATTTAAATTCCATATGAACTTCATTGTTTTCCCTCCTTCACACCTTTATCATCAAGAACTGGTAGAAAGAAAACAATTTTCTCCAGAATCCATTAGTTACCGTAGCAACCTTAATTGAAATAACCAACAGAAGATTTTATACTTATCTGTAGAAAAATATTAAGTGCAAGATCAGTTGGATTTTGACTGGCCTTTGTTTGAATGGTGTTTAACGCCTTGTCAACAATTGTTCAGTTATAATACTGCTTTCCTGGATCAACCAGTACTAGGATTGGGCTCAGAAGTGCCTTGCCAGGGCACTCTAACAAGATAAGAGGCAGTGTTCATTCTGGCATGTGTTTTGTGGGGGATCCCCCATCAGAATGACAAAATCACCCATAAAAAAAAATCTAACAGTGGGCGAATTCCTCCACTTGAATTGTTAATCCCCAATCAAACATATGGTACCTGGGGTCAAATTTGTACATAAGTCATTCCTAAGCATGGCTGTAACAAGTAATAGTTTGCCCTGTCTGTCCAGAAGACCATGCAGGAAGGGATTAAAGCCTATAATTGTATGTATAGAAACATGGTTGGCCCTCTGCAAATATCAATTGGCCCACCAGCAACCTGATCCAGAACGATCACTGAAGAGGTACTAGTGAGGCTCAAACTTGGGACTCCCCCTTCACCACTGGGCCACACAGGACCCCTTTTGACAGACCTACTTACTAATTTGGGCTTTGGAGCTGTGCTTATCCTTGACTGTGATAAAAGGACAAGCACATCTTTTGACCAATTTAACCTTTTGTCACAATGGTATCTACCCAATGTTTGAAATTAATCTTTCCTTGTTTTAATCTTTTGCTACCTGCTGTTACTTTCAATTTGGAACAAAAAGTTTTCAAGAAGGGAAGGGCTTACAGATAAATTTGTCTGAAATCAAGAATGCGTCGCCACTGAATTTCAAATGAACACAATTGATCTGGATCAATGCTGCAATATGGGTTGGAATGTTGAAATTCAAAAAACATTATAATAAAAATGTACCCTGTACAACAGGCTTAACTTTGTTTCATTTGTTACGAGAACTCCTTCTTTAGATACAATTTTCTGAGAACTCCTCCTTACAATTTCCACATAAATGAACTTCAACAGCTTAACCCTCATAGCTCTGGAACCAACTTAATGTTTATGCAAATAGGTTAGATCTAGACCAGCCGCCAAGTAAAATGGCAGCTGGCCTGTCATCTAACCTGTTTGCTACTCAGAGTATCTTTCACCATGGTAAATGGTGGGATATTTAAGGTTTTGGAAAGCAGACGAGACAAAAATCTTTTTTTAGAAAAGTACCCAGCATTTTAAGGGTTTAAACTTCTTGTATTTCACACAATCTTCATCTGAGCATGAACATGCCTGATTTCATCAAGACAGGAATTAGCTTTTCAACCCTTTTCTGGATACAATATATAGGTTAAACTACAAACATCAGTAAACATATCTGCTGAGACAAATGGTAAAATTGCTCAAAGTGAGCTTTTTTTCTATTTGACACAATAGAGGTGGCAAAATTAGTTGTATATATTGCCAAGCTTGTCCAAAACCCTTGACAAGTGCATTTAAACAAATTGCTTTTTTGGTGTGTTTTTTTTCCTAAACTAAATCACCATGTTATGGACAAGTGCAGAATAAGATTTGGCAATTATGGACAAGTAAAGCAAAATCATATTTCACCACCCCATCGCAAAGGTTTTTCATGGTTTCTTTAAAATTACATTACGTATAAGTTTCAATTAGAAATATCTTCTGTGTTATTCTAAACATTGGACCAGTCGAAAGTTCTCCTAGGAAGAAAAGGGTTCAGACGTACACACCAATATGTATCCAAAACTACCATTTCTTAATTAATTCCTCATTGATTTCCAATCTATGTTTGGTGAAAGCTGATATAGAATTGGGGGAAAAAATATGTGTAACTCTTTCTGTAGTAGAAAACTTTTTTTGACCAAGAGTGCATATAAAAATTATCATTTCAAAAGGATAATAAGCTCAACATGAATAAATTCTCCTTGAGACACTTTGATTTCACTTCCACACCAAAAGCAAATTTTTATTCATTTCTTTCTTAATCCCTGTTAATCGGCTGCAAAGGAGGCTTATTAAGTAAAGGGTCGGGTTTTCTTGGCAGAAGTAAGAATTGACGTGTCAGCTTTAAAAAAAAGTTTCAAAGTACAAAAATTGTGCCGGTCTTAGCTTTGCATTTTAAATCATTATTTGAAAGTTTACAAGCCAGATGTATTTAAGATGGTAGGAAGGAAAAAACAAAGCTCTTGATTGACAATTAGATATGTGAAGTCAATTGTAAAGCTTTTCTCTTTTTGAATGGTATTTAACGCTGTGTCAACAATTTTTCACTGTCCTGGATCAACCAGTTCTAGGCTCGGACTCTGAAGTGACTTGCCAAAGACACTCCAACTTAAACCAGAGTTGTCAGTGGGGCTCAAACTTGGGACACCAAAGTTCTAAGTCCGCAACTATAACCATGCAAAACCTCGAATCTTATGATCCACAGTGGACCCGCGATAATCCGAACGTCGTTTATCCGGAATATTCACCATCCGAACAGAATTTTGAGGGAACAGATCTTACCTTCATCAATTTAACTGTTTAATGGGGAAAATCTGCGTTCCGGAACCGGACAAAAATATTCGGGAACCAACAGTCACTTTTCATAGTATATGCGTATGGCTAGTCCGGAAACCAGTAAAGTCGTTTATTTTGCGGTTACAGTTGCAAATGAAAGGATCGGTCTTCTGTTGTAAACGGCATTCACACGTTTTGCAAACTGTCACGTATGCTTGACCACAACATGTCACCTAGTGTAGTGTACTGGAAGGTCTTGATTGTTTGTTAATCGGTCATTCTGTCAGTTGATTGGTCTTACATTATTGTAATTACGGTCGCATGTCGATAGTTGAGTTTGTAAGAGGTGTAGATTGGCTGATTGGCTGCTTAGACAGCGATCGGGAGACAATGTCTGGCAATCATTTTCAATTATTACTTAATTGATATGCTCCTTTTCCCTATAAATAAACTCTCGACAATCCCTACCTATCTCATTTCTCGATATTGAAATAAGAAGATACAACTTGAACATGTCTACACCCACAGCCAAACGAAGACAGTTCTTTTCAGAGCTATCTTAAGGAAATTTAACTTCTCGAAAAACATTGCTTCAAATTGTCATTTTTTTTAAAAATCTGTTTTGACCAAATAAACACTTCCTTAACACACTTTATATTTCCCTTAAAAAAAAAATAATTGTGTATTTCTTACTTCATAGTAATGATCATGATACACCGACACCGTGTAAAGGTAAACATTTCGCTGTAACTCGCATATTCTTTATTCCGGAAAATTCATTAATACGAACATTTCTCCTAGGGACGAAAGTGTTCGGATAAACGAGGGTCCACTGTATATAAATACGGTCTTTAGCTTAGAAAGATTTTCTGAAATTCTGTTAAAGCAATGCTAGGGCCATATAAAGGTGCAATGAGTGTCACGATATAAGTCAATTACTGTTGAAAACAGCAAAACAACTTGTGATCATGACTCAAACAACCCTCTATTCAAGGCAGAAGTTGACAGCAATTCAAAATTGTCTCTCATCAACAAATATATAAAAACAGTTGTTAGCTTTGAAAGAATTTTCTGAAATTCTGTTAAAGAAATGCTAGGAGCATGGATAGGTGAACTGAGTGTAGCCATATAACTCAATTTCTGTCAAAAAAAGCACAAAACTCTTGATCCTGACTCAAACAATGCTTATCTAAAGCAGAGGCTGACAGCAATTAAAAGTCTCCAAAAAGACACATTCAACACCATAAGGAAAAGTTGCCAATTCGAAGCAACTTCTACTTATGTCACAAAGAACTCTCAATTAACTAATCAATTAACTTATTTCAAATATAAACTTAGGTGTAGCCTGACGAATGTTTTGACGTTAAAGGAAAATGTTAAGGACTAAAGCGGAAATCCTACATCACACAGAAATACAATAACATTTCAAATTGCATTGTTATGACGTTGTTAACACCCTTTAACCTTTACCAAACAATAAAGACATTTGACCAGTTTGTTGCAAATGACTCTGGAAAACATTGTGGGGAAAGGAGAAATTGCTCTTAATGAGCAATTTCTCCTTTTACCACAATGTTTTCTGTCCTATCAGAAGTTTATTTTCCAATTTCATCACATTTTTAAATGTCAACTGCAAACTGTTTCAATTTGGTACAGTCGAAAATTTGGCGTTTGGTAAAAGGTTAACCTTTCATATAAGGATTCCTGAATTTTATGTGTCTGACACAGAGGTATTTTAAGAAAATAAAATAGAAATTAGAAATCTGTTCTTACAAGTGTTAACACATTACAACCTAACGCCACATTTTTGTGCCTTTCAGCAGAAGACTTTCAAAAGGCATTGTGGCAAAAGGAGGAGTTGCTTGTAGCAAGCAATTCCTCCTTTTGTTACAATGCTTTTTCAATCCATTCACATATCACAACAGCAGATCTGAACATGTTAACAAAGCTTTTCTAAAGTCATCTGATTCATGCAAAAAAACAAATGTTGTCTGCCTGTGGTAAAGAATTAACCCTAATTTAGCTTATGCTATTGTAGCAGATGAGATTATGATTACTGGTTGCCAAAGGATATTATTAAAAGCAAGATTCCATAGAGTTATTAGAAAATGACAAATGTTATCTGTACTTCACCTGGTGAATTCACTTTCAACCTTCACTTCATTTAATCCTATTTTTCTTATATGGGTTCTTCAATGCATCAACAGCACAATATATCAGAATTCTGTCTACATTTTTCGGTCAGAGTTAAAAATATGTCAACAATTTTTCCATTATGCTTTGACAAACTGCAACAATGAAGACCAGAACCAGACAAGATCAGGGGTGGTGAAACCTAATTTTACGAACTTGTCTGTAAATGTCTAGTCTTATTCTATAGTTGTCCATATAATGGTTATATAGCTATGATGTTTATAGGAAATGTTTATAGGAAATTTCATTAAAAATTCACTTGTCTGTTTAAGCATTTGGACAATTCCATTTTGTATAGTGTTCAACACTGTATCAACACTTTCTCAGCTTTGTAACAGCTTTCCTTGAACCATCAGTACCATACTAGGGCTCTGAAATGACTTGCCAAAGGTCACTCCCAAGAAACCAGAAGTGTCGGTGGGGACCGAACTTGAGACCTCAGAGTTGTAAGTCCACCACCTCAACCTCTGGGCCAAGCAGGACCCCGAATTTGGACAAGCTGGGCAATTTAAAATTATCATTGCAGAAAAAGGAGGAATTGTTGCAGATACTCACTTAAAGTGTAAATCTTTAAATGTGAAGTGTGTTTCGACAATTCCGGTGGTTTTCACTCTTGTCCTCAGGACATCCTGCTCTGTTGGTACGTACGTGGGCAAGGAAATTCTGTCTAATGCGTTCAGGTAGCTGAAATAAGCAAAGGAGTCTTTAAATCTTAACCCTTTCCCAAAAAATAATGAGATTTGACCACTTTGTTGCACATGACTTTAGAAAACATTATGGGAAAAGGAGAAATTGCTTGTAATGAGCAATTTTTTCCTTTTCCCACAATCTTTTCTGCCCTATCAGAAGACTATTTTCCAATTTCATCACATTTTGAAATATCGTCTGCAAACTCTTTCAATTTGGGACAGTCGAAAATTTGTTGTTTGGGAAAGGGTTAAAACAATTATCTTGTACCTTTTGTAGAAATCGAAACAACCTCTAACCAAATATCTATCTTATGGTGTTTTTAGAGCGGTATCAACAACTTTTCAGTTAAGGAACAGCTTTCCTGGATCTACTGGTACAAGGCTAGGGCTCTTAAGTGACAATTAGTTCATATAAGTTTACTTTGAGAGACCTGTGTACCATTTTACTAAGCTAATAGCGGAAAATATTTGTGTAAATCAAAACTGCTTATCATGGAAAATATCCTAAATGAAAGTACAATATTGCAATGTGACACCTTATTGGAAGGGTCTTGATGGCAAAATCTATTTGTCTGTGTTGCCAAGCTTGTCCTTAAGTCTTAATAGACAGGTGAATTCTTACTGAAATTTATGATTAAACCCTTATAATGGACTAGAGCTAAAAGAAGATTTGGCATTTACAGACAAGTAAATACATGGTTCCCCATCCCTGAAACCCCTCTAACTGAACCTCTTTAAAAACAACCAATAGCAAAGCAATCTCAATTTTTCCACAGAATCATAAATGATATCACTTAGTCAACAAAAAGTGACATCAGATTTGGTTAACGATAACAAGTACTGTATAGGGTTTAGAGAAGCAATAATGTGGCGATGGGGGGAGCTAAAGTTGAAAGCTAGGGGAAACCCCTCTTTACCCTTTACCAAACAATTACAACATTACCAGTTTGTTGCGGCCGACTCCGGAAACGAGCTGTAACAAGCATTATTTTCCTTTTCCCACAATGTTTTCAACCCTTTCAGAAGATTATTTTCCAATTTCATCAAATTTTGAAATGTCGTCTGCAAACTCTTTCAATTTGGGAAAGTCGGAAAATTTGGTGTTTGGTAGAGGATTAACCCAACCTCTGTAAAAACAATCAACAGCATAAAAAGACAAGCCACTCACTATTCTGCGGAATCATTAAGCTGGTATTCCCTCGATCGGCTCACACAATGCTGTACCCCGTCGTCTTTCCACAGACGCTTCATGATTCCCGCCAAATCTGCCGACAAGTCACCTTCGTCGGCGTTACCCGACATCGCGAAGAACTGCTTGGCGTCATCCTGGAAAACAAAAGTAAATACACTCAATGATTAACTGTTTAATTAGCTTCTTTCTTTTTACTGACCAGTTGACAAAGTTCTCACCCCTGTGTTTGTCAGAGGTGCTTTCACAATAAGAAGGGCAATTGAAAAGAAAATCTCACACAAATTTGTTTGTTGGAGGATTTTTTTATTTTTAATTTATCTTACTATAAAGCTCTTCTTCTGGTAATATGTATTTCAAAAACAAGGAACTTTGGGCAAAATGTCAAAAACCATTCATTCGTTTCTGATATGTTGTTTAATAAAGCAAAAATGGAAGATATTGCTAGTTATGAAATACAAAAACTTGTTTGTTGATATGAAGTTCAACACTGTGTTTTTTCGTCCATGTTAAGGGCATTTCCTTGATTCATGTGTTCTAGGTCAGGGTTGTAAATCGCATGTGTACCGGTATGTATATTTAATATTTTTGTACAAGCATTTCTTACAAATGATCAAATCTATCCAATCTACAAATTATCTTTAACGTGTCCTTTTGATTTCTATGGCACTCTTTGAAGACTTTTGATATGCGACAGCAATTTTCTCTAAACCAACCACATTTCTCTTCAGAGAAAATAAATCCTCAGTTTTTTGGTGGTAAATCAACAATCTTCTGCAAATTATTCCTAGTTTGGTTTGATCAAAGAGTAGTCAACTAGTCATGATTCAGTTTTAATTAAGCAACAGTTTTTTGCTTATCAACCATTTCCCTTATATGGCGAAACAGCGGACAACAAATATCATAAAATAATATTTTTCAAAATAGGTATTGGTTAAAAACCATTGTTAATGAATGATTAGTCGTTAATTAGAAGCAAATTATTCCCTATTCGCTTTATACCAAATCATTCCAGCAACAACCAATGTATACCGAGAACAACCTAAGTATTCCGACAACAGAATGAGTTTCAAAATTGCTGTTTATGGGTATTCTACCTTAATAGAAAGGAATCCATGTTGGAAACCTGTGTGAAGTGTTAGGAGTCAGCGCCCTGTGAATGCAGTCAAAAGAATACCGATTGGGTAATTGATGAACCATTAGTAACCCATTCCAAGGAACACCAAAGTGGTTCTTACAAATTTCCGCCTTCTTAAAGCCTTTACCAAACAGAAAATTGAAAGAGGTTGCAGACGACATTTCAAAATGTGATGAAATTGGAAATTAATCTTCTGATAGAGCAGAAAACGTTGTGGGAAAAGGAGAAATTGCTCATTATGAGCAGTTTCTCCTTTTCCACGTTTTCCATAGTCGTCTGCAACAAAGTTGTTAAATGTTGTTATTGTTTGGTAAAGGGTTAAGTACCTTTTGGCATTTTGCTTGGAAGTTTGTTAGATAAATCTGCTGCAAACTTCACCACATTTCAAGTAAGACACACCATTAGCGGGTATTTTTACAACCAACTTCCACATTTTGAATCACAACTCAATGTTGTTGGTACTCATTAGAATCAACTTGACAATATTATAATTATCTGAATCAACAACATAGGAGTAAAGTAACCATTTGGGAAATAGGCTATCGTATCTCGCCCACTGAACATGGCAATATCAAGGGTTAAAAACTTTCCCACATCAAAGTTTTATGCTCAGCCCCAAATTTCTGTTAGTTGAAAATACAGCTGTTCAGATTTTCCTTTAACCTCTAACTTCCAATATACTCATGAAGCAGAATATTTCAGATACAATTGTGGCGCCTTTTCTTGCCTTACAATGGTTTCTTCGCATAGAAAATGATGTTTCTTTATTCAACAATTTCTGTCTACTAATGCTTTCATATTGCCGAGGTTGCATGTGGTTTTGAATTGGATTTTTGTATGCAATATTCATTGACAGAACTTTACCACACACATTCTTAAGTGTCATTTCTGTGTCATTCCACTTATCTATCACTTTACACAGGACATTTTTCTTTGTACTGAATGAATATCAATTACTAGTTGAATAAAGATACCCTTATACAACATTGTTAAATGAGATTCACATCTTTATTCATTCTCACACAAATCTATTAGAGGAAAATATTAAACATTGTGAGAAATGGGGGAAAAAAAGCCTATAAGAAATTGCTTTTGTGGCTAAAATGGCAAAATAAAAGCAAATTGCCTTCCTTAAAATGTATCCACTTTAAATGCTTTCAAAAAAGACTGGGCATAAAACTCTATTGCATTGCACAATACTAAACCAAGTCCTTCAAGATGAACAAGGACTTAACCCATAACCAAACAATAACGACATTTTACCACTTTGTTGCAGACGACTCTGGAAAAAATTGTGGGAAAAAAAGAGAAATTGCTTGTGACGAGCAATTTCTCATTTTCCCACAATGTTTTCTGCCCCATCAGAAGATTACTTTCCAAACTTCCTCACATTTAGAAATGCCATCTGCAAACTATTTCAATTTGTGACAGTTGAAAATTTGGTGTTTGGTAAAGGGTTAATACTAATTCTTATTTCCCATCATTATAGTATAATGGGTTCAAACCCCACTACCATTTAGTCTGCCAGGTCAAGTGTCTGTAATAGGGTTGTAACACTAGCTCAACATTACATTGGCCCATTTCCACAAACTGGTCCAAATTGAAAGGAACAGCAGGCAAAAGAAGACAAAGAAGGCAAACATATTTCACTTTCTCTTTAAGATAAGGTGAAAACTATTGTGACAAAAGCATCAATAGCTCTTGGAGCAATTTATCCTTTTGTCACTGTGTTTTCTAAAGGCTTCTGCATGAGATGTGTGTAAGCTATTGAGTAAACGGTTAATTAGCCCTATCTGTGTTTTAGTGTTTTGAGCATTGCCATTGTTAACTGTATTTCAGGAAAACCGTGATCCAGAGGTAGAGCGTCAGCTTCTGGACACGAGGGTCGTGGGTTGGAATCACGTTAAAAGCGGGATCTGCCTTGCAAAATTTCATTAATCCACATTAGGCACGAGTACTGTATCCAGGAAGCAGAATCGAGAGTGATTAATCTAAGTTGTAAGAACTTGTTTCACAATCGATGTAAAATAAGCAAGTTTAAACTAAACTGTATTTCACTCGTATCGCAACAGTAAGCAAACATATTGTTCTATGCTAATTGTATTTATTCACAAAGACATAATATTCTCTCCAATCTCATACTCGTTTGGACTTTTTTTTTTTATATGGGTTTTACATCACATCAACATTATTTCAGTTATGTAGCGATGCCCGACTCTTAATGATGGAGGAAGACCCCATACTCAACTGCCCATAAGGGCTGGTCAAGGCGGGTAGAACCATCGGCATTCCGTAAGTCAGTCGGGAGACTGCCTCTCATGAAAATACATATCCCTCTCAGGATTTGAACCCACGCGGAGAGGGGCCATGTGATTTCAAGTTCTGTACTCTAACCACTAGGCCACGGAGGCCCCTCGTTTGGACTGCTTTCCCACCCATGATTGACCAGTATGGTGTTAAACGCCATATGAACAATTTTTCAGTTATGATACTGCTGTCCTGGATCCACCAGAACTAGGCTAAGAGTCTGAAGTGACTTCCCATGAAACCAGGTGTTGGTGGAACTCGAACCCTGCACCTTAACCACTGAGTCAAGCAGGACCCCCATAATTGATCAGTTGTGAGAGAAGAGTTAAAACAGTGTTATATGCGTAAACAGTCTAGTATTTAGTCTTTAATCATTAACAGCTCTTTGTTAAAGGCCAGCAATGGAATGTTTACATCTATGGGTTAGTCTAAGATTTTTCAACATCATAACGATGGTTCAATGCAATACTATAGTAAGTGCTTCGTGTTTGTGAAGCACTTATTATAGTCTTGCATTGGACCCTAGGTAATATGAAATATGAGCATTGCCATGATGAACCTGTTAACACTTTATATGTTAGACAACAATTTTCAACATCATAACGAGGGTTCAATGCAATACTATAGTAAGTGCTTCATGTTTGTGAAGCACTTACTATAGTATTGCATTGAACTCTTGATGATATGAAATATGAGCATTATGAACCTGTAAACATCTATATGTTAGGCATAACAATTTTCAACACCATAATATGAAACTATTTCATTCAAATAGTTATGGTATCAGCTATCAGGAAGAACCCATAGGTAAACATGTGTAACATACACTTTTATTTATTCTTATCATTTTCCTATTTCATATCTTTTTCCTGGCATCAACACTATTTCAATGATATTCCAACAGCTCATAGAGATAGAAAAAATAACAACTTATTCGGGCCTGTTGGGTAGAACAAACAGCGTTTCATAACCATTTACTAAACGCCAAATTTTTGACTGTCCCAAATTGAGAGAATTTGCAGACATTTCAAAACATGATGAAATTGAACAAATAACATACTGATAAGGCAGAAAACATTGTGGGAAAAGGAGAAATTGCTTGTTAAGAGCAATTTCTCCTTTTCCCACAATGATTTCCAGGGTTTTCTGCACTAAACTAGTTAAATGTCGTTATTGTTTGGTAATGGGTTAAGTCAACCGAACATTGTCATAAACTAAGGCTATAAATCAGTCCCCAGCTCTCAAGAATGTATAAAATTTCAATCAATGTATGGTTGAGTTACGTTATAGGATCAGATTGACTTTTGATTAAGACTATTAACCCTTAACCTAGTATCAGTTCATAATAACAAACTTTACGCATTCCGCTGAAAAACACGTCTCGAAAACACTGTGACAAAAAGATAAATTGTTCCTCCTAATTTCATTCTTTTTTTCACAATCAGGCGAGGGAATCATGTGACCAATTTTAATGATTTAATTGAAACAAGATGGCCGCACCCAGGTATTTTTGCTTTTTTCACCCATTTTTGCCAATGATAGCCACAATATGTACCCCACATGAGTTGATCATCAACTTTCCAATTCTGGTGGTATATGATAACCAATGCTTTAAAACAGCCTTAATGCTAACAATCAGCAGTGAAATCCCTGTCTAAGACCGACTGTTTTGGACATGTGCGCCCATCAAATGTAATGTCTAATGACTTCATGTTATGAAGGTTTGGTTAAGCCTTTCTTTCTACATTTGCAATTAAAGGGATGATGGAAAAAGTTCAGAAAAAATAAATGTTTCACAAAAAGCAACAAATAATCATTGTGAATAAAAATGTCTTCTTCAGATATGAAATGTTTTGAAAAAGATCATCTTTTCAGGCGTGGCAAAATCAATTGTCTGTTTAGCCCTGCTTGTCCACTTAGAGCCTTAATGGACATGTGACATTTGAATTAAATATACTATGAATAACCACCATACAGACAAGCGCAGCAAAAGATTTGGCATTTACAGACAATTAAATCAAAATCAGATACCGCAGCCACTGCTCTTGCAAGAGTCACTAATATATTAAGGAAAGATGAAGAAAGGGCGCTCATTTCATAACAGTATAATTCACAGTACATTGCTTTTGCAAGAGTCACTAATATCAAGGAAAGATGAAGAAAAGGCACTCATTTTTATTACGGTATAATTCACAGTACATTGTCATCTCATGCCAAAAGGACAAATTAAATATCCATCCAGATCAATGGAATGTATTGATCAACCAGTAGTTTCAATTCATTCACTCTTCCCTTTATTGAATTCACATAGATTGAATCCAAAGCAGCTTCTTGAAATCATTGTGACAAAAGAAGAATTTGCTCATCATGAGCAAATTCTTCTTTTGTCACAATGATTTCAATGATACGTGATCCATTAGGCAGTCATATTGCCGCTTCGTTCATTGGCTTCTGATAGCATTCGCTGCAAATTAGTCAAAACAGGGGAAAGGTTCAAATTGCTCTCTGGTATAAACAATCAAGGAGTTAATCCCTACACCTATAGCTACTTATTTCAACAACTTACTCCATAAGCTAATTTATTCATTAAAAAGGGGTTTTACATCACATCAACATTATTTCAGTCATGTTGCTATTCCCGACTCTCAATGATGGAGGAAGACCCCATTAAGGGCTGGTCAAGCCGGGTAGAACCATCCGCACTCTGTAAGACAGCCGGAAGACTGCCTTTCATTAACCTTCCTAGTGCTCGAACTGACTTCATGCTTATGCAAACAGGTTAGATCCAGGCCAGCCGGCAAGCAAATTGGTGGCTGGCCTGTGATCTAACCTATATGCCATTCATAAGTACCTTTACTCATTTAAATCAAGCAGATATTTAGGTTTTGGAAAGCAGACGACACAAAAATCTATTTTAAGAAAATTACCCACTAGCATTCTAAGGGTTAAGGGTCAAGCACTGCCCACACATACCATGTTACATTTTCACATCATTGTCATTCTGTGGTAATTAAACAACTGGTCATGTAATCACACACATGTCACTAGGGTGTCACTACTGTACATCAAATAACACTGTCCCTCGTTAAGTACGGGGTTTAGGGATTCTCAATCTAGGGTTTAACACTGTGTCAACAGCTTTTTAGTTATAAAATAGCTTTCCTGGTTTCAATAGTACTAGGCTAGGCGTCTGAAATGTCTTGCCACACGAGTCCCACAACACATTACCAAGTAGTATTAATTGGTCTTGAACCCAGGACCCCCAAGTTACCAGTCAAACACTGTAATCACTAGTCCATACAGGAAATGATATAAAAGCAGTCTCAAGCTAGCATAGTGAGGTGTCGTTCCTATACGAACATCTTTGTAATATTCTTAACCCTATTTTGTAGGGCTTATTCGAACAGCTTTGAAATACTCAATGTACAAGGTTTAACCTCAATCTCTTAAATCTACATTTTTAATATTCATTGGAACCATCTCATCAAAATGTTTATACCGAGTACCAACAATATAGGATTGTTTGAGAAGTCAAATAAGTAAACAAGTTAATTTTTGCCTCTTAGCTAGCCCTTCTGGCTTTAAACTTTCAAACTGCACTCATCAAACAATTCAATTTCAAGAGGGTATGTGTTTTGTATACAGGAAGATGTCTGCATAATGGAAAACTGTTTAAAAGTAATTGTGTTTGAAGGGTAGACAGGTTGATTACTGCGCTCACTATTTTAACAACTCCCACATTTGTTTTGAACACGTAAATAAGAAACCCAGGTGCACTCTCCATTTAAACACTTAATTAAATTAATTCTGATCCTTTAGGCATATTCATATTCATACTTGGTTCTATTTATTATTCATTTCAGTTGTGTTGCTATAAATTGCCCATAATGATGGAAGAACCTTGATTGACCATAAAGGCTGGTTGAACTGAGCAGTACCTAAGCCATTTTGTGAGTCAGTCAGGAGACTACCTCTTATGAAAATTCAAATGCCATCACAGGGATTTGAACAGACAAAGAGAGAAGTCATGTGATCTCAAGTTCTGTACTCTAACCACTAGGCCACCTTAAGCAAAACCATTGAAATCAACAGGAATCTCCTTTTATCAATACAGTTTAAACCTTACAGTGCAGGAACCTACTTCATGCTTATGCAAACAGGATAGATCCAGGCCATTTGAAGTGTCGTCATACGTCTGCAAACTCGTTCCATCTCAGGTACAGTAAAAGAATTGGCGTTTGGTAAAGGGTTAAAGGGTAAAATGGGCGGCATTTTTTGTTAAGGAGAAATTAATTATCCTCATTGATGACTTGTATATGTGTGTAGGCCTCCATAAATAGTTAGTGGGGAAACCTCACCGATGTCATGTCCAACCTAATT
Organism: Cerastoderma edule; assembly: GCA_947846245.1. Taxonomy (NCBI): domain Eukaryota; kingdom Metazoa; phylum Mollusca; class Bivalvia; order Cardiida; family Cardiidae; genus Cerastoderma; species Cerastoderma edule. Next base: position 7,286,751 of record OX401413.1, on the reverse strand, counting down.
AACCATTTCCCTTGTGTAAATGTGGGATACTTCGGATAATACAAAAGATCTTTACAGTTTACCATAAGAACACAGGGTTATTTTTCTAAAATTAAATTTTCGTGTCGTCTGCTTTCCAAAATCTTAAATGTCTGCTTCATTTTGTTGAGGAAAGATACTCAGAGAAGCAAACAGGCTAGATCACAGGCCAGCCACCAAGTAAATTGGTGGCTGGCCTGAATCTTATCTGTTTGCATAAGCATGATGTCAGACCCAGCACTATAAGGGATAAACCATTTATGTGTTGATTAAAATATATATGAATGCAATCAATTGATAACAGCTGGATATGATCCAATCAGAACGCATCAGGTTTATCCAATGAAAGCACCTGACATAAATATGCAAGCCGCCATAATGCTTTTTGCAAGACTACTTTCATCAAATTAGACTGAAGTTATGAATGAAAACGTCAATCGCAATATCTAAACAGCCATATATCACAACCTTTAATTTCACTTTTAAGTACAGTCTAACTTGTGTAAAGCAACCACCCTTTTAAGCAGCCAACCTGCCTTAAACAGCCACTACAGAAAGTCCCATTGTTAGATTTATAGTGTACATTACTTTTGTAAAGCAGCCAACCTGTCTTAAACAGCCAATTTACTCTGTCCCATAGGCTGGCCTCTTAACACGAGTTTGACTGTATGAGTAACCGACCAAACAAATGGTTTTAAATAATGTTCAGCATTTCCATATACAATGAACTACTCAATGTGGACTTTAATAAAAAAAGAAAATACGTTATTAGCCTGGTGCAATTCACCCGAAATTTGTTACCATTCACTTATGTAACAGATGTCTTTCTCAGATCACAAAAATGTCTGAGTAGTTACAATTGGATATGATCGCGTCTCCTGGCACATTTTAATGGATCTCAATCATATATTATATTCAATGCAACACCATCAATAAGTCCTTCACTTTTATGGAGGGCTTGTTACAAATGTGTTGCATAACGAACCCCAAATATGAGTAATCATATAGTGTTTTACTTCAGATGTTTTAACCCTTGGAATGCTGGGTAATTTTCCAAAAATAGACTTTTGTGTCTTCTGCTTTCCAAAACCTTTTAAATATCTGCTTGATTTTGATGAGGAAAGATATCCAGAGAACCAAACAGGTAAGATCACAGGCCAGCCGCCAAGTAAATTGGCGGCTGGCCTGGATCTAACCCGTTTGCTCAAGCATGATATAAGGGTCATTCTCTGATGCAAAAACCCTAAAGGAAGCCTTGAAAGTTGTTAACAATAAGAAAACAAGAATTGTTTTACTTCAAAGTTATGCTTCTCCCATTTTCTTTTTTTTTCTTTTTTCATATGGGTTTTACATCACATCAACATTATTTCAGTTATGTAGCGATGCCCGACTCTTTATGATGGAGGAAGACCCCATACTCAACTGCCCATAAGGGCTGGTCAAGGCGGGTAGAACCATCGGCATTCCGTAAGTCAGTCGGGAGACTGCCTCTCATGATAATCCATTTCCATCTCAGGATTTGAACCCACGCGGAGAGGGGCCATGTGATTTCAAGTTCTGTACTCTAACCACTAGGCCACGGAGGCCCCTATTTTCCATATTTAGCTTGTGGGATGTTAATTTGTATGACCTTGATCGTTGATTGCTGGCTTTTTCTTTTCTATTTTCCTTATATATTTGTAAACACTTGCAATGATCAAGGTCTTTTGCAATAATTTCTTTATTTCTTGGAATATGACAATAATGAGTCATTTTCTATTATCTTAACAAATCACTTATTCATGCTCTTAGAAATTATAAACCAAAGCTGATAAACATGTTTCTTCCTTTAAGACACTATGCTGAATGCTGTGATCACAGTTTGTTAACCCATTACCAAACAATAACAACATTTGACCAGTTTGTTGCAGATGACTCCTGAAAACATTGTGGGAAAAGGAGACATTGCTCTTCACGAGCAATTTCTCCTTTGTCCACAATGTTTCCTGCCCTATCAGAAGATTATTTTTTAATTTCATCACATTTTGAATTTGTCCCTTTCAATTTGGGACAGTCAAAAATTTGGTGTTTGGTAAAGGGTTAAGAGAGTTTGTTTCATGTCAACAGTACATACATTTCAGTTCAAAAATATTGCGATTTCACAAGAGAACACCCCCATCAATGCAAGTCCATAATTATGAATGTCATCTGCTGCAAACACTTTATATATTTAATAAGGATAGTTTACATCATTGACAAGGGTTAAGATGTCATTAATAGGATTCTGTTGTGTGCTGATGCATTGATACATAAATACATCAGGATATTTCTACTTGAAACCACTTCATTGTGTACACCCAAGAACAATGCGAGCTTCAAAAATATCAACAAAACAAGTTACATTAACAAGTACAGAGGCTCGGACATAATATGATACATAGCATAACCTAGTTAAAAAATGTAAACTATCTCTGTATTTTCATTGTGTTATGTAAACATCAAAATGAAACAATTCGCTTATGACCTAAGGAAAGCTGAACACCTAAGAACAATTATGCCAGCCTCTAACATATTAACATAATCAGAAACATTTACAAGAACTCTAAAATACTAGAACTCTCCAAAATACAAGTAATAACTAAACAACACGGAAAAAATACTAGACAAGAAGAGCACAATGAGAAAAGAAGGAATTTCTCATAATAAACAGTTAAATATATCAAAAAATAATTCTTCTTTATTCATTTCTTTTTTTAAACTTTCGTACTTCATTATAAGTGTCAGCAATTGATAGTTAACCCTTTCCCAAACAACAAATTTTCGACTGTCCCCAATTGAAAGAGTTTGCAGACGACGTTTCAAAATGTGATGAAATTGAAAAAATATTATTTTAATAGAGCAGAAAACCTTGTGGGAAAAAAGAGAAATTGCTCGTTACAAGCAATTTCTCCTTTTCCCACACTGTTTTATTAAGTCGTCTGCAACAAAGTGGTCAAATGTCGTTATTGTTTGGGAAAGGGTTAAACCTTCAATAGCATGATGTCATTGGTTGAAACCATCAAGTATAAACGGTAAACATTATTGTCAGTTCAGATAACTAACGCTTGTTGTTGAGATATGCACAAATACAACAGGCATACATCATGTAGTTAATTCTTTAACGAAAACTGACAACTAAACCCTTTACAAAAAGCACTAATTTTTACTGTCCCAAATTTAAAGAGTTTGCAGACAACATTTCAAAATGTGATGAAATTGGAAACTAATCATATGATATGATAAAAAACAGTTGGAAAAGGACAAATTGCTCGTTATTAGCAAGTTTTCCTTATCCCACCATTCTTTCTAGAGTCGTCTGCAACAAAGTAGCTAAATGTTGTTATTGTTTGGTAATGGGTTAACCAAACCAGGTATGGCAAAGCCTGCAGGCAGGTTGGAAACATCAACCCACTCCTACACCCATAGCTTCGAAACCCATGAATCCAACATCTTTGAAATGCATCATAAATAAGATGTATGCTGTGGGAATTACCTCTCCCTCCTTTGAGGGACAGCATTTTTCTAAAAAGCTAAGCATCAGACTATTGACAAAGTGTTGGTGTAGTTGACCTTTAATCAAGGTGACCCCAACACAGAACAGAAACATAATTGTTTTTTATTTGGTTTGTTTATGAAGGGTTTAACCCTTATAAGTGCTGAAACAGACTTCATGCTTATGCAAAGAGGTTAGGTCTAGGCCAGCTGTCAAAGAAAATTGGCCACTGTCCTCTGATATAACCTCTTTGCTACTCTGAGTATCTTTCCTCACCAAAATCAAGCAGGTTTTGGAAAGCAGGCGACACAAAAATGTGTTTTTTTTTAGAAAATTACCCAGCATTGTAAGGGTTATTGCCATAATTACAATTATTTAGTTAAGTTACAGCTTTCAATGATTCACCACTACTACAATAAGGCTCTTTAGTGTCTTGCCGAAGGACACTCCAACAAATCCAGTGGTACCGGCTGAGCTCCGGCATAGCAATGCTCCAAAGTTCTATGGTCGCCATCTTAATTTGAATGGCGTTTGACGCCATTTCAGCAATTTTTTCAGTTATGTAATGGCTTTCCCGGATCCATCAGTACTAGGCTAGGGCTCTGAAGTGACTTGACAAATGCCATGAAACCAGAGTTGTCAATGAGGCTTGAACCCCTAAATTGTATCTTAACCACAAGGCCATGCAGGACCCAATACCAAACAATATCGACATTTGACCACTTTTTTTGCAGACGACTCTGGAAAACACTGTGGGATAAGGAGAAATTGCTCAATAAGTAATTTCTCCTTTTCCCACTTTGTTTTTTACACTTTCAGAAGATTACTTTACAAATTCATCACATTTTGAAATGTCGTCTGCAAACTTTTTCAATTTGGGACAGTCGCAGAATTGGCGTTGGTAAAGGTTTAACTGTTGTCTTAACCACTGGACCTGATAAGGCAGGCCCATTCATAAATCCTACAAATCTGTTGAAAGACTAATATCAAGAAAATTTTTATCCTTCCACTTGTGTGAAGTGTGATAAAAAGAAAAGTATATATAGATGTGTGATGTAAGGGACTAATACCCTGAGCATGATTTATCCCATGGAGAAAAGATTTGAAAGATTGAAATCTCGGGAGTCTCATTCAGTTCACATCGAGGGTTCAGCGCAAGACTATAGGGTAAATACCTCACACATGTGAAAGACTTAATGTGGCCTTGCATTGAACTCCAACTTCCCTTATCCATATCATAAACATCATTGAACCACTGAAATCGTAAGAGCCAGCAGACGTCATTCGAAATTGTGTGAAATCTACTTTAATCAGGGAGGTTTGTAGCCTGCTTTTTGTAAGAATTTGTGACTAAACCAAAATCAAAGGGAAAGCAGAGGACAATAATGACATGTATGATAAACACAATTTGGTTGAAAGCATTGTGACAAAAGTTAAAACTACTCATAAATAGCAAGGCTTTTTTCCTTGGATTGGGAAGAGGCCCAAACCTGTTGAAATTGGGAAATTTTATCCCTGAAATTGCAGAATTAGGAAGCCAAAACTGGTATGACTTGGAATTTTTGGGAAAACAACATGAATTTAAAGAAATTTTCAATTGGGAAAGTGCCTTTTATGGGCCCCTGTTATATTACGTAAAAAAGCCCTGAATAGTAATTCATCTTTTTGTCACAATGGTTTTATCAACTCTGCTACTGAAGATGATAAAACGATCATAAATATGGAAAAATTGTTAAAATACAAATAATGGCATTCTTATGTCGGAAAGAGAAACTGCTTGACCGAACATTAAGTGAAAACTAGAGAAATCCCTAAACTTGATGAAAAATTGTGCGATATAAATTTCAGTGCTGGTTCCTGCCTCTGTGATGCATCATAAAGAAATTTCTAGACACCGCTTTTTTACCCTTCATTGGGAAGAGGCCCATCCCTGCTTATTTTGGGAAATTGTATCGATGAAATTGCTGAATTGGGAAACCCAAAAAGCTGATGCGAGTTTGAACTTTTTGGAAAACAGCATGATTTCAAAGAAAAGATTCAATTGGGAAGATCACGGTTAAGCCTTTACCAAACGCCAACTGTTTGACTGTCCCAAATTGAAAGAAATTGCAGACGACATTTCAGAACATGATGGAGCAGAAAACATTGGGAAAAGGGGAAATTGCTCGTTAAGAGTAATTTCTCCTTTTCCAACAATGCTCACCAAAGTCATCTGCAACAAACTGGTCTGATGTCGTTATTGTTTGGTAATAGGTTTAAGGACCCCAAGAAAAAGCTCTGCTAGATGACAGTCTCCTCCTTCAACAACAATGTCAAAACAGATCTACAATAACAAAACAAAATTCAGTTATATTCAGAATTCTAGAAAAGGATTGCTTCATGAACCGCATACCATTACCAGATTGGCCTACTTGTTCCTTTTGAAGAAGACGCTTTAACCAATTCTCTGCATGATGGACATTGTTATTCTGTTAATGGTTAACCCTTTTCTGAATGCTACATTTTTGACTGTCCCAAATTGAAAGAGTTTGCAGATGACATTTCAAAATGTGATGAAATTGGAAATTAATCTTTTAAAGGGGCAGAAAACAATGTTGGAAAGGACAAATTGCTTGTTACAAGCAAATTCTTCTTTTCCCACAATGTTTTCCAGAGTCGTCTGCAACAAAGTGGTTAGATATTGTTATTGTTTGGTAATGGGTCAGCCAATGCCCTGCATAATGTTAATGACATTGTTATTGTGTAAATCATGCAGACAAATGTCTTCTACAAAATTTAAATAAAAAATATCTTGGAATCAAATCTTCATTTCAGTTAATAAAAAGATAAAATGGACACGCAAGAAGTAATTTTTATCCTAAGTGAACCCTATTTTACAAGCATTGTCCTTTTCCCACAATGATTTCTGCTCTGTCAGAAGATTAATTTTCAATTTCATCACGTTTTGAAATGTCATCTGCAAACTCTCAATTTGGAACAGTCGAAAATTTAACGTTTGGTAAAGGGTTAACAAATACACTAGGAGCAATTTTTCCTTTTCTCACAATGTTTTCTGCTCTATCAGAAGATTAATTTTCAATTTCATCACGTTTTGAAATGTCGTCTTTCAATTTGTAACAATCGAAAATTTAACATTTGGTAAAGGGTTAACACATATACTCCAAGTCAATCTAAAGCATTGGTTTATAGAAGGTATCATACATACATACATGTATAATTGTCTTCACACATACACTCAAAGTCAATGTACATGTCATTTATACCCACATCAATATCTAATTCACTTTGCAGACACTTCTGGAGTAGCCCCCATGCGTTCACCGTATCAAGGCAACATTGATTAGCAAGTCAGCGGTAGAATTACAGAAATAGGAAGATTGTACATACACTGCAGACTCATTATACCGCGACCCGTTATAACGCGATACTCATTATAACGCGGGTCTCCTATGGCTCCCAAAATTTCAAGCACATTAGGGCTTAAACAATAGCCTAAATCTCCCCCTTTCTGCAAAATGACGCGGTCGGCATCCTAAATAGAAAGTCTACCTACAAATTGCACTCCGAAGGCGTGAAAATCAATAACTCCCTGGGTAATCCCCATTGTTTGTCACGGTCTTTTAAACAAAGCGCGTGGCCTTTATACGTACACAATCCGTGACCCGAGGGAAGATTTAAATCTATGTGTACATAGTGTTGATAAATTACATAATATCATTAGTTTGTACACGCTTATTCAGGGGAGTGTTTTACACCTAGTTTAAATGGTAAAGCATTAGGTACACATGCTGGGAGAACTTCGATAAAATTTACTCACTCCTAACTTGGAGTTTAAATCTATAAATAGAACATGGGTTAACTGAATCCACCCTCCTTTTTCTGTAGTGTGTATTTAAACTGCACGTGCCTCTATCAATGATCCTTAACTTGAATCGTAATGAAACAAATAAAAAGGAATATATAGTTAAACATGTAAGTTTTGATTATGTTTTTCATTTGCTTTTCTTTTATTCACAATAAATTCAATGATAAGTCCGTAACTCAACACAATCTTGAAATATGAATAGACTACTTCTTGAATCTTATTGTTTCTTAAGTGGTTATGGTCTGGCATATAGCGCGTAAGGGACCTCGCGTTATATTTGTCAACCCCACTATTAACGCGGATCTAGCATCATGGCTCCCGACGACCGCGTTATAATGAGTCTGCAGTGTACTATACATACGATTCTGTCCAATCATCAAACATACATATCTGTGATAAAAAATGTCAAGGTTTCACACATGGTTCAAGGAAATAGGGTTTGTTATTGAGGCTTAGAAATCTAATGATTTGTTGCTTAAAAATCAAAATTCCTTGCAATTGAAATTGCTTGAGTGAAAGACATTTTGGAGATCTTTCCAATCATTAACCCTTAGAATGCTGGGTAATTTTCTAAAAATAGGTTTTTGTGTCGGCTGCTTTCCAAAACCTTAAACATCTGCTTAAATTTGTTGAGGATAGATACTCAGAGTGGCAAAAAATTTGATCACAGGCCAGCAATTTACTTGGCGGCTGACCTGTAATCTAACCAGTTTGCATATGCATGAAGTCTGTTCCAGCACTATAAAGGTCATATCCACAGCTCAAAGACATTCCTTTTGCAGACTTTTTTTTCAAATGGATTATGCAGTTCAAGCTTATTGGATTTATGTTAAAGCTTTAATCTAAAGCTCAAGAGTAGACACATTACTTTTGCCATTTACATTAAATAGTTCATTAACCTTTATGTTGTTGGTACTCATAAAACAGACTAAAAACTGTGCATGATAAAAAAGTTTTCTTTGGATAATTTGCCATAAGAGTTTGACTTTCTTTTGTTAATGAAATTCATGCCAAGGCAAGTTACCAATATCCAGGGATAAAATAAAAAGGTCATCGGATCATATTAACAGTTTCCATAGAAACTTCATGATGAAAAGATCATTCTTGATAATATTAGTTGTAACTCAGTAATAACTAAGGCTATTTCAACTCTTTACTAAACAGTGTCTCAAAAATACATGTTTATACAGCAAACTTGATGAAATTAAAAAATGAAAAAGTGGCAGGAAAAAATTCACACTTTCATTGACATTGATGACATTGTAGCAAAAAAATATATTCACCTTTTGACACGATAAGTTCAAAATTTGCAAGAGGGAAATGTTTCTGTTAGAAAAAAAAAGTTTCATTGCTGATCATTAAAAGAATAATTAAGAAACCAATGTAATCAAGGTAAATATAGAACCCAATACAAATTAAAAAAAATCTAATAATTTGTTGCTTTCAAATTAAAATATCTTTCAATTGAAATTGCCTGAGTGAAAGGCATTTGGGAGTTCTTTCCTATCATTAACCCTTAGAATGCTGGGTAATTTTCTCAAATAGATTTTTGTGTCATCTGCTTTCCAAAACCTTACATATCTACTTAATTTTTATGAAGAAAGATACTCTGAGTGGCAAACGGGTTTGATCACAGGCAAGCTGCCAATTTACTTGGCGACTGGCCTGGATCATACCCGTTTGCATGAGCATGAAGTTGATTCCAGCACTTTAAGGGTTAAAAAGTTTCAGAAGTCAAAAGATTCTACAATAAGACTCTTAAGTTTACTTTTAAAAATTATTTCAGTGCAACCTCATTATTCTGGTGCTACGAACCTCAGATCAATCCAATTAGCAGCTGAATGAAAATGCCAATACTAGCGCAAAAATAGGGGCGAGTAACATTAAAGGCACATAAAAGGAGATAAGTAGAAATAAATTAATAAAAAAATATATGGAGTTATTTTATCATTTTCATAAAAGTCATGACAATTAATTTACGAATGCATTGAAATCCTATTAAATAGATTCCTTTAACATAAGTTATTTTGTGCTTGAAATATAGTAGTCTCCAATTCAATCATGTTTATCAACAACCTGTTTGTTTACATATTCAAAATAACGAATTCTGATTGGTCGGTTCAAACATTTCTGTATCAACTGTCAAGGTCAGGGGTGAAGAATCACACAATTAAACTGGTTAATCTGGGTTAATTCTTGTTGGCTTTCACGTTTAAGTTGTGCTAATGGGGTTTTTTGGTGATAACTATTTGAATCTGGCCAAAAGTTTACCAATTAATATAGTTTTATATAGCATTAATCTCCTTTTATGTGCCTTTAAAGTTTTCCAGGAAGCGGTCATCATAAGTATTCAATAATTTCAAGCTTCTGTAACAATTGATGAAACAGCTAAAACATATCTCATTTATCAAAAGTTCAGACAGAGAATGCTATTTAACTCTTACCAAAGTGAAACAACACATTTTCGACAGTCCCAAATTGAAAGAGTTTGAAGACGGCATTTCAAAATGCGAAGGAATTGAAAAATAAGGCAGAAAACATTGTGGGAAAAGGTAAATTGCTCTTAACAAGCAATTTCTCCTTTTGCCAAAATGTTTTCCAGTCTTCCGTAACAAAGTGGTTAAATGTCGTTATTGTTTGGTAATCGGTTAAATCATTTGAAAAAAAACATCTCAATTTGAAGATTATAATCCCACTTCAAAGATTCTTTCATGACAAAATCTCCATAGAAGGGTAGATTGGTGCAGATAACATATTCATCCCTCCAATAGGGGTCATATAAGTGGGAAGATTTTTGCGATTTATTCTCAAAAAACTTTTCACTAATTTGTTAAACATGAAATATGGGAAAGGTCTTATGGGCATGGTTTGATTTGTTGCCATCACATCAAGGGTTCAACCCAAGACTATAGTAAGTGCTTCATAAACATGAAGCACTTACTATAGTCTTGCACTGAACCATCAACATGGTCTTTGCATGTTTGATTCAATGTTGTAATTTGCGACTGGTACAAAAAGTAACCATCAACAGCGGACAAACAATAGCAAGAAACAATATTTTGTATAATACAAGGTTTTCACTTAGATTTGAAGAAAGAGATCCAGGTTGAGATCTATCTAACTAACTCAGCCAGACAACCCTCTTTTATCAGACTATACAATTGTAATTTAAGTAACCAATTCACAAGCAATTCTAACCAATTGTTTGCATCGGCAATCAGTTCATTATGAAAACCTTGATAATGGCAATTAATCGTTTACTTATCAGTGTTTTCTAGGTCTTTTGCAACAGAATGGTGCAGTAAATTAAGGCATTTCAAGCTAAATCAGGTAATTATAATTACACAAGACAGATAAAGAAACATTACTATTGCTAATCTGTCCTTTCAAACGGTGAACTGCTTTTATTATGATTGCTTGACAGACACCACTTTAACCCTTAGAATGCTGGGTAATTTTTTAATAATACATTTTTGTGTCGTCTTCTTTCCAAAACCTTAAAACATCTCCTTGATTTTGATGAGGAATTGTAATTGGAGCAGCAAACAGGTCCAATCGAATGCCAGCCGCAAATTTGTGCATACAGACAATATTAACATCATCAGAAATAAAAAAACCTTAACACAAGTCCAAAATAGTCAATAATCTTACATCGATGGCAAGCTTTGTTGCTATAGTTACCTGTCTGTAAGATTCAAGCAAGCATAATATATAACATTGTTTATTTTCCACTTTATCAATAAACTTCTGCAACAAAGGAAAGCGATTGTTATAGCTTTTCGCATTTGTACTGTTTTACTGTGTATTCTTTAACACGACTCCTGTTTGAAACAGAAAACCTAAACAGGGGTGCTAAATCAATTGTTTGTATTGCCAAGCTTGTCAAATAGCTCTAACGGACAAGTGAATTCTTACTGAAATTTATTTTATAGCCAACATACAGACAAGTGCATACGATTTGGGAATTAGGGAAAAGTAAATCAATATAAAATCTCGCCACCCCTGCTAAGTAAAAAGGGAAGACTAATTTTTCCAGTTGGGCAATTTTGTTTTGCTTTTGTACAAACTAATCTAATCATAAACACTGTGCATTTACATGTATTTAGTAAACACAGTGAATATGATATGTATGCAAACACTTAACCTTTTGTCAAGTGCTGACAACTTTTCAGCAGAAATCATATAAAAAAGATTCTTCAAGAACAACACAAAAGTTGCAAATTGAGAGCAGAAATAATGTTCAGGTCTCCAAAATTAGTTACGTTGTTTAATAATGAGTTTTGCTATCATTAAAGGCATAAATCATTTGTAACTTGCTTTATTTTTATATCATCCTGCAGTAAACTACTCTATCCCAAGTAAGGTATTGATCCTTTCCCTGTTTTGGGTTATCTATAGCAAACAAAAACTTGAAGAAAAAAAAAATTGCTGTTGACTTCTAATCTGGTAAGTCCAGTTCTTCTAATTGGACAAGTCCAATGTAAGGAAATTGGACAACTGTGCGTGTGTGCTTTTAGTGATTCAGCAGTACTCAGGAAATTAACACTAAGCGGCAAGGAAGTGAAACATCCCTTCCAAATAACTTCAGACAAAACGTCCACACCATATTATGTACACACTTATCAATGGCTAGTCATACCAGCTGAGGGATCGATGCAAAATTATAAGTGCTCCACAAACTTTAACCCTTAGAATGCTGGTTATTTACTAAATTTAGATTTTTGTGTGGTCTGCTTTCCAAAACCTTAAATATCTGTTTGATTTTGTTGAGGAAAGATACTCAGAGTAGCAAACAGTTTTAATCACAGACCAGTTGCCACGTTACTTGGCTGCTGGCCTGTGATTGCACCTGTTTGCTTTTCCGAGTATCTTTTTTCATCAAAATCAAAATGTGATCTAACCTGTTTTCATTATCATGAAGTTGGTTCTAGCACTATAAGGGTTAGTCACTTAATATAGTATTGAACTGAACCCTTGCTCTGCTCATATAACTCATAATGCATTAGGTCAAGATAAAGAAAGGGGGTATCAGGTTGTCTTTTCAAATAACTTTGAATTCAATGTTGATGGTTCTCATTAGAAAATTGTCTTATCATATTCCAACAACAAAGAGTTTTCAATAAAAAAAAAATATATATATCACCCAGCTATATATTCAATGACTTTAAATAAAAAATGAAGATTTTCTTGCGCAACCAACATTCTTGAATATCTTATATCAAATGTTTTCCGCGAGTCTCCTCAAACTTTTGTTTTCTTCTTTTTTATCATTCAAAACTTCAAAACTGTCATAGGGTAGTGATTAAAAAAGAATACAAGGAAGTTTTTAAGATTTTAAATATTGTAAATGGGGAATCACATTGTTTGATAACGGAAATAGGACAAATTTTTTGACACCCAACAGGAAAAGATAACATTGACAGTCTTGCGCAGAAGGTTATTTGTGACTGCTCCAAATTGAAAGCTTTTTGTTTTTGCCACTGTGGTTTCTTAAGATTTTAGAAACAGATTTGAAGAAGTAAGCTTTTACAGGAGTTGCAATCATTCTTTAACTTGCTGAGTAATTTTTTAAAAATAGATTTTTGTCTCATTTGCTTTCAAAAACCTTAAATATCTGCTTAATGTTGCTAAGGAAAGATACCCGGAGTACCCAACGGGTTAGATCACAGACCAGCTGCCAATTTACTTGGCAGCTAGCCTGGATCCGACCTGTTTGCATAAGCATTAAGTCGGTTCCCGCACTGTAACTGTAACCATTCACTTACCTCTCTATCTGGGTGGCCGAAATCAATCTTCAGTTGTCCCATAGCCCTAATGATGGCTATCATTGACTGAATCGCGTTACTGTACACAACTGGCCTGTATTGTAGGCACTCCTCCTCTGTGTAGCCCTTCTCATGGATAATTCTGAAAATAGATAATTGTAACAGAAAGTTAGAAAAAACTGTTGACTTCCCAATACTCTAAAAAGCCCCAGTAGGACTGAACTGAACACTTTCTTCTTTGTCTATGTAAAGATCTGTCAGACCAATGAGGGTCTCTGTCAGGCCTCAGGGATTTCAGTCAGTCAAAGGCATAGGGCCTATGAAGTTTCATGAAGTCTAAAACTGTTGCAAAACATCATACTCTCTTTAACTCTTATATTCTGATACTGGGGTGAGGGGAACCATTAAACCAATTCCAAAATATCTGGGTTCAATGCAACAACTAATTAGTAAGCGCTTCACATTTTGTGAAGGGTTTACTATTGTATTGAATCCTAAATCCAAACTGAAAGTAAAAGCGGATGACAAATATCAACCATTGGGACATTGGGAAGAAAAGATCCATCCTTTTCAACAACGGTTTTAAACGCTTTTTTGAAACAGATGCAGCATAATGAGGCTAATGGAGTAAATGACTCACCCGTATCTTGATAAATGTTTCTTGAGCAGAAAACTCAAAAGAGTGACATGCAAAGAAATGGCTTAATATGTTTTCATCCGTTATCGTGATATTAATTAAGTGTAGTGATAAACTGAGTTACTGGTGAATAAACAACAACAAAATTAATGAGCACATGATTTTTCCTTTGTAACAATGGCATGAATTTTCCTTCGCATACAAGGAGTATTTTCAAAAAGAGAGTGTTAAACCCTTCATCAAACACCAAAAGACGACATTTCAAATTGTGATAAAAATTGGAATCTTCTGATAGAAATCTTCTGATAGGGTAGAAAACATCGTGGGAAAGGAAGAAGTTGTTCGTAACAAGCAATTTCTTCATTTCCCACAATGTTATCCAGTGTCGTCTCCAACAAAGTGGTAAAATGTCATTATTGTTTGGTATGGGTTAAAACATCCATTGAAAGGACATGTAGAATGTATTGTTAGTTCAAAAATAAATCACTCTTCAAACACACTGTTGAATAGATATAATAGGTTGTTACCCACTTTCTCTGACCAACAAAAGATTTCAGGCAATTAAATTTGAAAGCATGATATATTTGCATAATAATTTTAAGGAGATAAATATGTAGGGATAGACATTTTCTCTGGTTTGAACTAGCTCAAAGGTTAAAACAAGAGGTGTGTATCCATGATTAACTGGTTTATTACTTCTCTTACCCTTATAGTGCTGGAACTGACTTCATGGTTATGCAAACAGGTTAGATCAAGATGGCTGGCCTGTGATCAAACCTGTTTGCTAGTCTGAGTATCTTTCCTTAACAATTAAGCAGATATTTCAGGTTTTGGAAAGCAGACGACACAAAAGCATTTTTTAAAAAAATAACCAAGCATGCTAAGGGTCATCTTTGGTCTTCATCACATCATGGACAGAGGAACAACCAAAGCTAAAAGTCCACAATGGTCAGTCACGACGGGTAGATCCAAACTGATAGTCAGCCAGGAGACTACATCTCATGAAAATCACAAACGATCACTACCATATTTTGAACCTATAGAAAGTGGTTGTGTGATTGATGTTAAGTCATCTTTAAAACCAAAGGGCCTAATTAAAGACGCCCCCTTCCCAACTGTTAAAGCTTTTTATATACATCATGCAGATGTTTCATTTACTAGAGCGAGGTGGCAGGGATCCACCTCCCGGCTATTTTGACCAGAAACCCCGGCTACTTTGCTCAGTTTTATGATAAATCTACTGATCAGGTCCCCTTAACTCCCCCCCCGCGATTTCTTTCGCAAATCACCAATCTACTACGAATATAAATGAGACCCCTGTGCATGTACACATTGTACACTGTATGAGAGTAACAATCCCCACTAGTGAATAATGTGGCGTAATATATGCATCACAATGGACAGATTTATTTGCCACAAACGCAAATTGGCATGCGTCCATGGCCATTTGGTTCAAACCCATCCCTTCTTAGATTCTTTAATGCGACTAGTCTTAATTGAATGTAAGATATAAGAAAAATAATTAAATTTTGATCTATCAACATTTATTTGTGATATTGTGAAGAAACCATTGTGACAAAAAGGAATAATTGCTTAACCTGAACAATTTCTCCTTTCGCCACAAAGGTTTCCTGAATCCAAAATTGGTGTGCGTCATAAGGGGTATTCAATTAGGAAGTGTTCAATTGTACATGAATACTAAACATCCATAAATACTGGACCAATATACATCTGATAATAGTTTACAGAGATTACACACAGATAATCTACCATTGTTTTGTTTTTTAAATGAGGTTCAACACTCTGTTGACAAGCAATTTTTGCAGTTTTTAAAGGGCTTTGCATGGGATTCACCCGGTTCTTGGCAAGGGAATTGAAGTGTCAGGACTATTAAAAAGACACTCCCATGAAATCAGTGGTAACGGTGGGGACACAACAAACCCCTACCCACATCCTGCAAATTGCCAGTCAAATAACTTAGCCATTCTATTCTTCAGAACGTCCTTTGTTTCATTTCACCATCACTCTGACATCAGTGTCAGACTACGAGGTCCAGTACTTCAAATGAAATTGCACTTCTTCTGTGCAGGTTCAAATCCAAGCAGTGGCATTCAGATTTTAATGAGGTTACTGGAAGCAATAGCATCCCTGTTGATATACCCTTCTACCAGACTCGACCAATTCTTATATGGTCAGACAAGTTTAGGGCGCTCTTCTGGTACTATCTGCAAGGCATCATAACATGACTGAATTACTATTGACACTCAATCAGGCCAAGAAAAGAGGCGTATTCACCCTCCCTTCTCCTTTTTCCATCTCTTAATCTCTTCTTTTGTGGATATATGGTAGAATCTGCCCAGAGAGATGATTCTGATTGGAATCCATTTGTTTCTTAAAGGCACATAAAAGGAGATAAGTACAAGTAAATTACTGGGAAAATATATGAAGTTCTTTTATTATGTTCATAAAAGTAATGAGAATTAATTTACGAATGCATTGAGACCCTATTAAATAAACTCCTTTAACATAAGTTATTTTGTGCTTGAAATATAGTTGTCTCCAATTCAATCATTTTTATCAACAACCTGTTTGTTTACATATTCAAAATAACGAATTCTGATTGGTCAGTTCAAACATTTGTGTATAAACCGTCAAGGTCAGGGGTGAAGAATCACATAATCTG
This sequence comes from Cerastoderma edule, assembly GCA_947846245.1. Classification (NCBI taxonomy): domain Eukaryota; kingdom Metazoa; phylum Mollusca; class Bivalvia; order Cardiida; family Cardiidae; genus Cerastoderma; species Cerastoderma edule. The sequence continues at coordinate 7,270,272 of OX401413.1, read as the reverse complement.
AATTGCTAATCTTGGTTATTTCTTGTTGACGACTTTGTTGCAGACGACTTTAGAACACATTGTGGGAAAAGGAGAAATTGCTTGAAAATTGCTCGTAACGAGCTATTTTTCCTTTTCCCACAATGTTTTCTGGCCTATCAGAAGATTATTTTCAAATTCCATCACATTTTGAAATGTCGTCTGCAAATTCTTTTAATTTGGGACAGTCGAAAATTTGTTGTTTGGGAAAGGGTTAAATTAACAACCATCAAATGTTAAAACACATTTCTATTAAAATAGTGGATATGAAAACAATGAGAAAAGCTGTTCATCATTTCTTTTGTGATCACCATGAGGGAGAGTAATATGAATAACTGGGTTACTTGAATCCCCAAAATACGGTAATACCACCAAAACACCCCTGAGATATAGGCTAGCGAGAGTTCTCAAATTATGTCATAATACCTATTACCTTTAAAGTGTACATAAAAGGATGTAAGAGGTATATCAAGCTGAGTGATTTCTTTTTCAAAGATCATTGTTGACGTATTAAATGCTATTATCGAAAAATTAAAGTTAACAATGAATTTACTAATGCATATCGATATGTTTATGACAAAAACCAGTCTGGACATAAGCAAAAGCAATTGAGCGGCTGTTATCGGTATATCATTCGGCTAACATAATCATAGTCGAGTTGAATCAACAAGAAAAAGAAACTGCTTGTACATCAAAAGCTTCAATGAATTTACGTTATTGGAGAAAGTCAAAACAAAGGGTATTCCTGTATTACCAAACTTAAGGGTGTTTCGGTGTTACTATGATTTAACGGGTATTCCGGTGTTTCGTGATATTACGGTATTTCAGTGAATCGTGTGACCGTGAATAACTGATCCATTGACATATTCTTCCAACTCATACAAACCCTCTCTTTTGAATCTAAACATGTGGAAAGCTTAATGGCTTTATATTATGTATGCAATGACACTTCTATAATAGCTGTGCTTCTAAGAAATATTCCACACCTATCCATGACTTAACCCTTTACCAAATGCCAAATTTTTTCTCTGTACCAAATTGAAAGAGTTTGCAGACGACATTTCAAAATGTGAAGGAATTGGAAAATCTTCTGATAGTAAAGCTCGTCATGAGCAATTTCTCCTTTAACCAAACTTTTTTCCTGATTCGTCTGCAACAAAGTGGTTAAATGTCGTTATTGTTTGGTAATGGGTTAAATAATTAACTCAATATCATTATAAACCATGCAGCAATATCTTTTTAAATTTTGGGAATATGTCCGGTACCGGACCATTTGAAAAAAATCCTCATATGAATTTTTTTCAAAATTTGGAAGTTTTTTCAGGAATAACTTAATTCGAACATAAGCTTTAATGGGAAATTGGGAAAATGTCAGTTAATTTGATTGGGAATGGGTCCTTTATACGGTACAAAACATATAAGGGAAAAAAACACTGCCAATGTTTAAGCATTAACTCTACATATATGGCAGATGATTAAGAAACCATTTTGACAAAAGCTGCCATATTGAGAATTTGTTTTTAAGACAAGATGTTTTTCTCTTTCCGATTACAGTTTGGTACAAGATATTAATAAAAACTTGACTGAAGGAATAGTTTTGTTTTATATGGAATTTCATTCCTAATCATAAAGGATCCTACCCCATTACAAAATTGCAATACAATAGAAAATCATTTAATGTGATGTAAAAGTCCTACTAAACAGAAAATAACTTTTCAGAAAGCTTCAAAAAGACAAAATTTATTGCAACATTCCACTTATGACAAAATGATTTTTTCCTTCCTCAGTGACAACAGTATAAAGCCTGCTTTTGTTTCAGCATTTGCAAAATTCTGTATGGTGAAATCAAATGAACAAATCATCGATCTTTATCAACAACAACATGTTTATTTTAAGTTAAGTAGTAAAAATGGTTATGGTCCAGATGTGTCTCTTGTGACAGAAAAAAAATTGCACCTCACTAAAAGACAACAGATTAATTCTTGATTCCAAGCATGAAGCTAGGTTCACAGACTGACTTTTCATCATTCCACATTCTGTGTAGATACTGGTATTGTTTCGAGGAAGTATGAAGTGATATAAATAAGTTTTTACATATTAACCCTTTACCAAACACCAAATGTCAACTGTCCCAAATTGAAAGAGTTTGTAGACGACATTTCAGAATGTGATGAAATTGAAAAATAATCTTCTGATAGGGTAAAAAAACATTGTGGGAAAAGGAAGAATTGCTCGTTACTAGCAATGTCTCCTTTTTCCATAGTGTTTTCCAGAGTCGTCTGCAACAAACTGTTCAAATGTCCTTATTGTTTGGTAATGGGTTAAACTAATCAATGAATACCTAAAATTGTCGAGGTAAATTTTATTTAACCCCCCCCCCCACTCCAATTCACACACAGAAGACAATTGTGACCAGGCCTGATTGTGACAGAAACATTTATTTTGTCACATTAGCAATTTAGCTTCTACCTAAATTCACAGAATAAATGTTAATAATAATAATGTCCTTTAAATCACTTCTCCCTCTTTATTGTCTATTGGAACAAATAACAAAAAAGACATTTGGTAAAGACTAAAACTAATGTTAAATGTTAAATTCATTGAAATTTTACAAAAATATTTTGTATCTATTTAGTTCCCAGACTCATTTATAGGTCACAAATAAGCCTATATAAGTAATCTCATAAAGCACAGATCATGCAAAATATACCCATCAGCTATGCGTACATCAGTTCTGCTAATAAAAGAGAGCCTGTCATGATTCAGGAAATAAAAAATATATGGTGAGAAGTAGGGCTGGGACGGGTACTTGAGTACCCGGGTACGGGCCGTGTTCAGGCCACTACCCGGGTAGCAATTTACTATCTGTTACCCGACATTACTTTTACCTGTTGTAAATCCACATGAAATGTGTGAATATGTACTCATTGACGAGTGAATCAGGCGTTTCTAAATCCCAAACTAGATATCAATTATCCCCCAAACAATTTCTCAACATGTGTACAAAAATGGAACACGCACTCTATATTCTCCAAATTGTAGGCTTGCTCGTCAGCTATTGAAACTTTCAACAATATTTGTTCAGATCATTGTAGTAAGTCATAAGAGCCTAGAACCATTACTCGCAATTCTGTGTGGTACAGTCGTTTGCAAGAGAGGTAACATTTTAAAATGCGACATCTCGGATTTTCAATACCGAATATTGATGTAGGCAATTTAATAGGCTTTCTGAAAGCAAGGTTGGTTTTGATGACTGGGTGTCGCAAATTGGATTTTTTTGGAGCCAAATTTGAGAAAGTGGAGCCAAAAGTGGAGCCAATTTTAAAATTGGAGGCTTGACAGTAATTATTAGAAATGAGTAGTAAGAAGCTTTTTGTTCATTATAATGTTTTAAATCTATGTACAGCAGCTCATTACTTTATTTATCTTATCATAAACTACTATTTAATGGGGAAGTCTTTGGCTCTTCCCATGTGGTAATTAAATAGTTTTACAAAAGAAATAATTTGATGTCAATAAAGAGTTGATGTCAAACTGTATAACACCTGATAACAGGCAAGCAAGAATGGTCCCCCCATGCTTCATTATTTTGTGTTTAATATAAATGTATTTTAAAGATTCCATAAGGGTTGTCTGAAAATACCTCTAAATTATACAAAAAAACATGAAACACATAACTCATATGAATTGAGCTGAGCGGATTTATAAAAGAAAATGAAACAAGCTTTGGAATTGACAGAAACCAATGTTAAAATAAAAGGTCTATTTTTTTCTATTTTTTTTTTCAATTGGCAATAAATTGCAAAATCAGTCAGTTTATAAAGAGAATGCATCTCTCCAACTTTGTAGTAAATGCTTCATTGTGATGAACGAGCAACATACCTAAAATAGGTATGTTATTCATCGTCTTTAATTTTCAACCTGACAGTGTTTCATAATTGTCATCTAATTTTCACATTGTCTCCGATCATGCGTTCACGTCAAACTGTTTATTTTACACACCAATTTCAGGGATAGGTGTCAGGGCAATTTCACACATGCGGCGCAAACATAACTGTTGCCGCACGAGTCATATGAAGTGATTAAACTTTAATCCGATAAGTGACAGTCATTTGTGTATGTACTCGGTTGCGTGCAAACTGCGAAAGATACGGGTCATTACCGGGCTGGTTCCTGTGTTCATACATGCAGAATGCCTCGATAACTCAAGTACGTGAACTGGCTATTACTCCGGGTCGCTAATGTCATGCATGGTTGGTAAATACGGTTTGTCGCAAACACTTTCGCAAAACTGTTATTTATGTCGCAAATTAACGAGATTTTTTGCTGGGTACCTGGGTAGCAAATTGCTACCCGTCCCAGCTCTAGTTAGAAGGGACAATCACAAAAAAGGTCCAGTTACTTACTTCATCTGCTTGACAATGGTACTCTTTCCAGATTCTCCAGCTCCTGCAAGAATAGGAAAAAAATCTTTGATAAAGGGACTATCTCACAGATTTGGTTGATGAATTCTGTGTTAAAGGGACTATCTCACAGATTGGGTTGATGAAGTCTGTTAAAGGGACTATCTCACAGATTGGTTTGATGAAGTCTGTTAAAGGGACTATCTCACAGATCGGGTTGATGAAGTCTGTGTTGAAGGAACTATCTCACAGTTTGTGTTTTGTGAGTAACTAACATCAAAATGGGGATTCAAACAGTCTTTGTCGCTTCACAAAAACGAACATATTTTGGTCGCTGCTTTATGTTTTCAATTAAGGAGAATAAACAAACTTCAATGTTTTTCATAGCTTTGATGTCAGTCTTCAGGGGTTTCATTAATATTTGCGGGGTCTAGGGACCCGGCTCTTAATAAAACCTCCGAGTTTTACTTATTCTGATAAATTTGCATTAGGGAAATATGGATGCAGATGCATAGCCAAATGTTTTAGGGACCCCCTTGATGATGGCATCTAAAGTTACTGCCCCTCACCTAATGGACAATTCAAATTAAGAATATTGTCCTGTTCATGAAATAAACCGTTTACTCAATATGTTGCATTAAAATGCTATCTCCACAGCAGTCATGAACGGGAGTGAGAAGTGTATCAATAATCTTTGTAACTTATAGATGTCATGTTGAAGGTTCATGCAGGTAGGAGTGAAGCATTGCAATGTCAGCAATTTGTCATGGATTCATTTGCCATACTTTAAAGATGCATAAAGCGCCAATGTTCTTAGCTATGGACTATGGTCAAAGAAGTCTGTGAAATCCCAGGCCTTAGGATCTTAATGAAACCTCTGACCTTTACAGCTATATCGAAAGAATCAAATGAACGCACAGTGACTGAAGTACGCATTTGCCACATTGTGTACTTCAAGTTCCTTAGCTTACTTGTACACTTCTTAATTAAAACCTATTATTTCGGATAATTTTAAACAGAATCTTCTTGTCATTACATTTATTATGAGAATAAACAAAATAAAATCCATCCTATAACTTGTAAAATCTACAGCATGAACAAGAAGACCCTATCTGGAACTCTGCACAGGGAAAACCTTTATTTCCTGGAAAATTCAAATGGGTGGGGCTTTTCAATCAGTTCTTGCTTTCAAGAGTTCTCCGAAATAGATACGCACCTAGTAGGAGTAACTTCACTTCCCTCGCCGCTTTCTCTCCATCCGCCCTTAACGACTTGTCAATCTGCTTGGACCTTTCTTGGGCCGCCTTATCGTCAGAGCTGACAGCACACCCCATGTTTTCGGCGTCGGCTTTGTGACAATCGAATCCAAATAATTCCTTTTTTGAATTCAAAATTTAGGCCTGTTTCGAACCACCAGGCGTTACGGAGCAATAAAATATAAAGCTATTTACTCAAAACACACGTTATCTTATCCTTTCAGCATTTCAAATCCCAAAAATCCAATTTTTTATGGCACCAAACACCATTCACAGCTTGTTTTCCTGATTAGTGTTTTTTGAACCAATTACCCGGATTGATGCGCACTTGCTCGAGACTTTGCGAGTTTTCTAACGAGATTCTCCGAGAAGTTATAAATAGATGATGGTATGGGCTAATACCGACAGTCAATGAGAACGGCGTGATTTCCACGGAAGTTTTAAAATATTTGAAACCATTTGGTAGAGTTTTTGAATAGTTAAGGCGGGTGGAAACATTTGAACTTCTTTTTACTTGAAATCAATTGAGGTTTTTCGGACTTTATTAAACTTGAACAATTCCTAATTTATCATATTTGTTTTGTGTGCTTAATAAATGCTAAACTTATTTTCATTTTAGTGCCTATTTTATTGTTTTAATCAAATTAAACTGAAAACATGATGAAATAGAGCTTTTTTTGTTGTATCATCTTACTTTAAATAGAACATGTGAATTTAGCTTCATGGAATTTTCCCATAAAAGCAGATAACTTTTTATGGAAATAGAAATGTATCGACAAAGGGAGACAACTGTGGTACCACTTATGAAGGAGTTATGGGAAATTGGCCATTTCCTTTGGTCAAAATTTTCCATTTTCACTGTATCAGTTGGTAGGTAGGAATTTAGGCTTTTTCAACAGTATTTTACTCATATCACAGTCACCAGCACATACATTCATGTCTCTTGTATTTCCACACCAATGTAACACAATATTTCTCCAAGCCGCAGACTGAGAGTTATTTGTCTACTTAAGTTGTAAGAACTTGTTTCACAATCAATGTAAAATAGATAGGTTTAAACAAACAGACAGCTTTCCCTGAGGAAAATAGCTGATCCATGATCAGGATGAAATAAATCATGCAAAATAGAGAAAAAAGACAACTATCATAAAACTATGCAAAGTTCAAACTACTTTGAAGATAAGGAAGTGGACAGGATAACTGCTCACGACAATTAAATATCAAATGATACCAGATAAGTCAATGTGGGGCTGTCTGAAAAAAGAAAAAAAAAGTGTTTGCGCTGCTTGTAATTCTTGACTCTTACCACCTGCAGTCAACTTTTTCTTGCTTGAAACAGACAACTTTAGGAAAGCTTTCTAAACCTGTGAAAAACTTTTCAGTTCGTTTCAATTCAGTTTGTTGTGATATGTGAATAGATTGAAAAAAAGCATCGTGGCAAAAGGAGAATTTGCTTGACAAGCAATTTCTCCTTTTTGCAACAATGCTCTTTGAAAGTTGTCTGCTGCAAGATGAAACAAATGTGGCAATGTGTTAAAGCAAGGGATAAAGCATTGAAAGAGTATACAGACAATTGAGATATTCCTGGAATAGAACAGAGAGTATTGGCTGAAAGGAGAAATTGTTCATGTCTTGCTTGCTGCAGACATTACTTTTCTCACCAAAATCTCATTTCCCTGATAAATGATGTAATGGTTATGATGAAGCTATTGCTTTCAATTTGGACCAGACAACAGATAAGCAGTTTACCCATTCCTTCACATGTGCATTTATGACTGGTCCAAAATATAGGCAACACCACCATTTTCATCATCATTATCATCACCATCATCATCATCAACATATCAGATTAAGTTGTTGATCAAACCAACACTTCTTTTATCTGATGAATGAATAAGACCTTAACCCTTAGAATGCTGGATAGTTTTCTAAACAATATATTTTTGTGTTGTTTGCTTTCTAAAACCTTAAATATCTCTTTAATTTTGTTGAGGAACGATTCCCAGAGTAGCAAACAGGTTAGATCAAAGGTAAGCCAACAATTCATTTGGCAGCTGACCTTGATCCAACCTGTTTGCATAAGCATGAAGTCAGTTTCAGTGCTATAAGGGTTAATATTCTCGATCCCTTCAATATTTGAAAAAAATAAAAATGTTTATTTTGCAACTTCATATCTGTGCTTTCAATATAGGCCATGAGTAGAATTTAGACCAAAGGAAGACGATCCCAAATGGACGGAACACAAATACGAAAAAACCCAACTCAATATTGTATAACATATTTTCAGCTTTAATATGAAAAATAAATAATACATAGGTCAGTATACAACAGACAGTTTTTAAAGCATCAATATCACACAAATCATCTTTAAAACAGCTTTTTACTTATATTGTCTTAACAATTCTGTAGCAGGCAATCTAAAGGAACCATTGTGACAAAGGAATAACTCTCCATAGTAAGTAATTTCCCTTGTTGCTATTACCACTTTTACCCAATACCACAAAGAATATATATATATATTTCTTAACCTTTTACCAAACGCCAAATTCAGATGAGTTTGCAGACGACATTTCAAAATGTGTTGAAATTGAAAAATAATCATCTGACAGGGCTGAAAACATTGTGGGAAAAGGAAAATTGCTTTTTACGACCAATTTCTCCATTCCCCACTATGTAGGGCTGAAAACATTGTGGGAAAATGAGAATTTGCTTGTTACGATGAATTTCTTCTTTTCCCACAATGTTTTTCCATAGCTGTCTGCTACAAAGTGTTAAACAGTTGTTATTGTTTGGTTATGAGTTGACATCTGCTGTTGCTTGAAATTTAACCAATATAGAAGGATTGGTTAAGAAATCTTTAACGAACCAAAATGGTTAACATTGTAAAAGGGAAAGAAATTCTAATAACAAAAAAAAGATTTTAAAAAGCTTTTTTAGTTTGAGAAAAGATCAAACCGATTTACGACAACTACAAACAAATTTTCAAAGGATTCCTATGTAACACACCAAGCAGAGACATACCATCACATCTGATCAGTAAAATTACTGACATTAATTATTGCTAATTGAACGTGATTTCTATATAAATACTCGCATGTCCAATGTGTAGAGCTAAGGGCATAATTAAGCTACACAAAACATTCATTCATTTTCTTAATAAAATGCTTAACAAACATCTCTTCGTTAAAATATATCTTATCACACCTTAGCAAACCAATGTTGACGAATGCATAACATAGGGCTCTGACATGTCTTGCCAAAGGGCATACCCACAGGACCAGAGGTGTCCATTGGGCTCGAACCCTGGACAACTAGTTCTTACACTGCCACCTTGACCACTGGGCTATGCAAGATCCATAAGTTTCTCTAAGTCGAGGGTTCAGTACAAGACTATAGTATGTGCTTCATAAACATGAAGCACTTACTATAGTCTTGCACTGAACCCTCGAAGTGAGTGTTAACCCATTACCAAACAAAAACGTCATTTAACCAGTTTGTTGCAGAAGACTCTGGAAAACATTGTGGGAAAAGGAGAAATTGCTCGTCACGAGAAATTTCTCCATTTCCCACAATGTTTTCTGTCCTACCAGAAGATGACTTCTCAATTTCATCCCATTTTGAAAATGTCGTCTGGCAACTTCTTTGAATTTGGGACAGTCAAAAGTTTGGCGTTTGGTGTAAAGGGTTTAACAAATCTCATTACATCACATATCCCAACCAATCATTCTCGTCTGCTTCCTCTTGGTTAACCATGCCGGGTACGAGAGAGGAGCGACAAAGTCCCCAGAACTTTTTCGGCGACAGGTCTTTTCGGGTTGTGGTGAACTTCCAGCCCATGTGACCCGAGCAATGACTGCACTGTGCTATCGTCCATGCATATCTGAAATAATAACGATAATCAGGAGGCAAATCATGCAACAATTTGATCATCATTTGGATTAACAAGGAATGTGTTATGAAGTTGTGCTCCTCTTTACGATATCCTCTCTGTACATCACAAATGCATCAAAAACAAAATCATTTCAATGAAAGGTAGATTTGTGAAAAGAATGAAAGATCACTGTTGATTTAATTTGATAAGAATCTACAAAGTTATAGACCGATCGGAATCCATATAGAACTACTTGATGCTCACAAAGGTTTATTTCTAGTTGAGTGATTTGCCCTCTATAGGTAAAGAAGGATTTCGATTGACAGCTATTAAAGCTTGTGGCCCATGCACAATGCTTTTAAAAATAAGTAATTGTAAGAATTTGAAACATAAGTTTAGGTATTATAGAATTCATTTTTAAATATTTCCTGATTTCAAATGCCATACACTGGAGACCAGTAAAATTTCATATTGCCGACATCTTTTGGTAAATTTTCATGAAAAAAGTCAAAGTGTGAAAAAGAAGCATGTATATCCAATGAAAACAAAGTCCTTTAATCATGTAACACAAGGCAGCCAATCACAATTGAGAATGAGTCAGCAATTCTTACCCAGGGAACCAGCTGTGTTGAGTAGAGGGTCGGCCAAGCAGGGTCAAGTTTCGCGCTTTATGCACAGTCAAAGTCTCATGCACATGACCGCCTGGATTAACGTAAGCACCGAGTGGACCCTGGACAGACAGGCTGAAAACGTCGCTCATTTCCGCTATGGGTTCGTTGCATTCCCGGCAACACATCACAGAACACTGTATAAAACAAAATCGCAGACAGTGTATGCAACAGCATAATTATAACCCTTTACCAAATGCTAAATTTTCGACTGTCCAAAATTTAAAGAGTTTGCAGACGACATTTAAAAATGTGATGAAATTGAAACATAATCTTGTGATAGTGCAGAAAACAATGTGGGAAAAGGAGATATTGTTCTTTAAGATGTTTTCCAGAGTCGTCTGCGATTAACTGGTCAAATGTCGTTACTGTTAGGTTAAATGATGTACAATTGTTAATTCTTACTCTATGATACCTTATTAAACAGCATCTGCTGGGGAAGTTATATAAACAGTGAAAAGGTTGAAACAAACCAACAACTTGACACAAGCACTGGTAATATAATATTATACAGGAAGCAGTCATTGAGAGTGAACAAAATAAGTATCAACAATTGCCACAATTGATGCAAAATAGATTAGGTTAAACAATAAGTAATAAGAAAACTAAATGGTAAATGGCTTTTACCATTTGTATCGTAAAAGAAATCTTAAAGAAAAATATATTTTCATGATATTTGTCCTTGCTGGTGCTTTCAACCAAGACAACTCACAATGAAAGGAAACCAAAGGTACATATGGGGTTCAAACACATTACCTCAATGTTCTTATACCATCACCGTAACCACTAAACCATGTGCCATTATTTACAAAAATGGTGATATCTTTGTCTAACCACTTACAGATTCTGCCAAAAAGACAATGGTTTTCTAAGCGCATAGCTGTGTTAATCATGAGTAGATGAGGCTTTAGACTGTCATCCAGTCAACAAGGAATGTGTTACAAATGGATGTTCCACTTTATGATAACCTTCCTGTGCATCACAAGCACATCAAAATTATACCAAAGAGTAGATTTGTAAATAGAATGAAAGATCATTGACGATTTGATAAGAATTTGTGAAGTTATAGCCAGATTAGAATCGACATAGAACTACATGTACTTGATGTCTCTCGGCAATACACACCCAGGATTACTTCTAGTTGAGTGATTGGCCCCCTATAGGTAGAGAAGGATTTCTATCGAGTGCTATTAAAGCTTGTGACGCATGCACAACACTTTTAAAATATAAGTACATATAAGAATCTGAATGTTGAAATCTTTGTAAAACCATTCACAGATTCAACCACAAAGATAATATTTACCTTGACAATTATGCTTAGGGCGCAGCGTAATCTGTGCTGAGCCGTGTTAATCGTGAGAAGATGAAGCTTTAGACTGTCATCCAGCGGTAAATTCTGCGTCATCCAGTACGACAACTGTGTGGCGTCTCGAGGCATTTTATCACCCGCCAAAGTTTCATTCCACTTCTGTAACTCTGTCTTTACTCTCTGAACTAGATATTCCTGAAAATCAAGGGAGAGTAGCGTATTGTTAAATGAATTTTAATATTTAAGGAATTGCAGATTTCGTTCGTTTGATCATGCAGCGAGACAGGAAGATCCTGGGCATGAACACCATCAACCCCAATCATAGATGAGAATGGAGAGGAAGACTCAGATCGAGACTGGACAGTCAGGCCCCACCCTCAGAAGAGGATTAATTGTTGGCCTGAACAAATAAACAGGATAGTGAGTGATCGATTAGATGACTTCTAAATGGAATGTGACGTTCTAGCATACTTTTAACTCTCTAAATGAGGAAAAGGCTCAGTCATCCTGAACACTATATGCCTTCATTTTTACTGTTTCTGATATTTAGAAAAGGCTCAACTATCAGTAAGGTTGTTTGTTAATATGAGGTTTAACACCTTGTCAAGTATTTTGCCGTTTTGTGACAGCTTTCCTAGACTCAACATTACTTTTTTGTAAATATTGGGTTTACCACCTTGTCAACAATTTTTGGGTTATGTTATAACTTTTCTAGATTCACCCGTCCTAGACTAGGACACTCCCAAGTAACCAAAGGTATTGGCGGTGGTATCAGAATATTTTGTTAAATTCAAAGTCAATAATCTACTCACACTCATCTAAGGTAGAATTTATACTATCCATCATTTATAACTTCATTCCTTCTTCGGATTACTTTGGTCATTCTCAGTATTGAAGATTATATACTTACTGTATCATACATCTTATATACCCATGGCGGCCACCAAGTGAAGTGTGAAGCTGAAAACCGATTCACCTGAAAATGTATTACATTGTGTTTAATGGCGTGTCAACAATTTTTCAGTTATGTTATGTTAAGGCTTTCCTGGATCCAGCACTAGGCTATGGCTATGAAGTGACTTGCCAAAACAACACTACTATGATACCAGAGGTGTCAGTGGGACTCAAACCCCGAACCCCAGAATTCTAAGTCCTCCATTTTAACCTTTGGAACAATCAGGACCCTTGAGGAATTTGTAGTGAGAGCAACAGAGTAACAGCGGACTATATATATGATATATTTTCTTATTAATATCAAAGAAGGGGTATATAGTTATCCCGAGGTCAATACTCTGTAATTTACTTGTAGCTAGAAGCCATTGTGACAAAAAGTTAATTGCTCATTAGGAGCTGAAGAGCATTTTATCCTTTTAACAAAGTAGTTTCTAAAATCTTCTGCAGCAGAACAACTACCGGTAAGTAAGTAAAGGGTAAGATAAATAGACTAAAACTTATAAAGGCGTACCTGTGGTCTGGGTTTCATCTGAACACAAGACAGAACCCTCCCTTGTCTATCCATTGCAACTTTTACATCTTCCTCTTGTTCCATCTGACAACAGAACTTACAGTGTGTTGGTGGTCTGGCCCCAGAGAGAACATTGTCGAGTACAACATCAGGAAGAATCTTCACTTTTCCCATCAGTGTCCTAACATGACAAATCAAGCAGACTCATACTGAGTTCAGGTTATGATTGTGTTTGACAGGTGCGCTTTGCACTAGCCCGTGTTCTTTGGCTTTAAGAATTGTAGGTAAATCAAGCTATAAATAGAAGCGTTGTTGATGTTGTTGTGATGTAACATCACAAGCTAGCACTCTAACCGATGGGTGCACATTTGCACAGATATTGTTCTTCTACGAAAAACTTCTGAGCAATTTTCTATTGGTTAGCTGGTTTAATTGTTTCAAATGTTAAATAGATGGACTATTTGTATTTTCAGCGGATACCTAAATAATTGGACATCCCAATTAAGGTGCATGCTTTTCCCCCTTCCTTCCATGTTAATCTTACCCAGTAATGGTTCTTTTATACACTCCAAGCTAAAATCAGTGTCTGCTAATACAGTTATTATGGAAATCCATGTATCTTTGAGTAATGAATCACTTTTGACAGGTTCATTAATTGCTCACCAAGAAACATTTTTTTTTTATATTTTCTTTTATATTCTCTGAGCTGGAATCTCTGTCTTCCCTGGCCCAATACAGTTATTGACAGGTTCATCATTTGCAGTCTCCAAGCAGGAATGTTTGTCGACCAATACAGTTACATGGAAATCAATGAATTTTTAACTAATCACTTTTGTCAGGTTCATTTATTGCTAACCAAGTAATGGTTTTTTTTTACTACTCTTCAAACTAGAATCTCTCTTAGCCAATACGGTCACTATGGAAACCCATCGATCTTTGAGTAATCACTTTGGACACGTTCATTATTCCCTTACCCGGTAATGGTCCTCTTGTACTCTCCAAGCTGGAATCTCTGTCTGCCCTGGGCAAGGACTGTTATTGTGGAAATACCCGAGGCCTCGTCCATCTCATTCTTAACGGAGTAGATTTCAGCCGTCGTTCCCACACCCGCAATAGAATGACTCTGTCCATTGGACCTAAAATGAGGTTAAAATCACAGGTACCAATAACAATAAAAAACAAATAAAAATGTGTATTGTACAATAAATCTGAATTTGCCATCCAGCTATGACCATTGTACCTAAAATGAGGTCCAAACGAACAATTATTATCGGTATCAATTTAACCTGTCATTTGCATATCTAAATAGTCTATTTAGCTTTGACTGACCTCTTTTGCTGATAATTTAAACAATTTCCAATTAACAGACGATTTCAAATACCTTTAAACAGTAGACATTAAGGTAGAATAGCCATAATCTGCCATTTTGCAAACTTATCCTTCTGTTGTAATACTGCAGTCGGCATCAGTATACATCGGTCTGAGCCGGAACTATTGGGTTTAAAAGAAATAGTTCCAGCCCGACACAATGTATACCAAGGAAGACCAAATTATTCCGGCAAAAGGCTAAATTTGGCTGAATGGTGGATTAGGGGTGATCTACCTTAAAAACAAAAACAAGTGTAACTCGGATATTCAAGGTTTTTCCTCAGCTTATAAAGAGTCTGGTGTCACTGCTACTGAAACATTGTTGACACATTTTTTGAAGAAACCAAGTCAAGCCATCGTCCTTACCTCAAAGCAACGACACCGAACGTTTTTTCTGGTGAGTCTACCACACTCTTCAACATGGCCACTTCCTGCGGGTGGTGAGAGTAGAGAGGGATAATGTGTCCTGGTACCAGGATAGTTCCTGGTAGAGTAACCAGGGGCAATGTCACCATGGTATCGTCATCCAGAACCTGGCGACCACGAATCTCTTCCATGTCTGTCCCTAAATACTGTAATCAACAGGAAGATGTTGGATTTAGTTTGTATACTATTAATCCTATCGGGAGTTAACATATGAGGCTAATTTCTCTAGCAAACTTCCGTATTGCTTCTCTAAACCCTATATTATTGGTAATAATTAGAATCTCAACAAGTTAATTCTTCATATAGGGGTCTATAGTTATCCTGCATAGTACTGACCCTAGTACTTCTTCACATTACCCACAAAATAGGTTTTGTTTGATATTTTTTCAAAAATTGCCTGTAAAAGACCCCTATATGCAACCTGATCTAGACTACTGCATAAGAGCTGACTGTAGTTTTAATTTGTTGTCATCATGCAAAATAATAATTTTATGAATATGTTATCCAAGCAAGGGTGTTAGAAGTTATTTGTTTGAAGATTTCTAATAAAGACAGCACACTTATAAATAAAATGAAAAACTCCGGTATTGTCAAAATAATATCAACTTTTTCTGTGAAAGAAAAGGTTGTAAATATTGACTAAAAAGGGATGTACACTTTCTACCGATTATGTTTTATTTCATTGCTGTAATATTTTTTTAACTTTTCAACAAACATCATTTCAAGAACAAAAAGAAAGTAGATATTCTCTGCTTGTCCCAATAGTTTCAAAGTTTCTACAACTTATCAAACAGTTTGGAATAGAAACTCACTGTCAACTAATAGAAACTTATTGTCAACTTAGTGATACCTTATATTGAAATGGTTTATTTCAGTAAATTACAGGTAAAATGCAATTGGTTGTCTTAAGGTTAATTGCATTCACAAGTTGGTTACGAATGCCAAGGTTGCCACCATGTCATTATAACATTTTTTTCTTTACTCTATCTTAATTCTATCTTAGTAAGTCTTATGTAACTTCTGCATTTAAAATATGTATATAGCGAGAATAGAGAGATTGATTATATAGAATAATAAATGCATACAGAATGGGAACTTGGAAGAGTTGAATCGAAAGAGACACTTCTTGAGGCATCTGCTCTATCTTTCTTCCTTCCCCCTTCATTGGTATCATCATCTTCCATGTTTGACTCATTGCTGCTGCTCTCTGAAACAAAATGGGATTGATTCTTTGATTGAAAAGTCCAGATCAATAGTTAGATCATTGATATCACACCAATTCTGTGGAGGACAGTGTTCTAGGGGTATATCTTCCGCCTCAGAACATGAGGGTCATGGGTTGGAATCCTGTGAATAGCAGAATCTGCCTTAGGAATTTTTATCAATCCACATGCGGCGCAAGTACTGGTTATGTTTTCAGGATGCAGAATCGATTGTGATTATCTAAGCTGTAAGAACTTGTTTCACAATCAATGAAAGTAAATAAGTTTAAACAAAACTTCCTCTGAGGAATACAATAATTGATATAAACAATAACAATAATTCAGATCATAATTGAGCTGTAGCGAAATTGTAAACATTGACCTCGGAAACCAATAAGATAAAGTTTATCTATTTAGTTATTGAAAAATGCTATATTCTTAGGTCAAGACCCCAAACCCTGGTTCAATATGATATAATGTTTTCCTATGATTCACAGAGATTTTGCCTGCTGTTGATTTTACTTTTGGAGAATTTGCACACACAGCGAATTTAGATATAGAGAGGCTGTGTTTTGTAATGAAAATTAAAAATAGATTTAAAGATATCCAAGAAGCATGAACTCATGCACATCCCGTCGTGACACAATTCAAAACGGCTTTTAAACTTCAAAACAGAAAGTTCCAGTGTTGTTCCTATCCGACTACTGCTCCTTTTACCAGTGAACAAAGTCACCCGCTTAGATCGAGTGTATACATCTTCGATATCATTGACAGCCGAATAATTTCAAAGATTGAATATCAATGAATATTGAAATCATTGTTTTTACCACTTTGAGTATCCTCATCGTCTCCACGAGCGATATGTATACCCAGCAATGGTAAAAAATCGTCATCTGCCATTTTTGTTTTTGTTTTTCTAAGGGCTGTTTGAGTGTTATTTTTGTAGTACGTCGAGACGATGTTCGATATTTTTTAATCGAACCAAATTAAACAATCGAATGTGAAATGGACATGGATTTCAGTTCACAGAGTTTAGAATAGTTAAAAGATTCCATGATATTTGTCTGATAATAATTCATTATTCTTTTATTTCTATTTTTCTTTTCCCACTTATTTTTCTTCAGTTAGTCAAAATTTAAAATACCCTTTACTAACAAGCTTCTGTAGCAGGTTCATTATTATATACAATTCAATCAAGAAGAAATCACTTAGCTGCATACAACCAATGGACCGATGCAGTCTGACTTACTTACATCATCAATATATATTGATAACATAGGTATGTCAAACAACATCAGTCCTTGTGTGTACAACAGCACAAACAATAATTGAACACTTCATATGAGTGTGCTGCATGGTCAATTGGTTATGGTGGCAGTCTTGGAACCGGGGGATCCTTGGTTTGAGTCTCAGTTACCTCTGTTTTTTCTGGGACCACCTTTTGACAAGACACTTTGTGCCCTAGCCTAGAACTGATGAATCCAGGAAAGTTGTTATATAACTAAAAAATTGACACAGCATTAAACCCAATGTTCGACGCTACGACAGAGGAAAGTATATGTTGGAAAAGGATTCACATTCTTGTAAAGATCTCAACTTTTTGATGTTTGTCATTAACAACTGTACTTGGCAAAGCCATAAAGTCAGTGTGCTTGTTGATTGAACCAACAGTTGATTCTTAAGTTTGAACGGATAGAGCCTTGCTATCAAATGTCAATCTGTATTGTCCTATTTACACCTGTCAGTAATTATGAAGGTTTGATCGAGGCCATTCCCAACTTAATCCTCTCTTTAGGGTTGGAAAAAAGGAGACATTGCTCATATCTTGGCAGTACAGATGGCTTAAGAAACCATTGTGGGAAAAGTATAAATATACTGAGCAATTCTCATTTCGCCACCGCAATTGTTACAAAGATACTAATTATTTCCAATGTCATGCCTATTATCTTCGAACTATGACCAGTCACATACTTTAATAAGGGAGTGAAATAGGTTAAGATTAAAGTTCAAAACGAATTAAGAACAAAATTCAAATGAAATCACATATTTTAATAAATACATAATACAATCATTCAAAGTTCAAAGTCTTCATATTTACAACAAAATGAAAAAATAAATTCTATGTTATTATCATATTCCATCACAAAGGGTTCAATGCAAGACTATAGGAAATGCTTCACAAACAAGAAGCACTTGATATAGTATTGCGCTGAACCCTCAAGTTCTATCATCTTACAAATTCTTCTTCCCATTTTACCTAAAGAAAACACTGATGGAACTTGCGAAAGCAGCGTGACAAAGGAAAACCCAATTTAATGAATACTTGTTTTGTCATGCAGCTCTAGCTCTTTTCTAAATCTATCATATTTATAAGACATATAGTGTTTTTTTTGTAAAATTCATATGCTGTTTTAAACTTAACTAAAACAGATTACTTGAAATTCGTCTTTTACCTTCCTGCTTTATCATTTAACCCAATTTCTTAAGCCCATAATACTAGAAGAAATGTTATTACTGTGTCCTGTTCTGGTGGCCAACAAAATATCAGCCACAAGACGTTACGATATCATATCTACTTAATACCAAAAACAAAATGTATGCTTTATTTCAGAATTACGCAATAAGTAATCAACATCCCAAGCGTATTACCCATCACCAAGCATAACACATAATAAATATAATGACAAAAGAAAATCAAGATAGTTGTTGTTCTGCTTAAGGTAGAATACCCATAATCTGCTATTTTAAAAATTATTCTATAATTGGTTTACTTTGGTAGATCTCCTTATACATCCGTCTGGGCCGTAACTATTTGCATTCAACCGAATAGTTTTGGCACCAACCTGTGTATATCAAGAAAGACCGAAGTAATATGACGCAATAATGAGTTTAAAAATGGTGGATTATGGGTATTCTACCTTAAATGCATGCATTTCATCAGCCTTTGCAAGAGGCATTTGATTTTTTTTTCTTTTAGAAAAGGTAAACTTTCTCCAGTTGAGCATTTTTTCCCTTCTTTACAGTGCTTTTGTGTGCATAAATCAATGTCATATTTCATAGTGATAATTGTCTTTGATGTTATGTGATGAAATCAAAACATAATTGAAAGCATCACAGAGATTCTTTCAAACACTTTGTACAAGAAAAAGATAGTTGAAAACATTGTGAGAACAATAAATATTCTTTGTAAAAATAGTTTTTGTCAGTTTTGCCGTTTTAAATTTCTTACAGTTTTTCCAAATCCATAGCTTGCATAAACTCTTAAGAAAGTCTCTTGCATAAATATGAAAAATATGGTCTTCTTCTTTGTTTATTCCACTTTATGGGAATTTGGACTGACTCAAATTGAAAACAACATTAGCCAACGTTTGTGAAGTGGGCAAAGTACCATTCTCTTTGAGATCTAATGCAGTTACCATTGTGACGAAAGCAGTTATATTCTTGTAACAAGCTACTACTTCTTATAACAAAGTGGTTTCAAAAGTGTTCTGCAGGGGATAAGGTACATGGTATTATAAATTCAGGGGTTAAAATGTGAACACCTGATATAAGTTGAGGCTATTACTTAAGCATATTCAGGAAATATTATCCTTCATTCTACAAGCCACTAAGAACTAAGACAAAGATCCGTCGGGTATATATATATATATACATGTATATGAAATCTCTCCAAACCTCAAGACACCTTGTTAAATAAACCAAATATCTATACATAGCTGAACGCATTGTTAGAAACAAGTGAGTATTTGCTCTGTGTCTATGTTGCAATGTTTCTATCAGCTGCAAATGAATCCAGTCATTTCTCCTTCATAAGTTGATACTTATTCTCATAAATATATTTTACAAAGACATTTTCCCTTTTTTGAGTAATTTTATACAATTTTATAGTCGTTGTGACAAGAAATATCCATACAATGCTAGATATTTAATAAATACATGTAATATCAAACCCTTTTTGACAAACGAGTTAATATGTACGTCTTCTTTCGTCAAAAATGTTGAATTAGAAATTCTACCCAAGTTTTTTCTACAGCAGAAATGATACATCCTTTAAAATAACAATCACAGGATTTTAAGCAGTTGCTGATGACAGCTTCCAAAGATGTTGATGTTAAATGAGGAAATACTTTTACACAAGAAACACCTTTCAATTTCAACAATTTCATCACAACCCAACTAATTGTCTGCAAACATCTCGAATCTGTATCAATCAGATGCTCAATTTTTTACTAATGTGTTAAATTTTACAGACTTATGTCATGCTTATGTGAACAGGTAAGATCCGGGCCAGCCGTCAAGTAAATTGGGGGCTGGCCTGTGATCTTACATGTTTGCTACTCTGAGAAGCTTTCCTCTTCTATATCAAGCAGATATCTAAGGTTTTGGAAAGCTGATGACACAGAAATCTATCTTTAGAAAATTACCCAGCATTCTAAAGGTTTACATTAAGTATCAATTTATAATAAGCAGTTATGTACAGTAGATATCGGATGTGGTCTCCATTGATACACTCCTCTCTGCTGTTATAGTAAAGGTGCCCTGGCTCTGAAGATGTGTTCCTTAATCTTTTTCCCAACCCAAACAACTATTCCAGCCTTCAATGACCAAACACTCTGTAAAAATAAAAACAACAGGTTCAATTGTACACAAAAGCTTTGTTTTATCTTATCGGGTTTTAACATTGTATCAACAACTTTTCCTTAACCCTTTACCAAAACGCCAAATTTCGGAGTGTTCCAAATCGAAAGAGATTGCAGACGACATTTCAAAATTTGATGAAATTGAAAAATTGTCTTATGATAGGGCAGAAAACTTTGTGGAAAAATGAGAAATTACTTGTTAAGAGATGTTAAGTATGTTTTCCAGAGTCGTCTGCAACAAACTGGTCAAATGTCGTTATTGTTTGGTAATTGGTTTATTGTGATGCCTGCCTAATCAGAGGTGGTGAAAGATGTCCTTAAAGGCTGGTCAACACAGGACAAACCATAAGGATTCTGTCAGTCTGGAGACTACCTCTCATGAAAATCCAAATGCCGTCATCAGGATTTAAACTAACCAAGAGAGAGGCCATGTGCTTTTGAAATCTGTACTGTAACCATTGGCCATAGAGGCTTACAATTCTTTTTTAATTCTCACCACTT
Source organism: Cerastoderma edule (assembly GCA_947846245.1). Classification (NCBI taxonomy): domain Eukaryota; kingdom Metazoa; phylum Mollusca; class Bivalvia; order Cardiida; family Cardiidae; genus Cerastoderma; species Cerastoderma edule. The sequence continues at coordinate 7,249,145 of OX401413.1, read as the reverse complement.
TACATTTGGAGAGCTGAGAGGAAAGATTGCCCAAAATAGTGAGGCAAGAGCATGGTCAAATAGTTTTAGCTTAACCCATTACCAAAATTTAATAACGACAATCAACAGCTTCGTTGCAGATCATGTTGGAAAACATTGTTGGTAAAGGAGAAATTGCTCATAACAAGCAATTTCTTCTTTTCCCGCAATGTTATCTGCCCTATCAAAAGATCATCTTCCAATTATATCACATTTTGAAATGTTGTGTGCAGACTCTTTCAATTTGGGAGAGTCGAAAAGGGTTAAATCAATAGAAAAATACTCTTTAGTCAGTCTTCTATATCAACACAGGGTTGGCTCAATCCGATTTTGATTTCCTTGTCCTTAAATGCCAAATCTATTTCTGAGTTTGTCTGTATAATGGGTATGTAATAGTGTTCAGTAAAAACTTGTTTGTACATTTAGGCTTTTGGACAAGTAGAGAAATACAGACAATTGATTATGCCCACCCTGCAAACATTTTTAAATATTATCTCTCACATGAAATCAAAATAGGCATTTATTCACTTTCACATAGTCATGGACAAGAGTTGCCTAAAATGACTAAAAAATCAACATAAAGATCATCTTAAGATCATATGGGAAAAATCATTGAGGCAATAAAGTAATTGTCTGTCTATAAACATTTTTCCTTTTGTCAGAGTTGTCTCTTAAATCTTCAGATGCAAGTGCAACAAAATAATCTAAATATGAGAAAAAAAAGCAGAAAATTAAACTTGATATACTCACATAAGCATACAAAACATTACAAATACATTCCACAAGCCAATGAATATCCGGAAATATCGCAGACTCAACAGAAATTCTCTAACTTTGTCACCTGAAAAATAATACAAAGTGTTATATCAATTGCTGTTCATGTTAGTAAAAAAAATCACTTCTTTATGAATATTATGGCAAAAGAATCCACAATTCTTCATTAAATAATCACCAATCACCATACTATTTTAAAGTGTACATTTCTTAAATTATGATAAAATAAAAAAGGTAATTATCCAACCATTATAAATATAGGTTTATAAAGGTATTATGATATGTATCCCTGTTGGTTTACACCATTATCAACACTTGGATAAGACACTTCAGAGGTTGCATGGCCCAGTGGTTAAGGTGGCAGCCTAAGAAAATTGGTTCCTGGGTTTGAGACCTACCAATACCTCTGGTTTTGTTGGAGTGTCCTTTTTCAATTCACTTCAGAGCAGTTGCCTAGTATTATTTCCAGTTATTTAAAAGCTTTCCATGATTTCACCAATACTAGACTATGGCTCTGAAGTGTCATATCGAAGACACTAAACTACAAAGAAACAAGAAAAGTTGGGATCATCACATACCAACGCTGGGTTCTACACTGGAGTCTAAAGGCTCATCTCGCGCTGACCTTTTTCTGAAATTGAAACAAAGAAAATATTAAATAGAAGTCTTTAATTAAGCCCCAATTCTTTAATACCATGTGTAAATGCTGCTCTGCCTCTGCTAAAAAATACTTTAGAAAACACTGTGACAAAAGGATAAATTGCGCCTAATATGTAATTTATTCTAAGGTCATAATGGTTTCTACCAAATTTTATGAATAAAGAGTATTTCTTTGTGGGTTTTTTGTCTACTTTCGCTTCCATTTCGGGCCAGTTTCCTTTATGGGATTGTTTCTTGCAGTTTTTCAGTCATATAGGTATAAGTAGGATATGTCAATGCTGTTTGTATTCTCTCAGCAAAACATCACAAAATTATTTCATTTCCCTTATGACAAATCCAAAAATACTTGTGGCGACAATGGTGCAGTAGCAGAGCGTTGGCCTCTTGTACCTAGGGGCCCGGGTTTAACCCATGTAAGGCAAGGTGAAAATTGCCGGGACTAACCTACAGATCTACCCGAGTACTGGTTTAGTATTCAGGAAGCAGTGATTGAGAGTGAATTAAAAAAAATTCAAGTTTCCTTCACAATCAATGTAAAACAAATAAGTTTAAACTAAAACTATTTTACTATACAAAGTCCTTATCCTCCAATTCTATTTTGGATTTATTGCTTATAAATTCTTAAAATAATGGGATAGTCAAAAAGACTCAATAATAAGTTGCATCGATAAAATGCAATTGATTAGATACCACTAAGTTGGACTTGTAAATAAGCTATGACTAGGTTAGTAGTTATCCAAATACCATTTTCACGTATTGATCAAAAATAAAACTTACAATTTAAAATTCAATATCGCCCCGGCATTCACAAGCAATGTGCTGAAAAAAGAAGGAAAACCTCATTATTTGTAAATAAAAAATAAACAAAAATAAAGATAAAACAAAAATTCAGCAGATCAAAATGAAATATTTGCAGGCATGTAGATTCTAGAAGAATAAAATAATATTTCTTTTTCATGATAAATGGTTTAAAATCATTCATCTTGAAAGGAACCTTGTTCCATGCAGTATTTCAATTACAGTTAATTCGGTAATTACTCATTCATGAATAGTGGGCCTGTGGAAGAGCCTTGCAAATATGTCTAACTTAATGAAATCAACAAATAACACCAACTCGAGTTTAAAAAATGTTAAGTATTAAATTTGGAAATGATTTGAAAAATAGATGAAGTTGCTCCTTTTCTCCTTTCCTTTTTCTAAATGATTTATTCGTGCATTAACGTCGGGGTGAATAGCTCAACAGTCAAAGGCTGAAGAGAATTTATCCAAAATAAGATTTGACCAGAGGAGAGAACTTTCTTGTTACGAGACCTTTACCGTCTTAATAGACTTACCCAAACAAAATTAAGTCAGATATCATCCTGGAATTTTCGCGACAAACGAATCATTAGCCAAATTGTCCGTATTCTCTCTAGTGTCGTTGTTGAACCTTTAAAAAATAAGTCTTTATAACTTGAAAAAGGTATTTATGTTTTGTTTTGACGTGTTTATCCAACAACAACAACAAATTTATGGTCGGTTCCCCGCTTGATTGTAAGAGGACTTTGATTATTGAAATTAAGACGAACACTTGAGATTAATAATATTTGTTCTAAATGTATATTTTGATCATACAAATGGATCAAAGTCAAAATGATTATTTTAAGAATAGATGGTCTTATTTGCAAATTTCAATGTGTTTTCATTATCTTCTAGAGTCTTGAAATACCTTTAATTTAGAAATTGATATTTAAACAGCTCATTGGAATCAACCTATGCCTTTATGAAATAGTGCTTCAAGAACCAAAATAATTAAGAAATGCATTACATAATATACCAGGTCAAGGTTTTTAATTGTTATTAATTCAAGTCTACAATATTTCATTTAAGTCATTTGGAGATCGCAGGAAATCGTCTAAATGCACCTTTACATGCTCCTGATATCTCCCAAATAGTTTTGCACATGAAGCTGATTGCTTACCGATGTGAGGACATGACCCTCAGTGTAATCCAGATAACTGGTCTATTGCTATTTTGACTGACGCCATCGAGCAAAGCATTATAAATGTCCAAATGATGAAAAAAGCTTCATTCACAAATCATTATTGAGACTAACCCTCAGTGGTGTCTTGTAAGGGTTGTTGACATTTTTGTACATTGATTATATCAAATGTCAGAAATCTATTTTGCCAAACAAGTAAATGAAAGAATCCCATAAATATTCCAATTATAATGGTGAAACCATAATCAAACCACACTAAAAACCAAGAGACATAGGACTAGGTTTCGAAGAAACCATGGTTTGATTCAAAGCTTTGCTAGTCTGTGGATTGTGTCCCTAGACAAGGCACAATTTCTCAATATTTCTATATTTTATCAAATCAGTTTGACTAATCCCACAATGTTTCAAACTCAGGAATAATGTTGTAACTTAAAAATTGATTTACCTAGATTCTGAATGTCATGAAAACATACGAGGTTATCATTTTTGCACATGTTCTATTAGACATTCGGTCATCAAGTCCATTATAAAAATCCTAACGTACAAATCGCACCTGACTAAAAATGACGATTACTCTAGACGAACCGACAGCTCTTGAAACTTTCCTGCACTATGGACTTTTCCTTGGTGCAATGTTTCAGATAGTTTGTATCTTTGCGGTTGTGTTCATTCCGTACAGCGAAAACGAAGATGTGAGTATTCTTGAGGCGACTCGAAGTGTCCAAACTTGCATGTGAAAGGGGGGGGAGGGGGTCGCGTTTGTTTACCTTGGGAAGATCCATGTATGGGGTTCTGAGACGGTATTTACACACTACACTGCTCCAATGAAAGGGACTGAGAGTCTCTTCAATGTAATACTCAATTGAATCAGTGTTGTTTTGAAACCTAAAATAATCTAAATCAAAGAGTACAACTCATTCCATCGTCAAATACGTCAAATTACAAGTTATACCATGTCTTCATGTCGCGTTCCTGTTCTCCGACAGGCAGGTGAAACTTGAATCATATGACGTTAAAGTAATCTTTCATCACACTAATATGTGGCGATAGAAATTGTGATGGAATTAAAGGTTATCATTTGGATGAAAGGAGAAATTGATTGTTTGAGTATTATCTCCTTTTCCAACAATTGCTTCAAAGTATTGTACAACAAACATTTAAATTAAACTGACTGTTTTGAAGAGATTCAATCCTGTTTTTCATTGCACTTCACTTCGATGTACCAGAACACTGGTGTCAACTTCCCTTAAAACCATAATAGTTGACTGTGCAAAAGAATAAATTGCTCCCAAGATCACTTGGGAGCAATTCTTTTGTCTCAATGGTTTCCGCCTCATATAAAAATTGAAATTTGTTTCGTTTTTATTTTGTACTTGTCATAAATTTTCATAAAGAGGAAAGCGTAACTGGCAGATGCTCTCGTTTTTCTTTACAGGAGCTTCCTGAGGAACAATCATCTGACTCAAGATCTTATGTCCAATCACCGGGTGGACCTAGGAAGGGGAAGAAGGAGAAGAAAAAGCATCGATAGCTTCGTTTTTTATTGCTTGAAACAGTTCTCATGACATTGTAAGTATCAACCAGAATTGTAGGGTAGTGTATATATGAGTCGATAAATATCCTTCAGGGCTTTTTTGCCTTTTTTTGCGTTATATAACAGACTCCTATAAAAGGCACCTTCCCAATTGGAAATTTCTTTAAAATCTTGCAGTTTTCCCAAAAGCTCAGTCATACCAGGTTTAAGGCTTCCCAAATCATCAATTTCATCGATAAAATTTCCCAAATTCAACGGGCTTGGGCCTCTTCCCATTGAAGGGGAAAAAGCCATGTCCTTAAGTGTTATTGCTCTGTCACTTGATCCACATTCATGGCAGTGTCCTTTGGCAAGACACTCTAGCACCCTGCCTAGTTCAAGTCAAATCCAGGAAAGACAATAAATAAATAAAATACTGTTCACATGTAGCATTGAACCTCATTTAAACAAACATCATAAAAACTTGATCCAAATGGTAAATGGATGATCAGTTATATCTCAGAAACTTTTCTTTAAGTTCTTTATCCTTATTCTCTTTCAAAAGCAGACCGCATAGAAAATATGTTTGAGATTTGATTTTCGATTCTTCACCTAATGGATGAATTGAATTTTATTTATCATCTTTTCAGATTTAATGTAAATTGCTGTCTACGATTAGAATCATCCTCATGTAGGATATACAATTTGGACTTAGGTGTCTTAGCATATACATGTAGTTTCAACTATATTTATATATATGTAAAGTCATAGTGTTGCGCATACTTAATTATTGTATTTTCTTATCTATTTGCAGGTATATGTGCTTAAAGAGAGATACTCATTCCATGTATATACCCACTCATCTTATATCATAGAATAGATGTAGACAGAACAATAGGAGACTCAAAAATCCGGATATTTTGGTTGTGAAGTGTCGGCTGTGCAATTTCCTAAACCAAGGATTTATAAATGTTTGAGTGTGCTCAGATAGAAAGCAACTCAACCCTCATTTGTAAAGATTTGGTCATTATATGATATTTGATGTATGGAGCCCCACCAGCACCACTGGTTTCGTAGGAATTGCCATTGGCAAGTAATTTCAGAGCTGGTGGATTCAGGAAAGCCATAGGAGTCACAGACTTAGGCCTTTATCCTGTACCAAAATGGTAAATGGTGTGTTATCAAATTAAGCAATTGGATGAGCATTTATCTAAAGTTAGGATATGTTGAGTTTTTATCTGCTTTATCATCATCATTATTTTAATAACTTGGTGACTTATGAAGTATTTATACCCAAGATGTCTTTACATTCCATGTTTCTGAAGCTCATAAGCCATCAAAGCTTATAAACCATTTGTATCTTAGCAAAATGAAGCCTTAAACTTGTTCTTGGTTAGTTTTTGTATTAAGTCAAACAAAAACTCATTGAAAAAGAGGTAATCATTGTTAAAGCTTGAAAATGTTTTTTGTATTGTACAGTACAAATTCTGTTCATCTGCACTTAATTATTGAAATGTAACATTGAATCATTTTAAACAGAAATGAACATTACACAATTCAGCCTTAATTTACTCAATGGTTATTAATTGTTGACTCCTGAAAGGCAATAATTTATTACAGTCTAGACATTTATATTGAAAGTGATTTTGATTCATTATTTTTGTATACACATTTTACACACATATGTATGTTTTAGTTGCATAATAAAAGATGCTTTTGTAACTTATATTTTCCTTGCTTTTGTTGTTCATATTTAAACCCCATGCAATTGCAATGCTGATTATTTCCTCCATCTAACTCAAATTACATCATAGTTATACAATTCTACCACATCTTGAATTGGTCAAGGGATTGGAATTAATTGTGGTTTTTAACAGTATTCCAGTTAAATGGAGTTCTCAACAGTATGTCAGTCTAAGGTTGAATACCCATAATCCACCATTTTGAAACTCATTCTCTCTTTCGAATACTCTGGTCATATTCTGTATACATTGGTAGGGTGGAAATATTCTCATTATACCAAATAGTTCTGGCACCCATTCCATGTTTGCTAAGAATGAGGTATTGGAAAACTTTACAATAGAATGAATTTTAAAATTGCGGATAATGTGTATTCTACTTGAATGGAGTTCTCAACAGTATTTCAGTTTGAGTTTTTCAACAGAATATCAATTTAATGGAGTTCTAAACAGTATGTCTGTTTAATGGAGTTCCAAACAGCATTTCTGTTAAATGGGGACCTCAACAGAATGTCAATTTAAAGGAGTCTTCAACAGTTTATCAATTCAATGGAGACCTCAACATTATGTCAGTTTAATGGAGTTGTCAACAGTATGTCAGTTTAATGGGGTCCTCAACAGTAAATCAGTTTAATGGAGTTGTCAACATTATGTCAGTTAAAAGGAGACCTCAACAGTATGTCCATTTAATGGAGTCCTCAACAGTATGTCAGTTTACTGGAGTCCTTAACATTTTGTCAGTTTAAAGGAGACCTCAACAGTAAGAAGTTTAATGAGTCATCAACATTATGTCAGTTAAATGGAGACCCCAACATCATGTCAGTTTAATGGAGTCCTCAACATTGTGTCAGTTTAAAGGAGACCCCAACAGTATTTAGCTTAATGAGTCGTCAACATTATGTCAGTTTAATGGAGACCCCAACATTATGTCAGTTTAATGTAGTCCTCAACAGTATGTCAGTTTAAAGGAGACCCCAACAGTATGTTAGTTTAATAGTCGTCAACATTATGTCAGGTTAATGGAGACCCCAACAGTATGTCAGTTTAATGGAGTCCTCAAGAGTATGTCAGTTTAATGGAGTCCTCAACAGTATGTCAGTTTAATGGAGTCCTCAACAGGATGTCAGTTTAATGGAATCCTCAACAGTATGTTAGTTTAAAGGAAACCCCAACAGTATGTTATTTTAATAGAGTTGTCAACATTATGTCAGTTTAATGGAGACCCCAACATAATGTCAGTCAAATGGAGTCCTCAACATAATGTCAGTAAAATGGAGTCCTCAACATTATATCAGTTTAATGGAGTCCTCAACAGTATGTCCTTTTAAAGGAGACCCCAACAGTATGTTAGTTTAATAGAGTCGTCAACAGTATGTCTGTTTAATGGAGACCCCAATAATATGTCAGTTTAATGGAGTCCTCAACATTATGTCAGTTTAATGGAGTCCTCAACAGTATGTCAGTTTAAAGGAGACCCAAACAGTATGTTATACATGTATTAATAGAGTCGTCAACAGTATATCAGTTTAAATGCACATTAAAGGAGATTAATGCTATATCAAACTTTATTATTTGGTAAACTTTTGGTCAGATTCAAATAGTAATCACCCAAAAAAAACCATCAACACAACTTAAAACGTGAACGCCAACGAGAAATAACCCAGATAAGCAGTTTGATATTCAGATTGTTTGATTCTTCACCACTGACCTTGACAGTTGATACACAAATCTTTGAACCGACCAATCAGAATTCGTTATTTTGAATATATAAACAAACAGGTTGTTGATAAACATGATTGAATCGGAGACAACTATATTTCAAGCACAAAATAACTTATGTTAAAAGATTCCATTTAATAGGGTATCAATGCGTTTACAAATTAATTCTCATGACTTTTATGAACATAATAAAATAACTCCATATATTTTTTCAGTAATTTATTTGTACTCATCTCCTTTTATGTGCCTTTAATGGACTTCTCAACAGTATGTCAGTTTAATGGACTTCTCAACAGTATGTCAGTTTACACATAAACACATAAATTAAAAAGAGAAACATTCTGTACTTTAATTTTTTGATATTTTATAAACCCCATCTTAAATAGGTAATTCAATTGGAAGAAAGACAACTTCTTACACATAAATATCTTTCAACAAATATTTATTAAATTTTCAATTCATTTCTACACATCCCATTCCAATACCATTCAAACAGTATATAAACATTTTAACCCATCAAACAAAAGTGTTTAATCCAAACTCTGCAATCAGCATCAGAGCAAATTTTAACATATTCATTGTTTTTAAACCATTTAAAACATGAGAAAAGGAAATTTTCTTGTACAATGTATGGAGTATTTTGTCACAATGATTTCTAACCTATTTGGCTGTAGCAGCAATGTTTCATTTCGTCTTATAATCCAGTGGCATAATTCATTATTGTCAGTTTGTTTGTATGGTGTTGTTCACTGTGTCAACAATTTTTAAGTTATGTTACCGCTTTCCTGGATCAACCAGTACTAGGCTAGGGCTCTTAAAAGACTCGCCAATGGACACTCCCACGGAACCAGAGGGGTTCAAACTCGGGAACCCTGAGTTCAAAATCTACCATCTTAACCACTGTGCAACACATAACCCCAAATAATCGAAGATGTTATCAAAGATTCAATAATATGTGATTTGCTCATTACAAGGTTTTGGTCAAAGTTTTTTCATGTCCTCTGCTTTTAACTTTATACTATTCATATTGGAATGAGTAGATCAAAAATGCTGTCACCTAATCAACGTTAGTCCAAGTACCAAGGTTTCAAGCTGAATATCTGTCTGAAGTCATCTATTGAACACTCAACATCACAAATCTCAATAATAATTGTAGTCCCCTTGTGGGGGCCTCTGGGGCCTTGGAGGTTGCGCACCACCTGGTGGTGGCCCCCGTGGAGGACCCCCTGGCCCCGGCGGTCCCTGACCTGGTCCTTGAGGACCCCCGGGGCCAGGCCATGGACCCCTCGGGGCCTGATTCTCAAAGAACCCTGGTGGAGGAGGCCCGCCAGGGGGCCCGACCATTCTTACAGGCGGGCCGCGTATCTGACTGGGCGACAACATTGTTGGAGGACCATGGGGCATGGGCATGGACTGTGACATCTGAATGGGGCTTGGTAAAGGGCCCCCTTGTCCCGGGGGGTTGGAGTACATCTGGGGAAGCCCCGGCGGGTGCTGGTGCATGTTGGGTGCCATACTACCCGGGGGATACTGGCCCATGGGCGGGGGATGGTAGTTAACCCTCTGCTGTGGCATTGAGCCCACGGGTGGCATACCACCGTGATAGCCGCCGGGGGCCTGCTGGGATTGTTGTTGATTGTAATTATCCTCCTGTAGGGGCACACTGATTAGTGTTTTAATTCGATTCCCGACGACAGGGATACTCGACGCGTAATTGTCAGACGGCACCGATGTCGGCATGCTTGACTGCGACATGACGGCTTGCGAGACCAACATCGGTGGCATGCTCTGCATGACGCTGCCAGGATACGAGTGTGGCATCATCTGTTGATGCGATGACTGCGGCCCCGACGAATGCTGCATGTGTGGCATCTGGCTCTGCTGATAAGCCTCCTCCTGGGAAGACCTTTGTGGCATCGCAGCGACGTTTGCAGTGGCTTGGCGTACAGCTGCAGTGAACTGTTCCAGTACTAGTAACTGCTGGGGATTGGACAAGCTTGGTGCCGATTGCGCCGGTGGCGCGCTCTTTGCCTGTGTGCTGGTCCCACTTGGTCGCTGTGTTGTGCTTGATTTCGACACCTGTTCGTTGAGCTCATGTTTTAAGTGTCTGTGGCCGATGTGTGCATTCAAGTCTCGCTGTGAGAGATATGTACGCCGACAACCGTTTAAACCGTGCTTTGTGTCGCCGTATGTACACAGAAACACGGTTCCAAGTGCAGACTGTTCTATCCTTTGAACTGGATCACCACATCTGAAGTAAAAGATTTTATTCACCTGTAAATGGCACATTTTGTTTAAGACTAGTTGATCTGAACCTTAGGTTTTAGTTAGCAACTGCCCACCTTTTTCTGTAGTTCAGTACAATGGGCATAATTCTAATACGCAGTAAAAAGAAGTCATATGCTATAGATTTTCTTTATTTGTTACAGTATTGTTTTAAAAAAGATTTCTTTAAGAATGTGAAAAGGAGTCCCAGAATAGTTGTATACTTATTTCGTCTATCATTCATAATAAACGGTTGAATTGGTGTTTCATGCCAGTTTCAGAACTTTTTCGTAATGTTTACCAATCATATTAAATGGTTGAATTGGTGTTTTATGCTTTTTTCAAAACTCTTTCAGCAATTTAACAGGATCAACACATCTTATTTGCCTCAAACTTGATGCCAGTTGATCTATACAGGCTTTGAAAATCTTATTATTCGCAGGGAAATGTTTAAAAGTCTCAGGAAAATGTAACCATATCTTACCTTGCACATTTCTTCTCAGTCTTTTTTGCACAAGTAAAGCAGAACACATGCTTACACTGTATCTGTTTAAATGAATAAAAAATCTATAAATATCATTTTTGTCATATATAATGTATATTATTTTGTTTCCATTTAATTTGAAAACAATGTTTCCATTTAGTTTGAAAACAATATTTGTTTTAATATGATTTGGAAAAGAAAACAACAGAAGCAAAACAAAAATAACTTTGCCTAACTCTCAATGCTGAACGAAGGCCCCATACTCAACTGCCCATACGGGCAGGTCAAGCCCGGTAGAACCATCAACAATCTGTCAGCTAGTCAGTCTTGAGACTGCCTTTCATCAAAATCAAAATGCCGTCACTGGGATTTTAGAAGGCGTGATTTCAAGTTCTGTTATCTTATCACTAAGCCACGGAGGCCTCATTCTTTAACCCTTTACGGTATATAGCGCCGTTCGCCGCCTTATCGATTACCGTATAAAACCCTTTTCACCGTTATACCTATTACCGTATAAAACCTATTTTGACGTTCTATCGATTACTGCATAGAACGCTTTTTGACAGCTGAAAAATTGATTCAACTTTAGCTCTTAATAACACATCTTTGCACACACGTCATTTTCTCCAAAGTTTATTTTCCTCTTAAATAAATATGTCCTCTTTCATTTCCGATGATAAAATTATAGGGTCAAAGTTTAAACTTTTGCTCTAGAGAGAATCTTTTGATAATGGTCTCACAACACGCTTATGGAAATAACGCTATCAAATTGAGATGAAGGGAATCCAAATTACCAATCCAATTAATGAGAAGTCTTCCGGTCATAAAAGATCAAAACACTGCCGATTTGTAAAGACTCGATAAGGATTTCATGCAATTCTTTAGTGACTTAACACATTTCTAAAAATACTATCCAATTAAAACGAGAGCATACGGCACGCGACCTGTAAAGGATGTTTATGACACGGAGCTATTGTTCAAAGTTTAAAGGCGATTGAAAATCGAGCCGTCAAATAATTGACGTTATAAAGACGGCCTTTTTAAAATATTTAGCCAATTTGGTGTTTCCGATCGCAAGTCAGACATCAATGTAGATTCAGAGCAGTAATTTGATCATTTCTTTTTAAGCCTGAAGATGATGAAATGTTGATAAATATTACCAATTCACGGACAAGCAAATTAGATCATTCCTCCGACTTTGACTACAACTACGAGCTTTTGATAAATTCATCACCAATGGGCACGTATTTTACGGAAATATTAGCATGTTTCGTTGCCAAAATGAGTTGATTTTTACTGTTTTACATTTATTAGAAGGACCAGGTTTAACTTCTTTACAAAGCAATATTGCGTTGAAAAACATTCTTTTCTTCATTTTGGAAACGGTTTGAATGGGAATTGAAGTAAAACGATTCAGCTTTGTTGAGAAATATGCAAAGACAAAGTATGTATCTCGAGTCATGAATGGTATTTTTCGGCAACAAAATTCCCTGCAATTGATGACAAAACAGAAAAACAAATTAGGGATCTCCCAGGGAGAACACATAAGTCATATTATTACTTTTGATTTTGTATAATTCACGCCGTAATATACATTTTCATTGTAAATTTTCTACAACTTAATCCTGATATGAATGTATCACTAAATAAAGAAAAAAACATCAACTTAAAGGAAATTTTGTTCTCGTCATCTTTTATTCTTTGAGAAAATCTATTAGATGAATGTAAAATGCATTAATTTGGGTTTGATTAACAGTACCCCAATCAATAACAATTATCGGAGATAATCCTGTGCAAATAGGTACCCAGGGTGACTAATTATGTATGCGTTAATGGTCTTCGATGATCGGATGGTTTATACCTATAGTGTCACTGATAAGCCTTATCTCTATACCTTAAAGGGTTAAATAAAGTTAATGGAAGATTGCACTCATCTCAAAAACAGAAAGCAGTCTAGCCCTGATCATAATACACTTACCATTCTCCCATAGATCAGTATCGGCAACGAACATTTCTCACAACAATGAATGAGTGGGTCCACAACTTTTTCTCCGATCAAATTCACCTGCAAATAAGTTTGTTCATATTGAGGTTTAAAGCTTTGTCAATCATTTTCCAGTAATGTTATGGCTTTTCCATGTTCACCTGTGTTAGGCCAGGGCTCTGATGTGTCTTACCAAAGGACATTCCAAAGTCTTGCATAAAACCCTTCATTTTTTCTCTATATTGTGGGAACTCATTATAACTGTTTCTACGAGATTTTAACAAATATACACTAAATATCATAAGATCTATAGCTTACAATTTAGAATACTCTACAAACAAATGTAATGTCTCTTAACCACAAAATGTCTTCTGTAAAAACCTGAATTCCTTTAATAATTCTCTTACAGTAATACAGGGTTTTTCAAAACACTTTGATGACATTCATGATGTTCGCCTAGATTTACCCCGAATAACTTTAAGCCTAAGCACAATACCAACCTTTTTTGGACAAACAATATGTAGATATGATTCATATCAGGTCTTACCCACTAAAGAAAAGACATTGGAAGCAAAATTAGTTAACATTCAAGTTTCAGAGCCTGTTTACAGTGAATTATTATGTATTTAAATCCAGAATTTGTTGCATCTGTTTTGATATCAAACACATGATTCTAGACAGTACATACTTAGGTATATTGACAAGTCCTCAATTAATCATGCTTTCAATGGCTCATTTTAATATTTCATCCAATACTACAAAAGCTGTATCGCGGTATTCTTTCTTCACTTTTAAACTCTCTCATAATGGGTACAAGCAACTTTAACTCTTAGAATGCTGGGTAATTTTCAACAAGTAGATTGTTGTGCCGTCTGCTTTCCAAAACCTTGAATATCTGCTTAATTTTGTTGAGGAGAGAAACTCAGAGAAGCAAACAGGTTAGATCACAGACCAGTCGCCAATTTACTTGGCGGCTGGCCTGGATCTAACCTGTTTTCACAAGCATGAAGTCAGTTCCAGCACTATGAGGGTTAAGCCACAATATGACCAATCAACCAAATTTTTTTTCTAGTTGTTTATTACTTACTTTATGATCCCAGCGAAGTTTCTTCTTATGGTGCAACGGCTCACCGGGCTCCATCGTTTTAAATATAGGAGTCTCGATTAACTCTTCCTCTGGAAATAAAAAAATAACGAGGTTTGTATACTTCTATAATTCTTACGGTTTTCCTTATGTTTCTACCTGCTTCCGCAGTATAGACATACAATTGTAATTGTTTATATATGCATTGTAATGGACGAAGAGCATTGCTTTGCTCAAGTCCAACTTCGAAACGAAATTTATGTTATGGTATGTATATTCATTCTAATTAGCTGATAATACAGTCAAACTTGCGTTAAGCAGCCACCCAAGGGACAGGGTGAAATTGGCTGCTTAACAGAGGTGGCTGCTTATCGCAAAAATCATCCTATCAAAATTTTGGTGACCTAGGAATTCACCTTCAACATTGGACATGTATATGGACCATACAGAGATTTCTTTTCTTTATATGTTTGGTACTGTAAAACTAACCAATTCACAATCAAATTAAGTGGCCAATTATCCCAATTTCCAATGGAAAATTCCCAAAATGATTGAAATATTTTGATGAAAAAAAACAGGTTGAAAAAAAAAATTTAAATTTTCGTCAGCTTCAATTAAAAAAAAAACCTAGCAGTCCATTATTACCTAAGTAGCCCATGTGGTAATAAATCACCACCACCAAACTAGCATACATATACATCTTCACGGGAAATGTGTTATTTCCAAAACTTGGGACAAGAGTTGCTTTAAAACAAACATCAAAGGGTACAATTTTGTCCTGTAGTCTTTTGATGTTACATAACTGACTTTAGATCTTGAAACAATTAGTGGTTTCATTCAAGGATATTTGATACATGAGACAGAAAGGGGGATTTTGCTTCCTTTTAAAGACACATTTTTCGGGTTTGACCGATTCCTTTGTTTAAAAACATTTAGGGAGTAAAATAATTGCGAGTTTTATCTGCGGCAAACAAAAGAAAGGGTAACTAGCCAGTTTGTGTACGTGACAAAATCGATAGTTGCATGCGTCTCAGTTTACACCTCCCGATTACACGGAAGGTTTTATCCTTTACAACACACTTAGTGGTAAAACTGCCGGTGACCGCCGGCGGTAGTTACAAATTAATTGACCGCTTATGACAATTGATTTAAAGTTGATTGGAATTAATTAGCCTGGCCGCTGACCGCATCAGAGAGAAGACCGCTTATCAAGGAATTTTAAAGAGTCTAATTGCTTGGGAGGACTTTAAAATGGCCGTTTAACGGCAAAGACCGCTGATCACAAGTGACCGTAAGCACAAGTTTGACTGTATTCCTAATTGTGGCAATCAAAATGTAACTAGATTGAACCTTTTGACAAACTATAGAGAAAGAATATATACCAGTAGGAGAAATTGCAAATCAATATCAACATTGTGTTTGCTCCCACCCTTGAAGAATTTAATTTACTATTTCAACCTCTGTTGAGAACATTTTGGAGCACTAAAGATCACTAAAAAAACTATGAACTTAAACAGCATGAGTCTGACTATCTGATAAATAACTATGTTAGCAGAGATTTTATTATCCATCCTCTTGTTCCATTCATACAAAGGAATTTCAATCAAAGAATATGGAAAATGTAAAGCTTTTTGTAATAAAATAGAACCTTCTCATCTCAGAATATTTAAAAAGTCATATCAATCTAAAGTTACATTTTTCTTCTGCAATTAAAAACATCTCTCAACAAAAGAAATCTTTTTTTACCAAGATAAAAATGCAGATGCATGTGAGGTTTTTTTTCTTTTTAAATTTTCCTTATTCTTTTAACTGTTTTTAGTCATATAAAATGTAAAGAGGGGAAGATAAGCATATGGTCTTAAAACACATAATGTTAAAAAAACCTCTTGAAATATACTGTAGATGCCTAGTAAAGACGTTAATAATGAACGAAAATATGTTCTTTAGTAATGCCTAGTTTCCTCAGCCAGTAGCATCACTAGCACGTCAGACTTTAAATGTAAGGGTCCTGTGTACTTGTATTATTCAGCCAATACTATTTCTGACATTTGGTAAGCTAATACCAGAAACAAGGATAGGTGCACTGCATGTTGCGACATCACTGAATAACTGTTGAGAACTTCATTAAAGGTGCTAGTTCACAGATGTTGGGAAATTTCAAAGTAAAATATTCACTTTTTTAAAACTGCACAACAGCTGTACTGTTATATGATATGCACTGAAAAATATGGAATTAGAAGCAAAATTATATTGTTTGAAATCTTTAAATTCCACATAAATACAGTGAATTGACATGCATTTTAATCCAAACATTTGCCTTTGAGATCTACCACATGTCAACTGTACATACTTTAGATAAATTTACGCTTCCTAAATCAATTGTGCTTTAATAGCTTCTTACAAATGTATATCAAACAACAAAACACAAACTGTTTTGTTTCAATGACACTTTACTTTGTGTTTCAAATTTCCTCACATCTGTGAACAAGCACCTTTAATGCCAAGCCAACCAACCAACCCTTTGGCGTCATTCAATACAAATTACCTGAAGGATAAAGATCCTGATCATCTTTCTTACTTGACTTTCCTTGTTTCCTGGATCGCTCTCTTCCCCCGGATGTGGAAGACTTCTCCGATTTAAGCTTCAGAGTAATATTCTTCCTGGCAGGCCTTGGACTGGTTGAAAGTGAATTCTCAGAATCGAGTTCAACATCTAAAAACAAAATATACATACTGCAGGCTTATTCTCTAAGAGTTGTATGTTATTCATTAAAAATAGGAGTAACCATACAATTTGATATGTACTTTGAATTATGTAAAAAGAAAATTGCATTGTGTGACAAACACAACTTTTCGTCATAGTCCCGATCAGGATTATCATTCTTTATATTCATGCCAGATTGTGCAAGATTAAACTAATGAATGTTGTCGGTTTGAAAAGGTTCATATGCTCAATAAATTAATTAGTAAAATCCCAAAGTGATAACTTCAACGTAGATCCAGATTCACATTCAATCTGACATGAAAATGAGGAATAAAATACTTTGAACAAGTAAGGCATTCATCAAACTACTTCCCCAAATACTGATTCATGACACTTATTCTAGAAGGCTTTTTTCATTAATGACACTACTTCTAGACGTAGAACGCGTAGAACTACTATGTCCTTCTGAAAAGTGCACAATGAATTATTGTTATCGGAAAATATGTTTCAATCGCGGAATATATTGAGGCACAATGCGCATGAATATCTGATCAAGTAAATAAATATAGCGTTGATTGATTGAGATGGAGAATTTTCAACAATTGTGGTCGCGAAAACCCATACTTTCGTTTCCATTATTACAGTGTATCAATAATATTATAAACTGCACAGTAAATTCTGACACAGTATATGCATCTCATGCAAACATGACAATGTTTAGTAGCAACATTTACTAAAAACACAATGTTTTTTTGTCGAAAAAGAATCCAACTTACCGGGGTTGCCCTCCATCTTGAATAATGTGGTAAAACGACTTTTCATTGGTCAATAATTGTTCTTGATAAAATCCGGTATCAGATGTCCGGGCCATTTCGAAAACGATAACTTATCAGGAAAATGGGCTTTTCCAGAGCTTATTTTGTTTATAATACAATAAGAATTTAATTATATGCAATCATTATGGACAAACGAATTATTCGAAGCATCTGAAAGTCATGTTGCCAGAGAACAACTCAAAATTCAAAAACACCATTTTCGGGATTCGAACCCCTTTACCACAACAGTTCTTCTCATCCAGAACATGGTCAGTAGTCGTTGTCCGAATGTACCTTTGACAATTTGATTAAATGACGGAAGAGCAGTTCCTTCCAGGCCAAAAACATCTTTAAAACATATTTAAACTAAACATGTATACCTTTGCCGGGGGGAGGGGGGTAACTATAATTGTGCTGGAGAAATAAAAAGCCTAAAAAGTGGAACCAACACATCAACCAGGTAACAAATAAGGCAACCAAGACAAAATCCTTCCTGCAGAGGAACCTGCACCAATGTCCACAGAAAACCAAGGTTTTGTGCTACCTCACCCTGGTTACGCCGCGCATCGAGTAGGCTAAGCCTGTGTAATTATGTCAACCTCATACAGCGGAAAACATCCAGAGGATATAAATGGTTCAACGGAGGGCAGCCCGAATGGTGCTCTCAGACCATCAGAGGACCAGCAGCGTTTCATACATACTGACTCAACTTCTACTTCTATCCATTGTACTTCCAACAATCGTTGACGATTATGATTGGAAGGGGACACCACCATCATCAGGACATTGTTAGGTGCCTCAAAGGTGCCTTAAACTTAAATGGATATCACTTCAAGAGCGACGAACTCGGACAAATGCAGTTAGGATGTACCACGTGGTCGACCAGTTGATTGATATATCGCTTGTAGTCCTTCGACCCATCATTTCTGAAAGAGGAAACAACATCTTCCTTAAACCATATGCTGGGACACTGGTATACCATAAATCTTTCTTCCCAGATGGTGTACGGATCTGGCATACCCTTCCAACTGAAATAGTCCCTTGCAAATCTATTGACTGATTTAAGGGAAAGATCCAGACAACAACCATTAAGGAATAATCTTAATATCTATCGTCCCTTTTTCACATGCGCCTGTACGAGGATACACCTATGTGATTTGGGAACTTATAGTATTGAACGTAATGTACAGTATTTAGTACCTTATTGAACGAAGGAAGAAGAAGAAGATCGATTACTAAGCATGGAAGACGAAAGAACCACCTCTGACCAAATCATCCAGGGCGACTGAGAATCGTGTTCACCTGGGTACCGTTTTACTTCACAACTTAAGACAAATATTTGCGTAAGTCAAAACTGATAAACATGAATACTATCCTAAATGAAAGCACAATATTGCAATGTGACACGCCATTGGAAGCGTCTCGGAGAGACGATTCCAATGATGTGTTACATTTCAATACTGCTTCGCCGAATATTGTAAACTGAAGAATGTTGTTTTTAACTTACGCAACTCTTAAGCGTAAAACGGTACCCTGGAACGTTCAATTCCACTCACAATTCCATATATAAGGGATGAAAAGTCCCCAAAATTTGCACAAAACAAGTGGTCAAAGGAAAACCCTACCTTTCCTGTTTTTTAACTTTAAAAAACCTCTTAAATGGGAAACAGGTTAGCCAAGTTCTATGCAGCTTAAAAAAATAAGCCATTACCCCATGTCCTTGATTATTAGACTCCAAAAATTTGCTTGTACGAACACTTTCACCCTTTGTCACATTGGTTTAGCAAATGATACAAATGACGCGAAGTTTAGTTCCCATACTTGATATGGCCTAGCCTCGGGTCCTGACACATGCGTGTATACCCAACATTATGGGTACACATGGTCCAGGACGCCAGGCTAGATAAGGCCATGGTCATCTACTAATATTCTTTCTTAATAATGTTTTAATAAGTTCAAACAAATGTCTAACAGGTAGATATAAAACGCCGTAAATTATGTTTATCTTATGTTTAAACGAGTGATCGTCTCTTCTTACTGTATACATAACACTATAATGTACACCTATAGCGAATCGCAACAATGTTCCCCGTTTGTGTGCACCGCTGCATCTCGGGAAAGTGAGTTAAATGCCCGGATGTTCGTAAGAGCGAATATTTTGAGTTTGGTTCTCATAGATGATGATGAGTGTATGTGGCATTGCATTTCATCACCGAGGTTAACGACCTCTTGACTGCACACGTATGAGTACATGTATACTTGTATTTTCATTTTTTTCCTGTTGATGCAATTAACGATACGGCTTGTGACAAGAACAGGGCAGACTCGTTGGCTGAAGCATCCAAATCATTTTTTTTTTTTCATTTTATTTCTATAAATAGCACATCTTTCTATATATGTTTGGGTTGGAGCTTTTTAGGGTATACTATTTCTTGTTGTTTCATTGAAGAGAGAAGGGAGGTGATGTTATAAATTGACAAAATAACCCCTTAATAGTTCACTTCCCCTGTATATTACCTTTGGAATTATATAAAAAAAAAGTTATTAGAGAGTTGTTAGAGAATTTATCGCTCATCCGGACAATAAATGAAACAATTATGCAAATTTGATAACATTATGCATTGTTATATGGAACACGTGAGTATCTATATTGGCATCACAAAAGTATGCCCATATATACACCCACATCATGACACACATTTTAAAACGTTTTAAGAGGTTCGAATGAATTATAAAAAAGAAACTAGAGACGGGAACGAATAATAAAATATTCGAATATTCGGTCTTAGGTCCGATAATATTCGTTTTCATTGAGCCAATATTACTGTATTTCTACATTTAAAACTTTTGAAAACCATGTTTTGTTTCATTTCTCCGCACCTTCTTAATTGATCAAACATCTATCACCTGTCAACACGTAAACCTATAGCATCAATTTTTTATACATATAAAAAAGTACAGGTGACACATCTGTTTGTTATTATCTATTGAGTAGGTCCTACTTTAAAGTACTTCCGGTTTTCAAGCACCAATGCTAGCAGATACCTTGCAGACAAAAAAAGGTGAGCGGTGTCACAAAAGAAAAAATCCCGAGGCGAGAAGCTGGTTCCTTTTCACAAAGCTGGTTAACGTTAACATGTGATACACATTCTACTTATTTTACATGGCAGCTATTGTCCTGTAATACAGCATACACTATTGTTTTGTACAGCCTACATTGATTATATCAAACATTATAACTTATTTGAGCGGTGGCAGTAAAGTACCAATTGAAGTTTTCTACAGGTATAAACATACTGAGGTGTGGCTACAGGTTTACTCAGCCTGACCAGCACTCTCAATCTGACTCATCGGGTTTATCCAATGAAAACACCTGTGACGTAATATGTAAGCCGCCATTTTGCTTTTTGCAAGACAACCTTCGTTGACTTTTGTTTACAAAAAATAGACCTCTGGATCTTAAATGTGAAATATAAACAGTCATTTAATTTGATTGAGGAAACAGATGTATACCAATTAGGGGTCTCGCAGATTGACTGATAAAATTGTTGATGTGATGTTAAAAAACCAATCAATTATTCGATCAAACAAATAAGTACGTTGTATGAGTTTGTACTTCATATTGTTAAGGGTCACGTATGCTACGAATGTATTGACATTTTGCGTAAATTGTATCTTTTAACATACTTTATGACATTTTATTCCTGCACGTCCTCCTCACATCGCGTTCTTTGTCATATGGTAAAGATGTATTCTTATATTTGTGAATTTTAAAAATGCGATTTACTGTTTGATTCTGTCTTGGTTTAATATATATCCGTTATTTCTGGTCTTTAACATACTGTGTTTTATGCCTTATGAGTGCTACAGTGAGATAATTTGATTTATAGTCAAGTGGGTTATTTACTTATCATATATATACCAAAATTCAAAGTATTTATTATCTTTATACATGTATATTGAAAGTTGAATAATATATGCATATACTGATAAGTTTCAGTGATGCCCGGATGAGTTGGTTGACGCAAAGACCTAATAAACACAGATAAGCAACTCTGCAAAATACCGTTCTTTCTCGCGTTGACATCTCGTTCGCGAGATTTTGCCTTCCTGTAAATATAGACGCTTTATCTTGTTAATCAAAGCGTCTGCCGTCGCTGATCAGCTATGGTAGCCCTTTTATTGACCCTCCCGACCCCAAAAACCAATAAACAGATGGTCACCAGCTGTGGTGCCCTGCTGTGATGATTACCGGGGATTATAACTTATTGTAATATTGCACTGTGTCAAACTGAAATGTTTAGCTAAATTTTATGACGGAGGAACATTTCAGCAGCAAAATTTACTGTTAAAATATTAGCTTAAATCTATACTTTTGTGGAATGGGTCTCTAAATGGGAATTATCTTTTTTTGCGGCATATCATGTACAATATTCTATGAATTAATAATTCGTAATGGCGAACATTCTATTTTCTTTGAAAAATGTACTCAATACCATCATCATCACCATCTGCATCATTATCATCATCATCATCAACAATGTTAGAATTATAATATCAAACAACAACTAGCTAAAGGTTTTATCCATTCTAATAAAATCTAGATATAAAAAAATAAATGCATGTGTATTTCTATTTATGAATGAAAAATGATCGTTCGGATAAATTTTCAAATTTATAAAGATAAACGTTCAGGAAGAAAGTTCATCATTTTTGTTTCAATAAGAAATTTTCTGTAAGTAGATCATGGTCACGTGAAACATTCTCATTCCAGTGAACGGTCGTCAGATTTCTAAAACAACTTGGCACAAGAAAGAACGTATGCCTGACTTTTTTTTTTGAAGAGATACAGACTTGGCTACCTAACCTAACCTCAAAAAGCAACCTTACATGTGATATAAATGGAATTAATGTACGAATTTGTAGAAAGAAAATATTTAGTATACAGTTTATATACAATAAGAGAGTACTAAGAATAAATTCAAATTAAAAAAAAAACAAGACCAGATAAGAGAATTTAAATGCCTCTCAACATCACAAAAATGTATAATAGTCCTTGATCTTCAATTGTTCGATAAAAATATGTGTAATGAATCAAAGTTTGTCTAAATCAACCCATATTTTGTTTTTGTTTCCGAGGAGTTAGACAAAAAATATTGCTCTACTACTAAAACATGCAACCATATGATTTCAAAAAACCAAGACCAGATAAGAGAATTTAAATGCCTCTCAACATCACAAAAATGTATAAAAGTCTTTGATCTTCAATTGGTCGATAAAAATATGTGCAATGAATCAAAGTTTGTCTAAATCAACCCATATTTTGTTTTTGTTTCCGAGGAGTTAGACAAAAACTATTACTCTACTACTAAAACATGCAACCATATGATTTCAAAAAACCAAGACCAGATAAGAGAATTTAAATGCCTCTCAACATCACAAAAATGTATAAAAGTCCTTGATCTTCAATTGGTCGATATAAATATGTGTAATGAATCAAAGTTTGTCTAAATCAACCCATATTTTGTTTTTGTTTTCGAGGAGTTAGACAAAAACTATTGCTCTACTACTAAAACATGCAACCATATGATTTAAAAAAACCAAGACCAGATAAGAGAATTTAAATGCCTCTCAACATCACAATAATGTATAAAAGTCCTTGATCTTAAATTGGTCGATAAAAATATGTGTAATGAATCAAAGTTTGTCTAAATAAACCCATATTTTGTTTTTGTTTTCGAGGAGTTAGACAAAAACTATTGCTCTACTACTAAAACATGCAACCATACGCTTTCAAAAACCCAAGACCAGATAAGAGAATTTAAATGCCTCTCAACATCACAAAAATGTATAAAAGTCCTTGATCTTCAATTGGTCGATAAAAATATGTGTAATGAATCAAAGTTTGTCTAAATCAACCCATATTTTGTTTTTGTTTCTGAGGAGTTATACAAATACTCTACCATCCCATCCAATTCCAGACATATAGCACTTTCGGTTCTATTGATGATACACATTTTAAAACACTTGTTTCACCAGTGGTAAAAGGAAATCAATTGTTTAATATGCAATTATTAATAAAAACAACACAATTATAAAGGAATGTTAAAACTATCGAAAAATTAATAAAATAAACGTTAGTTTTCACACTTTATTCAACCTTCGTTTACATCGTCTAGCAGGCAGACACACTTCAGTGCCGACGAGATTAGGAAGTCTCGCATAGTCTCCCGAAATCTCATCCTCCACGAGATAAGGGAGTTCGGTCTTTACCTATGGGGAGATGCTTATCTGTGTTTATTAGGTCTTTGGTTGACGTTCGGAACGAAGTAAAATTCCTGATTTAAAAAAAAAAAGAAAAAGAAAAACAGGTGAGGTAAATTTTGTTATGCTTTTTGTGAAAGTGAAAGTGAAGGTTTGCTTTTTGAGAAAATTACTTAGGCATTCTTTACATTTGTTTTTTACTTCCCTTCCTACAATGAAAACATATCTACATTAAACTTTTTTTTTGTAAATATTTTAACCCATTACCAAATATTAACCAGTAATATTTGACCAGTTTGCTGCAGACTACTTAACGAGCAATTTCCGCTTTCCCACAATGTTTTCTACCCTATCTGAAGATTATTTTTCGATTTCATCACATTTTAAAATGTCGTCCGCAAACTCTTTCAATTTGGGACAGTCGAAAATTTGGCGTTTGGTAAAGGATTAAGATAGCAGGACTCATATTCCTTTTGTACTTCAAGTCTTGGTGCGGTGTTCTCTTGTCGTTGTATTGTATCAGAGACATAGATAACAGAGATTGGCAACTCCGGAATTATCGCCAAACTCTCGCGTGCCGCGAGGTTCTGCGAGATAAGGAAAGTGCGTAACTGTTTATCCGTTGCCACGGGAGATGTCAAGCAAAATTGATACTTCTTTATTACAGTAAAATTGCTATGTTTGGTTATCTGATTGGTTATCTGAAACAACTTCTGGACATTTTGGTTTATTTTCATTTTATTAAATTGATTTTATGTTAAAAACAAAACAAAAAGTTCCAGTGGGCCTTCTTTTTCAATGACAGGCTTGATTACCATGCAATTCAGAATTGTACTCATAACGACCATGTCTTTCAAGAAAAGGTTTGAATAATATTTTGTAATAAATCAAGTGACTCTATTTAGTTGCAGTTATATACCAAAGCATGAACTTTCCACTAAGACATGATAGTTTTTGTCAATATAAAAAGATTGCTTTCTCATTTCATTCCATTTATTCTGTGTCGCAAAACTGTTTACAGTGCTAATTTTGTCCAAAAGAAACACATACATTATGACAATATTTCAAGCCAAATGTTTCAATTTAAGAAAATTAAAAGTATTTTATGATGTTATAATGCATGTGATGAGAATTTTTGTAAAGGTGGTTTTAGTAAACGAAAGGACACGTAAGAAAAAACTGACGTGCTAAGTTTTTCAATACACCTTTTACTGCAGATTCCTCTAATATTGATTGCAAATCAATTAGTACATACTTATTCTAAAACACGTAAGGGTCTGGTCTTATCATGATGCTGACCGAAATGATTTTAGAAAAAAAGAAATGTGAGCTTTTTGAATGTTAAGCTAAAGCAAATAGTGTGTCTTGCACCTTCGTTTTTATTATCATTTCTCAACGAGAAATAAAGTCAAAGCACACTATTTTTAAAACCAGACAGACGCTTTAAACAGAACAGATCCTCCCTATTTTGTTTTCGGGACCTTTAGGTCATTAAATTTGAATGGGATGTCAGAGAGTGGACACAGGGTTAGCGCCACACGCTCCTTGTGTAATCGCCCTAGCATCAAAAGGTTTTATGACATCAAACTACATATTTTATGGGGTGGCAATTTACAATCATAGCCTGTATTGTCCACTACCGTGATTGACTCTATCACCCTTCGTTCTTCAAATGACATATTTGCAAGCGATCGGAATTAAGAAGAAGTATGATGAGTAAGGAAATATCGTGGTGTTTCTGATTAAGAAGATCTATCCATTCCTTTTGTCCATTAATTGAATGGATTTTCTTCTTCTTATATAGGAATATCACTTTGAAAATACGGGAAACTATAGAACTTAGTCAGCATTTAATACGGGATCAATTCAAACTCATTCAGACGTTTTCAGTAATAAAAAGTTTGATAAAAATCCAAGTCACACAATTTAAGTTTTAATTGATGCAAAAATGAAAGATTTTGATTGAAAATAAAATGCCTGAAATCATGATTATGCTTGTGTGGTAAAGTAAACCTGGTATAACTTCGTTATAAACTCGACAATCACCATAAAAAAGCGGGTAACCATAAAACAAAAATAACACTTCAGACAAATGTTAAGTATGATATGATCCGTGCATAGTTTTTTAGTTTTACTTGCTACAACTTTGGTATATTTTGGTTGGAAATCAAGATGGCTGAACTCATTAAGGTAGTAAATGGGACATATTTAGTACGCCATAACTTCTAAATGACAAAGAATATCAGACTGAAAATTTGGAAATACACAAAATCATATAATCCCATTAAAATGGACATAAATTAGAAATGTTTGAATAAATCCTCTGTTAAAACATTTTACTTTGTACAAGTATGAAATATCTTGGTTGAAAATAAAATGGCCGAAATCACGATCATGCTTGTGTGGTTAAGTAAACCTGGTATAACTTCGTTATGGAAGCGAAGATTACTTTAAAAATGCGGGTAATCATAAAACAAAAATAACACTTCAGAAAAATGTCAAGTATGATATGATCCAGTGCATAGTTTTTTAGTTTTACTGTGCACAACTTTGTTAATTTTTGGTTGGAAATCAAGATGAATTGTACAGAATGCATGTAACAATTTATTATCAGTAGTATTACAAAAGTCAAGTTAATATCAATGACCAATTAATTGGATTGTTGATTCAAAATTTTAATGTAATATGAAATACTTTACTTTGCAAATATTGAAGATTCTGATTAAATGACTTTTTGTGAATTCTTATGATATTGATTTTTAAATGCTTACATATTTCAAGTAGATGGAATGTGGGGTCTAATGGGATAAAATATAAGGAAGCATAGTGATGATAAAACAAATTAAAAAAAATAAGAGAATTAAGATGTGAAAATCCATCACAGACTGAAAAACATGTACATTATTGATTTATCAAATATCAATTAAAGACCTCGTTAGCAAGGTGTAGCTAAAGGATGATTAAAGGTGTGGAGCAAAGCAATCGTTTATTCAATCCAAATCCAAAATTAAAAAGCTTACCAAAATATGAATTCATCAATAAATCTGTTTTTAATTGCCTAAATCAATAAATGGGTTGATTATTATTAATAGGATAATTGAATTGCAATTCATTCTTTTCTACATTTACATTATGCACAAATAATATGCTTAAATCCATGATAACTGATTTTTGATAAGTTTTAATATATTGCCTCAATAGTAAAAATTCATGAACATATCAAAAGGTATATTTAATTGCTATTATTTATTAAAAGTGGGGAATGGTCCTCATTCATATTACAAAAAGATTTGTGAATGGACCAATCTTTTGACCTTTTTTCAACCATGTGTTATTTGTTTGGCTATTGTAATATAAATATATTTTCATGTGTAAATTAAAGATAATGGTTTAAAAATATATTTTAATACTTCTTTAATTCAGATTCTTGAAAAAAAAATGTTTTATGACGATTTCATTTTACCAGTGGGGAAATGTCCTATTCGACACAAATGTGGGGTATTGTCCGGTGGGTTATTGTCCAGTGGGTAATTGTCCTGTGGGTTATTGTCCTAGTGGGTTATTGTCCTAGTGGGGAATTGTCTGTACCCCCTCATTAAGGTAGTAAATGGGATATATTTAGTACGCAATAACTTCTAAATGACAAAGAATATCAGACTGAAATTTTGGAAATCGACAAAATCATATTAACCCATTAAAATGGACATAAATTAGAAATGTTTGAATAAACCTCCATAACAACATTTTACTTTGTACAAGTATGAAATATCTTGGTTGAAAATAAAATGGCCGAAATCATGATCATGCTTGTGTGGTTAAGTAAACCTGGTATAACTTCGTTATGGAAGCGAAGATTACTTTAAAAATGCGGGTAACCATAAAACAAAAATAACACTTCAGGAAAATGTCAAGTATGATATGATCCAGTGCATAGTTTTTTAGTTTTACTGTGCACAACTTTGTTAATTTTTGCTTGTAAATCAAGATGGTTAAACTCATTAGGGTCGTAAAAGGGACATATTCAGTACGGAATAACTTCTAAATGACAAGGAATATCAAACTGAAAATTTGGAAATGTAGAAAAACAAACCCTTTCTTTAAAATGGACTTGAATTGGAAATGTTTGAAAACCCCTCCTTTAGAACAGTTTGAATCTAAAACTACTCAATTATCACATTCATCGCACCCAACCACGAAAATGCGAACAATTCAATCAAGTTTGTCGCAGTTTGCCATGTTTATTTCTTTGATAATCGCTTGCTGATCGGTCTTGTTGGATGAGGAAACTTTCTAACAATAACAATATAGTAAATTCGGTAAGAAAATAATTTAATTATGACTTAAAACACGCTTAAATGTGTGTTGCATATTTCGCGTTTAGTTGAAAATTGCGTCGATAGACAGATCTCGCAAGGTCTCGCTAAATAACGCGTCATGCGAGATATCGCAGAAACCGGCTATAGGTAGTTGCCAATCTCTGTTATCTATGTCTCTGATTGTATTTTATGTTTCTTAATTGCTTGCGGTGATGAATTTTAGAAGGGGACTAAAGAAGCTCCAACATTCAACCCCAATCCACTTGCAAAAGTATTAGTTTACAATTGAACTATGTTTAAACTGGAAGAAAGGCAATCGATAAAACGTTTAACAGATAAGAAAGTCATAAAAACGGAGGTAAATATGTTTACCTGAAATGTGACCCACTTATGGGCTAAGATAATGAACGTCTTTGTCTTACCTGTTAAGAATGTAAATACTTCTATATACATACCTGGATTTTGTGTTTACGTGTTTATTATTCATCTGTTGTGTTTACATAGGCATATTCATTTCTCATTTATAGTTAATTCATGAAATTTAGACATATGATGATACCATCGGAAAAAACGACATCATGTATATATTAAAACTCCTTACAGTTATATCCTCTTGTCATGCTACATCGATCACTGTCATCACAGAATTTTCATCCAGATTTGGATCAAGTTTAAATGTTTACCTGATATAGTAGTTGCTTTAGTAAAATATCTTCTTGTGTTGACTTTTGACCAGTTAAATTGAAAATGATATTTCTTTTTGTTTACAAATAAAGCACAATTAGATGATTTTTGGGGTGTCGCCGCCATCTTTAAATGCTTTTTTTGTTTCTAAGCAGATGGTCCTGTGATATCTGTGGTGACAGTGATCGATTCCATAAAGGGAGTGTGGTATATGTATATAGTTAAATGTTGGTGAACTTTTCATCCATAAAGAAATATGACTTTGAGGAGTGTGGTATTTGTATATATTTCAATGTTGGTGAACTTTTCATCCATAAAGGAATATCACTTTGAGGTGTTTGGAATACGTATATAGTTCAATAGTGGTGAACTTTTCAACCATAAAGGAATATCACTTTGAGGAGTTTGGTATATATATAAAAACTATATAGTTCAATTTTGCTGAACATGTCATCCATAAAGTGAGATCACTGGGAGGAAATTGATATATGTATACATGTATATGTTTATACTTCAATGTTTGTTGCCTTTTCCTCTTACAGCTCCTAGGTGTAGTGACTAAAATGTTGTGGATACACGTGATGACAGTTCTTGGAACTTTCATGGCGATTGATGGCCTTGTTTTCGATGGAACACCAAGTAAGGCGTAATGATTTCAATAGTTTTTTCAAGATTTTCTGGCTTTTTATCCAACAAAATTTCTTATTATGATCAGCATTGACATACTCCTTTAACCCTTTCCCAAACAATAACGGCATTTGACCACTTTGTTACAGACGACTTTAGAAAACATAATGGGAAAGGAGAAATGACCCGTGACGGGCAGTTTTTTCATTTCCCACAATGTTTTCTGGCCTATCAGAAGATCATTTTCATTTTTCATTACATTTTGAAATGTCGTCGGCAAACTCTTTCAATTTGGGACAGTCGAAAATTTGTTGTTTGGGAAAGGGTTAACCACATTGTTTTCAGAGGACACCTGTCTTTTTAAAATTTGCACCTACTAAAAATCAATCCACACTTGTTCAAAATATGAAGGAACTATTTTTCTTAGAACTGGTGGTTCATTCTGATCTTTATGTTGTACTCTGTACTGCTACTTTATCATTGTTAGGGGCATTTTGTCTCTCAATCTTATTGAATAAACAAAGCCGATCGACTTTAAAAGGATTTCTGAAGTAAGCGTAGGACTATTTTTTCTTCAATTTTGTAAACAAAGCAAACATTATACCATACAACTATTTTGTTGTTGGAACAAAGCGAACACCTTACAACACAAGTCATTTGTTGTAGGGTAAATATAACAAAGAAACAGAATATGACGGAACTATTTTTTCTCTCTTTGATTACCGGATTTTATTTTCTGTTCATGCAGCCGAACGACTGCCAAAAATAACGGTCTTCC
Organism: Cerastoderma edule; assembly: GCA_947846245.1. Classification (NCBI taxonomy): domain Eukaryota; kingdom Metazoa; phylum Mollusca; class Bivalvia; order Cardiida; family Cardiidae; genus Cerastoderma; species Cerastoderma edule. Next base: position 7,218,736 of record OX401413.1, on the reverse strand, counting down.
CAGCGAACCGGACTGTTTTGTTCAAAATTGGAGAACCAGCTAGGATAGATTGCGGGGCAACAGGGAACCCAACTCCAACGTAAGTCACACACACTTAAAGAGTTATCGTTCCTTGATAAATCCACACGATCTTGAGAATTGATAAGGAACATAATTTGGTTGGTTGGTTGGATGGTTGATCGCTTGATTGATTGATTGATAGATAGAAAGATTGAATGAATGATTGCTTGCTTGCTTGTTTGATTGATTGATTTAAGTGACTGTACTGTCACATAGGCTAGTTGGTTGATTTCCATTAGTTCATTATTATCTTAACAATGGTCATCAAGTCTTGGTCTAGACTATTTTGGCTGGAAATCCCAAGCTAATCATCGCACAAAAAGAACTTTGCGTGTTTCGAATCCTTACACAATGTTAAAAGATTACCATTAGATAAAGACTTTAATTCCTTACACGTTTTAGGCGTTGGTGGAAGTTATTTACTTGAGCTACGCATTGTTTACGTTTCATCTGGTAATCTCTCAACATTCTTTTAACCCACACAGTCTGTTTATCCTCTTTAAATATGTCACATTAAAACAGGCGCGAGTACTGGTGTATTTCCTGGAAGCGGTCATCGAGAGTGACTTGATAGGCTTAACTATCAAAGCCTATAGTTAAGGCTATTTGTTCCGGATGTATGAACACAAATGCCGGGACCTCGGCTAGATTTGACAGTGTGTGCACTAATTTTCGGACGGTACTAGTACACATTGCTCCGTAGAAAAAAATGAGACGATTGAGATGTCCATTCTATTACAGTTTTTGAGAGTCTTATGGCCAAAGTTGATTTTTCTGTATATATCTAAGCGAAGAAAACACTATACTTCACTCAGGAGAGTTTTGAAAACGCCTGGTTCAGTATTGGAGTCAATGGGAATTCAAGATCTCAAAACTAACAGGTGTATGACCCACACCAACTACGACAAGTCGAGCTATCCATGGCCCTGTTATTCCGTCACCAGTGTTTCACAACACTCTTTCTAGGTTGGAATTTCGTTTCTAGCATGAACTCGATAGGTCTAAACCACAGATACAGGTCTGTAAAAGATACACGTGTTTGTATCAAGTTTAAGCCGTTATTTAACGGAAATAACTGAGACACCAGAAAAACTGTTAGAACATAACAAAACCAGTGTAACGTTCGCGGAACGTTTATGGAATCTGGGAACCCAATGTATTTTTATGGAGAACATGCGAGGGATTATGTCTTTGATATATCGGAGTTAGGTTTCTCATGTATTTACCTAGGGCCAATACTCGAGACGAGTCTTCTTGGAGGTGGGAGTTATGCAACGTTTTCGGAACGTTTATGTAAATTTGGAACCCAATGCTTTGTTATAAATAATATGCCGGCATTTGAATAGACAACACAACTGGCATTCGGAGTACTCAGCCATTTCTTAAGATAACCTCGCAGGTAATGGGGAGCCGTTTTGAAAGTAGTCCGGAAACATGGCGGCGATGCAGGGCATGTTCGTTAGCAATCGTATCTACTCGGAAATCCCCAATACAAGTTGTTATCCGGCGGAAAACAGCCGAATTTCCCCAGGATTTCTGGTGTATTTATGAACTACCCACGAGCCATATCTACCTGCTTGTGCCAGGGATTGCCGTGTAGATAATATGCACAACTGATCACAATCGGAAGCCCTCGGTGATGTTGGAAGGCATTTGTCAAAGAATTCCGATTTAACTGATCAATGGACGACAGTGATGTGATTGTATCTTGGATAGTTTTTTTTTGCTTGGTTCGTTACACCAGTAGCCTATAATCTTATTTTATTCTATTCCGTTTCCCAACAGTTGCCATTGGCTTCGAAATGGGCGACCCTTCGATCCATCCGGCACCGATGGCCGGGTGTTCCAAGAGCCTGTCACAGGGAGTTTGGTGTTCAATGTGACGTCACAGAAGGACGAAGGCGTCTACCAGTGCTACGCCTCCAACCGCCTCGGTTCGTCAGTGTCACCAAAAGTGGCGTTTAGATATCCCACACTGTATGATTTCTACGACAAAGATCTCATGGTACGTGTGTTTAATCTTTTTCTTTACATGTAAACTTAAGAACATGAAATGTTTTATTGGCTTTCATTTCATGGCGTTCTACGGCATGGTATGTTTGATTAAAGTTTTCTCTTACATGTGAACTTTTGTTCATGTAATGTTGGGTTGGCTTTTATTTCATGGCGTTCTACGACAAAAGCCCCAATGTACGCATATTTAGCATATTCCTTTTACGATGTTTTCTTGTAATGTTTTGTTGGCGTTCTTTGTATGGTGTCAATAATGTATTGCTTCAGTTTCATTGCAATAACCATCTCAACTTGGACGGTGTTTGATCCATTAATTAACTAGGATGGATGGCCTTATATCAGAGCCAACCATAAAACTCTTTTACACTAAATATAACATTAGTATGTGACCATATTTTAGAGCCAAAAACCTGTATACGTTTAGTCTTAATATAACAAATGTGGATAACCTTATTATTGAACCCAAAGATAGAATATGTTTAAACTAAATATAATACAGGTGTGTGACCATATTTCAGAGAATTTGCACTCAAGTTGGACATGCAGTAACACTTCCCTGTACTCCACCTCAGTCCTATCCGTTTGTCGAAGTGTCATGGATGTTAAAGGACGCAAACGGCGACTGGCAGCCTGTTCTACTTGACAACCGCGTTATTATGGACTTATATGGTTGGAATAAAGTCTATGCCATTCAAAGAATTGCGTATCGCCTTCAATGAAGGAAATGCGACATTTTAGTTTGATATAGACGATTTTTGTTGTCTTTTTTTGCCTATTTTTACTTCATGGCTACAAAAGCTTAAAGTATTGTAACGAAAACATATCTCTCAAAGAAACACTCACATTAGATATGTGAAACCCATTGTAAGCCATTGATCGATTGTGATGTCTTTAGATATATAGAGAATAGATGGTTGGTGTCGTGAATCGACAAATGTTATCGGGCAAGGCTTAGGAATATTATCCGGTGAGCCGAAGGCGAAACGGATCATATACCGAAGCCGAGCCCGACAACCTTTTCCATTCAAAGACACCAACTATCTTTTCTATTTATCCTGTTACCTTTATGTATTCTTTCAAACAAACAAGATGTAAATAAAACACGAGAAAAAAGGGAAAACATAAGTAGAGAATGGTCTAAACATGACGTCATGGGGCTCTTATGACGTCATGATTCGTCACGTGCATGTGTTATATGGTTAGTGCCGGATATCACAAATGTTATACGGCAACTAGTTATCGATCCCAAAATGACGCTAGTGACAGGATAAATCTGAATACGATTGCATGATTATGATAATATGTAGGTTCGCAAAATTGCATAATTGGTTCACAAACGTTACATAATATTTTGTTTGTGTCAATTAGTTAAAACTGTTAATGCTATCAAAGTATATAATATGTGTAAGGGCTCATCAAAGTTTCGTATTTTCAAGCGCTTAAAAAGGATGACTGGCAAATTATGCTGGAGTATTATACGGACAACTCTGCATATCTCACGAGCAGTTAAAAGCACCCGAATCCTGAAAAACCCTAAACAATGGTCTTCCCTTGTATTTGAAAATGTCCATAGGACAACATCTTATAAAGTTTAAAGGAAATGTAGAAAAAAGACCCGACAAACAACAGCAAAAAAGCGGTACGACCGCTCGCTTGTTTCAATATTCACAATGACGTGATGATACAAAAAAAACTTAGCAGGCGGGTGCGAAAAAGCCGTCTCTTGAAAGTAAACTGGCCTCTCAATTTCGTTCCTAGCGAAACTTCGTTTTACGAATGTGCAGAAATCCGACGAGAACAATGGTCAACCGTACGCATGCGCAACCACAAACCACGTGATAGGGAAAACTGTGATCGGCCCACCCATTAGTCTGACTGTCATAGGAGGTATGTTCTTTAACATATTCTATTGCCCACAGTCATGATATCGAAATACAGTACACATCATAATTAACAAATGCGTTGAGCTACAAGTTCTAAAACTTAGTTACGATGGGTGTTCAAAAAGTATCCGAAAAAACGTTTGTTTCCGAGTTTCTTTTGGATTATGCGCATAGAATATCAAAATATCACGTTTGAAAAATTTATTCGAATATTCGTATTAATAAATAAGTTATGAACACTTTCCGGATACTTTTCAAACACCCCTCGTATGTCTCCCCTTCTGGTATTTAAGTTGCAACATTGGTCATTGCAATATTCCATTATGTTATAAACAAACCATACGTATTCTCGTCCCAAATAAAAGACTCACCGCAATGGTGAGAAAACATGAGATACGCGATAGAAATGGAGAAGCTTAGTGCAAGAGAACAGGATTTATACGGTAAACATATGTAAGGTAATATTGGAGGCTGAAAACCGATTTCGCAGCTGCATGAAAAATGAAATGGGCCGCGTCACGCGAAAAGGGACACTCGGACATAAATAAAAACCACTGACTCGGCTCTTTCTTAGAGTTATTATTCCAGCATCTAGTCACGACAGTTATCATTTGTATTTATTTGAAGGTAGAACTTGATGTCCTCTAAGATGGCAAACAGTGTAACCCCAGACCAGCCGCCACGTCAGTGACGTGGCGGCTGGTCTGGGGCTACACTGTTTGCTATGTCCGAGTGCCCCTTTTCCCGTGACGTGGCCCAAATGTTATATGATACACACCGAGGAAAGGTCGTTAGAAGCAAACCTTTAATTGTTTAATTCATTAACAAATAATACCAACATTTAACGACTTTGTTGTAGACAACTTTGGAGAACATAGTGGGTAAAGGAGAAATTGCTCTGGATGAGCAATTGCTCCTTTTCCCTCAATGTTATCTGCCCTCTCAGAAGACTATTTTTCAATTCCATCATATTTTAGAATGTCGTCTGTAAACTCTTTCAATTTGGGACAGCCGAAAATTTGGCGTTTGGTAATGGGTTAACGTGCACATAGTGTGAATTAACATGTATTTTGATAATGATAAAAAAGCGTGACATCCCTTTAGAGCTCTCTATTGCATATAAACTGTACATACCGAGAAAAATTGACGCTTCCTGAATTAATCATTCGTTCTTTTGTTCATTTTAATTATATATAAAACTATAATACAAAACGTAAATGTTTCAACGACTTTTATTTTTATTTTGAAATTTTCCCCTCTGTGTCCTAGCACTTTTAAGTGTACAAATGATATTTTAAGTGTACAAATGATAGAACAAGTGGCATAATTCATAAATCAACGAAAGAATGAATGAATCAACCAACTAACGAACGGACGAATAAACGGACTACCGAGTTAACCAACAAAATAACGACAAATGAACGAATGAATGAATAGAAAAAAAAAACAAATTTACAGTGTATGTTTATCATTCGCAGTTACGCCCGCCCTTAGCCCTGCTCAAGAATTGTGGTCATCTCCCTCGTACCTGTTGGCACTGAAAGGTCAAGAGCTCAAGCTTCAATATATATGCTCTGGAAGGTAAGTTTAGTCGAGGTAGAATAACCATAACCCGCCATTTCGAAACTAGTTCTTTAGTCGGTTTACTTCGTTTGTTTTCGGTTCACATCGGTCTAAGCCGGAATCGTATTAAACCAAATAGTTCCGGCCATGACCGGTGTATGCCGAGAACGACCAACGTAATTCGACGAAAGAAAATATCTCGAAATGGCGGAATATGGATATTCTATCTTAAAGCGGTAATCGTTTTTAGAAACTGTCAGTAATCATGTCTTATATTACTGTGGAAATTCATGTTGTCACTTTATCTGAAGAAGACATTTTATTCTAAAAAAGTTTGAATCCCAATCTGTGAGGTGGTACTTTAATCCTTTCCCAAACAAAAATTTTTCGACTGTCCCAAATTGAAAGAGTTTGCAGATAACATTTCAAAATATGATGAAATTGAAAACTATTCTTCAGATAGAGCAGAAAACCTTGTGGAAAATGGAAAAAATTGCTCGTCACGAGCAATTTCTCCTTTTCCCACAATGCTTTCCGCAACAAAGTGGTCAAATGTCGTTATTGTTTGGGAAAGGGTTAAAACACTGAAAATATTTAACGAATGGAGTTTAACTAGACAATGGAAGAGACAAGTTGCTTCTTGGTTTTTAAGGAAGTACTTATAAGGGTCTTCTTTCAGTAAAAACGAGTCAGCTTCCGTCAGATTTTATCATCTCAAAATACTTCATGATCCCAACTCTAGTTGCATTACCAGGCCGGGAAATCATGTGGCATATGTTTACGATCTTATGTCCGAACAAGATGGTCGCACCGAAGGTATTTTTACTTGCTTGTTTCACCTACTGTTGCCAATGATAACCACGCTGTGACCCTGCATCAGTTGACCATCAATTCCCGGTTCTGGTGGTATATGGTCACCAACGTATATAACGGCGTTACGTCTAACACTTGGCTGATAAATCTCAGTCGACGGGCGCAGATGTCCAAAACAGTTGATCTTCAACTGCGATTTCTCTACTGAGTGTTAGACACAACACGTGTTATCCTATTCCACCAGAACCGGAAAGTTGATGGTCAATCCCATCCGGAACACCTCGGCCATTTCTTAAAATAACCTCGGAGGTAATGGGGAGCAATTTTTGAAAGTAGGTCAGCAACGAAGGGCATGTCCGTTTGCAATCGTATCTACTCGGAAATCCCCGGCACAAGCCGGGGATTGCCGAAAAGAGCCGATTGACAAAATATGAAACAAAGATGTGTTGATAATCTTGATATGATAATCTTTAATGAAAAGAGTAAAAAAACATTCAATTGTGATATATAACCTATTTGTGCGTATTCAAATACATATTTAGTGCCTGTGTGCATTTTAAGTTATCCGCCGGAAATAAGGCGAATTACCCCAGGATTTCTGGTGTATTCATGTACTGCTTACGACGTATATCTACCGACTTGTTACGGGGATTGCCGAGTAGATACGATTGGGTCAATCCTAGTAGGGTACGCAATGTGGCTATCATTGGCAAAAGTAGGAAAAAACAAAAAATACCTTGGCGCGGCCATCTTGTTCAGACATAAGATCGTAAACATTGGTCACGTGATTCCACGCCAGATTACGTGGAAGGAAAATTCTACGTCTGGATCATTCGGACTATATACTTTTAGCCCGACTCCCACGGTATCCTGGGTAAAAGAGGGCGGAGCGTTGCCAAATAAGGCGGAGCTACGCGACAACGGGACGAAACTGGTTATACCCCAAATGGACGTACTTGATGCTGGAGGATACATTGCCAGCTGTACTAACGAATTGTCCAACCTTCCACGTCAGAGATCGTTCACCGTTATTGTTGAATGTAAGTTTCTTTGTTTTTTTTTAGGTTTAACGCCGTCTTTGATTATTTTCAAATATTTAGATTAGTATAGTTGAAACTTGTCTGTGAAATAAGTTCTTACACCTTAGATTAATCCCTCTAAATTCTGCTTACTGGATACATAACCAGTACTCGCACAAAATGTGGCTTAATGAAAAGTCGCAGGGCGGATCCTGCAAATCAAGGAAATCGATCCAATACATTTCTGTCACAAGGGCGACGTTAAACTATTTCATAATATATTCAAACTTATTTATTTAAAATCGAGTGTTAAACAAGTTTTAACAACTCTCTCTCGATTCTGCTTGGAACCTTGAAAGTTCGCAATGCCAATCCTGCTACTCACGGGATTACAACCCACGACCCTCGTATCCAGAAGCCGACGTTCTACCCCTGGAACGCTGTCCTTTTTCATATACATGCCTGCGGTATGAAGCGATTTCGAATTTAATTTTTGAAAAAAAATACTACTCAGCATTGATAAAGTATTTCCAGGCGGATGAATAGTATAGTGTATCATCCAAATACAACACATGAATTTACATACTAAATTTCAAGCCACACCCACCTGGACGCAGGCCCCAAAGGACGTTGACGCCCACCCCGGGAATGACGTCGTGATTGTTTGCGAGGCGGAGGGTATCCCAGAACCATACGTGAGTTGGTACATCAATGGCGTCATGATAGACGGTAAGCATTGTAGAATTATCGTGTTCATTAACCCTTATAGTGCTGGGTACCGTTTTACTAAACAGTTTACGCTTAAGAGTTGCGTAAGTGTAAAACAATAATTCTTCTTGTTTTAATATTGGGCGAAGCAATATTGCAAAGTAACACATCATTGGAATCGTCTCTCCGAGAAGTTACTGTCTATGTGTATCAGTTCTGACTTACGGCAATATTTCCGTTAAGTTGATTAGTAAAACGGTACCCTGGAACCGACTTCATGCATATGCCAACATGTTAGATCTAGACCAGCCGCCAAGTAAATTGGCAGCTGGCCTGTGATCTAACCTGTTTTCAACTCAGAGGATTTTTCCTCAACAGAATTAAGCAGATACTTTAGGAATTTGAAAGAATACGACATACAAATATATTTTTGGAAAATTACCCAGCATTTTAAGGGTTAACATGTTCAGTAAAATATCTACACCTCGAACTTCTGATTGCCGAACTATTATATATGTCGAAGTAAATTCGGGGTCCCAAAATATCTGCTCTTCACTTCTGAGACTTGATATTTCAGACATCTAAACATGGAACTTTCGCTATGTCGAACATTCCCTTCAACTTCAAGTTATAGAGATCCTACCGCAAATAACTCTTACATATTCATTATCCGTTGATCGTTTATTTGTCAATTAATATATCCCATACCAATGCGTACATTCTCAAAAATGAAGGTAAAAAACCATCATTGTTGTGCTTCATTTTGTCAAAAAGGTACTGTAGATTGATGGATACTTACTCAATTCTTTTTTCGTTTTTTGGCCATAAACATTGATGGATACATAAGTTATTGAGCTGTGTTTGATCAAAACAGCCACGAACATCGATATACATGTATACATAAGTTATTGTGCTGTGTTCGATCAAAACAGCCACAAACATCAATATATACATAAGTTATTGTGCTGTGTTTGATCAAAACAGACACGAACATCGTTAGATACATAAGTTATTGTACTGTGTTTGATCAAAACAGCCACGAACACCGATATACATAAGTTATTGTGCTGTGTTTGATCAAAACAGCCACGATCATTGATAGATACATAAGCTATTGTGCTGTGTTTTAATCAAAACAGCCACGAACATCGATAGATACATAAGTTATTGTGCTCTGTTTGATCAAAACAGCCAATATCATTGATAGATACATAAGTTATTGTGCTGTGTTTGTCAAGACAGTCACGATCATTGATAGATACATAAGTTATTGTGCTGTGTTTTGATCAAATCAGCTACGATTATCGTTAGATACATAAGTTATTGTGCTGTGTTTAATCAAAACAACCAATATCATTGATAGATACATAAGTTATTGTGCTTTGTTTGATCAAAACAGCCAATATCATTGATAGATACATAAGTTATTGTGCTGTGTTTGTCAAGACAGTCACGATCATTGATAGATACATAAGTTATTGTGCTGTGTTTTGATCAAAACAGCTACGAACATCGTTAGATACATAAGTTATTGTGCTGTGTTTAATCAAAACAGCCAATATCATCGATAGATACATAAGTTATTGTGCTGTGTTTGATCAAAACAGCCAATATCATTGATAGATACATAAGTTATTGTGCTGTGTTTGATCAAAACAGCCACGCTCATTGATAGATACATAAGTTATTGTGCTGTGTTTGTCAAGACAGTCACGATCATTGATAGATACATAGGTTATTGTGCTGTGTTTTGATCAAAACAGCTACAAACATCGTTAGATACATAAGTTATTGTGCTGTGTTTTGATCAAAACAGCCACGAACATCGTTAGATACATAAGTTATTGTGCTGTGTTTGATCAAAACAGCCACGATCATTGATAGATACATAAGCTATTGTGCTGTGTTTTAATCAAAACAGCCACGAACATCGATAGATACATAAGTTATTGTGCTGTGTTTGATCAAAACAGCCACGATCATTGATAGATACATAAGTTATTGTGCTGTGTTTGATCAAAACAGCCACGATCATTGATAGATACATAAGTTATTGTGCTGTGTTTGTCAAGACAGTCACGATCATTGATAGATACATAGGTTATTGTGCTGTGTTTTGATAAAAACAGCAACGAACATCGTTAGATACATAAGTTATTGTGCTGTGCTTTGATCAAAACAGCCACGAACATCGTTAGATACATAAGTTATTGTGCTGTGTTTGATCAAAACAGCCACGATCATTGATAGATACATAGGCTATTGTGCTGTGTTTTAATCAAAACAGCCACGAACATCGATAGATATATAAGTTATTGTGCTGTGTTTGATCAAAACAGCCAATATCATTGATAGATACATAAGTTATTGTGCTGTGTTTGATCAAAACAGCCACGATCATTGATAGATACATAAGTTATTGTGCTGTGTTTGTCAAGACAGTCACGATCATTGATAGATACATAGGTTATTGTGCTGTGTTTTGATCAAAACAGCAACGAACATCGTTAGATACATAAGTTATTGTGCTGTGCTTTGATCAAAACAGCCACGAACATCGTTAGATACATAAGTTATTGTGCTGTATTTGATCAAAACAGCCACGATCATTGATAGATACATAAGTTATTGTGCTGTGTTTGATCAAAACAGCCAATTTCATTGATAGATACATAAGTTATTGTGCTGTGTTTGATCAAAACAGCCAATATCATTGATAGATACATAAGTTATTGTGCTGTGTTTGATCAAAACAGCCACGATCATTGATAGATACATAAGTTATTGTGCTGTGTTTGTCAAGACAGTCACGAACATCGATAGATACATAATTCATTGTGCTGTATTCTATCAAAACAGCCATAAACATTGACTGATACATGATATACTGTGCTGTGTTTAACCAAACAGACATGCACATTAATAAACACATTTTAAGTTGTGCCATTTATTGTCAGAATCGAAACTCGACACGTCGAGCCCTATATCAATAGAGCCTAGTGGAACGGTCGCGTACTTCCCGAATATGGGTCTTGGTAATTCGATGAATGTGCAGTGTAACGCAACAAACAAACACGGCTATCTGTGGGGCGAAGCGTCCATTCATATCATTGGTAAGTATGTCTGTCTGTCCGACTAACTATCGGTTTGTACATTCGCCTGTATGTCTGTCTATGAGTACCTTCTTGTTTGCGTTTGTCTGTCTGTATGTCTGCCTTTTTGTATGTCTGTTTGTCGGTCTGTCTATGACAACCTTGTTTGCGATCGTCTTCCTGCCTGTCTGTCTTAGAGTACAAGGTACCTTCTTGTTTGCAATTGTTTGTCTGTATGTATGCATTTCTGTCTGGCTGCCTGTCTGTAACTACTTTCTTGTTTGTGATCGTCTGTCTGTAGAACTTTCTTGTTTGCTATCGTCTGTCTGTTTTTCAACCCGAATTCCATGAATTGTCGTGTTTATTTAAACATATGAGATCACTAGATGCATATACCCTTGAGCAAGACGCTCACTCCTTGCATTATAATGATATCGGCTTTTTATCTGTTCTTTTTGTTTATTTTTCTATCGGACAACATTTTCTAGCCTAGCTTCTTGTATATTACCAAGGAGTCATGAATGACAACGCTGGCATTGCAAATTAATTGCACAATTGTTGAAACACGCTTCAAGCTGGTACGAATACAAATACATCAATATAAATTCTAGCTAATCCAATGTCGTTTCCACGCAAAATCAAATTCCTTATCAATTTTAACAGTATACAGTATCAACATTTTGTTTTTCATTTCCCGTTTCAGGATAGACTTAGTTGTCACCTACCGACAGTCTGATCAACGCCTGTTTAAACCAAAGATTTCAGACGGATTCCTCATCGAAAACGAAATAGACCGTTAAAATTTCTTGATTTCAATCACTTCTTTCAACTCCTCTCATTTAAACTCACCCACGGTAGAAGATTCTTAAAAATCGTCAACACCAAAGTGAACGAACTGATTTTACAAAGTGTTGTAATCTGCCTGGCAGATTTAGTGTTTGTCCCTGTATGGAATGTTAGAACTTTACTCTGGTTCTTTAGAGATTGTGAGTATTTCTATCTTAAACCCATATAGTGTTGGAACCGACATGCTTATGCAAACAAGTAAGATCCAGGCCAGCCGCCAAATAATTTGGCGGCTGGCATGTGATCTGACTTGTCTGCTACTCTGGGTATCTTCTCTCATCAAAATTAAGCAGATATATAAGGTTTTGGAAAGCATACGACACAAAAATCTCTTGTGGAAAATTACCCAGCATTCTAAAGGTTAAACGTAAGTTGTTGTTGTTGTTGTTTGAGTTGGTTGTAAGGCTTGGACGAGAACATTCCTCTTTGTTGGCCAATAGTGTTTCTTTAACTTCAAATTCACACCTTTTCTATAAATGTTTCTCATCATTTCTTTAATAAAAATCTCTTTTCTATCCTAATTGTTGTTGCCAACTGTTCGTCTTGAATTTGATATGGGGTGAATTTGTTAATCGCAGAAACACTGTCGGTTTTGGCACGTGAAGTTTCCGCTGCAATCGATGGAGAAAAAGCTGCACATTCGATCTGTCTTGCAGAATGCTGAAAGATAAATAAAAAAACGTCGATAAAACCAATTAATAAGATGTACAGTGACATTTAAATGGGTAGCAGGATGGTATGGTAACACCATTAATACGCCAAATGTTTAAGGTGAAATATCCACAATCCGCCATTTTGAAACATACTCTTTCTTCGGCTAACTTCGGTCGTTCTCGGTATACATCGGTCTGAGCCGGTACTGGTCGTATTAAACTGACGTTTGTGAACAAGGACCTTTAATTAGTCAACCAAACCAAAACTCCTCACAGTAATCTCCCCTTGCTATGCTGGAACGATCACTTCCACTTCAAGACTTTCACCCAGATTTAAATGAAATTTAGATGTCTTTTTCAACTTTTTACCAGGTGAATTTATCAATAATGCATTCTTTCTTGATTTCTAACTAGTTGAATTAGAAAGTTCGTTTCTTTACAAATAAAGCAAAATTGATAATTATTTTGGGTATTCCCGCAATATCTAGACGTCATTTCCGTTTCTAAGCGGATGGTCATGTGGCATTTGTGGTGGCAGAGATGAATTCCATAAAGGGAGATCACTGTGAAGAGTCAATCCCATAAAAAGAGATCATTATGAAGAGTTTGAACCAAACCTTCATGTTAACTCTTTACCAAACACCAAACTCTCAACTGGCCCAAGTTGAAAGAGCTTGCAGAGGACATTTCAAAATGTGATGAAATTAAAAAACAATCCTCTGATAGTAACGAAAACGTTATGGGAAAAGGAGAAATTGCTTTTAACGAGAAATTTCTCCTTTTCCCACAATGTTTTCCAGAGTCATCTGCAACAAACTGGTCAAATGTCGTTATTGAATGGTAATGGCTTAAAACAACAGCATTCCTTACCAGGCATGCACTCGCATAGTCCCAGCCAGTTACAGTACGGGAAGGCACAGTCTGTGCCCGTTTTGCACGTTGAATCGCAGACGACTTTCCCGCCACATTCCCGCCACGCCATGGTCTGATGCAGACGACAGTTGATACCATCTTCCCTCGGGGTAGCGTGGTGGTTAGTATGCTTTCCTGGCCGACTGGGGTTTCCTATGACGTGTGGATATGCTCCGTATCCTTGTAAAATAATAGATATTGAACAATTAGTCAATTATCAACCCTCTCATGGGTTTTAACGTATCACTGCAGAACCATGTGCACAGATGACAATTTACTAAGATTGTAGTACAGCTAAAGCGTATATCTTGCCCTCAATACAGTTAAAAGTTCTGATCATTTGCTTGAAAAAAGAAAATGTTGACAAGAGTCATATTTCCTTTTCTGATAATGCATTTCGGCAAAACCAGAAGATTATCCATACGTCTTTAAACAGTTGTCCCATGACGTATGTTGTATTTTTTTTAAAAGACTTATGAAAAAATACCACATTGACACACGTATGTACTTTTGCCTAAGATTCACTGAAAAGAGAAAATTTGAGGATTCAGTACAATGCCACAGTTAGTTCTTCACTTATGTGAAGGACTTACTTTTGTCTTGTATTATAATATATCCCTATATAAACCTCGTCAAGGGTTTGAACAAGTACAAGTCAGTTCCTATACTTCTCGTTCGAAGCGAAACTGACAATTTGTCGCTCTATTCTAGAGGTGCCTGTATAATTAAACATTTTAACCGATAATTAGAAATCTGCATAAACCTAAAAGCAGACGACTGCTAGACTCTTATCTTGAGGCATTCACAGTTTAGAAGGTAACCCCCCTTGGGTGAAGTTGATCTGTAGCAAATAATCATATTTACTTAAAAAAAGTAGCCCTGCCAATGTTAAGCTTCTATTTCCCCTTAAACGCTTATAGTGCTGGAACAGATTTCATGCTTATACAAACAGACTGGATCCAGGACAGCCGCCAAAAATGAATTGGCGGCTGGCCTGTGATCTTACCTGTTTGCTACTCTGAGTATATTTCCTCATCAAGATTAAGCAGACATTCAAGGTTTTGGAAAGCAGACGAACAATAGTATACATTTAAGCAATTCAATGATTAATTTTCGTGAGAACAACAGATACCATGACACACCAATCCAATCAAATCTGTTTTGCTGTAAGGGATTGGTAGCAGAGAGCAAATTACACAATTGTACGATACGGGAACGTTAGCAATCGTATCTACTCGGCAATCCCCGTAACAAGTCGGTAGATATACCTCGTAGGCAGTACATGAATACACCAGAAATCCTGGGGTAATTCGCCTTATTTCCGGCGGCTAACGCAAAATGCACACAGGCACTAAATATGTATTTAAATACACACAAATTGGTTATATATCACAATTGAATGTTTGTTTTTACCCTTTTCATTAAAGATGACCATATCAAAACATCTTTGATTCATATTTTGTCAATCGTATCTACTCGGCAATCCCCGGCTTGTGCCGGGGATTTCCGAGTAGATACGATTGCAAACGGACATGCCCTTCGTTGCTGACCTACTTTCAAAAATGGCTCCCCATTGCCTCCGAGGTTATTTTAAGAAATGGCCGAGGTGTTCCGAATGGAACGTTAGCTTAGCCCAAATTGAAAGAAACAACAGACGTCAAAAAGTACACGACCAAACAGCAACGACATCTTTTATGGAATCAGAATCAGAATAATTTTATTTGACTTATACAAATACAGTACATCGTCATTTTAAACAATAAATTTACAAAATAATGTATTGTCAACGTGATACATCTATCGTTCTCTCTCTCTCCCTCTCTCTCTCTACCTCTCTCCCTCTCTACCTCTCTTATGTAACGAGGTATGTCCAGAAAATACGTAGACATGGCCAACGTTATACAACATACTTACTCTATAAATCTATATTTTATATAAGCATGTGGATGATTTCAAGTAGATTATTTCTTTTAAAAATGAACAAGTTAAACTGAACAGTGTATTGGTCAGAAAACATTGTTACAAAAAGCTACATTACTCTAAGCAGCATAGTAATCCTTTATTCACATTGGTTTCTAAAGTCGTCTGCAATAGTTAACTCAAATTGTGATTTGGGTTAGCAAGGTAAAAAAATAAATCATCTGTACTTTATGCATACATTGCAACTTAATGCCGTCTGCTGGTATACTTTTGACCTGGAACAGTTGTAAAATATCAAACTGCAGTAAATTGGTTAAACAATCAATTCATACTTTTGTCACAATGATTCATGGCCGAGCCCACAAATACTTTATAATTGTCGTTAGCTATTGCTTTCAATTTGGACCAACGATAAAGTTTCATATTATCAACTGGGTAACAATAAAATTAAGTGATGTTCACCTACCTGTTAAGAAATATCCAAGCGTCCAAAGAAAAAATATCCATGCGCGCATGTTCAATATCTCTGTACAAAATCAATTAATTAAACAATTAATTCTAGGTTAACGCTTTCCTTCTGAATGTTTAAAAATGACACTTTTAGACGAAAAATATTTGATGATGAAAATCCGTAGGAAATTATTTTCAACAAAATTCGCTGGCTTCACCGACAACAAACCGAACACCACGTATTTCTTAGAAGCAATTTAATTGGAGTTCGCAGAAAGCGCGAATCTATATTGATTATCTCACAACATGCACAAAGTAACCCTTTATCAAATGAGCCTTCGTTTTTGTATTGTCCCGAACAATTAATTAGACGACAATCTAAAATTACCGTATAATTAAAAGGCATTCTTACAATTGGACAGAAAATATTATTGGAACAAACGAAATATTTTTGCTTTGCTTCATAACTCGAATATTTGTCTGCAGCAAAAACGCCAAATTAATATAATTATCAAAGAAGGGTAAATGTTTTGTTGCGCGAGTGTTTAATTAGGTTGAATTTAACGAAACAGCGTTTTAATCGATAGCACCGTACGAAACATTTTGGAAGCATTCCGTATTGCAACACAATGGCTGACTATGTTATAAAGATTTCGGATGATTGATTTTGATTTGGGATCTGTCAGAAGCCGTATTGACAAATCGCTTTATCTATACATTTAATTATTTCTTACAAACAACTTTTCGTTTTTGTTGCAACGATTTCAAGTCATCCGTTCCGTTAATGGTTAAAAAAAAAGTACAAATATAGTAATTTTCACGGTATAATTCATAAAAAAACTTCTATGAACAAATAACAGAATACTTATCTAGACTCGTTTCTTTAATTTGGTCAAAATGAGCTATATTCCATCAAATGCTTCAAATGTCATTTGCCAAAGTTGACACAAGTGTTGTCTGCTGGCGATTTTAAATAAAATGATTCAATTTTTAAATTTCTAACAGTCCAAAACGGGAACCTTGTCAAAATTGGGACTTAATGGTGTAGATGCTTTTAAGGTAAGTTGTCTATATGGGATTTGTAGCAGTTATCAAGTAACTTTAGAAACGCTCGGACTTATTCGGGAATTCCCGTCAGTCACGGATTTTCATTGGGTTAATCAAACGACTATGCAATTATCAGCTTATCGTGCATAGGAAAAAAACCCAGACACAACGGGATATCATCTTCATTCTTATTTTTTCTATTTTCCTCAGAAAAACCACGTATTATTGTAACAAGAGGAAAGTGGTGTAAGGAATTTGCATTGAGGAAGCCTTAATTCTGTGTCTGTCATCGTTTAAAATGTATTCAAGTGAATTGAAAAACTACCGTTTACGACAAGTCCCTGGCGTTATTGTATCTAATGCCAACAGTTCGCCACATCTAACAACTTGATTCAATCCGAAACACGCTGCGCATGCGTAAAGCTCGCCGTCCGGGAAATGTTCTCAAACTCGTTTTCCTGTATAGAATACCACGTGATCCCTGCGTCGTAGCTCGCCATGTATGCCAGACCATTCCTCGATATACCGAACACTTCGTCCCCTTGAACGTTCGTACCAAGAAGTGCACCAAGTTCGGCGCTTAGTTCTGCAAGAAATTCAAAATAAAATAGAGTACAGTAAAGTAATGTTTCTACATGTTACTAAGGTTAAAAAGCCTATATATAGTGAATCAATAGCCAGCTAAATCCAATAGCGTTGTTACGTTATTTTCATCTAACCCATACAGAATGCACTCACTTACTGGCGTTAACCTATCTACGATAAGTGGACGAGTCCTTTTTGAGCGGCAATAGGAAGTTATAGGTAGTTTGTTTTGGGTAATATAAAGGTAGGTAAGATTTAGGTAATAAAAAATAGGTACATATCTTTAAACCAAACCATTCTGATATGTTTATGTTTATGTGACATTATAGCCGTCATTAACAGTAGATACAATGTACATGTACAGGCAAACTTGTATTAAGAGGCCAGCCTATGGGACATAGTAAATTGGCTGTTTAACACAAGTTGGTTGCTTAACACAATTGATTTGCACTATAAATCTAACAATGGGACTTTCTGTAGTGGCTGTTTAAGGCAGGTTGGCTGCTTAAAAGGGTGGCTGCTTAATACAAGTTAGACTGTATATTGATGCTTCCTGAAATGATCAGATTCAATAGCATGTTTCAATTGTATATCATACAGCAGAACAGAACTTGTGGTTCAAACGACAGTTCACATTTTGACTTTCAAATGTTCTCATATGTGAACAAGGAACTTAAAGTATTATACTCTAACAAATAACCACTATATGAGACATAAAGACGTCTATACTCTGAATGGAAAGACCTACCCGTCACAGATCCGTCCACGTCAACCCGTATACATGGTGTCATGGCCACCAAATGCCTGTTGGTTAGAAAACACAACAGCTTAGCTGTTATTTGAACACCACTATACACAAAAACTGATTTCATGAAGATATATGTGTAGACATATGGATATTATGTAGATATAAATGTAGATTATATATAAATGTAGACATGTATGGTAATTTATGTAGATATATGCATAGATCTGAGTGCTTGTACGTGTAAATATTGTTTGACTGACAATGCTAACCACGATTTAAACCAACGCGGATAATGTTGACTGTCACAAGCATTAAGAGACTGATTTACGGCATTGCTTTGTCTGATTTTGTTTTGATCTTTTAATCGTGATTGTTTCTAGTGTTAACGGTTAAAACCCCAATACCTGTTACGTTCGGGTTTTCCACATCTATACTGGTTCCCCTGACCGTCAGTCACGTGGGAACCATCCTCGTATCCTGAAATTTAACGTAAACCGACGGATAATTTGTAAGCTTGGTGCGTCTTCATTCTTGCGAAAAAAATAGCATTTTCTTTCTTTGCGTTCTTCATAAATTCACTTATCAACAATTTCAAGTAGCTACAAATTGTATTGTCTTAATCTTAGAATATTATATAGAGTAGTTATGTTTTCCGTTATCAATGTTCTATGATCTCACGGTTGATTTTCCATTTCGTCTTTTTGTTCTTGTATTGTGCAGGATTTCTCTTGCTCAAGAAAAAATATTTTAAAAGCAGCGCTTTAGCGAGACACAATATGTGCATCAGTTGAAAATTTGTACATTTGTAGACTCTGGTAAGAAGAAGAAGACCAGACCGTATCAAAGTGATGTATTAATCATTAATGGTACGGCCAAGGGCCTAAGACTGATATATACTTGACTTGTCATCAGGTGTGAGCCAGGCATCACCAACTAAGTGCAGGGCCTGGGTTCTGAACATGTACTCAGAATGAAATATTGCTTAAACTCTAAAGTATTGCTAATCTTGAGTATACATATAAGCATCGAAGCTTCAGTGGCGATCTAGAAATAATGTTGAACTCATTTTTTGTGTGTGCTAAAATAGAATTAAACTTATCGTTTTGAGTCAAACTAATTGCTGTCAACACTTTATAGTAAGAACTGACGACATGAGTCTATCCATTACCTGGTAGAGTTATGACGCAGTCCCACGGCGCATCGCATTTCACGCATCGTGTCATGTGATCTGTGACGTCACATCCGTTCTGCGATGCATCGCCGCAAGTACATTCAAACAGTCCATTGCCGCTACACTTGCATGCATGTTGAATTTCCGGGGCTAAAATATGTTGAAAAGTAAGAACGACGGGAAAGTGGGATTGAAGTTAATACTAAGAGAGAAAACAATGAATAGGGATAATTAAACAAATACTTAATTGCGTTCTATAAGTAAATGAAGTATTCTTTGATGAAAATTATGACCCTAGCAGTCAGGTGAATGGTTTCTATCTTATGGACAGTTAAGTTAGGGTTATCCTCAACTATTAATCAGCCCACCATCAAAATGAAACTGAATTATTGTGTCGTTAAATGATTAACGATGTTAAAAAAATTAAAAAACCAAACACATAAATTGTTAATATGTGAAAAAGACAAATAAGGTAAATTCCGCACAGTTATATATTTCTCTACCCTTTTTTGCCACTAGGCAATATCTCAATATCGATAGTTCTACCCGTCTTCACCAGCCTTTATGGTACAAACATACAATTCACTAACATGTGCCAAAGACATGATACGTCAAATTCACATACAGTTCTTTGTTCAATCTGACCTTATCGGGTTATTAAAAAAAACACATCTGACAAAGCCGGGACACATTTCCCACAGTTTGCAGCCGTATACTAATATACGAGGTTGTTTCTCAGGTTACAGAAACACCCGAGCGCAATCTGAACACATCGGGTTTATCGAATGAAAACACCTCTGAAATAATAGGGATGACGCCATATTGGTTCCCAGCGGAATGACGTCACTTCACTTTCGTGTTTAAAAATATATCTTATGTGTGAAATAGAAAAAGTCGTTAAATTTGATTGAGGAAACAACTATACATGTCACAACAACAATTTCGCCATTTAGTATGAGTTACTGATAAAAAATGATTAAAAAGGACGTCCAACACTTCCATACACATTGAACTACTTAACGTGCACGCTTAGAAAATGTGTTAATTGGCGGATGCCGATTTACCCGAAAAATTGTAACCCTACACTTATATCCGAGGTGTATTTCACAGCTCACGGAAATACCCGAGTAGTTCCGATTGACCCGAGCGGTCACGATTATCCCTTACCCTTTTCCATCTCCAGATTGAATGTGAACCCGTCTGATGTCACGTGGTCATCTCCCGTCCGCCAGCTGTTATAAACCGCTTCCACGTAGATGGTCACCTCCTCCTGGTCAAACTCAGCGTGGTCAACGTCCAGTGTCGTGTTTAACACAACTCGGGCATTGTGAACATGTGAGAGTCGAGTTAGCTGGAATAGAATTAAATCCATTCATCCAAACAACACTATATTACCTGCTTTACAAATATGCTACGAAATACTATATGGGTTATATTTCCAAAACATGTCCAGAAATGTCCACCTTGTTGTTATGCATTGTAGTATTTTTCGATGAAACGTTGTCTCCATGAATACAATGAAGTGAGTTAAAACAAAATGAATTTCTATTTCAATCCATTCACTCCAATGCTATTTCATTTCTTAAATTTCGATGGAATTGTTCTTTCTATTGAAACATCTTGCCCTGCACCAAACGAACAAAACCGAGGATCACCACGGTCTAGTGGTCTGACTACAGAACTTGAAATGGCCCAACTGCACTAGGGTTCAAATTCCGGTGACGGCATTTTGATTTTAAAGAGAGGTAGCCTTCCGACTGACTTACGGAATGCCGATGATTTTACCCAGCTCGTATGGGCAGTTGAGTATGGGGTCCTCCTCTGTCATTAAGAATCAGAAACTGAAATAATGTTGACTCACTGAACAAATCTATATAAATGAATTAGAATAAAACCAACACAACCTCACCTCAAATTCCAGCACACAAGACTCCAACACAAGCCTGTTGTTGTATAGCATTCTAGACCGGCGCAGGATGTCGCTTGTTCTCCCAACCTGAACGTTTCTAAGGAAGGCGGGAAGGTAGAGATTCCAGGAAATGTTGTAGGCCGACCCCCAGGATTTCTCGTCATGTCCCAGACAAACCTCAAGTTTGAGACTGTACCTGGATGAAAATAAATTCGCCATATTGGATAGCTCCAATGATCCAGACGGAGATAATTCATTATACGCTGATATAACTTGTGTGATGCGAGTTATATATCGGTTCGCTGGGGTCCTGGCTCGTACATATACCCCCTACTTGAACCCGAGGCTATGTGCATACCCCTTTTGCACGAACCAGGACCTAAGGCTACATATTGGTTGACCATAGAGTTGCATGCAGCCGCAAAGAGTCTTATTTCGAATAAAAAAAAATTATGCAGTAAAAAACCATTATGTAACTGTATTGGATAGTATTGTAATAACATTCATACATGACGCAGTTAAGTTATAAATATTTCCCGCTGAATCTAATACTAAACCATAATATGTCCTATGTTCACTGACTTACTGCTCTTCGTCCAGCTTTGTTTCATGAAGCTCCGCTTGCACGGATAGTAGCGGGACTCTCTCAACCTCATTCTTCATGTCAGTAAACACCGAGGAGTTCCGAATGATGAATATCCCGTCGCCCACTTCAAGTACGTGACCTATCGACATCTCAAGGTCATCGGCGGCGCCGACGAAATCAAGCAGTTCCGTTTTCACGACGAAGCCTAGTTCTCCCGCGGCACCGGTTTCGACATCCACTTCCGGTATGCCCACGCTGACCTCGTCGATCTCGGAGGAACGAGAGTTGGATATGTAGTAGGGCGAGACTTTGCCAACTAGATCAACAGACTCCTTCAATAGGCCAGCGTTACTTAGGAGTTCAAAGTTGGTAACTGACAAGAACGGTTCTTCAACTGAAATTTCCATTGGATGCCATTTGAAATCATGTGGTGTTATACATGTAGCGTTTCATGCAAATCGTGATCGTCTGACATAGACATTGACATTCTTTTTTCAAGTTTTAAGAACACCAGCACATCAAACATGGCTACACAAAGTCCAAAATACCAATAGAGAGTGAATTAATGCACATATACATATGAAATAGAACAATAAATTAATTCTAGTAGAACGTGTATTCTAAGTTGAAATTAATACACTAAGAAGTTTGAAATATTATCTTACTATTTCCCAGAATTCACAAGAAGCATTGTGGAGTTTTGTTTCTTAACCAAAAAATATACACATACTTTTTTTCTCGTATGCTTTACACTGAAAGAAAACCTTCCATCTTCAACGACAAAAACATGCTATATCAGCTTCATGAATCTGTCAGAATATGTTTCTCTCGTGAGAATCACTTCATATTGTGATACCCTGAGACTTACTGTATAAATTCCTGGCATCTTTTGAGATTGTGACGTTATTGGGCATAAACACTTTCAGTAAAGCTTTGCTCATCGGTCCGGAAGGAAGTTTTATTTTCCCGCCAATTTCCGACGTCTCCTTGGTGTCGATTCGTAACGGGTTGCCATTGGAGACGATCACTTCTGGTATGTCCATGAACACGTATTCGCCAAGAACGGTCGTCCGCTCTTTAATGTTACCGCTCTGCATGAATGTCAGGAAAATGCTTGAGCGGAGTAGTGAGCCCAAAGGGGCGTTATCTAAAGTGGTAAAGTTCGTTTTTGATAAATATTCATAATCGAAACAGACAATAAGCAAAACACAAACAACCAATCAATTAAACAT
Organism: Cerastoderma edule; assembly: GCA_947846245.1. Lineage (NCBI taxonomy): Eukaryota > Metazoa > Mollusca > Bivalvia > Cardiida > Cardiidae > Cerastoderma > Cerastoderma edule. Next base: position 7,195,526 of record OX401413.1, on the reverse strand, counting down.
GGAGCTTGGCAAGTCATAATTTTGTATACTCGTCCACGTATTGCATGGTACATAATACCTCACTTATACCAGGTATTATGCAGGGGCCCGTTTTACTAAACAACTTACGGAAAATGTTTGCGTAAGTCAAAATTGATTAACATGGATAATATCTTCAATGAAAGTACAATATTGCAATGTGACACGTCATTGGAAGCGTCTCGGAGAGACGATTCCAATGATGTGTTACTTTGCAATATTGCTTTGCCAAATATTGAAATAAAAGGACTTGTTGTTTTAGACTTACGCAAATCTTAAGCGTAAACTGTTTAGTAAAACGGGCCCCAGGTGAATAGAAAAGCTTTTACATTTGTAAGGATATTAACTGTCGTAATGTTTCTATACAAGCTCATGAAGAAAATTGATCCGTTATTACCATTTACTTTTGTCTGTTGTTGCTTTTAATTTGGACAAGACACACAATACCAAAACGTGGAGTAGAATGTTAAATACATAAGTCCTGATCGAGGATTTGTCTAAACTGCCGCAGTGCTAAACTAAAACTAATAAATGCAAATTAACCAATTCTTCTTACGGATTGAAAGGATCATGTTTGTTCGGTTTTTCTCCCATTCTTTTGCGTTATCGTACATGCTCCCTTAACAACATATAAATACAAGGCTGGAAAATGTGTCCTGTCAAAGGACACTTAATGGTGAAATAACTGGTCGCCATTGGGTATCAAACCTGGGTAGGTCGGTCGGTCTCTAGTCTCCGATACCAATCATTACGCTAACGTCGATCACTTCCAAGTTAGATATTGCCTGTATTGCGTTTAAACTTGTAGAAAATATTCAGGGTGTAACCACGGAATTACATAGATTTTCCTAAAGGCCACATGTTAACTTCATTAACAATTACAACAACACATGATACAAAAAAAAATCTATGCTACTCACCGGATACAGTGAATTTGACAGAACCTGAATGTGTCATGGAAAGGCCTTTGTATAACACCACTGATGACTCGGAGTTGTCATCTACTTTCTGCAAGAAAAAAAGGTAGCTGTAAACGTAAAGGATTGTTTATTATCATTTTTAATAGGTCAAATGAATTAAAACGCGTAAAAAGTAATCAAGAACGAATTAGAACACCATTTTAGCATCGTCTTTTATCGCTTTACATGCGTGCCCTCATGGGATATGGGGAATATATTGTGCAAAACGGTTTTATTTCCTACAGGTGAAAAATAAACGTTTTCTATATATATAAGTTGGATATTCCCATACCTCAATATGTGTTCCGTTGATCAAAATCTTCATTTCGTCTCGTTGACCTTCGATATCTAGGTCAAGGTCAAATTCGTATCCAATTTGGTCGCCATGTTTGACGAAAGATCTGGGGGCATGGCTAGTTAACCGGAAGTTGCTGCTATCTCGATTTAGATGAGAGAGGCCGTTGACTGAAACAAACGAAAATACGGCCTTTTCAAAACAAAGGATGTCGACTCATTTCATATATCAATTCATTTTAAATTCGTCTTTGAATCGTTTTATTTCAATTCTTTTTTATTTACCAATTATATCCTCCAATTCATTCTGTTTAGATCTATTTTGCCAATTTTATCTTTATTTTACCCATATTTGTCATCAAATAACAAACGACTACACATGTGTATACATATTTAGTTTTCAACCGTTTATTTGGTCAGGAATAAAGATGATAAAAGCTGCAATACGCGTAACCACAATTATCCTTGAAACCATAAGCTTATTCGATTCTAAAAAGAAGATTTTGAATCCTCGCTTAGTTCAAAACTTATAAAACGAAAAGTTAAAGAGTTAAACGAATATATCAAGACGGTTTGTGCAGTGAGCGAGTTCATAGTAATGATAGTAATGAAACATTTAAAGAATATTTCTTTACTTACCTATGGCTAACGTTGATAAAACAAGAACAAGCATTTTCTGTCCTGCTTGACTACTCATAACTGTGTCTGCACGGATTCCACAAACTGTTATGGGTCATGCAACTGTAACTAGAACCCTGATTCGTCGATTTTGTCTTCATGTGGTCATAAAATAAGATTTAACGGTGACCAGCGAAAGTGATAAAGTGATCGATTTACAGACGCAAAAAAATATCAAGAACAAAATTTCTTCATGGTATTTGGTAAAAGCCATTAGGGTTAAAAGGGATTTTTTTTTCATAATGCACGATTTCTCATCTTTTAACGAATGAGTCCGATGGTCCAAAAGAATAAAAAACAATGTTTGCCTTTTTCACTGTTAATCTTAACTGTACTGAACTACTTCTTTATGAATAGTTAAATACAAATCCACCCCAAAAAAGGAAAGAAGCGACATACATGATAGTTTCATTTGAAAATAAAACGGTTAAACCTCGTATAAGGCAATTTATTGTTCATAGAAGAACCTGCCGCAATTACAAAACGTTAGAAAATCAACGAATGCCTGAAATTGAGGTCTTTGAAATTGCTGATTGTTGACGTGTCTCAACAGTAACTACTCGGGGATTTCCCACGAAATACGTGTATCCCCTTAGATTAGCGTAGGGTTACAGACTTTTGATTTTGTGTCCCAGCTTTGTGTCCTAACACGTTTCTGGTGAGTGTCCTTATTTGAATTCACTGCATAAGAAAGCGTTAAACATTGTTTTACATACTCATTTTTTGGTCGGAGTCTAACACTCACAATTGAAGGGGTATTTATACGTTATGATATACATTTAATTTGTGTTTCTTTAATCGAATTAGTTTTATGTTGCACTTGATAGCTTCATTTAAAACAGAAAGTTAAAAGAAAATGGTCCGGAAAAAAATGGCGGCTCCCTTGAAATGTAGGCGGTCTTTTCTTTGGATAATCCCGATCATTTCAGATGGGACGTTGTCATTGGATTACCGATGTGAACTAATATTGCATGGTATTGAGTGTTCGTAATAAAACGATGTCAAATTGACGATATCATTATTCCGCCACAAACATCTCAATAAAGCCAACTTATTGGAGGAAGTTATCGTCTTTTAATTGTCTACTTAACGACAAGATGACAATATTAAAACGTTAATAGTTTTATTCGATGGGACAATATTGCACAGAACTTTATTCACAAGCGACTGGCTGCTTTCCCATATCAACACGATTAATGAGTGACACAAGAGAAATATAAATTTAGTTTAAATTCATTTTAATCGTTTGTGAAACAAATTTTACGACTTCGATTAATCAAACTCGATTCTGCTTACTGGATACGTAATGAAAAACTGCCCCCAAATATCTACTGACAAGCAATTTCTCCTTTTGCATCAATCCTTTTAAAAGGTCGTCTGCTACAAGACGCACACATGTGGTGTTAGCATGTGAGGTGATTATGTCTTAATTTTGGAATAAACTAAAGCCACGAGAGAATGGTTTTAATAACGTGTATAAATTAATAGGGAAATCAGTAAAGCATGTCTACGTGAAATCGTTATAACTGGGGTTGTTTACTTCAAATATCCACTAAGCACTATAACGTTATTTGACCTTACAGTTAAGTAACTTATGTCAACACAACATCAGCTTTATTAAATCATTCACATGTTCCCATTGCATAACACATGGGTCTACATTAACCTAGGGGTTAGTGCTATATATGTCATATACTATGATACTTGTAATATTATTGAATTGTTTTATCATTCCATTGCGAAGTTAAGACAGCCTAACACCTGGTTATTGCTGTATATGGAGTGAATGGGGTGAACGTACCGTTGTCATTGGGGCCCCAAAATCGAGTCAACTTTGAAAAAAGGACCCTTGCTATGATCGCAATGAGTACTGTACTGTCATGGGAATATGTTTATTTTAAAGAAAATAACATTAATCTTTCGATATCTGAAAGTATTTTGTGAATATCCATTGATTGTTGGATTAGCAGAGAAGTTTGTACGGGTGGTAGTCGGAGAGTCGGAACACTTGTATTGAACATTACATAGTTCTGGCCCCGAGATAAATATAGACCCCTCCTATGTTTCAAAACAGCGTGAAATACATTTTTTCAGTCGTTGCTTTTGGAATTTTACGCCTATTTCAACAGTAATACTGTTATATTACGACGATTCTTTACCAATACATGTTTACATGCGCTTTGTATTTCCTCAACGGTACTGTGCAGTTCTTTCCCGACTAAAAGATACCTTTCCCTGTTTAAATATGCGTTTATTAGCATAAATGATACTTCCAATACTTTTAAAAAGATGCTTTCAAGTACTAAAATATTCTTTAGAATACTAAAAGAAACGTTCAGCTACTAAAAGGTGCTTTCCCATATGACTGCTTTCCCATATGACCATAAATGTTCTCATGGAAGTGGTGCAAAAGACATAAAACATATTTTCCAAAAAATGACAAAAGGTAAAATTCGGCTAAGTTCATAATGGTTAATCTATTTTATCGAAACAAAGGGAGAAGGGAGGATTCGATAATAGCAAGCGGTTTTTCTTGTTACATTTCTTTTTATTTTTCATTTTGGTGACATAAAAGTTGGTAAAATATAAAAATATTGGTCTTGTCGTTTCGATTTGAGTACGAGTGGACCGTTTGATCTGGAATATTATTGGCTAATAATCTGCTGAATCAGGATTAATAAGTGTCCAAAATCTGGATTATTTTTGTTTTTCAAATCTTCGTTCTTTTTTATGGTATTTCCCTTATCGGTCGAAAGTGATATTTTATACTTAAGAAGTACATCGTGTGTAAATATTTACGCGGGTTATTCGATGTAAATATCGGGATCTACTTTATAGTTCAAAAACCCATTAAAATGTAACAAAATGCGGATAGGCTGAAGTTTTATTCTTCCTTAAAGGCGTTAATTTGGAAATGGGGAAATGCTATCTTAGTAATAACATATCGGACCCGTATTCCATATGTCAGTAAGATTATTTTTTTAAATCTAAACCGGGAGGGGTATCTGATTTGTTCTCGTATGGGAATATTGCGGCGCGAATATTACATCATGCATGCGTTCTAGATATTTATGTTCCATCTCTTTAAATTCCTGTTTTCGTTTTCATCATTCATCTAATCTTTTTTTTTATCCTTTATATCTTTATTCATTCTATTTTAAAGTCTCTCACATTTTCGATTTAATGACGTTATGGTCCTCTCAAATTTTGACGATAGAAGGAATTCATCATACTGTGAAATCTAATGCCTTTATACGGCAAACATTTCATACTATAAGCTATGAATCATTTCACAATTCACCACATATCACAAACAAGGTGGTCCGCTTCAAACGTAAATTGTCGTCTGATTTTGCTTTAATTCGGGCTAGTAAACTTAACCAAAGAGTGTGTGTATATGCCGGGTGTATCTAACTTTTTCTCGTATGGAAATATTACATCATACATGCGTCCTAAATGTTTACCTTTCACTTCTTTATATTCCTGTTTTCGTTTGCATCATACATCAATGATAAACAAACACAATCCTAGATTTTCAAATACATTGCTGCAAACGATTTGAACCAAGCATGTGAGATTTAAACTTTTTCAGCGAGGTTTTTTTCACTTTTATTATTTCTCTGTTTATTTATCTTTTATTTATTTTATTATGTTTAGAGGAAAATCTCTCCACTTTTTTTCGAATAAATGTCGTTTTGATCCTTTCAAAATTTTGAAGATACAACGAATTCATCATACTGTGAAATTTAATGCCTTTACACGCAAAACATTTACCACTGTAATATATGAACTATTTCATAATGTGATAATACAAGCCACGTATCTAATCGACATGGTTTTTTCTCTCTCAATATCGTCTGGCTGATACTTTGTTGATTAATCAGCTGTATGTGAAACAGAAGTAAACAAAATGAGATATATCATTCGTTAATTAGATTTAACCCTTTACCAAATGTTAAATTTTCGACTGTCCCAAATTGAAAGAGTTTGCAAACGACATTTCAAAATGCGATGAAATTGGAAAGTAATCTTCTGATATAGTTGAAAACAGTGTGGGAAAAAGATTCAAACGATTTCTCCTTTTCCCACAGTGTTTCCAGAGTTGTCTAAAACAAAGTGGTCAAATGTCGTTATTGTATGGGAAAAGGGTTTATCGGCTGTATGTGAAACAGAAGAAAACAAAATAAGATGTATCATTCGTTAATTAGATTTAACCCTTTACCAAATATTAAATTTTCGACTGTCCCAAATTGAATGAGTTTGCAAACGACATTTCAAAATGTGATGAAATTGGAAAGTAATCTTCTGAGAGAGTTGAAAACATTGTGGGAAAAGGAGAAATTGCTTGTTACAAGCAATTTCTCCTTTTCCCACAATGTTTCCAGAGTTGTCTATAACAAAGTGGTCAAATGTCGTTATCGTTTGGTAAAGGGTTAAAAAAATAAATGAGCGAGTAATGGTGTGGTATAGGCCTACAGACGTGACGGTTTAACCCTTTCCCAATCAGTAACGACATCTGACCACTTTGTTGCAGACGACTTTAGAAAACATTGTGGAAAAAAAGGAGAAATTGCTCGTAACGAGCAATTTCTCCTTTTCCCACAATGTTTTGTACCCTATCAGAATGTCATTGTCCATTTTCATCACATTTTGAAATGTCGTCTGCAAACTCTTTCAATTTGGGACAGTCGAAAATTTGTTGTTTGGGAAAGGGTTAAACAAGAAATAGGGATCAGGCTACACTATAAACGGTATGCTTTTTATTCATCACATGTTAGAAAACGTGTCCTGAATGTTACATATAATATGTACGCGGCATTTTATAAACCAAATCTCTACCAAAAAAAAGTGTGAGTGAAGGATAAGAAGGTATCCTTTATACTATGCGATACCATGCAAATCATTTGCATCCCACAGTCTTCCATGCAAATCTTTGGGTACGGATTCGTGTTCAGAACATTTAAACACTTCAGAGAGCCCTAACATAGTAATTGTGAATCGAGAAAAGATGTTACATATCTGAAACTGGATTGACAGAACCCTAGCCTTGTACTGGTATATCCAAGGAAATGTGTCATACATCTGAAAACGAGTGTGGAAAATTGTTGACAATGCGTTAAACTCAACTCGCAAATATCAATAGTATGCCGTTACCGAAGCTATAGTCTTAAGCCTTATCTTCAATTAGGACAATTAATATTTCGACCAACACGATTTGTATCTACTTTATGACACGGCCATTTCGAGGTTATATATCAGATTTCAAATTTAAATCATATTTCCGTACCTAGTTTATAACCTGTTGATATTTTGCTTCAGAATTATAGTGTAATCGGGGACATGTTTAACCCTTTTAGTGCTGGAATCAACTCCATGCTTATGCAAACAGGTTAGACCCAGGCCAACCGCCAAGTAGATTGGCGGCTGGCCTGTGATCTAACCTGTTTGCTACTTTGAATATATATCTTTCCTCAACAAAATTAAGCAGATATTCAAAGTTTTAGGAAGCAGACGGCACAGAAATCTATTGTTAGAATATTATCCAGCAATCTAAGGGTTAAAGTGGCATATCAGCTAAAGGTTAATCAACGTTGCGAAGGGGTAGATTACTTTGCTCCTTAAAAGACGTAACAAATACAGGTCTACCCGCAACGTGACAGACTAAAATTATCTCTGAGCCAACTATTTATAGGCACACGTCACGTGTAAGCGTGCATGGTTTTTCTTTTAAAATATTTGTCAACATCTACAACTTAAAGGATAGAAAAGACGTGTGCATGTAAGTTTGGATATTATAGTCAACGTACATATTTACTGATAAAGACTGACGAAGTGAAACATATTGCAGATAAAAAAAAGTATTAAATGGATTCATTTACAACACTACAGTACGTCGCGCAGTGATAAAACAAGATAAAACAAACGAAATTGGTGAAACATTGTGATCTCAATTCGCCATCTGTTTAGTATTACATTTTAGCTTATCTCTGATGCAAACAGTGTAGATTAAGGTCTATATCATACCAACAGCTGTACCGTATTAGCCCTTCGCTAAACAATGTAGAGACTAATGTATACGCGTCTGTATTTAGCATAATTGTTAAGGACTATTTCGTGTTGGATAGTGACAGATTTATGCAATAATTGTGAAAAAAGATTAAAGAAATTGCTCACTCAAATTTGTAAGTTCTTTATACCTTATTAGACTATATATATTTATATAAAACTTTTCTACAAATGAATTGTCATTTTTTTCCATTTTATTTGTCTAACAAGAAAAGAAAAAGCTCTTTCTAATTGGAACACCACAAGTAAAAGTATCATTTGATACAGATGTAAAGATGTGCACAAACCAGTTGGTCGACTTTGAAACTCCTTAAACTTGTTTAATTAAATCAGTATGCGATCCTTTATACGCAACATTTTGTGTGACTTCAACCGGAACAGGAAAAATAAAAAATTAAAAAGCACGATGTTACCGATGTTACCATGATAGTTGACGTCCGAATTCATCAGATCAGGAAAAACTCTCAGAGTTAGAAGAAGGGAACTCAAATTAGTAATCGTAGAGGAAAATAGCGATATATTCTATGTATGTTCTATGAGGTAAAGGGCTAGGGACACCATTATCTGTTTCATATTTCAGGTGAAGAATCACAAACACTGATCGGAGATAGATCTACGCAAAAAGCTGTGATAGTATATATGTATATAAGGACGATCGTTTAGTGAATGAACATTCTACTTAAAGTGAACGGGTGATATAGGGCTTCGACATCAAACAGAAATCGCTAATTCATCAGAAAACTCGCATTTTTGAATTCATAATAAAGGAAAACGAGTGAGTAAATAAACATCGATCAAGGTGAATGTCCTGTTCTGGACCTGTATTAGAAGAAAACTAGTGATAAAACAACGTTATTCACGAGGATACTGATCTTTGGGCTTCATTGGAAGATCGTTCAACAGATAAACACGTTTTTGGGCATACATAAGGCTGCTTCGAATTGGGCTTCATAATTTCACAGAGGGTTCACGCAAGGAGACTGATTACAGTAACTGAGCTTGGTTAGAAGGACGCGAAGCGAGACTAGACTCTCTATGCGAGGACATCCGCATTGTTTGGCATTTTTTAAGAAAGGAAACACAGGGAAACGGTTTATACGCTGAGGTACCCGCATTTTTGGCGCTTTCTCAGAAATGAAACACGGGCCAATATGCAACACAAACAATTCTCAATTGTAATAAATTGGTATACCATGATTGGACTTAACAAAAAGTACGCCCTATTGATGACTACATTAAAATACACCTTGTAGTAAAGAATTGGGATTCCAGACAGCGGGTTTTTAAGGGTAATACCCATTGTACATTTGGAGTCCTGCATTTGGGTTTCGTAAGATACTAGTACATTTCAGTTGGTGAAATATGATATACCTGAATTTCATGAGAGGTATTTAGAAAACACACTGCGAAGCTCAAATTTCGACAACGTTAGGACATCATAGACTCTACGTTAGGAAGCTTAAACTTCTACACCGTTAGGACACTATAGACTTCACTCTACAAAGTTCAAAGATTGATTTCGACATTGAATACCAGTTTTAAACAGTGTGGAAGGTTTACTATGACCCTTTAGGACCCGTTTCATATTATGTGATCAATGATAAAGACACAAAGCCATTATAATTATTACAACATACGTCAGGAAGCAAGTGCTCTGGATGGTTTAGCCCTTGTTGGCCAGTTTATGTGATAGAGAGTGATTTTTCCAACTACCAACGATGAAGGGACGATTCTGCGTTTTTATTTCACTTTACTTGTGGATTCAGGAGATCGTAGGTAAGTTCTAAGTACCCATCAATCCTAATAGATCTATATCAACTTTCGCCTCCATTTATTTCTTAATTATACATTATATGTCGGGTATAAGAAGTACTGCGTATAATTATGAGGAATCGAATTCGAAGTTAAGGTATTCTATGGAGAAAAAAAGAGAAGTCAGAATAATAAAGTCAAAGATTTGATAGACAGTGCCGTTTTAAGATCAAGTTTTATATCATTATGCTTTTTATGGTTTGCAAATTTTATGTGCCACCTTTCATTCATGTAATTTTAAACACCGTAAAATTCATAATAAAGGGGAGGTAGTTACTATGGATTAAATGACAAAATTATTGATATTCATTTTTTGAATATTAATTCAAAATAAGACAAATTCCGAAAAGAGAATTGGTGAATGCCTTTGAAATTACAAATGCTTTCACAATTACATTTCAATTTATTTTTTAACCAATGTAAATGCATGTTTTCCATCAGGGGTGGAATACCTTAAATGAATCAATCCGATGACGAACTAACTTTCGTTATTCAATGCACCATAGATTTACATGCATGTAGGCTACACTCTCACATCCCCACTCCCAAACCCCACTCCCCCCACACCAAAACAGCCCCCTTCCTTTATGTGGACCGTTCTAGAAACTTCTAGAACCGAATCGTTTGTAGAACGGTTTATATATAGAAAGAAATTTCTTACCAAAAAATTTCTCCTTTCTATATGCAGACTGTTCTACAAACATTTTGAATCAAAATATTTCTATAATGGTCTATATAAAACAAAGAAGAATGTCACATTTTTCTTTCTATATGTAGAACGTTCTAGAAACATTTGAATCGAAGAGTTTCTAGAACGATCTTTATATAAAAATAAGACTGTTACCAAAACGTTGTCTTATTTTTTCTACATGTAAACCGTTCTAGTAACATGTTGAGTCGAAGCGAGTCTAGAACGATCTATGTCCACAAAGAAGAATTAAACTTATAGCATAGTAAAAAATTTATCTACCAAGATTTACCACGGTGGTTTAATTTCCTCTCTTAATTGATACCTTTGTAAATTCAATAGGTACGGCCTTTTACACGGTTTCAACAGTTATTCGGTCATTTTGCGTCGGTCAGCCCACACTTCCATGTTAAAGATCATTGGCAAGGACTACACAATGTCGTATTCTTTCAAAGCCGCTGACTGCTTTCCAACATGAACATAACTGAGACGAGGGAATCATGTCGCGTGAACTTCCAATCTGAACACATCGGGTTTATCCAATGAAAACACCTCTGAAATGATAGGGATGACGCCATATTGTTTCCCGCGAGAATGACGTCACTTTACTTTCGTTTTAAAAATAGATTTTATATGAGAAATCTAAAAAGTCGTTAAATTTGATTGAGGAAACAACTATACATGTCACAACAACAATTTCGCCATTTTGGTATGTGTTACTGATAAAAAATGATTTAAAAGGATGTCCAACACTTCCATACACATTGAACTACTTAACGTGCACGCTTAGAAAATGTGTTAATTGCCGGATGCCGATTTACCCGAAAAATTGTAACCCTACACTTATTTCCAAGGTGTATTTCACAGCTCACGGAAATACCCGAGTAGTTCCGATTGGTGAACTTCATGTTACATTCGGGAATATTTACCTACTTTGTTGATGACGAAATAGAAAAAGAGTTCATTAAATCAATGACTTTTACTGTTGAAAAAGACTTATAGAAGCTTCTGAGAAATAAATTATTTCATTTCAAATTGCAGCCATTTCTAACATTGTCAACGGTATCGACGTTTGTTGTTTAATATCTTTAAGGAAGAATACCAACAATCCGCCATTTTGTAACTTTCTCTTTCGTCGGATTACTTCGGTCGTTCTCAGTATGCATCGGTCTGTACCAAAACTATTCGCTGAACACCGAATAGTCCTGATCCCGACCGATGAATGCCGATCACGACCGAAGTTTTCCGACGAAAGAAAGAGTCTCAAATTGACGGATTATGTAGTTTCTACCTTAAAACTTAGAATGCTTTCCAAAACCTTCAATATTTGCTAAATTTTTATGAGGAAAGATACTCAGAGTACCAAACAGGTTAGATCACAGGTCGGCCGCCAATTTACTTGGCGGTTGGCCTGTGATCTAACCTGTTTGAATAAGCATGAAGTCGGTTCCAGCACTATAAGAGTTAAAATGACCAAGTTTGAACATAGACCATGCGATCTCCATCTCAAAATATTTTACTCCCACTCTTTACATTACCAAGTATCTGGCAGAGGGGTGTGCGTACGTGAGATTATTAAACAACTTTCATGTTCAGTGAAGGAGTTAATGTTGATGTATATTGATAATAGGGGAAAAAAGATATGCGTGACCGACTTTGAAACTACATGTATCAACAAGGACTTGTTTTCGAATTTATACTGTATAATATTATACTATAAATGACCCTTACCATCACTGACCGATATTTTTTTTTGTAATAAGATATTCCCCCTTATCTCTTAACCCTTTACCGAACGCCAAATTTTCGACCGTCCCAAACTGGAAGAGTTTGCAGACGACATTTCAAAATGTGATGAAATTTGTAAGTAAATTTCCGATAGGGTAGAAAACATTGAGGGAAAAGGAGTAATTGCTCGTTATGAGCAATTTCTCCTTTTCCCACTGTGTTTTCCAGAGTCGTCTGCAACACATTGGTCAAATGTCCTTATTGTTGTTTGGTTTAGGGTTGCTTAACCACCATTTTCTTATTCCAAAACTGTTAGAACCTGTGGTTTGCTATCGGTATTAATTCACTTACAGTGTAATAGTTACACAAATTTGCCCATACACTTGCTCAAAAAGATTGTCAATGTTGGAATAAGTCATTCGGACACCTCTACTAACTTTCTGGGCGATAATGCTTCCACAGATTATGAACCAGGGACCCGTTTCACTAAGCTGCGGTGATTTGAACTGATATTTATGCAAATGTTAAGTTACCCAGTCTAGTGAAACGGTCTTTTCAGCCGAATCCTTGCGTCCTTACGACAATTTCTTTCGTACGCTGCTAAGTTAAATAGGCCCAAGGTATTGAGAAAGTGTATTTTTTATCATTCCCAAGTGTGTTTTCTTGATATAAAACTAATACTCGCATCGCATATGAATTTAACGACAAGTCAAAAGGCTGGAATGAATTAACCCAAATTTAAACGAGGTTTTTTAAACAATGGTTTGAGTAAACCATCCCTTTGACCGATCAAACAACAACTTAAACAATCATTCAACCAATCATATCAGTCGCTGACTTTAGTTTATCTATTTCAGTCACATATGCGACACCGGTTCCCTGCTCCCAGCCAACCAACAGCTCAACCGGGCCCTGTATCCAAACAACAACCCCTGGTTCCCCGGATAGTCACGTAACGAACAGATCCGAGGAGTTCCTGAATTCGCCCTACGTGTTCGTGGTGCTGTGTTCCCTAGTGCTGGTTCCCTTTCTCATCCTGATCAAGGTCTGGTGGGTGAAGCGCTTGCAGAAGGCGCAGTACCTCAACTATCAACAGCGGCGACGGGCCGGGCAACAGGAGGAGGGGGAGGTCTACGTCATCGATACAGGTACAATTTCGACAATAATAATACATGTAAATAACAATTTCAAAGCGTCATTTTTAGCTGTTTTCACATAAATCGCAACATTTCATTGCCCTATGCCTTATTCCTATGGCATAATGGGTTTGGACGACCAGCTGCTTTTATTACTGATTGACAACGGCTTTACCAGGATTAATTAGTTCTATGAAAAGGCTTATCAAAGATGATTTTTTTTAAATAGTTGTCTTGTTTGTTATCGACTGCCCCTATACCGAGTTCAGCTCATATGGCAAAAAAGCCCAAATAAGGTCAAAATTACGACAGTGTCTTTTAAATGCATTATAACTATTTTCAGCCCTTTTTGCTCCGCCGCCATCTTATGAAGAGTGCATGGCCAAGTCGCCATCCTATGATTGTTTACCGGCCTACAAAGATCTGAGCTTTGACAACGAAGGCAAGCCATATTTAAAACGAGATTCCATGGGAACCAAGAATGGACAATCAGACATTAAAAATGAATATCCGGGAACCAGTTCTGAGCGATCGGTCTCTGAAAGTGATTCATTGGGAAGTAATTTCATACAATCCGAAATAGGACACACGTCCCTGGAAACCAGCCGTGAGCAATACGAAATTGAAAGTGAACGTGAATCGCAGGGAACCAGCAACGTGCAACCGGACGTCGTAAACAATTCACCGGAAACCGGTACCAACGTTTCCGCCATTGAAAGCGAAACACTGGAAACAAATATCAGAGAATGTGTTCATTTATGAACGATAGACAGGGAATATTTTCTTACAAAAGGGTAGATAAGTAAAATACCATCAAAGACTGTGCAATACTTGTGCAAATGCTTCAATATTCGGAAAATGACGTGATCAACGTCATGTGTCTGCCGTTAATGGTTGAGACTATTTCAGCGGATCTCTTGCTGTGTTGTACCATTGTGTTTTAACGTGTGCCTAACGTCTGCAGTTTTCAGACGCAAAGTCCTGCATCAGATGAAGTGACTGCGGTAGATGTGTCCGGGCACAGCTGCAGAACATGTCTTTTGACATGAATGCAGCGATATGTTTTGAGGCAACCGCGGGAGGTGTCTTGTGGTATAACTACTTCTGATTACCTAATCAAAACAAATGTGTTTTGACTGCAGCATACATATTATAACATAATTACAGCAAATGTTATTTTACACAATTTCAGTAATTAATTTTGACTGCAGCAGACATATCAGACTTGACTACATCCAATGATGGACATGATAATTGTATAAGATACGTTCTGACTACAGCCGATGTGTTCAGACATGACTGTACCAAATGTGTTCTTACTACATTGTTAGTGGCTTCTGACATTATCGCAACAGCTATTTTGAAGTAATATGAGTTCACTCCATAAAGTAAATCCCATGTGTGTGCTTGGACATGACTGCAGCAAATGTGTTATGAAGGTAGCTACAGTGTATTGACAAGACTGCAGCAATATATCTAGAAATGACTGAAAAAGATGTGGTATTCACTGCGGAAAATATTGCAAATATTATATGAAGTAATGGCATCATGTGTTCTGACCGTAGATATGATATGACAGCAACAAATATGTTATGGTGTTAAATGAAGTATATGTGTTGTGGTGTTTAAACCAATGGATGTGTTCTGACTTTATCGAGGATTGTTTGAATATTTGTTTTTACATTTTTTACACACACAACAAATTATGTAAGACAATTCTTTTGAGTCAGCACGAAAACTTCTCTTCATTCTTGCATTACTCAATTAAACTCAATTAAACAACGAAGAAGCACCATTTAATCGTCCATATTTAACTATGCATCATTCAATTGCGTATGTATATTTCAATAAGGTATCAACTATTGGATCGCTTTTTAATCATTCAATTATACTTTAATATCATTCAATATTGTACTGGCTTAAGAAAGTGTAGAAATCCATTTTACTATCATTGCTCTACGTATTTTCCACAGCCAATGAATTCATTATTCAGTTGCACATATATCGTTGACAAATATATGTATTTTATTCAACTGCTATTATATTATTCAATCAGACAGCTACATATTATACACATTAGAAGGCCGCGTTGAGAGTTCGATGCAATACTATAGTAAGTGCTTCATCATTCATGAAGCACTTACTATAGTTCTTGCATCGAACCCTCGACATGTCGTTAAACATTCACTCATTATACCAATTCGTAAATTCTTGTTAAGCCTAACAGCATTGTTTATAGTTTACGTTTTCACAAAAATAAATAATAAAAAATAAATAAAAACATCCTTCAACAATATATGATGGTGGCGTCACTTTTTACATCAGGTTATCTATTCATTTATATATGTGTATCTATTTGGGTTTTATATAGAATCATTATTATTTCAGTAATACCGCGATGTCCAGTTCATAATGATTTATGTAGACTCAAAACTTGACCACGGGTAACCCTAAAGGGCTGATCAAGCAAAGTAGAACTATTCGTGTTCTATACATCACATGACCAACATTTATGCGTTTGTTTATAAATGGGGTTTACATAGCATCAACATTATGTCAGTTATTTTTCAATGCCCACCCACATCGTACCGACGGAAAAATACCCCAAACTTTGACTGGCCAAACGAAGTAGAACAAAGAAGGCCCCAACCTTTGACTGGCCAAGCCAAGTAGAACCAAGAAGGCCCCAATCTTTGACTGGTCAAGCCGGGTAGAAACATCGGCATTCCATTAGTCAACCGGTAAACTACCTCTCATGAAAGCCAACATGCCGTAACTGGGATTTGAACCAACATGACATGGGGCCATGTGATTTCAAGTTCTGCAATATCTAAGCACAATGCAATGAAGGCCCCGTACATTTTCGCCCACACGAAACTCCTCCTTCAATCGACCCAGTGAAGTAAAACACATTTAGACTTTCCACGAATACGAAAATGCGTGGGTGATCTGAATTCAACGCAACAATGGATAACAAAAATAGCAAGTATAGATCCAGCAATTCCTGTATGAGATAGGGTAGAAAACATTGTGATAAATAGGTAAATTGCTCGCCAGAAGCAATTTGTTGGTCTATTACATGGGTTTTTAATACTTTCGACAGGGAATGTTGCAAAGAGCTAGTCTATCTTTAGTTACAGAGGATTCCTATATACGATTATGTTCTCGTTGGTATGTTTAAAAAAATATAATGAAATGAAGGCCTACTCTTTTTTTTAACATGATAGGAAAAGCCAAGATAGCCAAAAATAGAGCAAAAATAAGGTCAAATTGTGCATTGACCTATTTGAAAGAGTTTGTGCATTTTTCCTTATGATTAGAAAAGTAAGGTTATAAAAAGAATATGTCATAAATAAGGTCAACTTGTGCCATGACCTATTTTAAAGAATTCGCTCGATTTCTATTTTTTGACCCAGTTAGTCAAGCATTATTGGTAACCGAATTTCCTAAAAATAGTGTTTTCAATCAGGTGTTCCGTTTGTTATAAACATTTAGACATATCTGAATGATTGAAGTATTTACTATAGAGCTATTGGGCACAAATGGACTTTCATAAGCAAGTTTTGGAATACGTCTGCTTAAACAGTGTTTAGTTTAGAAAATTACTTCATAAACACTCACTAAAACGTATCTACACCAGAAGAGGTGAGAAATTCCTCCGACAAATTGCTCGTGGTGGTTTTATTTGTATGGGTTTACATCGCGTCAACATTATTACAGTTATGTTGCGATGCCCGACTCTCAATGATGAGGAATGCCACATACCCAACAACCCTTAAGGGTTGTTCATGCCGGGTAGAACCGTGGACTTTCCATGAGACATTCGGGAGACTACATCTCATGAAAATCCAAATGGCGTCACCAGGATTTGAACCAACAGAGGGGCCGCGTAGTTTCAAGCTCTGTACCATTACACTAGGCAATGGAGGCCCCTTGCTCTTGATAGGTTTCTCCTTTTGTCCCAATACTTTTAAGTTAAAAGATAAAACATAATATCATAGATAACCAGTATATTCAAAACTTGATTAATGTCGTCTGCTGTTGCTGAAAGGTTTCAACAGCTTGCAAACTTCTATATCAAGGAAATGGGTTAACCCCTTTCTCCATCAAAACTCCCTTTTCCATATATAAGACGCTGGAAACTACCACGACAAAAACAATATGTTTCATTTTAGGAGCAATTTATCCCTTTGTCTCAACTACTTCTGCTCAATTTTTAAGATATATTTTCTTGATTTTTGTCGTCTGCTGCTGCTCTCTATTTCGACAAGTCACAAAGTGGGTTAACCCTTTCCCAAACAATAATGACATTTGACCACTTTGTTGCAGACGACTTCAGATAACATTGAGGGAAAAGGAGAAATTGCTCGTGACGAGCAATTTTTCCTTTTTCCGACAATGTTTTCTGGCCTATCAGAAGAATTTTTTCCAATTTCATCAAATTTTGAAACGTCGTCTGCAAACTCTTTCAATTTGGGACAGTCGAAAATTTGTTGTTTTGAAAGGATTAAAGTTGTCTATTTTTAGGATAGGTTTTTAAAGTAGACAGTCCACATTAGGTGATGCATGGTTACACGGGAATGACTATTGCAATAACCCAAATAAAATTAAGTCTCTGGATCGAGCAGATAGCAAATGTAGGTAAAACATTGAGGCTATTCCCCAATATAGGTGTTTGTGACTGGTCCAAATTCAAAGCAACAGCAGACGAAAAAAAATATGGCGGAAATAAACAAAAATCCTTTTAAACATTGGAGAACAAATAATTATTACAAAAAGATTCATTCCTCGTTAGGAACAGTTAATACTTTGCAACAATGGTTCCCTAAACACTTTTGCTAAAGAAACATTATAAAATGATTAGTAAGGCATTTTGGAAAGATGTCAGACATTTATATACGTGAGGAGTCGTAACCTTGAACTTTTAACCGATTTAATATGTGTGATTACATCTTTTCCAGTTGATCGTCAATTGATTGTTTCTAAAATATTTTTTCTCAGACATTATCCGGAGCAAGCATTAACCCTTATAGTGCTAGAACCGACTTCATGCTTGTGCAAACAGGTAAGATCCAGGCCAGCCGCCAATTTATGGTCTGTAATCTTATTTATTTGCTACTCTGAGTATCTATCCTCATCAAAATCAAGCAGAAATTTAAGGTTTTGGAAAGCAGACAACACAAAAATATATTTCTAGAAAATTACCCAGTATATGAATTGGACTTTAATTCTGTTTTCAACAGTGTAAAGTTTTACCTCTGCAATCAGCATGATCCATGCCTTTTCTTGTTAGAACTGCTGAATCAATATTCTTTTCGAGCAACCAAATGCTTCCAAAGTACAAACATAAACATAATCGGTCAGTGATGTAAGACAAATAAACCATGTTGCCGTTAAATGCAGAGTACAGTGATGTAATCGAACTTGGCCCCATCAGACCAAAGATAAAGGCTTCAGTTTGAGAAAGATAACACTGTTTATAGACAGAAAGAAATGTGTCAAGGCAAATAGAACACTGCTAATCAGATCAGAACGTTAGCCGCATTTTCAGCGCCCTGCCCTCTCTTACACTCTCCTATCTTTTTTTTCTCCCTTTGCTCTCTTTTCTCCTCAAGTCCTCCTGTGGTGTCTGTTTCTGCATCTCTTAAAACAACTAACTCTCTCCGACCTCACTCTAAATCCATAACTCGATGCCCCTCTTTCAAGCTCTCTACTTTGCAATGACCCTGCCCCATCTTATGTTTTTAATTCTACCACTCTCTCTAAATCCCAAACCCTAACCCTGTTGCCCCACTGTTTCTACCTTTTAAATCCTCTACCCCTCTTACCTTTCTACTTCTACCACTCTTTTTAAATCCCAAACCCGACCCCTGCTGACCCTCTTTTTCTACCTCTTAAATCCTATTCCCCTCTTACCTTTCCACTTCTACCCCTCTTATGTTTCCACTTCTACCCCTCTTACCTTTCCACTTCTACCCCTCTTACGTTTCCACTTCTACCCCTCTTACCTTTCAACTTCTACCCCTCTTACCTCTCTACTTCTACCCCTCTTACCTTTCTACTTCTACCCCTCTTACCTTTCCACTTCTACCCCTCTTACCTTTCCACTTCTACCCCTCTTACGTTTCCACTTCTACCCCTCTTACCTTTCCACTTCTACCCCTCTTATGTTTTCACTTCTACCCCTCTTACCTTTCCACTTCTACCCCTCTTACGTTTCCACTTCTACCCCTCTTACCTTTCAACTTCTACCCCTCTTACCTCTCTACTTCTACCCCTCTTACCTTTCTACTTCTACCCCTCTTATGTTTTCACTTCTACCCTCTTACCTTTCCACTTCTACCCCTCTTACCTTTCAACTTCTACCCCTCTTACTTTTCAACTTCTACCCCTCTTACCTTTCCACTTCTTCCCCTCTTACCTTTCCACTTCTACGCCTCTTATCTTTCAACTTCTACCCCTCTTACCTTTCAACTTCTACCCCTCTTACCTTTCAACTTCTACCCCTCTTACCTTTCCACTTCTACCCCTCTTACCTTTCAACTTCTACCCCTCTTACCTTTCAACTTCTATCCCTCTTACCTTTCCACTTCTACCCCTCTTACCTTACCACTTCTACCCCTCTTACCTTTCCACTTCTACCCCTCTTACCTTTCAACTTCTACCCCTCTTACTTTTCAACTTCTACCCCTCTTACCTTTCAACTTCTATCCCTCTTACCTTTCAACTTCTACCCCTCTTACCTTTCAACTTCTATCCCTCTTACCTTTCAACTTCTATCCCTCTTACCTTTCAACTTCTACCCCTCTTACCTTTCAACTTCTATCCCTCTTACCTTTCAACTTCTACCCCTCTTACCTTTCCACTTCTATCCCTCTTACCTTTCAACTTCTATCCCTCTTACCTTTCAACTTCTACCCCTCTTACCTTTCAACTTCTACCCCTCTTACCTTTCCACTTCTACCCCTCTTACCTTTCCACTTCTTCCCCTCTTACCTTTCAACTTCTACCCCTCTTACTTTTCAACTTCTACCCCTCTTACCTTTCAACTTCTACCCCTCTTACCTTTCAACTTCTACCCTTCTTACCTTTCAACTTCTATCTCTCTTACCTTTCCACTTCTACCCCTCATACTTTTCAACTTCTACCCATCTTACCTTTCAACTCCTACCCCTCTATCTATATCATTAACTCATATTCCCTTCTTTCATCCACCTCTTTAACTCTCAGTCCTGCCCTCTTACTTTTTCTATTTCTACCCCTTTTCTAAAACCTAAAACCATTCCCTGTTGGCTCTCTTTCATTCTTCTTTACCTCTTAATTCCTTTACCCCTCTCCTTAATTACTTACTTCTGTTGCTTATTTTCACTTTCTTGACATCTCAGTCCCCCTACCTACGCTAACCTTCCTAATACTACCCCCTTTCTAAATCCATCACTCCGTCTTATTTTCTACTCCTTTCCCTCTTTCTATCTCTCAGTCCCCTCTTTCTACTTATACCCCTCTTTAAATCCTTACTCTCACTGTCCCTCATTTACTCTCGCAACCTCTCAGCCCCTATGTCTCCTCTTTCCTCTCTCTAAATCCCTAACTCCTGCAACCCTCTCTCACTTTCTTTACCTTTCAGTCCCTCTCTCACTGTCTTGGTCCTGCAACCCTCTCTCACTTTCTTTACCTTTCAGTCCCTCTCTCACCTTCTTGGTCCTGCAACCCTCTCTCACTTTCTTTACCTTTCAGTCCCTCTCTCACCTTCTTAGTCCTGCAACCCTCTCTCACTTTCTTT
Organism: Cerastoderma edule; assembly: GCA_947846245.1. Classification (NCBI taxonomy): domain Eukaryota; kingdom Metazoa; phylum Mollusca; class Bivalvia; order Cardiida; family Cardiidae; genus Cerastoderma; species Cerastoderma edule. Next base: position 7,174,364 of record OX401413.1, on the reverse strand, counting down.
ACCTTTCAGTCCCTCTCTCACTTTCTTAGTCCTGCAACGCTCTCTCACTTTCTTTACCTTTCAGTCCCTCTCTCACCTTCTTGGTCCTGCAACCCTCTCTCACTTTCTTTACCTTTCAGTCCCTCTCTCACCTTCTTGGTCCTGCAACCCTCTCTCACTTTCTTTACCTTTCAGTCCCTCTCTCACCTTCTTGGTCCTGCAACCCTCACTCACTTTCTTTACCTTTTAGTCCCTCTCTCACCTTCTTGGTCTTTCTAGCCCATATATACCCTTGTCCCCACTCTGTCTTCTTTCACATCTCTCTCTATCCATCATTTTCTACCCTCCCAGCACTTTCTTTCCAAATCCAAGTTTCCTTCTTCCAGTATCTGTTAATTCAATCATACCTGTCCAATATATCTACCAATATAGCATTCCATGTTTTGAGTTGTGTAAGGTATTGTCCATGTGATGGTTCTGATGCATTGCAAATGGAATGTATACAGCCACATTTGCAAACATAGTGTGCAACTTAATATCCGCGTATGGTATTAAATACCGCATCAACAGTTTTTCAGAAATGTAATGGCTTTCCTGGATCAATCAGTGCTAGGCATAGCTCTGAAAAGACTTGCCAAAGGCCACTCCCACAAATTCAGTGGGGCTCGAATGCGGGACCCTCAAGTTCTAAGTCCACCACCTTAACCACTGGGCCACTCAGGACACCCTCATAATAACGGAAGCAGTTTCAACAGAAATGATCATGTTAAATAATATAAAGAACAAGTCCATAGAGCATTAATATTCATAAAAGTTTTATTGACAACATTCACAAAATAACAAATAGGAAAAAAAGGTTTAATAATAATTAAAAAAAAAAAGAAATTAAGCACTCATCCAAGCTTTAAGCACATACAAATCTATGCATGTAGCACACCTTCAGCTTACACCTACAGCTCTACTCATTTAACCCTTTACCAAACGCCAAGTTTTCGACTTTAACAAATTTGAATGAGTATGCTGATGACATTTCAAAATGTGATGAAATTAGAGCAATCTTCTGATAGGGCAGAAACCATTGTGGGAAAAGGAACTGTGGAAACTTTTCCAACAATGTTTCCAGAGTCGTCTGCAACAAACTGGTCAATTGTCGTTGTTATGTAATGGGTGAAGGTGCACAAATCTAGGCCATGCACGCAATAAAATCAAAATTTTACAGGATACCAATGTCTTTTACTCTTTATGCATGAAGGTGCGTTCATTCAGTCAAATCAGTGCATATACAATCAACTTAGCTCTTAATCCATTTCTGCCACGCTCAGCGTTTGGGAAATACCGTGATATATATAGACTGGATCTCCCTGAAATCACACAAATGTTCATGAACCACATGTTATCAAACCCTATCCCGAACATTACGACATTTGACTACTTTGTTGTAGACGACTCTGGAAAACGATGTTGGAAAAGGAGAAATTGCTCGTTAAGAGCAATTTCTCCTTTTCCCACACTGTTTTCTGTCCTATCAAAAGACTTGTTTTTCAATTTCATCACATTTTGAAATGTCTGCAAACTCTTTCAATTTGGGAGAGTCGAAAATTTTGTGTTTGGGAAAGGGTTAAAGTGAAATAGATGTCTATATTTAAAATACGATTCAGAAGCTATTCATCTTTTTCCATATTGACTTTGCTTCAACTGCAATTATGAAGCTATTATGGCTCTTTGTAGAATATGGCAGTACAGAAATAGTCGTTTTATAAGACACGTTAATTTTAATTTTTCCATTTTTGGACTTAGGGTGCGTTAGCACCATAGTCCATTGAATTTACATATCACTTTTTGAGAGACGGTACTTTATCGATACACAAACAGCGGTCTGACCCCAATTACTCTGCCTTCACTGTGCAGAATGATACCTTCTTGGAACTAGAAATGTAGTCCGGATTTACTCGCTTTGTTGTGCTCTATATTATTATAACTGTTGCCTCATGGGAAATTTTAACATGTCCAGATATTCGAAAAATAGACTATCGTTCAGTCTCTGTTCACAGAAATAATAATTATAGTAATGGTGGTAAAAGGAGCGGCTGTTTTCCTCGAGATGTTGCCCAATCAAATTTTCAAATGTATCCTCAATCGTCTTGCTTTAAACGCACCTAAGTCCTTCAGCGCTATCAGCGCTTTGATTTCATCAGTGAACAAACATCTATAATGACATAGCAATCATGTTTACATAAACACAAAAAATCTTCATTTTATTCATTCCGACATATAACAAATTCCCAAACGAGGGAAGGAAACAAATCCTCTATTATTCTTTCAATCAAATGTTTCATATTATAAAACTACCATTAGCACATGTAAATTCAAATATCAACTACAAGTTCTTAAAAGTCCTTGTTCACAGATGTGCGAAATTTGGAAGTTGTAAACTAATTGTTTAAACCCTTTACCAAACACCAAGCATTAGACTGTCCCAAATTGAAAGAGTTTGCAGACGACATTTCAAAATGTGATGAAAATGGAACATAATTTTCTAATAGGACAGAAAACATTGTGGGAAAATGAGAAATTGCTCTTAACAAGCAATTTCTCCTTTTCCCACAATGTTTTCCTTGGTCGTCTGCAACAAAGTGGTCATATGTCTTTAATGTTTGGGAAAGGGTTAAAACAGCACAACTGTTATAAGATATACAATTGAGATAATTAATTTGAAGAAAAATCAGTTTTTAATTCTTCAAAGTGTTTATACAGTAAATCAAACATGAGTTTTTTATCCAAAAGTGTGACTTCTCTTTTGTGATCTATCGCATACAGACTGCAATACTTCCATAAATTGACAGTTACTTTTAATTAAATCAAACAACAATATAAAAACTGTCTTGTTTCAAAGACCTAATAAACACAGATAAGCAACTCCCCATAGGTAAAGACCGAACTCCCTTATCATCTCGTGGAGGATGAGATTTCGGGAGACTATGCGAGACTTCCTAATCTGGTCGGCACTGAAGTGTGTCTGCCAGCTAGACGATGTAAACGAAGGTTGAATAAAGTGTGAAAACTAACGTTTATTTTATTAATTTTTCGATAGTTTTAACTTTCCTTTATTAGTGTGTTGTTTTTACTAATAATTGCATATGAGACAATTGATTTCCTTTTACCACTGGTGAAACACGTGTTTTAAAATGTGTATCATCAATAGAACCAAAAATGCTGGAATTGGATGGGATGGTAGAGTATTTGTATAACTCCTCAGAAACAAAAACAAAATATGGGTTGATTTAGACAAACTTTGATTCATTACACATAGTTTTATCGACCAATTGAAGATCAAGGACTTTTATACATTTTTGTGATGTTGAGAGGCATTTCAATTCTCTCATCTGGTCTTGGGTTTTTGAAAGCGTATGGTTGCATGTTTTAGTAGTAGAGCAATAGTTTTTGTCTAACTCCTCGGAAACAAAAACAAAATATGGGTTGATTTAGACAAACTTTAATTCATTACACATAGTTTTATCGACCAATTGAAGATCAAGGACTTTTATACATTTTTGTGATGTTGAGAGGCATTTAATTTCTCTTATCTGGTCTTGGTTTTTTGAAATCATATGGTTGCATGTTTTAGTAGTAGAGCAATAGTTTTTGTCTAACTCCTCGAAAACAAAAACAAAATATGGGTTGATTTAGACAAACTTTGATTCATTACACATAGTTTTATCGACCAATTGAAGATCAAGGACTTTTATACATTTTTGTGATGTTGAGAGGCATTTAAATTCTCTTATCTGGTCTTGGTTTTTTTAAATCATATGGTTGCATGTTTTAGTAGTAGAGCAATAGTTTTTGTCTAACTCCTCGGAAACAAAAACAAAATATGGGTTGATTTAGACAAACTTTGATTCATTACACATAGTTGTATCGACCAATTGAAGATCAAGGACTCTTATACATTTTTGTGATGTTGAGAGGCATTTAAATTCTCTTATCTGGTCTTGGTTTTTTGAAATCATATGGTTGCATGTTTTAGTAGTAGAGCAATAGTTTTTGTCTAACTCCTCGGAAACAAAAACAAAATATGGGTTGATTTAGACAAACTTTGATTCATTACACATATTTTTATCGACCAATTGAAGATCAAGGACTTTTATACATTTTTGTGATGTTGAGAGGCATTTAAATTCTCTTATCTGGTCTTGGTTTTTTGAAATCATATGGTTGCATGTTTTAGTAGTAGAGTAATAGTTTTTGTCTAACTCCTCGGAAACAAAAACAAAATATGGGTTGATTTAGACAAACTTTGATTCATTACACATATTTTTATCGAACAAGGGAAGATCAAGAACTTTTTTTCAGATGTTTGTGATGTTAAGAGGCATTTAAATTCTCTTATCTGGTCTTGTTTTTTTTTTAATTTGAATTTATTCTTAGTACTCTCTTATTGTATATAAACTGTATACGTGGAAGATGTAACGATATGTTCTGTTTGGTTCAGCTGGAAATAATTGCCATGCAAAGAAAGTGTAAAATTTGCGGCTAATGACAGTATGTTTGTGTGTGCTGGAAGTGTATGACATCAACATGCTGCAAATCAAGAGATAAAAAGCAGACTCGGGTGCATATTTGTGCGCAGAAGTATATAGCTAGTTGTTGTTTGATATTATAATTCTAACATTGTTGATGATGATAATGATGATGATGATGCAGATGGTGATGATGATGGTATTGAGTACATTTTTCAAAGAAAATAGAATGTTCCCCATTACGAATTATTAATTCATAGAATATTGTACATGATATGCCGCAAAAAAAGATAATTCCCATTTAGAGACCCATTCCACAAAAGTATAGATTTAAGCTAATATTTTAACAGTAAATTTTGTTGCTGAAATTTTCCTCCGTCATAAAATTTAGCTAGACATTTCAGTTTGACACAGTGCAATATTACAATAAGTCATAATCCCCGGTAATTATCACAGCAGGGCACCACAGCTGGTGGCCATCTGTTTATTGGTTTTTGGGGTCGGGAGGGTCAATAAAAGGGCTACCATAGCTTATCAGCGACGGCAGACGCTTTGATTAACAAAATAAAGCGTCTGTATTTACAGGAAGGCAAAATCTCGCGAACGAGATGTCAACGCGAGAAAGAACGGTATTTTGCAGAGTTGCTTATCTGTGTTTATTAGGTCTTTGCTTGTTTCAATGAAGTTTTATTTTGACTTTCAAATTTTCTCTTCTGTGAACAAACACCTTTAAAATAACACTATTCTAAATCAGCACCTTAAAGTAATACTTGCATACTGTAAAATTGTGTCAGTTCTAGAATAGTTGAATATTAACATAGAAATATGTTTAATTCCCGTTTATAGAGTAGCTTATACCATAGCATGTCCATATGATGCTTTCAAAAGAATTCACACTAAAAGGTTTGTTTACAACAAGTGATAAACCATGTCAGCCAAGTATTGCCAAGATAAATTTTGTAAAATCGTTGTACCAATGTAATCAGGGAAATTCTCCATTTCTAATATTCCCATGGATTTGTTAAATAAGAGACAATTCTTTTGTGTATGTGAGTGTCATGTGACTTTTCTAACTAGGTAACTGCCATTTATTCTTCGAGCAATCATCACTATTTTTTTTTAGAAATAACACAGACGTAAACAATTATGTCAAATTGAGTGGTACACAATTTGTGAAAAATAGCACTCGGAAACATAGATAACTAATAATGCAGGCATTACATTGTCATGAAAATGCATAGTTTCGCTATGTTTTAACATGTTTCATAATTCATAACTCATTTCACAAAGTTTTGCAATTTTTTAGCGCTATCACGCTTTTTACCCTTAGAATGCTGGATAATTTTCTTAAAATAGATGTTTGTGTCGTCTGCTTTGCAAAACCTTCAATATATGCTTAATTTTGTTGAGGAAAGATACTCAGAGTAGCAAACAGTTTAGATTACAGGCCAGCCGCCAATTTACTTGGCGGTTGGCCTGGATCTAACCTGTTTGCATAAGCATGAGTCGGTTCCAGCACTATAAGGGATAACCACCCATAGGGGCTGACTGCGTCGGTGGCAGCACTATTGAAATTCCATAAGTCAGTCGATGTACTAACTCTCATGAATATCCAAATAAACCACTACAAAAATTTGATCCCGCCAAAAGAGGTCAATTGATTCAAAATTCTGTACTCTAACCAATGGGCCATGAAAGCCCGAGAAAAACCACCTATAACTTGGTAGGTAAATAAAGTGTTAACTACATATCGACTGAATTTGGCAAGATTGCAAGACAAAAACAATTCATATATATCTAGAATAATAATAACATGTAACCTTGTCTTTCAGAAGACGACTTGAAGGGGAACACAGCTTGTGTATCCAGGAAGCAAAATCCAAAGTGATCAATATAAGTTATAGGAACTATTGATGTAAAACGAACAAGTATTAATTAATCGAGAGTGATCAATATAAATTAAAGGAACAAATGTTGTTAAATGAACAAGTATTAATCGAGGATAATCAATATAAGTCATGGGAAAAATTGATGTAAAATTAACAAGTACAGTCCAACTTGTGTTAAACAACCATCCTTTGAAGCAGCCAACCTGCCTTAAACAACCGCTACAGAAAGTCTGATTGTTAGATTTATAGTGTAAATCATTTTTCGTTAAACAGCCAACCTGTCTTAAAAAGCCAATTTTCTCAGTTCAATATGCTGGCCTCGTAACACAAATTTGACTGTATTAATCGAGAGGTGATTAATCAGGTTATAGGAACAAATAATGTAAAACGACATACAATGAAAAAGTATTTTCTTTGTTAAAGGAGATGTGTATGTGTATAGGCGGTAGGGGTGCAAACAAACATTAAACAAGCACCACAAAATCACATTATAGACTTCATATCACTCCTGAGGTTATAAAAAAAATTCTAATGCAATGTTATCTAAACTGAACCATCACTAAATCAATCAATCAATCAATCTCTCATACAATTTTTGTTCTTTATATCATACCAAACATATGATATTGTTTCTTGAAAGGGCCATGGAACCAATTTTCAGTGTGACCAGAATTTCAGAAAATTTAATCAATCAAACAAATTTAACTTAATTAATCTAGCACTTATATTAACACTAGCTTAAACCCTTTACCAAACACCAAATTTTCGACTGTCCCAAATTGAAAGAGTTTGTAGACGAGATTTTAAATGGTAATGAAATTGGAAAATAATCTTCCGATAGGACAGAAAACATTGTGGGAAAAGGAAAAATTCTCCTTTTCTCACAATGTTTTCCAGAGTTGTATGCAACAAAGTCGTTAAATGTCGTTATTGTTTGGTAATGGGTTAAGGGAAAGTTCCTGTTGACAGTACAAAAAAAAATGAACACCTTTGTAGAGGCAGATATTCAAAATCAATATGACAGAAGGAGGACTTGCTCTTCATGATAACTTCTGTTACATCATAGCTTTAATAAACTCACAAACACTTTGACTAGAAATCTCTTACCACTATCCCACCATCTTGCGAATATAAACTCAACGTAAACAATCAATCTTTGTTTCTATCAAAGAAACCATCAGTTGATGACCTTTTTAAATTTTTGTTGGCAAAGGGAAAATGGCATGGCACCCATTTTCAGCAACCAACCGTCTTCAACTATGTATGATCAAAAATAAAATTAAAAGGTGCTTGTTCACACATGCAACAATTTGCAATCCAAAATAAAATGTCCTTGAAACAATAACGTTTATGTATAACAGTATATTTGATGGAAATTAGCTACTGAACGCAAAACTGATTCAAAATTCAGACATTGCGTTATGGATTTCAAAACTTTGCAAGGCTTTTAGATTTTAATTCAATTTTTTTGTATGGTGATTAAGACTGTGTCAACAATTATTCAGTGATGCTACAGCTTTCATTCACCAATTCACCAATAGGCTAGGGCACTGAAGTGACTTGCCAAAGGCCTCTCTCACAAACTAAAGGTATGTGCAGGGCTCAAACCGGGAACCCCCGAGTTCTAAGTCTGCAATCTTAATCACTAGGCCATGCAGAACCCTTAGGATCTGAATACATTCTTATTCAATGTTACAGAGTCTTACTACATATATATGAACTTAATTTACTCCAAGTGGCTACTATCTAGTATGTCTCATAAAACAGTCTGCTGCTATAGTTTTCAAAGAAACGAATAATGTCCTAAAGTTCCGCTACATCCATGAACAAGCAGCTTTGAGTAAAATGTTAAGGAAAGGTTTGTTTCTGACACAGGTCCCATAGGGGTCCTCTTTGCCAGTGCCGTATCAACAGTTTTTCAGTAATGTAATGGGATAACAGTATTTGAAAAGTAAAAAATACACATGCATGCATAACATACAAAAACAAGTTAAACAGGGCTCTTGATTAGTGATATTAAACTCATGCAAAAACAAGCAAAACTACACAAATACATGTATCTAGGAAGCTCGAATAGAAAAGTTACTCATTTACACATGCAACATCTTAAATAGATATGTTATCTTTTTACCCTTATAGTGCTGAATATTTTTTTAATAATAGTATTTTGTGTCGTTGGCTTTCCAAAACCTTAAATATCAACTTAATTTTGATGAGGAAAGATACCCAGAGTTGCAAACAGGTTAGATCACAGGCCAGCCGCCAAATTACTTGGTGGCTGGCCTGGATCTAAGCTGTTTGCATAAGCATGAAGTCGGTTTCAGCACTACAAGGGTTAATAATTCTTCAAGTATATCAGTATCTTAAGAAAATCTGGTGAATAACTAAAGCTTCAATCATCATGGGCATTTTAAAGTTATAGTCATAAAGTTAGAAAAGCTCTAAGGTACATTTTTTCCCAACAATAATTTCAGATGCTGACTATCCTGTAAATGTTTGGCATGGGGAATAGTTTGCCTTCTTCCACAATGGTTCCTCCAAAACAATGAATAACACATTTGAAAATGCAAGTTTCTAAACCTTACACTCAATGTATGTTGTTGATATCAATTTGGGTAAATACAGACAAAATCAGTAAAGTTTGATCTTGTGAGGTGTTTAATGCCGTATCAACAACTTTTCAGTTTTGTAACGGCTTTCCCGGATCTATCAGTAATAAGCTAGGGCTCTGAAGGGACTTTCCAAAAACACTCCCACGAAACCAAAGGACTACTGTTGGTTTGGGGAAAAACCCGGCTGTCCCAGGTTCTAAGTCCCCAAACGTAACCAATGGGCCATGCAGGATCCTTGAAAAACATTTAAAACTTCTGCGCGAGGTAACAGGTTCAACACATCTACGCATTTGACCCGCAAGCCTCCTTATATGCACTCACAATCAACTTGTCCTGTTTATGATAACTTGGTATTTTGTTGAATGGTTTGGGGTCCAGGTCCACCAAAGTCACGGAGAACGTGTACAAACAACCACTCGGGTCCTTTAATACATGGGGAACCGAATCTTCATTACAGCTGAAAATACAAACAGCATGGTGAGATAACACTTATAGTGCTGGAACCGCCTTCATGCTAATGCAAGGGGTGCAGAGTAGAGCGTCAACCTCTTGTACCAAGTGTTCTGGGTTCAATCCACAAAAGGCAAGGAAAAAATTGTCGGGACTAGCTCTCAAATCAGAGCAAGTGCTGGGTTAGTATCCAGTAGTCATTGAGAGTGAATCTAATAAATTGAGCCTTCTGTCACAATTGATGTAAAATAAATAATTTATACTAATATACCGGTAAGTCTCCTTTATAACTACAGATAGAACAAGATATACTCTCAAACTAATGAGTGTACCCCAATCACACGCTCATTCTTAATGGACCAATTTTTCAAGGATGAGTTTGTTTGTATGGCGTTTTAAACCACCAGTTTTTTAGTTATGTAATGGCTTTCCTGGATCCACAAGTACTAGACTAGGGTCTGAAAAAACTTGTCAGAGGCCATCAATATGAAACCAGAGATTGGGCCTCAAACCCAGGACTCCCGAGTTCTAAGTCATCCATCTTAACCAATTGGCCATGCAGTACCCCTTTCAAGGCAGAAGTTCTGCTCATTTAGATAAGTCTACTTCTAGTGGGATCTACCCTATCTCTGTCTTTAACGTTACACTTCCAGTAAACTTACTAACCTATCTGGCACTCGCTGTATGGCAACCATAATTGAACAATCCTGTACTGTCTTTGATATCAAAAATCTTTTGATCTGAAGGAAAACCAGAAAGGGTAGGGTTTAAATGATTAGCTGAAAACAATGAGCATTGAGGCAATTAGTCCTGATTTGTCTAAAGCAGGTATCAGGAAAATGCAGTTATTGTCAGTTTTGAACCCATTCTAGTTGTACTGGACCAATTGCAAGTTGAGATTTGATGACAAAATCTGTCTGGATATTACAGACAGATATCGCATTCTATACACTTAACAGTACATGTATCTCCTTAATCCCTGTGTCACACAATGCCCCTAACCTAGGGGGAGTAGTGTAGGCTTCTTTGATTGAGAAGTACAAAAGACATGCTTGTTCCATGAAAACCGATAATATCAACCTCATTCGGTCCAATGTTTAAAGATGCATTGTAGATTGCGAGAGTTAAAGAAGTGTTATTTTGTAGAGTATGATTATATTAGAAGTTTACTTCCCTCACTGCTGCAATGTGATTCATCAATACTGAACAACTTTATTGGTCATTATGCGAGTCCTGAAGAGTTCAGAGACAAACAGAGCTCATCTTGTTTACCGGGTACCTTCCAAATCGATCAGACAATTCTATTGTACAGTTTTAAAGAAGTTAAGTTTTAACTTCCAAGTTTTATCACATCTGTGAACAAATAGCATTGAAAGTAGAAAACAAAACTCAACCTGATTGGCTATTTGTGTAACGTTCTCCTCCGTGATGATGTCATCATCCATGTTGTTAAATAACGGAGAATTCGTACACTGTTCAAACCAAGTGTTATGACTGAACTCTCCATCCAAACACAGCCTCGATCTGAAATCATAAATACACATTATATCTTTCAAATGGCCAAATGAGTTCTCATAAGATCTTTGGAAGAAATAATGATATTAGCAAAGCGAATATGCTTTAACCTTTTTGCCGCCAAATTAATAGCAACAAGTTATCGAGGCAAAAATCTCAGCACCATATATTTTTAGCGCTTACTAGAAGAGAATGAGCATGTACACTAAATATTTGCTTTTACCGCCGTAATCGACTTTTGTTGACAGCTTGGTTGACCCCTGTAGGCAACTTTAGTCGACATAATGTGGTATTCTACATATAACAGTTGTACCTTCATATGTTGACTAAAGTTGCCTACAGTGGTTGCCTAAAGTCAACTATGGCAGTGAAAGGGTTAGTGGTGCAGGTTCACAGAAGAGAATATTCAAAAAGTCAATATAAAATTGTATTGAAATGATACAGTTTTTGTATTGTTGTTTGAAATACAATTAAAAGTAGCGATTGGAAGTATATCTAATTCAGGAAGCATTTATTGATCTAAGATTGAACAGTCTATAGACAGTAGATCTCAAAAGTGATATCTCACTTTTAGATTAAAAAGCATGTTAATTCATGTACAGTGAACCCTCGTTTATCCAAACACGTCCGTTCCCAACAAAATGTCCGTTTTACCGAATAATCCGGACTAATGAAGCAGAGCATGTTCTTATTCACATTAAGACATAAACGGTCTGTATGAGCGGTGTATAGTTTATAACCCTTTAGCAAACGCCAAATTGTCGACCGTCCCAAATTGAAAGAGTTTGCAGAAGACATATCAAAACGTGATGAAATTCAAAGATAATCTTCTGATATGGCAGAAAACATTGTGGGAAAAGGAGAAATTGCTCGTCACGAGCAATTTCTCCTTTACCCACAATGTTTTCAAAAGTCGTCTGCAATAAACTGGTCCAATAATTACGTTCCCTTACAATTTTGTTCGGATTGCGAGACATCCGGATAATCGGGGTCCGGATAAACGAGGGTTCACTGTATACACATCTAATTTTGCTTTAAGTGACTATTCTTCAGTGTGTATCATATAACAGTACAGCTGTTGTGCAGTTTAAAGAAATTAGTTTCTAACTCCTTGCATAACTGTCTAGTGATGAAATTTATATGAGTTATGTTGTAGATTTACTAAACTGTTTAGATGATTTTTTTTTAAACATTTAAGTAGTGTTTATTAATAGTGGAATGCACTGGATGTGTTTCGGATTTAGTTAACTGTTTATAAACAAATAAGGAGTGTTACTTGATTCACCGCATACTTGCCTTTCACTTGGATGTTCATTGAGATAGGTTTCTAATTGCTGGTAGAGCGGGTAAACACCATCAATATCCATACAGTCTAACCTCTGGGTGTTTAATATACGCTCTAAAACACACCCACTCGGTAACTCATAATTGGAAGCTGAAATCAAAATGAAACAAAAACTTATCAATTATTTCATTGCTGGCTGAAAGCAGAAACTTATCAGTCATTTCATTGTTGGTTAAAAGCAGAAACTTATCAGTCATTTCATTGCTGGTTAAAAGCAGAAACTTATAAGCTATGTCATTTCTGGTTAAAAGCAAAAAATTATCAGCTATTTCATTGCTCGTTAAAAGCAGAAATTTATCAGCTATTTCATTGCTCGTTAAAAGCAGAAATTTATCAGCCATTTCATTGCTGGTTAGAAGCAGAAACTTATCAGTCATTTAATTGCTGGTTAAAAGCAGAAACTTATCAGTCATTTCATTGCTGGTTAAAAGCAGAAACTTATCAGTCATTTCATTGCTGGTTAAAAGCAGAAACTTATAAGCTATGTCATTTCTGGTTAAAAGCAAAAAATTATCAGCTATTTCATTGCTCGTTAAAAGCAGAAATTTATCAGCTATTTCATTGCTCGTTAAAAGCAGAAATTTATCAGCCATTTCATTGCTGGTTAGAAGCAGAAACTTATCAGTCATTTAATTGCTGGTTAAAAGCAGAAACTTATCAGTCATTTCATTGCTGGTTAAAAGCAGAAACTTATCAGTCATTTCATTGCTGGTTAAAAGCAGAAACTTATCAGTCATTTCATTGCTGGTTAAAAGCAGTAACTAATCAGCCATTTAACTGCTGGTTTAAAGCAGAAATATAACAGCCATTTCGTTGCTGGTTAAAAGCAAAAACTAATCAGTCATTTCATTGCTGGTTAAAAGAAGAAACTTATCAGCCATTCATTTTTGGTTAAAGAAGAAACTAATCACCTATTTCATTGTCGATCAAAAGCAGAAACTTATCACCTATTTCATTGTTGGTTAAAAGCACAAAATTATCAACCATATCATTGCTGTTTAAAAGCACACACTTATCAGCTATTTCATTACTGGTTAAAAGCACAAACTAATCAGCTATTTCATTGTTGGTTAAAATCACAAACTTATCATCTATTTCATTGCTGTTTAAAAGTAGAAACTTATCAGTGAGTTTATTGTTGTTTAAGGAATGAACCAAGGACCGCTCTGGACCACACACAACCCAACACTCACCTGAGGTATGGTCAATCAAGTATCGACTGCTCTGACAATATTGCACAGGGTAAGAACAACTGACGGTTGGGTTATCACAAGATGAACAATTTTTGGTGGTTGGCACATATAACAGGGCATCTAAAACCAGATCTAAAAACATCTGTAATGACCTGAAAACACATGCAGGTAGGAATAATTAGCATGTTTCTTTGAAACAATTCTCCTTGTTTGTCACATAAAGAAAAGTAAACATTAGTATAAATATCAGAGCTGTCCATGAGACAGCATGCGCGACTTTTAGATGTCTGAGAGGGGTTTAGGTCAGTGAAATATTATTTGTTTCTAAAAAATGAGGATGCACATAATGATTCCTTACAACCATTGTTGAGAAACGAATATGCAAGCAAAACTTAAACAAGGTTTTCTTCATACAAAAGGCAAGACTGATACTTTTGAAAGTCATTTAAGTCATAAATAACATCTCAAGAAGATTCTCACCCTGTACCTTGTAAGTAAGATTCCTTCTAAATGGAATACATTGCCTTATCAATCTTTTTATCTTTCTCCTTTAATAACTATGAAAACAAGAATTCCTTTATATTTGTAGATTATTCGATGAACACTATTCACATTACTCACTATACAAATGAATAACTGTAAATTTCTTCGAATAAACGGATCGTTACGTGACAATCGAAAGAATAAATAAATATATAAATGACTTTCTAGGTACAAAACTGATGGGAAAAAATAACGATCATTCTACTTACTTATGTTGCCTCATACCATTACTCAGGTCGCTATGCCAGTTCCCAAGAAACCTCTCCAGAACCTCATTTAAATCTTCCATATTCCATGCACCATGTATCTCCTCACCATCCTGCAATGGAGAAATAGATTTTATGTTTCTTGTATAATTTGTTAACCTTTAGAATGCTGGGTACAATGTTCTAGAAATATATTTTGTGTTGCCTGGTTGATTTTGTTGAGGAAAGAGTAGCAAACGGGTTAGATCACAGGCCAGCCACCAATTTACTTGGGGGCTGGATTGGATCTAACCTGTTTGCATTAGCATGAATTCTGTTTCAGCACTATAAGGTTGTGTTACGGTTTTCCTTGATTCGCTATTTCTAGGCAAGGCCTTTGAAGTGTCTTGGCAAAACAAAAGACACTCCCATGAAACCAGAGGTGTCGGTGTAGCGCGAACTTGGGACCCCCCAGTTCTAAGTTTGTCATCTTAACCACTGGACCACACAGGACTGGGACCAATCTTAAATACTAAAATTGGAGAAAAGGTAAAAGAAAAAATTACATATTTGCAGCAAACACATAAAAGCATTGTGACAAAATTCTTTTTTTCTTAAAAAATAAATGTTTTCCCACACAGATCGTTACGACTTTCTTCTCTTCAGACTTTACATAATTTTATGCATGGCATCAATTTCATATGTTGTGTTCACTAATCAAAAGGTTAACAATTCAGCTTGTTTGAATTTATTCATGTTCAATATTTTCCCAAAGTCAATTGACGTTTTTTGTGCATTGAACCTAAATATCAACATATGAAACATCCAACATCAATACTAACATATGAATCAATCTTCTTCAAAAAGACACCACACAAGCAATTCAGTGTTTTCTTTTCCCCCCAATGTAACCTAATTTAATAGTATAGTTATCTCCCTTTGGTGATATAGCGTTTTAGTAGTTATCTCCCTTTGACCAGTTTAGAAACACAATCAACAACAGTTTAAGAGAAGTATTCCCTATGTTTACTTCTTTATTATTTTCTTTACCCTACATTGTGGGTACTCATTTTAACTGTATCATAATTATTATCTAACCCCTCACTCTATAATATCTCATCTTAGTTTAGTTAACCCTTTACAAAACGACAAATTTTCGACTGTCCCTAATTGAAATAGTTTCCAGACGACATTTCAAAATGTGATGAAATTGATAAACAATCTTCTGATAGGGCAGAAAACATTGTGGTTATGTCGTTATGGTTTGGTAATGGGTTAAACATTGTTAACAAATTTAAACTAAATAACTTTTACCCTATGAGAGGACTGAATCTTTCAAATAGATTCAATTTACTACAGATGTTACATTGCCATCTTAACCCTTACAATGTTTTTTAATGTGATTTGCAGAGGATAACATAAGCCAGGAGATTTAGTGACTAGTTAAAACAAAAGGAACAGCAGTTGCCAAATAAAAGCATGAAAACATTAGTTTAGCAGTGAGCTACTGGGCCTCTATAGGTAAGCGAGAGGTATAGAGTCTTTATAGCTTTCATTATAATATTGGGGATAAACCAGTGTGACAAAGGGATATTTATCTATCTCTATTATAGTTTTACATTGCATCAACATTATTTCAGTTATTATGCGCTGACCAAAGATCCGATATTCAACTTCCCATAAAGGCTGGTCAAGATGGGAAGAACCATCGGCACTCCATAAGTCAGTCGGCAGACTGCCTCTCATGAAAATCCAAATGCCGTCACCAGAATGTAAACCCACACAGAGAGGGGCCATGCGATTTCAAGTTTCAAGTTCTGCACTCTACCCACTAGAACGCTGGAACCCCCCTCCTCTGACAAAAGGATAAAATGCTCATTAGGAGCAATTTATCCTTTTGTCACACTGAATTCTAGAGACGTCTGCATCAGATGTGCCAATGAAATGTTTTAAAGACTAAGAGAATAGGGTAAAGGGGATACAGAGGGTTTGATGCTTAGTTATCACTTCCTTTCATTACTTTTAGGTGTTATCTTTTAATTAGAAACAGATGAGTTAATTAACATTGCAGAATACCGTGGGAAAATACCCTAGGAGACAAATAAGACATTTGATACTATTAACTATTCTTTTCACCTATTTGAATCGGGTTTACATCATATCAACATTATGTCAGTTACAATGTATGTTGCTATGCCATGCTCCTGAAGATGGTCTTAACCTGGGAAGACCCCATACTCAGCTGTTCCAAGGTTCAAGTCCCACCTGTTCCTCTGGCTTCATGGGAGTGTCTTATGGCAAGACACTTCAGAGCCATAGCATTGTAATTAGGAATCCCAGAAAAAACACAACAATACCAGAAAACTGTTGGCACAGCATTTACCCCAATATGAACAAACAGCTTTATTATTAGTATAACCATGCCTTTTGGCCCGATCACATCGCCAGAACTTTGCTTAAAGGCCCATAAAAGTAGATAAATGATATATCAAACTTTATAATATGGTAAACTTTTGGACAGATTCAAATAGTTATCACCAGAAAACACCATCAGCACGACTTTAATGTGAAAGTAAACCAGAAATAACCCAGATTAGCAAGTTTTATAATTCAGTTTTCCTGATTATTCACCTCTGACCTTGACAGTTGATACACACATTTTTGAACCGACTAATCAGAATTCGTTATTTTGAAAATGTAAACAAACAGGTTGTTGATAAACATGATTGAATTGGAGACAATTATATTTCAAGCACAAAATAACTTATTTTAAATGAGTCTATTTAATAGGGTCTCAATGCATTTCTAAACTAATTCTCATGACTTTTATGAACAAATAAAAGAACTTTATATATTTTTCAGTAATTTATTTGTACTCCTCTCCTTTGATGTGCCTTTAAACGTTCCTGGAGCGGTGAAAAATAACCATCATGTTCACGAACGTTTAACAGAAGTTGGCCGCCGTTAAGGCAACGCCGTATACGCTTGGTCACCGCTGGAAGCTCTTGAACAAAATATTGCAAAGGGTGACAAGCATTGCCGAAATTTGTAACATTCAAGGACACTCCAGCAAAGTTCTGGCGATGTGACCAGGCCTTTATATTTTCATAGGGGGGAATTCAGGACAAAGAGTTTGTTGGTTTGCTTGCACTCTGTAAATGAAGAACATTGCCAAGACCTCCTGCTGTAGTGAACATAGATAAAACTGTTGGCTTTATCACATACAGGCAATGTTTGCCAACAAAACCTGGATACTTGAGTTCAGTTAACCCTTAGAATGCTGGGTAATTTTCTAAACCCATTTCCAAACACCAAATTTTTGATCGTCCCAAATTGAAAGAGTTTGCAGACGACATTTCAGAATGTGATGAATTTGAAAAACATTCTTCTGATAGGGAAGAAAACATTGTGGGAAAAGGGGAGATTGCTCATTAAGAGCAATTTCTCCTTTTCCCACAATGTTTTCTAGATTCATCTGCAACAAACTGGTCTTATGTCGTTATTGTTTGGTAATGGGTTGAAATAGATTTTTGTGTTATCTGCCTTCCAAAACCTGAAATACCTACTTGATTTCGGTGGGAAAAGATACCCAGAGTAGCAAACAGGTTAGATCCCTGACCAGCCACCAATTTACTTGAGGGCTTGCCTGGATCCAACCTGTTTGCATAAGCATGAGGTCAGTTCAGCAGTTTAAGGTTCAAGTTGAATGAAAAGTATCATCTAGGCAGCGTAGAATTTGGCATTTGATAGGACTATTAAGAACACTCTAAAACACAAAAAGTAACATCGTAATCAAGTTTTAGTGCATTCAGTACACCTATCCATGTCTCTGATATGTCCTATAAAGACCGGATTGTTCCAAACTTTTATTTTACATCCAAATTGTCTCATCTGTGATAACAAACTTGAACAACATGTTAACAATTTTTCAGTCATGTTACCAATTCCCTAGATTCAGTTATTAATTAAACTAATAGCTTAACTTTGAATAAGATGTGCTATTTTTAGTTACCAGTAATCACCGTCACATGGGTCCTTTGAAATGTTTAACTGTTCTTGTTACATGATGTTAGTAATATGTGCAAGATGGAATTCCTGTGTTTACCGGTATTTAAAAAACCCTGCTTTCCATGACAGGAGCGAAGGCTCACTTCACATTATCTAAAGAATTGAAAGAATTTCAGCAAGTAAAGAAATTGAAAATGGGCTTTAGTTTAGTGAAAATGAATGTTAATATAAAATGTCTAACTGTATAACTCACAAAGCACAAATCTCTGAGTTTAAGTCTCTTTAAATGTCAACCTTAGAAACACAAGGCAAACACGCTATCCTTGCTTCACTGCGTTGGTCTTGCCGCTAAGTGAGGAACGAAACTGTCAAGTCCGTGTGTGGGCAAAACATTTCTGGAACATGACGAATTGCGTTCTCTTTCTGTACCTATTTGGGAGATCTTCCCATGAAGATGCACATTCTCTTCTAAGTGCAAGCAAACCAAGCCATTTATATAAGCCCTCTATTCAAAGGGTGCAAAGCAAGCTTTGATTATCATTGTTTTAGACCGGAATACAGTTAAACTTGTGTTAAGCAGCCACCCTTTTAAGCAGCCAACCTGCCTTAAACAGCCACTACAGAAAGTCCCATTCTTTAATTTATAGTGTATATTAATTTGTCTTAAGCAGCCAACCTGTCTTAAACAGCCAATTGACTCTGTCCCAAAGGCTGGCCTCTTAACACAAGTTTGACTGTATCAGTGTTTCAGTTATACTGCCATGCCTGACTCTTTATGTAACAAGAAAGACCATCAAACTTAACTGCCACTAAGGTTAGGTAAGCCGGGAAGAACCATTACCGGTACATTTCTTTAAGTCAAATGGAAATTTCCTCATTAAGAATTCCAAATGCCATCACTGTACTTTGAACCTATGCAGAGAGGGGCAATATGATTTCGAGCTCTATTTTTTTTGTTTAGTGTCTAACGCCATATCGACCATTTTTCAGTTATGTAACGGCTTTCCTGGTACCACCACTACTAGGCTAGGACTCTGAATTCATGTTCCTTCCTCTAACCACTAGGCCACAGAGACCCAACCCAAATGGAACTGCGTTAACCCTTTCCCAAACAACAAATTTTTGACTGTCCAAAATTGAAAAGGTTTGCAAATGACATTTCAAAATGCGTTGAAATTGGAAAATAATCTTCTGATAGGGCAGAAAACCTTGTGGGAAACAAAAAATTTGCTCTTTAAGAGCAATTCCTCCTTTCCCAACAATGTTTTCAAGAGCTGTCTGTAACAAACTGGTCAAATGTCGTTACTGTTTGGTAATGTTTGGTTACTTACCTGACATATACGCAAGTTGTTCTGTGGTGTTTCTGCCAACGCCTGAAGAGCTTTCTTCATCCGACTTCTGTCCCTGAAGAGAGAAATAATGAGTTGAGATGGTGTTCACATATGGTGTTTACATCCAGTTAGTAATTTCGAAGTTATACTGCAACGCCTGCCTCCTCATGAATGGGACAAAACCCCTTACTTAATTGCCAATTAGAGCTAGCCGAGTAGACCCATCAACATTCTAAAAGAGCAATTTCTCCTTTTCCCACAACCTTTTCTGCCATACCAGAAGAATATTTTTCAATTTCATCACATTTTGAAATGTCGTCTGCAAACTCTTTGAATCTGCGACAGTCGAAGATTTGGCATTTAGCAAAGGGTTAAAGGGAATATTGACCAGTTGGACCAATCCTTGTTATTGATGTCTTAGGACTTAGGGACTGTCGGTCAATATTTACTAATTAAGTTTGATGCCACACTGGATTCGCTACAACAACAAGTCAGCATTACACAACATAAAATAGAGGTCATTTCTCCTTGCACCCATTTCCCCTAAACGAGAATTTGTAACTGGTCAAAATTCAAAGCACTGCAGATGACTTGTAATAACATGAAGAAGAAAAAAAGATATTTCTTTTGAAAAACTTTGTAGAAACCATTGTGACCAAACGATTATTTACTCCCTGGGAAGAATTTTATGAATAATTTTAAAACCTAATTAAAACCACATAGACACTGTATATAACAAATTCATTAACATTTAAAGACTTTGTGACCACAAAGAGAATTTGCTCATCAAGAGCAAATATTCCTTCTGGTCACAATTATGTTAATACCATCTCACAGTTTGTTTCAACTGTTTTAAATTGATTATGAGTTAAGTTCCTAAAACTAATCTCATATCAATCACTTTCGATTCTGCTTCTTTGATACATAACCCGAACTAGTGCTAAATGTAGCTTATATGCGAAAGTTGGCATAAAATTAACCATGCTTCTCACGTGTCTTAAAACCAACGACCTTCGTGTCCAGACGCTGAAGCTCTACCCCTGAATTACTGTTCCCCATAAGGTACTTTCTTTTGACACAGCGACAAAAAATCATTTTAGTAAAAGGATTAAACAAATAGAAGTAATATGGGGAGTAACGTAAGTAAACATGTCTACTGAGTAACGTAAGTAAACATGTCTACTGAGTAACGTAAGTAAACATGTCTGCTGGGGGTGTAATAAGTGATTTTTAACCCATTCCTCCAAATATTTTGTCAAATATACAAGCACTATAGCAAACTACTATCAATAAGAATTTTTTCCTATTTTTGGCTGTTCGTTTCAATAGGGTTTGACAACGTGTCAACAGTATTTCAGGTTTTTTTAACGGATTTCCTGATTTTGGATTTCACTAGTTCTAGGTATGATAAGATTGTTTTGTATGTATGGTGTTTAACCCTTTTCCAAACAACAAATTTTCGACTGCTCCAAATTGAAAGAGTTTGCAGTCGACATTTCAAAATGTGATGAAATTGGATAACAATCTTCTGATAGGGCAGAAAACATTGTGGGAAAAGGAAAAATTGCTCGTCACGAGCAATTTCTCCTTTTCCCACAATGTTTTCTAAAGTCGTCTGCAACAAAGTGGTCAAATGTTGTAATTGTTTGGGAAATGGTTAAGGTCGTGTTAACATATTTTCAATTATGTTACGGCTTTCATGGATCCATCAGTGACTTGCCAAGTGTCACTCCTACGCAACCAGATGTTATGGGGTTTGAACCCTGAACTCCGGAGTTAGTCTGTTACCTTCACCACTGGGCCATGCAGGATCCTTTGGCAAGATTGAAAACCAACGTTTTAAGACTTGAAGAGGAAACCCTTCCCAGAAAATCAGAAAGTCAATAGAAAATGCCGTATTGTATTGTTGTTTGATAAGACTTTTCCTTTCAACTCTTGATTTAAGCTAGTTTTGGGGACTTTTGACATAGTATATGGAATTGTGAATGGAAAATATTGATCTTTAGGGGTCATATCCAGGAACTGGAGGTCATTTACAATATAAATTGGGGTCAAGGAAAACCCTGTTCAACTAATAGTACTTATTGAAACAGTAATCATTTCAGAAAAAGTAAATAATAAAACAAACAATATTCATAAAAGAATGAAATAATTGATTTAGAGATATAAAAAAAAAAAAAAGCACAATTTACACATTATGAGCAACTTTTACTCTTGTTACAATGTTTCTCATAGCAGTCCGTTTCAAATGGGACAAAAATTAATCGTCTGCAATGAGCAAAGTGTAAAAGTAAATTATGATTAAGATGGACCAAAGAAAATATATCACACTAACTTTCTAGAACTTTCAACAGGTACATACTAAAACTATATTTACTGCTGACTTAAAAGTTTTGAGGAATTGAAAGGGACAGCAAACAAAAGGTTGAATACTGACTAGAAAAATTCTGACTTGGGAATTTGCACTTGACAGCAGTTAAAATCAAAATTACTCTTTGGAGAATCAAATAATTGATTCAAAGATGAAATATTATGAAAAAAAACACAATTAACAAATTATGAGCAACACTTGATTTTCTCTTTATACAATGTTTCCAATAGAAGTCTATTTAAAATGGGGTAAATAAATTAACTCTATTGAGAAAAGTGTAAAAAATCAATCATGATTAAGATAGTCAAAAGGACACATATCAAATAAACTTTCTAGAACCTTCCACCAACCAAATCTATATTTAATGCTGACAAATTAAGATTAAGTTTTGACACCTCATACATCAACATTTACCTGATTAGAGAAGTAAGCAGCAGACAAGATATTTGGGAAATGAAATGCATTTGTTTTTAATTAAAAAGGATGTACTTGATTGATATCTATCAAAATTATTATAGTAAAAGGGGGTCTTCCTCATTATAAACCATTTCTTTTTTTACCATGATGTTTTCAAATTGAAGGTTCAGTGCAAAACTTAAGTTATTGTTTCACAATTGTGACGAACTTACTTTAGCAATAAATATTGAACCGCCAAAATGTACTCTGATGTAAAGTCATGTCAATTTATTCAAGTACATAATGTCTCTAGCCAAGAATTTAAACTTAAAGATATATATAAAAAGAAATTGATATTGATTTCAATTGCTTAAATAATGTATCTAGTTAATCAAACAAACAAAATCTGTGGAAGTATTCATATAAGTATACACCAATAAAATATTACGCATGCTTGTATCAAGGCTTCAGGGAAGGACTAAAGTATTTGTTTATTTGTATGGTGTTTAACGCCATGTCAACAATTTTTCAGTAATGTTACGGCTTTCACGGATCCACCAGTACTAGACTAGGGCTCTGAAGTGTCTTGCCAAAGGACACTCCCACAAAACCAGAGGTGTTAATTGTGGGGGACTAAAGAAAATGTTTCAGGATTTTAAGGACTTACTATAATCTTGCATTGATCCCATGGTATAAACATTTGATACTTAAAAAAATATCTTCAGAAAAGGGTCATACGCTTGATTAAATTAATTAAAGGACACATAAGCATAAAATAAGTACAACTGTACCTATAGGATCTATATTTGTTGCTGACAGCTTCAGTTCAACTTTCGACCAATAATTAGTTATAACCTTTCCCCTGATTTGATCCAGATAACATAAAAAACAAAAGCCAACATCTTAAACCATGAAAAGACATTTGGGTGAAAAACAACTTTTTAAAAAACTGTGAGAGACCATATTTTCCTCATTAAAAGAAAAATCCCAAGGCAAAATGTTTCGAAGTTTGGTCTGACAAAAATCAGGCTTAACAGGTCTTGATCTGTAACAGGGAAAGGCTAAATAGAAACCATCCATGATTGAATCATTTGTCCCAGTGGTCAAAGATCACTAAATTGTACTAGAACGTTCTAGTTTATTCTATACTATGAGTTGATAATATCATGTCAATAATTTCACCATCTTTAACCTTTTAGCTCCATGATCACTTTGACAGAAGACTTCAGAAACCACTGTGGTAAAAGGATAAATTGCTTTTAATGAACAATTTATCTGCTTGTTACAATTGTTTTTGTGCACAATATCATTAATTATTCATCTAATCTTATAGATGTTATCCAGCCTTCTGCTGTTTATTTCAAATTGGACCCAAGTTACATTCTATGCTGCAGATGACATCAGATAATTCTGAAGGGAGATTTAACTTGTTTCTCAATTTAAAATTCTGTTTGTATGGTTTTTATTGCCGTATCAACAATTTTTCAGTTATGTCACGCCTTTCCTGGATCCACCAGTATGTGACTACCTAGGGCTCTGAAATGACTAACCAGAGGTCACTCCCACCAAACCAAAGGTGTTGATGGGGCTCAAACCCTGGACCCCCAAGTTCTATGTCTGCCACCATAATAACTGGGCCATGCTGGATTCTGTGATATGCCAAAATTGAAAGCATCATCCATCTAAAAATGTTTGAAGATGATATTTGATTCATGATATTGGCTAAAAATGGTAAAGACATGGAAAGTCAAAACTGCTCATTTCAAGAGCAATTTCCCGTATTATCACGAGAGTCTCAAATCTTTTGCAGGATATACGTTAAGGATTAATATAAAATCATGAAGTTATGGGGTTGTTCTTGGCACTTATCCTCTTTTACATGACACATTTTAAGATAACATTTCCATATGTAAGGAAATTATGCGAACATTGGAATCATTTGCACACAGCACACTTCCTCGATAAGACCTGGCTTTCTTAACTCTTTACCATCTGCAGACGACATTTTTCTACTTGAAGCAGATGACTTTAGAAAAAAGCTTGGTAAACATGAAAAACCTTTCAGTTCTGCTGTCGTGATATGTG
Source organism: Cerastoderma edule (assembly GCA_947846245.1). Classification (NCBI taxonomy): domain Eukaryota; kingdom Metazoa; phylum Mollusca; class Bivalvia; order Cardiida; family Cardiidae; genus Cerastoderma; species Cerastoderma edule. The sequence goes on along the minus strand of OX401413.1, from coordinate 7,149,942 downwards.
AAGTGATTGAAAAAGCATTGTAGCAAAAGGAGAAATTGCTTGTGACAAGCAATTTCTTCTTTTGCCACAATGCTTTTTGAAAGTCGTCTGCTGCATGACGTAACAAAAAAAATGTGGCGTTAGGTGGTAATGTGTTAATGAAAAAAAACCAGAAAGTTGGCAAATTCCCCATCCCTGAACATGGCATCATACTGGGATTACTACATCCATGGCAAAACCCACGTCTATTTTTACGTCACACATAAACAAGTTTTCCAATAGGCTATTTTTAGCAACAGGGAAACAGGTCATATTGCTGTAAGCATGCTAAAGCCTCTCAGCTGTTCACCATTCCTTTGTGTTCATATTGATTTGTCATGGCGAGATTTTAGACTCTATCCCTCTAACAGGACATACTTTTTTTTGTTTACAAGCCCCTGAATGACAATCTGTAAATATTGTTGCAATAGCAGAATTTGCCAAACATGCTATTTAATCAAACTCTCAGTTTGTGTGAAAGTTTTCAAAAATGTGTGCATAGGTTGTGCAATCATTTGACATATTGCAACGCTGTTCAGCGAAAAACCACAATTTACAAGGTGAAGGTCCTACAAAGCCTATTGTATCCTTTACCGCACATACAGTAGAAAGATTTTAGGTTTTACCGGGACAAAACCAGAACTCAGACTTCGAGGAATCAAAACAACGTCTTATGATTTGGGTAACCATGTTTGACCCAACACTGAGAGTCATATGATTTCCATCAAACCTGTTTTATGAGTGAAAGGAACGGGTTAACCCTTATAAACCTGGAAACAATTTCATGCTTATGCAAACAGGTTAGATCCAGGCCAGCCGCCAATTTGGCGGCTGGCCTGTGATTTAACCTGTTTGCTACTCTGAGTACCTCTCCTCATCAAAATTAATCAGATATTTAAGGTTTTGGAAAGCAGACAACCAAAAATATATCATTATAAAATAACCCAGCATTCTAAGGGTTAAGCTTGAAGGACAAGGTTTCTAACAGTTTGTCTCACAGAGTTGCTTAGTTTATTGAACTACTATGTACTCTTAAGAAGTCACTCTTCCCTTGCTATGAGAAATATACTGATAGGTTGGATTGGGGGTTTAACAGTGTTTTCAACATTATTTTAGTCATATTTTGCCAGTCAGCATAAAATTCCATCCCGCTGGTCTTCGCTCACCAGTACTACATGATATTCTTTCAAAAATTTTCGGTTCAGAATTTATGAGCAAAGATCACGCACATTATGTTTGAGGTTTTCCCCATGAACAATGCAATGAGGTTTGTCACTGATGTAAGTCAAAGTCCTAGATAGATACATAGAAAGGTTTCTGTATAAATTGAGGGATCATCGCAATACTAATAGTAAGTGCTTCACATTTGTGAAGCACTTACTATAGTCTTGCGTTGAACCCTCGAAATATAACAACCTTTTCATTTTTGATGACTAAACAGTTGTCCTTAACACTTCCCTGGATTTGCCCTCTTTGAAGGTTTTAATGCAAAACTATAGTAAGTGCTTCATGTTTGTAAAAGATTTGCTATGTAGTATGTGCTTCACATTTGTAAAGAACATACTTGAGACTTACGTTAAACCTCTAGTATGCTGTTGACAACTTAACATTTGATTTGTATGGTGTTTAACATTGTATCAAAAATTTATCAGTTATATAACAGCCTTCCTCGACCCATCAGTACTAGGGCTCGGACTTTGAAGTGACTTGCCAAATGCCACTCCCTCGAAACCAGAGGTGTCGGTGGGGGCGAAAACTTTAGGAATCATTCCTTGAGAGACGAAAATCTAATAAAACAAATTTGCCAATTGTTACATACTTTTCAACCATACCAACAATTTCAACATTACAACATTGAGTGACAGAAACCATAATAAGAATTGATGAATACTTATAACCAGCTACTTTCATTATGACTTCAATGTTGCTGCATATTTACAAAATCAAAAAAGCCTCTTTTTCTTTGCTTAGATTTAACATTTGATTAATACCTTGAAATTCACTCAAAAAATTTCATATGAGGTATAACAGATAAACAATGAAAATAAGTACATGATAAAGATAACAATCAGTGATTAAAACTACCCATTTACCTGTACCAACATTGTACTAGATTTCTAATTCTAAAGGGCAGAGGGGGGTTGGGGGGTTTACTTTTTTTTTTATAAATACATGTATGTAAAGGAGGTTAATGCTGTGTCAACAATATTCTAGTTATGATTTGGAATTCCTGGGATTCACAAGTAAAAGGCTAGGACTCTGAAATGCCTTGTGAAAATACATTGCCACAAAGACAGTGGCTGTATGGGGCTCAGACTCCGAATTCTACAGTTGCATGCCACCACCTTGACCACAAAGGGAAGTCAAGTGGATCGTCTTTCACCAACACATATCATAATATATCTATCAAAGGCCAAATTGTCCTAAATATTCTGTTGTTGGCTTTTCATATTGTCATCAGTCTTCTCTCTCCCAGATGCTTCCAATGACGAGTCACATTGCAATATCGTACTTTCATTTAATAAACTACAGTGTATACCCAATTTTATCAGTTTTGACTTGCCCAAAAATTTTCATTCAGTCGTTAAGTAAAACATTACCCTGGTTATGTGTCCAGGAATCAGGGCTTCAGACTAAGAGCAGGAAGGCCCTGCACAATTGCCCCACAATTTCAAAACACACTGCATTGTTCTTAACAGATTTCAGCCAGAGAGAGAGGTCATACTTTATGAAGAATTTCACATTAGGTATATAACTTCAGAAAATGACCCACCAATTTTTTGTGCTTTTGACCAATTTTGCCTTCTTTTACTGAAAAGAATCTGAAGCTATTAGGCAGCAAATTCGTTAGTAATTAATGTAACTTGCAATAACTTGTTGCTTAATCAATACAAATTGAGGAATTTAAAACTAAACACATTATTGACCGAAAAACTAGCCTTCCATTAGTAATATAATCCCCATTACATGGGCACCATGGTGCTGTGAAGCTATTACTACTTCACGGAACTTGCCGACTTCTGCAAATTACTGGTAACAAGACCTGGATTACATTCTTACTCCATTTTCCTTGTTTTGCCAGCTTCTGCTGCACATGATTTTGGAAACCAATGATTTCTACCCAATATCATGTGGGAAATGTTACTTTTCAGACTTTATAATTGTCGTCTGCAATTGCTTTCAATCTAGTTTAAACTAATTTGTTTTTCACAAATTGTGACAGAAGATTGAAGCTTATCAAATTCACTCTCAATGTCTGCTTCCTGGATACTAAACCAGTACTCGCGCCAACTTTTGGGTGAGCCCCAGCAATTTTCACCTCAACTTATAAGGGATAGAACCCTGGGCCCTTGGTACAAGAGGCCAGAGCTCTACCACTGCACCAATGTCACCCAAAATTTGCTTTCAATTTGGAGAGGAAACATCAGTTTGCAATGGGTAAGACCAAGGGGAAGTCTACATAAGATGTAAACCTAGATACCAATAATCACAATTTTAAATTGGGGTTGATAACGTTTCCAGTTGCTTCCCTAGGGCCAAAGAAATGTCATGTAATAAAACAAAGCTGCTACAATCAAGTATGTTGTTATTGATTTCTATGATATATTAGAAACCCTCCAAACATTAAAGCTGCTTGTTCTCAGACCAATAGAAATGTAAGCTGAAATGAAAAAAAGATTTTGTATTGTTGTATGATATGAAATAAAATAAACAGCTATTGAAACAAAAATAAATTCAGAAGGGTTAAATATAATCAATGTGTGTACATCCAGTATGCTAGAAATCTCAAAACTGTTGCAACACTTTTGAATTTAAAAAACATTAAAATTCTCTGTTTACAGGCTCGTAATATTAAAGTACAAACAAAAGTTGCTTCCAATGTTGTTTTTTTCTTCAGAGTGTACTTACTATACAATATTGCAGCTGTAATACAGTTTTAACCCTTTCCCAAACAATGACGACATTTGACCACTTTGTTGCAGACGACTTTAGAAACATTGTGGGAAAAGGAGAAATTGCTCATAACAAGCAATTTCTCCATTTCCCACAAGGTTTTCTGCTATATCTGAAGAATATTTTTCAATTTCATCACATTTTGAAATGTCGTCTGCATTTGTTGTTTGGGAAAGGGTTAAAGAAACAAAATGTTAACTTCAAAATCTCCTCCCATCTGTGAACAAACAGCTTTAAAAAGTAAGTATTTGGAAATCTATAGGAAAATTTCTTTGGAAAAAGGGTCAATGTTTTCCCCCACAAGATTTATCAATTCATCATGTAACTAATGGGAGTAGAATGCACTTCATAGTAAACGGGCACTTAAAGATTGACTTGCGTAACTCTAGTGCAAACTGCTAAAATGTCCACGCAAAGCAGTACAAACAGCTCTGGGTCGTTGACTGAGTTTTGAAGGTATGGTGAAATATTGATGTAAGTAATTCATTTTTATGAGGAACTTACTGTTGTATCTAAATTAGCACTTATAAGTTAATACTAACCATAAAAGTGCAAATTTCTGTTTACAGTTTAGTTTTTAAGTGTTTGTTTAACATTAATTTCAAGCAATATCTCCATTTGTCCCAATAGTTTCTAACTAGCTTTCTTTTTTCATATGGTGTTTAACGCCACATCAACAATTTTTCAGTAACCTAACAGCTTTCCTGGATCCACCAGTAGCAAGGGCTCTGAAGTGACTTACCTAATGTCACTCCCACGAAACTGTTTCTACCTAATCAAATGGCCTATATTAATTTACAAAAGATTTATGTTTCAATTTTATTACAAGTCTTCTGCTGCATGAAAATTTGGAACGGTCTAGAAAGTCATCCTTCCCTAATCTACACCCAGGGATTTCATTATCATAGAATTAATGAACTGGAAACATCCAAGAATATGTGGAGCCGAAAACCAGACAGCCTTATCTTGGAGTGAAAGTTGATGCTTTCCCCCAAAATGATCTTCCATCATATCAGCAGCAAAACATTTTACAAACAGACTGTAACAAAAGGGTGTAATTGCTCATCATGAGAAATTTCAGCCTTTTGTTACAGATGTTTGTATTCAATATCATTAAAAAAAAATGCAATTTGCAAACTTCATAATTTTCCATCTGCATTGCCTTTCAATTTGGACCCAGTCACAAAATCAAAAACGATGGAAAAGGTTCAGTTCATTACTTCTGCCTGCCTACAATCTCCGATAACCATCTAAACATCTCTCTACCCGCTCCCGCCCAGTCAGTGTTATTGTTTTTCTGGGTCACCGCCCACCGCCCACTGAAGGTCACATTACTGTATACTGACAGGCCACCATATGTTGCCAGGGAAATTTGCATACAGGTGGAAAACCCAAACAATTTAACTGTAAAATCCCCGGGCATTAATACTACTATGGGTCCTGGCAGGCGTTTTGGGTCCTTGTTTGGGCGCTCGTTAAATTTCAGATAGCCCTGTCAATTATCGTGATAGTTTTACATGCAATCAAGTCAAGCGTGCAAGTTTCAGCAGGGCATTCCCTTTTTCCAGTGAATGAAAACTAACTTTTGTCCATTTCTTACAAAAAAGCATTAAAATTTGTGGAATTAATTCAAACATATGTCTTGTTTAAGGTTTTCTTGTATGTCCTTGAAAGAAATTGCCACATATCTATATTTAGTAAAGGCCACATACTACAGTGTTTACAAATATCACCGGCTTAAGTTATCTGGGTGAAAGGAAATCCATTGTTGAAAAAAAAAATTGCAGCAGAAGACTTCCAAAAACCTTACAAAAGCTACATTACATCATTCAAAACACCTTAGCCAAAGCAGCAAAGTTGAAAAAAGAATACATAAAGCATAAAAACAAAAGAGAAATTGGCTAAACAATCTCAAAATTAGCAAATTCTCCCTTTATGATGAAGTTTTCCTGAAAAAAAGCCGTCTGCTCAAACATAAACAAACTGTACCCTGTATTTGTAAAAGGGTCTAAGCCTCATTGAAATTCCAGAGGACCGGCTTTGGTTTCTCTTTGTGTATTGAAGAGAACAAAAAAGGGGCAGGGGGCCCCACAGTGCACCTTTATTTCACCATTCCCATCATGATTTTGTGACAGACTCAAATTGAAAGGAAGAGCAGACAATAATCATATAAAAAGAAAACAATTACATTTCTGTCTGCATAACCAAAGTGACAAAAGGAGAAATTGCTCATCTTGAGCAATTTCTCCTTTTGTCACAATGAGTTCTTAAGTCGCTTATCGCAAGTTTCATTAAAATGGGTCTAATTCGGAAAAGAGTTTAAGTTCCGCCCTTTGACGAAGGTATTCAAATTAGGGCCTTTTGTGAGAGTACTTAAAAAGCAAGAAAGAAACCCTTTACTGAACCAAGTCCTATTTAACAGATGTTTGTTTCTCTTAGCCCTATATTGTGGGTACTCATTGGTCCAGTTGAGAGGCGTTTTACTCAAGCTTACTTCTTTATTCTTCTCTTCTAAACTAAATTTCTAAACGAACCAAGTAGTCCGACAAAAGAATGCTTTTCAAAATGGTGGATTATGGGTATTCTATCTTAAATCCTGGCGCCGGCATTTGCATTTTACATGAGAGATAGCCTCCATTTTGACTTAAGAAATGCTTGGTTCTACCAGGCTTGACCAGCTTGTACAGTTCGGGCTGCCTTCATCATTATGCGCCCAGCATCGCAACATAATTGAAATAATGTTTACTTGATGTTAAACCCTTATAAAGAGCATACCGCTATAAGGCCTAGGTTGTTTTACCCTTAGAATGCTGGTTAATTTTCTTAAAACAGATGTTCATGTTGTCTGTTTACCAAAACCTTAAATATCTGCATGATCTTCTTTAGGAAAGATACTAAGAGTGCAAACAGGTTTAATCATAGGCCAGCCACCAATTAACAGGCGGCTGGCCTGGATCCAACCTGTTTGCATAAACATTTAGTCGGTTCCAGCACTATAAGGGTTAGAAATGGTTTGATAAACTATCAAAGACAAATATCAGAAAATCAGTTTAACGTCACTTATCAGCCTAAATCTCATCTCTCTCCGAGATAACAAAGAACAAACCACCATGAATCATATGATCATTGATTGATCAGATTAACTTGAATGTTAATTGAACTCTCTCGGCTAATTGCCAGCACATGGAACAAAGACATTGTCATTATCAAAAGGCGAACAGTCTCTTTGTCTTTTTTGCAGACTAATACATTTTATTTGGTTCTTTAACCCATTCCTTTCAATGGAATTTTACTGATTTGTCATTAATTGAAAGATTCTGCAGACAGAAAGTAATAAGGATGAAAAAAACTTCATTTTGAAAAACTTCATTTGAGATATTGGCTAACAATATTCGGTTCTTTATCCCATTCTATAAATGGAATTTTACTGATTTGTCTTCATTGAAAGCTTCTGCAGACAGAAAGTAATAAGGATGAAAAATTACATTTAAGACATTGACTAATAACGACTGTCATAAAAGGAGTAATTGCTTGTTAAGAGTCTTTGGTTCTCAATGAATACACACTTTGTCAGACAGTATTCCATGGATTTTAAAACCATTGTAACACTTATGGATCTATTTACATAATAATTCAATGTCCAAAGGCTCTAAATAATTCAATAGATGAATACAAACTTATTTTACTTCTACTGGCTAGACTCCAGTACCTCTCTTACATCAGTAAAACTGTTATATAGTTTTTAAGAAACAAAACTTCAATTTCAAAATTTCTTCAAATCTGTGAACAAGCAGCTTTAAACCAGAAAACAAAGAGAGCCAGGGCACAAAAAAAACATGCATCAAATCTAATCACGGTTGAAGGGAACACCTGGCAGTTTCACAGGATTTCCAGAAATTTGATAAAACTGCCTGGAACTTTAATTCAATAATTTACCACCAACCCCTGTTATACCCCTTATCCTTATACTGAAACAGACACATTTGTAGCAGACAATTTCTTTTATGATTACTTCCTAGGAATCTGCCCACTTACCATGAAAACTTGATTTTGACGATCATAGAATAACTAGGATTTTTTTCGTGAATATTTTTCTTCATTCTAACAATAAGTTCAATCACCATCTCGCATAAGCCTTTTCTGCTCATTGTTTTTCACCCATCTACCGCATAAGATTCAAGATATCAGTGTGATCAAAATTAGCAAACTCTCCCTAAATCACAATGGTTTCTAACTATAATTGCAAAGAAATGTTGATATAACATGCTACATGTCATCTGCTGCTACTTACTATTTCAACCAGTCACAGAAGAATCATATATGAGGGACAAAAGAACTATAAACAAAAAAGCTCATCAGTTACACATTGTTACATGACACTTCCTTTGTCTGGAAATCGGGCTACTCTCTGCAGACGTCAAATTATAGAGGCATGGTATCATATTTTTTTCTTGCAATATTTCAGAAAATACTCAATAAATGTTTTTTTAAGCTAATCCGTACAATCCCCTCGATGAGATGATTCTAATGAGTACCAACAAGTTAGGGTTCAGGGTGGCAGAAAAGAAGTTTGTGCAGAAGGGGGGGGGGGGGGGGGGGCGTCTGGACCCTCTCTAACCCTTTACTAAATGCCAAATTTTAGACTGTCCCAAATTGAAAGAGCTTGCAGACGACATTTCAATTCTGACGAAATTAGAGAAACATCTCTTGGTGGGAAAGAAAACAATGAGGAAAAAGGAGAAATTGCTCGTCACAAGCAATTTCTCCTTTTCCAATGATGTTTTCCAGAGTCTTCTGTAAAAATGCAGTCAAATGTTGTTATTGTCTGGACCCTGTTTTATGTCTGGAATAAATTTTCAAAAACAGAAAGCAGAACAAGTCCATATTTTACCCCTAACATTTTACATTATACAAAGCCTGAAATTGCCTCATTAAAGTGGTGGACTCAGAATTCAGGGGTCCATGGTATAATCCCCAACAGCGCAACTTGATGCATTGAGGTGTACTTTGTCAAAACAAATTTCAAACTGATTTCTTTATTTTACAAAAATGGTGACAGCAGCTTAAAGTTTATCAAATTCACTTTCCATGACTGCTACATGACCAGTACTTGTCCCATTTTGTGAGTTAGTCACATTATTTTTACATGCTGCTAAATGGGGTTGAACCTGGTACCACCTTAGTACCAGTGGCCAATGCTATACGACTGCATCACAGTGGCCCAAAATACATTTCAGTGCAAATACTTATTGTTTGCTAATATGAGTTCAACTTCTAGCAATTTCTTTCATAACAATCTTTCCAAAACTTTGTCTACTGTTAGACATATAACAGACAGTGGTCCAGGGGTAGATAGTCTGCCTCAGAACAAGAGGGCGGTTCAGGGGTAGAGCATCTGCCTCAGAAGAGGGCGGTTGGTTCAAATCCTGTGAGAAGCGGGCTCTTCCTTGCGTCCTTTCAGTAATCCACATTCGACACATCTCAATAATGGTTATGTATCCAGTAAGAAGGATCGAAAGGGATTTATTTATCAGCGATATTTTTTCTTTATTTGGGAATGGGTCCAGTACTGGCCAAATTGGGACAAATCACAGCTTTTTCTCTAAAATTGGGCACCATTTATCTTACTTGTATGAACAATTGATGTAAAATAAAGAAGTTTTAACTAAACCTTTAACATCAAAATGTCAACCATAGGAAATAAAGCGTCTGGTGACCCAAGATTTTGGTTATAGATTACAGAAAGATTACTGGATAACACTACGTTTCTTATCGCTATAATCTCACATGCAAAAATATACAATTTGTTTTCTGCCCTATCGAAAATCTGCACTGGATCAATGCAAAACTTAACCCTTTCAAAGAATTTTGGCTACATATCAAACGATACAAATTGATTCATTTCAGTATATACAGGTAAGATATACAGATATATTCAGAGTCAATCTGAAAAGTTTCTTGGTCTTAGCATTGATCTAAGGTAGTCCACCTCTGATGGTAAACTTGTATTATGCTTTGGTTTAAGAATAAATCAAAACGTAAATCGAGAAAGTATTCATCAATTCAAAGGCATTCGCCAAGTCACATTTCCCTGATTTTGCATTTATATTTACCAAACAAATATCAATAATTTCTGTCATACACAATACAGTGTTTAGAGAAACAAATGAGTATCTAATGACTATCCACAAAATAGGATTCATCAAATAGTCTTTAGAATCAAGGAACATTATATCACTAACAAAAGAAAAACATACCACATAGAGCATTGTTGCAAAGAATGCTTTCTAGAAATGTATCACCTTTACATGTTGTTTTTTTTAAATGAAAAAGTGCTCGTGCTCCAACTATTATCCAAAACCAATGTTTCACTAAAAACATGAAAGTTAATTGACAGAAATAACACCAACATTCCCTCTTTTTACCAAACAAAATATTTTCATAGCCCGAAATCGACAAGAGCACAAACAGTATATGAAATCAAAACAAAACTTTGACAATTTTTCCGTTTGTACCAATAAAACTATCAACCCAAATATCAAACCATTTGACAATACTTTTAATGTTAAGTCATAAAACTACTGTGTTAGGAATGAAAAAAAAAACTTATAAAGAGGCTGTTTTCCTTTCTTACAAAAGGTTCACAAGACGTCAGTGTGTACGCACTCATACACCCCAGGGATTGATTATTTGGTAAACAGTTCCCCAAAGAGCATGACCTTAGCACTACTGATAGTGGGTGTTAACATAAATAACTTATACCAACAAAACAGGGTCAAAAGTGCAAAAAACTCTTTTCAGGACTTTTTTCGGCAAAAGGCAAAAACTCCACTAAGAGGGTTTATGTTCAGACAATAACGACATTTGACCACTTTGTTGCAGACAACTTTAGAAAACATTGTTACAAGCAATTTCTCCTTTTCCCACAAGGTTTTCTGCACTATCAAAAGATTATTTCCCAATTTCATCACATTTTGAAATGTTGTCTGCAAACTCTTTCAATTTGGGACAGTCGGAAACTTGTTGTTTGGGAAAGGGCATTTTCTCGCAATCTTGTCAAAAGGGACCTCTCGTCAACAGTGGGTGAAAGGTTATTTAGTCTTAGGGTATCCTAATACATGATGCTAACAATTCAGAAAGTCCTTCAAAAGCCCTATTGGAGCTTGTACCCATATCAAACAGTTGACCTATGCAACCCAGAACCCAAGAGCCATTCATTGCGACAAAAAAAGAAAGTTGCTCATAATGAGCAAACCCTTCAAATGTTACTAAGATTTTTATAAGTGTCATCTTCTGCAATGTCTTGAAAAATATCTCGGCAAGAAAAAAATACAAAATTTCAAAAGTAAAGGATTAAAATCTAGCCTTATCTGTTAGTAAAGGATTGAAATCTAGCCTTGTCTGTTACGGGAAATGTAAATGAATAAGGTGGGTGTAAACAAATACGGGATCCCAGTCGACAAAATCCCCTTTGTAATTTGTTGCTGAGTAATACGCTGTAATTTCATCACATGAAATATGATTTGAAAGAGCCACTCTCTCCCAAAACATCTCATATTAACCCATTTCGTAGTATTACGGGTACATGTAATTGGTCCAAATTGAAAGCAACAGCAAAAAACAAATAATAGCATAAAAAAATCTTTTACAAATACAATCAATTAATTGATATAATACATGGGTCTTACTTTTTGTCCAAATTATTTCAGTTCTGCTGTACAAAACATCAGACTCTTAATGATGAAGGAAGACCCCTATACTCAACTGCCTGTAAGGGCTGGTCTAGCCGGGTAGAACCATAGGCATTCTTTCAGTCGGTCAAGTTGATTTGATAAATATGAGCTTCAATCTTCAAATATGGCAACACTTAATTCATCTATCGATGCTCTTGGCATTTCATCATCCAGATACGGAAATAATATTCTTACAAAGCCATTGACTGATTGCCAACATGAACTCTTTAGAGAGGACATTGAAAGACTATCGTAAGTCCTTCACATATATGAAGAACTTACTACCATGGATAACAAACATTGTCGATCTGATTTAGAAAACGGAAAGGCAAGGACCGGTCAAATACACAAATAAACAAACGTATGAGGCAGAGAGAATACAATTAGTGGAATATCCCATTTCTTTAAACGATCATTTGGTCTGACAGAATATATTCTTTCATTGGGTCTGTCAGGACAAAAAATAACGGTCTGGACAGACAGACAGGCGGTTTGCATGGAGCCTGCTTACTAGATAGTACTGCCTTAACCCTTTCCCAAACTACAAATTTTCGACTGTCCCAAATTGAAAGAGTATGCAGACGACATTTCAAAATGTGATCCAATTCGAAAATAATCTTGATAGGCCAGAAAACATTATGGGAAAAGGAGAAATCGCTCGTCAATGTTTTCTAAAGTCGTCTGCAACAAAGAGGTCAAATGTCGTTATTGTTTGGGAAAGGGTTAAACACTTGATTTGTTTAATGTTCAGTGGCGATAGACTGATAAATCATTTGCTTTAACTTCCGTTTAATTTTAGAAGAACAGTCAACTCATGGCTAACAAGACTTTGTATCCCTTGTCATGATGATTCCCTTAACTTTCCCGAGAGTTCATTGCAAGACTATAATAAGTGCTTCATGTTTATGAAGGACTTACTATAGTATTGCATTGAACCCTTTATAGTCCTTCATAAACATAAATATAAACATAAAGGACTTACTATAGTCTTGCATTGATCCCTTTATATCTACAGTAAGGGAATTTTTGGATTGTTAAGTATTATGTTAAGTACTCCAATTGAACCTGCAGTTTCGGTTTGTTTCCTTCCTCCTTCCCGTATCAGTTTACATGTACTTCCCTTTAAAGATTACAAACTTTCAATTGAAATTCACAAAAAGCTATGGTATCTTATCATGCAGAAACCACCCTTTGGTTGTGTCAGAGGAATATTATCCATTATAGTTAAGTATATGATAAAAGGAAATTGAACGAAACTTTCAAAAAGATTAAATAAAAAATATGAAAAACTTCATGATTGATAATTTCATAAATAAACATAAACTTAAATATCAATAAAATTACAGCAATGTCAGAAATAGCTCATGCAAAGCAAATTCCCTTATAGACAAACTTTCAGAGGTTCTTTGTTGCAAACTGTCAGTATTAGGAAAAGAGTTCAGAAAGCATTTTAAAATGACTTTTCATCCAAAAGATGTGTGATGATACCTGGAGTTTTTTATGAAAAAAAAATGCACCCAAAGCATTCTTAAACAATGTAATGAACATTCTGTTGAATTATTAATTCGATTCTGTTTTTATGGGGTTAAGACCATGTCAGCAATTTTTCAGTAATCTTACAGCATTCATGGATTCATCAGTTCTAGGGTAGGGCTCTAAATTGCCTGTCAAATGACACTCTAATGGAAATCAAAGTTGCCAGTGTGGCTCAAACCAGAGACCCACCAAGTTCTAAGACATTCACCATATCCATCTGGCTACAGAGGACCCTTTAATTTGATTCTTTAGCTAAAGTTCCATGAAACACAGTTCAAAGTTGGAGTCCAGGGTAATTGGAATCCAGGGCATTCAAGAGACAAAGGCAATAATAACATAGGGCCCCATTGCAACCCCCTTCCAACTTTCAGCATTTAATGAATGGGGGAAAACCCCCAACAACATGTTTGTTTGGTTTCTATTTTTAGACCAGTCAGCTGACATTTAACAACACAAAGGAACCCAGGCAGAGCCATTTCAGGCCCTGGCCAGGCCCCTTGATCTGAAAGGTTCACCGTTATTCCTGACCCCTACCCCCAACAGGCAAACGCTTCACCTCATATCATTTTGTGGCAAAAGGGGAATAAAGTAACCCATAATGACCAATTTCTCCTTGTCTTGCAATATTCTTCTCTTTTTTTTTTTAATCATTTTTGAATTTGAACAAGTAAAACAAACATGAGGTGGGGGTTAACTGTAACTAGTGTAGGTTATGGCCCTGTTAGCATTGCACTTCACAGAGAGACAGTTTTTCTAAAGTTTAATACCAAACACTTCAAAATTCATTCAACCTTTTCTCCTGCTTGGTTGCACCAGATGACAGAAAAAGTGTAAATTAACTATCAAAGAAATAAATGAAGAATCAAGTTATACTGTATGAATGATTACAAAATGGTTAAAACATTGAGACAAAAGGAGAATTTGCTCATGATGAGCAAATTCTCCTTGCGTCACATTGTTTTCAGAGGTCACTTGCTGAAAAATGGCTGTATATATCTGAACAAAGGTTTGGTTAAAGTAATTTATTTCAATTACTGAACAGCTGCCCCAGCTAAACACCCCCACACACTTCTGCTTTTCTTGACACTTAACCCAATCTAAAAAAATATTTATTTTCAAGAAAGTGCTAAAGATGGACTTGGATGATAGTGTTGGTAAAGGGGAAATTGCTCAGTTGCAAAAAAATGCGTTTTCTAGCAAAGATCCAAGTCCAGAGCCCAGATTTTTTTCCATTTTTTTTCCCATTATGTATTGCCATCTGCACATTCTCTCATTTTTGGATATTCCAAAAACTGCTGTAAGGGAATGAATAAACACTGGTGAACTGATTCCCTAATGTTCCATTGGAAATCAAATTCTTTCATTGCCCATGTAAAACTGGAAATACAATTCGCATATCCATAACGGAGATATTTATCCTTTCATTTCAGTGTTTGAAGTTATGATTCAAAATCAATTTAGTTAACAAAACATCCTGGCATTTAAACAAGTTGTCCTGAAATTAATTTGCATATTCATAATAAACAGTGATTGCTCTCATCACAATTAATGTTTAATGCCATCAGACAACTTTTTGACATCTCATGCATATACGTTACAGGGATTTTCGGAACAAAATGTTATTCATTAGCCCTCCATTAATCATAGTGACTTATATTCATAATGAACAAAACATGTATTCTTCCCTTGGACAACCATATCTAATTAAGACAATTTGACAAGATTGACTAGCATCATTGTCACCTTGTCTATATTGTTTATGCCATAAAGCAGTCACTCAGTAAAACATGTTACCAAGGGTTCAGTGCACGCCTATAAGGCAGTCCATCACAATTACAAAGGGCAAACTTCATGCATAAGTTGATTCATTTGTATGGAGTTTAATGCCATGTCAGCAATTTTTTGTATTAAGTAACAGCTTTCCTGGATTTACTGATATTAGGCTAGGGCTCTGAAATGTCTTGCACAAGGGCATTCTCACATATCAAGGGGTATAAACAGAGCTCGAAAGCAGGACCCCCAAGTTTTAAGTCCACCATCTTAACCAATGGGTCATGCAGGACATATTTATGGGTTGTTCACACTGATGGTTGGAATTATATCAGAATCAAATAATTTTCTTTTAATTATTTCTTTTTCTATTGTATGTCATTGATAATATATATATCAGGTTTTGGTGTCAACAAAGTATTGCTCACATCATTGTCTTCAGATTGTTGTTGGTTCTTAATAAGTAGCTCTTCACGGTTGACTTACTAGTACTTATTCAACAGCTGGTATCAGATGATATCAACAACTTCTCCTTTTCTGTCACATAGTATGTGTTCATATGATTTTACTTTTAAATTGGGTATCACCTTATATCAATATCTTCTCCTTTTCTGTCAATGATTTCTTAAATCCTTTGCTTAAGTTGCATCCTATCTAGTATAAAAGAGGCAATGGGTTTAACTGCGATCTAGGTTTCCATCTATTTTCCCCACAATTAACTATATAACCACCAACCGCCCCACTTACAATTAACTCTATGACCCCCCCAACCGCCCCACTTAAACTTTCATTTAAAGGCTTTCCAATTGAAACACAATAGCATGTACTTATATAGCCTTTTTAACCATGCATAGCTTAATTTCAGGAAAGTTTAATTGGTTACAATAATTGTCGCAGTCCAAAATTCATTGCAAACCAACTAGATAAAGCTTACTTAAACCTTTAGCATGCTGGGTAATTTTCTAAGAATAAATCTTTGTGTCGCTTGCTTTCCAAAACGTTAAATATCTGCTGAATTTTGATGATGAAAGATAAATGTTTGATCACAGACCAGCCGCCGATTTACTTGGCGGCTGGCCTGGATCTAACCTGTTTGCATAAGCATAAAGTCAGTTTTAGCACTATAATGGTTAAACAAAGGCATAGATGACAAATGAGAATGTTATAGGGGAAATTGAAGATTTGCTTTGTCATGAGGCATTCGCAATGACTTTATTTGTTATTTGTTATTCATTATTCATCAGTGAGTTTCCTCTATAAAATGATTTCATTTATATCATCATTGTTCTGAAAAATGTATATTCTAATTATCGTTGGCGTCGTGATTGTCATCACCATTATTATCAGCATCATTAGAATCATTGGTATCATGATATCAGATTCAATCTTACTAAGCACTGAAGAATTAAACCAAAAAATCATACACAAAATCTGTTCATGGCCATATCTTCAACATTTTGAAAGCTGATTTTATTGCAGTTGACTGCAAATCATAATGGTTTCATGTTGTATGCTGCAAATTTTCAGGATAAGGGAAAAATTCAATGAATAACTAAAACAAAAGACCAAGGAATCGTACATTTCTTCAAGAAATATTCCTCAAAAGATAATGTTTAAAATCAAAGATCCTATTTATTGATATAGGTTTTTGCATTTTGTCAACACTATTTCAGTTATGCTGCAATGTCTAACCCAACCCATAGCTGCAGAGGAAGACCACATAGTCAACTGCCCATCATGGCTGGTGAAGGACAATAGACCCATCCCCATTCCGTATGTCAGTTGAGAGACTGCCTCTCATGAAAATCCAAATGCTGCCACCAGGATTTAAATCAACCCAGAGCAAGGCCATGTAATTTTAAGTTCAGTACTCTAAAAACTATGCCATCCAGGCCCTCTAAATCAGAGAAAAATGGGATCAAATGTCAGTGCTTTTGCACAAAGCCCTGAATTGCATCAATGTTTTATAATTGATTAAATCCTGGTCTTTTTTGCATTTCTCCCACTTCTTGGAAAAATCACATTAACAGAAGGCCTTAATCCTTACTCAATGACATCTTCTGCAAAAAGCATAAGAAACCACTGAGAAAAATTCAAACCAATGTCTTCTTTGATCAAACTTGCTTTTACAGTAAACAACTACCAGCACATTAAAATGTGTGAATATAAAGAAGGGTCCTGCTTGGCCCTGTGGTAAAGATGGCGGTCTTAGAACCAATGGGTTTAGAGTTGAGCCCAACTGGTACCTCTAGTTTCCTTTGAGTGTCCTTTGGCAAGAAATTTCAAAGCCCTAGGCTAGAAATGTTGAAATGAGGAAAGCCGTTACATAATTGATAAATTGTTGACTAAGTAATAAACCATATCAGTGGTTGTTCTAGTATCCATGGTGTTTATTGCTATGTCAACGGTATTTCAATTATTTTGTGGCTTTTCTGGATTCCACCCAGTACAAGGCAAGGGCCATGGACACTCCCATGAAAAACCCAAAACTCATATAAACAAAGAGGAATATGAAGGAAAGGAAAGTCATACATCATTCATACAGAATGACAATAAAAGCTTACCCTGAAAATAGATCCAACGGGCAGTATCTACTGGTCACCGGCCATTGGCCTTCTTTGGCCTGAAAAAACAAAAACAAATATTTATGATAAATGAATGAATGAATGGTGTTTTAAGGCGCATAGACATCTATGGTCATATAGCAGGAATTATGATGATATGTGAGTAAACGTATATCGAGTTATTTACAGGCTAATACACAAATATCTATAATAAAACATGGTCAGCCTAGAATTGACAAAATGAATTTCGTGAAACATTGGGGACCAATGAAATCAGAGAAATTCTCCATTTTGAATATCTGCGTTGTTATTGGATGATTGATAGAAATTGTAATTATGTGTATCACAAGAAGAATCCTACATATTTTTTGGCCAAGATCATTGAGCAATGACAACCTCTTCAACCAGTGCAACCAAGAAGATATGGCTACAATACTTCTTAGAAAACACTGAAAATGGATTGGTCATTTTCTAAGATGAGAAAACAGCTCTACCACCAAATCAGCTCTTCACTGGACACCAGATGGAAAAAGAAAAAGAGGCAGACCAAAGAATACATGGAGAAGGACTGTAGAAGGAGAATTGAAAAGTTTCAACCAAACCTGGGGTACTATTGAAAGGAAGGCAAAAAACCGACAGGAATGGAAATGCTTTGTTGCTGCCCTACATGCCAACAGGCATAACAGGCAGTAAGTAGTAGTAAGTAAGTAGTATCACAAGACTTTTCTTATCAGGTGCCTGCCTCTCGTTTTCCAATCAGCAATAGTGATCAATACTATTTTAAGATGTAACTCCAATGAAAATAATGAAGTCAAACTGTGTGCTACACAATTTATGAAAATAGAACATTGAAAAATCCCTCATAAACAATGCAAGGGTTATATTTTCATGATAATGTGGTGTTTTATTATAATTTAACATATTGTTTCATAGTTTATAAAAAAAATTACCCAGCTTTTCAATTTTTGTGGCAACATTCTGACTTTAAAATACTATGAGTGAGCTCTTTACACAAAACCTTTAATTTTGATCTCGGGCATTTTGATAGCTCTGTATCTGTGCCTTCAATAAATGACCTTTGCCTTTGATTTCAGTCCTTATAAAAGAAAGTTTGCATGTGTAAGCAATTTCTCATTTATATAAAGTCTCGATTAACATCTGCTGCAAACTACTTTAAAAGGTCATTTATAGAGGCAATCTGACTCACAGGGATATAGTAACTGCAGATGAAAGACAACGTCAAACGGAATAAAATGAGAGTATATATCTCCAATGTAAAAAAAAACAAAGCAATCTTCGATGATTATAGAAACAGGGGAAATAACAACTTCAGATGAAAGGCAACGTCAAAAGGAATAAGATGAGTTTGTTTATCCAACGTCAAAAACAAAATAACAACCATGATGATTTGCTGAGACATCAGTGGCCATTTGACCTTTTCCTTGTTACATTCAGCTTTGACTTGCACCCTCCTAAGGGCTTATTGTGAATAGTCCAAATTCAAAGCAACAGCAGACGATGCGAACAAGTATATACCCATTACCAAATTATAACACCATTTGACCAATTTGCTGCAGACATCTCTGGAAAACATTATGGGAAAAAGAGAAATTGCTCATAACGAGCAGTTTTTCCTTTTCCCACAATGCTTTGTACGCTATCAGAAGATTACTTTTCAATTTCATCACATTTCGAAATGTTGTCTGCAATCTCTTTCAATTTGGGACAGTAAAAAAATTTTGGAGTTTGGTAAAGGGTTAAAATGATAAAAATAGTTTTTTCTGTTTAATATTGGATGGAACCACTGTGACAAAAGGGGAAAATCACTCATGATGATATGACTCCCATGACCTCATATGGACGTTTTTTGTGAATTGTCCGAATTGAAAGCAACAGCAGACAACATAATCGAGTATCTCAAGGAAGGTGATATTAGATAGAAACAACTGTGACTAAAGAAGAAATTACTCATAATGAGCAATTTCTCCTCTTGTCACAGTGGTTTCTAAAACATTTGGTTACAGATGGGTTTAGAAAAAGTTTATTTGAAGACATAGAAAAGTGTTTCTTTTTTCCATGTTTCATCATAATTTCAAAATCTATCATTTAAAAACCATTCTGCAATTGATACAATCATAAACCTTGAAAAACATTGTTATTGTTGGAAGAGAGGTTTTCTCTTATGGTTTGCATTAACCCCTTGTAGTGCTGAAACCAACTTCATGCTTATGCAAACAGGTAAGATCACAGGCCAGCCACCAATTTACAATTTACATGGCAGCTGGCCTGGTTCTTACCTGTTTGCATAAGCATGAAGGTTGTTTCAGCATTATAAGGGTTAAAAGGAAAGGCAAAGCACTCAGTGTGTTAAATGTTAGCTGCTACAAATAAAACTGTGACATGTTCTTCCCTTGGGGTGATGCTGCGAATAGAAATGTTGAAATGAAAACTGAAGGTTGACGTTCATCCCAGTTTCTTCTCATATGCACTCTTTAACATCTTCCTGCTATTAAAGCAGAGGACATCCATGTAGCAATCCCTTTTGAAGCAATTGAGTTATAAGTCAGATTTCTTAACCCTTGGAATGCTGGATAATTTTTTCAAAATAGATTTTTGTGTCGTCTGCTTTCCAAAACATTTAATATCTGCCAAATTCTTGAGAGGAAAGATACTCAGAGTAGCAAACAGGTTATATCACAGGCCAGCCACCAATTTACAATTTACATGGCAGCTGGCCTGGTTCTTACCTGTTTGCATAAGCATGAAGGTCGTTTCAGCACTATAAAGGTTAAAAGGAAAGGTAAAGCACTCAGTGTGTGAAATGTTAGCTGCTACAAATAAAACTGTGACATGTTCTTCCCTTGGGGTGATGCTGCGAATAGAAGTGTCGAAATGAAAACTGAAGGTTGACGTTCATCACAGTTATATCGCATATACAACCTGTAACATCTTCCCAGTAAGCAGAGAATATGTAGCCTTCCCATAGAAAATTGACTTTTGAAACAAATGAACAGTAGACAAAACCATGTTCCAAATGTTTGTCGGACTTAATTTCACATTATGAGCCATCAAAAGCAATATTCACGTACACATGTGCATTTGTTTGTCGTAGTCTTAAACATGCTTTAATCGGTTAAACCATTATGAATATTCATTTTGAAGCATGCTGTAGATCGGTCCATTGCAGTAAAAGTCAGTTTTCTTAAACATACTTGATCTTTTTCAATAAAATTGTATGAGTTTTTCGCCTATTTCAGTTATGTTGCAATGCCAAGCTTCTAAGTCAATGCTCATCTCGACGGTTCAGTGCAATACTGTAGTAAGTACTTCATAAATATTAAGGACTTTCTATAGTCTTGCACTAAACCCTCAATCTGCCCTCTAAGGGCTTGTCAAGTTGGGTGGAATAACCATCATTCCATAAGTCAGTCGGGAGACTGCATCTCACAAAAATCCGTAGTCAGATAAGGGACATGAACCCACATGGAATACTAGGCACAGAGGCCCCTAATATCATGTTATTGTTGTGATGTCTGCTGTAGCAATCAATTTGGACTAGTCAAATATTCAAATAAATAGGGAAATGGGTTAACCCTTGAAGTGCTGGAACTGACTTCATGCTTATGCAAACAGGTTAGATCCAGGCCAGCTGCTAAGTAAATTGCCGGCTGGCCTGTGATCTAACCTGTTTGCTACTCTGGGTATCTTTCCTCAGCAAAATTAACCAGATATTTAATATCTGGAAAGCCGACTACAAAAATCTATTATCAGAAAATTACCCAGCATTCTAAGGGTTAACAAAATATTTTCCCACAATATCATACAAAAGTCTTTTTTTGTTGTTAATGTTATTGTCCTGCCATCTGCTGCAGCAGTCAATTTGGCAATCAATTTGGACCAGTCGAATATTCACATATTTAGAGAAATGGGTTAATTAACCCTTTCCCAAATAGAATATTTTCAACTGTCCCAATTTAAAAGAGTTTGCAGACGACATTTCAAAATGTGATGAAATTAAAAAACAATCTTCTGATAGGGCAGAAAAAAATTGTGGGAAAAGGAAAAATTGCTTGTGACAAGCAATTTCTCCTTATCCCACAATTTGTTCTAAAGTCGTCTGCAACAAAGCGGTGAAATGTGGTTATTGTTTGGAAATGGTTTAAATCCAGCCCTGTCAAAATCTGGCACTCTGTAAGATATCAGAAATACATCTCGACAAGGGGGTTAGCTGTGACCCCGAGTTTGTATGGTTGTTTACGACAAAGACGTCTCTTGTTAGATAGGATTGGTCATCTAATGTGACAGTAAACAGGTCAATACAGTGTATATAAACCCCCCCACTGTGGTGTAGATAATGGAGTGCGTAAAAGATGGTCTTTCAGGCATTATCTAGACAAATCCTATAATGTAAGTTCTCATAATCTTTGTTGAGAGATTCCAGTGATTATCATTCAGCTTTTGTCACCCCTGAGGCGGGTAAAAAGTAAGTAAGCAGAAGGACTATGTTGAATATGACCAGTCACAGAAACCCTACGAAGTAATTGTATGTATGTATGTTTGACACAGAGTCAACCACTTTTCAGTTATGTTACGGCGTTCCTGGATCAACCAGTCCTAGGCTATGGCTCTTAAGTCTGTGTAAGTTCTAAACAGCATTCCCTCCTATTTCAAAATTCAGCAAAGCAATATTGCAAAGTAACACAACATTGGAATTATCTCTCTGAGACACTCCCAAAGACATGTCACATTACAATACTGTGGTTTCATTTGAGATTCCATCCATGTTATCAATTTTGACTTAACCAAGTATTTTCCTTATTTGGTAAGTAAAAGGGTACCAGTTGAAGATTCAATGCATTAGTGGTATTTCCTTCACATTTTAAAGACTTACATTAGTAGATCAGCCTTGTAATTGAGAAGGAAATTTGCAATTTCAAGTAATTTGTATCATATTTCCAAAGAATCTTTACTGTGCCCTTTCTAAGAATTACCTACTAATTCCACATCATTAGCTAAACTTGCCGTGTAAAAATACTTAAGATCTAAGAGGAAAACAAATATTTGTCATTTGGAAAAAGGTTACAGATTAATCAAGATTGAGAAAAGAACATAATAATCTCACCATCTACATGTTCCCCTGCTGAATTGATATATTTTGGTATTATAAAAATTATCGTGTAATATCACTCTGGTTCTATAAGTACCCACAATATAGGGTTAGTGGAAGCAATAAAGAAATTAGCCTTGAGAATACCTCCGAATTTCCATCAAAAGGGGGAATCTCCTCTCTTAGCTGTCGCAAATTGGTATTTACATGTCTGTCATACAGAAATTAAATGGGCCTTTGTATGAGGTAAACACTATAATACAGAAAATGACCAAACCCAGACCAACGCGAAGTAATTACCTTAATAGGTATTGTCTGTAATAGGTATTGTGTGCAACGAGTCACATACTGGTAAAATTGGAGGACAGACAACGTAAACAACATCTGGATATGTATAATTATCTGTATATGTGTAATTTGTCTGTAGGTACTTGCAATAAAATCATCATACTATGTTAACTCTTGTAGTGCTGTAACAGACTTCATGCTTATACAAACAGGTCAGATCCAGGTAAATTGGAAGCTGGCCTGTGATATAACCTGTTTGCTACTCTGAGTAGCTTTCCTCATCAAACTTAAGCAGATATCAAAGGTTTTGGAAAGCAGAAGACACAAAAATATATTTTAAGAAAATTACCCAGCATTCAAAGTGTTAAGCTAACTTGTACATTACTTCTTCAGATCATAAAATGAGAGTACCTATTAGAATCCTCCATCTCTTTTATTTTACATAATTATGGTGTTCAATGCAGTACCAACAATTTTTCACCTATATTACAGCTTTCCTGGATCCACCAGTAGTAGGCTAGGGCTCTGAAATTACTTGCCAAAGGCCACTCCCAGAGGTGTCAATGGGGCTCGAACCCGGGGAACTCAGAGTTCTGAGTCCAACACCTTGTGTCAGTGCTCAAAAGAACACTCTAATTTATTATCTTCTGTTAGTGCTTTCAACTTGGACCTGCCACAAAAAGTTGTCATGAGGGAATGAGCAAATGAGGCTTGGTCTAGCCAGGGGGCCTTTTCCGGCAGTGAAAGGGACAGCATAAGGTTAGAAAGTCACTTTGCTAGTCATTTAGCTACCTCAAGTTGTCAGACAATCACCAATTCCTTCATGTCAGATTTTGATTCGCTGGTTTAATGGGTTTTAGGTTACTTAAACAGTATATCAATTATATTGAGATACTCTGCTTGTTGTAATCAAAGACCCTAAACTCAACGGCTAATTAGGGCTGGGCTGGTCAAGACAAGTAGCACCTTGGCATTCCTTAACTCTAACTCTTTAACACCTGCAGACGACATTTTTTACTTGAAGCAGACGACTTTAGAAAAGCTTTGTAAACATGTGAAAAGCCTTTCAGTTCTTCTATTGTGATATGCGAATAGATTGAAAAAGCATTGTGGTAAAAAGAGAAATTGCTTGTCACAATGCTTTTAAAAGTCATCAGTTGTGAGAAGCATAATTGTGGCGTAAGGTGGTAATGTGTTAAGTCAGCGAGGAAAAGGACATATGAACATTCAAGTCAATGCAAACAGACCTTTCAAGCTAACTTACTTCCATTTTGTTGCTTAAAACCCTATAATGTAGCTACCCGTCACGACAATTTGGATGGAAACCCACAAAACAGAAGTTGTTAACTTGCTTAAAAATCACTATGTGTAAAATACCCTAAAAAGCCCCTTTTCAAGACCACTCATTAACCATTTTGTCAATTTGTATGGTATTTAAGGCATTATATCAACAATTTTTCATTTATAAAACTGCTTTCCTGGATCCACCAGTACGAGGCTAGGGCTATGAAGTGACTTGCCAAAGGTCACTCCCTGAAACCGGTGGGGCTCACATTCATTTTAAAGAGCAAGTAGAAGGAACGATTTATGGTCTTGACACAATGGTTTTTACCTATTGTTGGAAAGGAAATACAGACTTCAAGGAATTATAATCAACGTCTCTTCTAGCTTTCAATTTGGGCCACTCCCAAAAGCTAAAATGGGGCAATTAACTTCTATGTCTGCCTATTTCCATATATAGATAAAACATTGGGCTACCAAATCATAGTCATTGACATATCATCTCTAAAAGTGGGCCATTAGTCTAATTTATCTAGATAAAGGTTAAAAAGAATGAGTACACAGCAATATGACTTGTAGGCCAACAATAAGACGTCTGTCATTTGTCCCCCATAAATATCTCAACCTTTACTGGTTTAAGATGCTTAAGGAAGGGTAGACTTTAAAACGAATATTTAATCCAAGGCAAGATAGGATGAAGAATAAAATATAAAAACAGCATAGAAACGGTTGTGACAATTTACATTGAAACCTCATTGAAGTCGGTAATTCGCCTTTGAAAATAAAAAAAATGCCAATTTTTAGATCAGTTATGTTCTGCTGGAATGAACAATTAACATATATTGCATGAACACCTACTGTTGCTTTAAATTTAGACTTACAGAATTATAACTATGTCTTTCATGCTAATTCTTGTCGTCTGCTAACGTTTTTCATTAATAGACCCTTCAAAGAATCTCACATGGGGGAATTGGCTAAAGGAAACCCACAATCATATTTACATTTACATGTGCTTGTTTCACATTCATGACATTATGTAAGCTTAAAACAGCAACATTTCTGTCCCGAGAGACATGTCTAAACACAAGATACCATCTATCCCCTTACTCCATTAGGTGGGGGAATCACGTGACCAATGTTTACCATCTTATGTTCAAACAAGATGGCTGCTCCCATGACGGAACAGGTATTTTTTCTTTTCTCACCTACTTCTGCCAATGAGAGCCAGATTATGAACCCCTCATGAATTAACCATCAACTCTCTGGTTCTGGTGGTATATGATAACCCACGCTTTATAACAGCGTTATGTCACAATAGTTTCAAACCAAACATCAAGGGTTTAATGCAAGACTATAGTAGGTGCTTCACAAACATGAAGCACTTACTAATAAGTTACTATAGTATTGCATTGAACCCTCTATATCAAAAGAGTAATTGCTGCTTTTTTCCATATCTTTTTTTGTCGTCTGCTGTTGCTAAGTTCAATTTGGATCAGTCAACTATATACCTATATAGAGGACGTAGTATACGCCTTCCTTTGCATTACCATAGTAAGTTACCATAGTATTGCATTGAACCCTCAATATCACAAGTAATCTGTTCAAATCCTTTTCTGTCATCTGCTGTTGCTTGCAATTTGGATCAGTCAACAATTCCTAAACAAGGGAATCAGTAAACTGCTTTCTTTGTCAAGTAATTTGCAACACTCTCAAACATGTCCTGGCTATTAAGGCAAACTGTAAATAGTTAAAACAAATAAGGCCAGGTTAACTCAGCAGGAGGGGGAAAAAAATAAGGTTCAACATCCTTGAGGGCTTAAACTAGTCTATGGGAATGTCATATGTACTATATTTTCAATCCCATTTTAAATTATAACCCTGAGACTTGCGAAAACTGTTTAACATGACCAGAATTGCAACATCGTGACAAGACCTTACCCTTCTTAACCCTTAGACTGCCGGAACAAACTACAGGCTTATACAAACAGGTTGGATCAAACCTGTTTGCTACTCTATGTATCTTTCCTCAACAAAATTAAGCAGATATTTAAGGCTTTGGAAAGCAGATGACACAAAAATCTATTTTTTGAAAGATACTCCGCATTCTAAGGGTAAAGGTGTTCTGTTCTATCTGAAGCAGATGCCTTGTGGAAAAAACATTCATGACAAAATAATACATTAAAAGTTACAAGAACTTTCTCATTTAGCAACTTTGCAACTCATTTGGCAACAGTGTTTTCCATTTCTTTAATGACATTGGCATCCCTGTACTCACTACCAAAATGTAAATGTTCCCGAGACTCTGTGTTTGAAAATTGCAGGAGACATTAGAAACATGACAAAATGATAAATTGCTCATATAAATGAAACAATGGTTTCCTCCCAATGTCATACATAAAATGTCTATTAAATTGTATGCCACCTTTATGTCATCTGCTGTTGCTTTCAATTTGGACCAGTTGAAAAATTATATATAAGGAAACAGGTTAAGGTACCAAGAATATATTAGAGGGGGTCTCAATTACCAGGAATGAATGAAAGAAAACTAAGCCATTCTCAGACGTTCATTTCTCATAAACCCTTTTCCAGACAGATCCCATGATTTTATATGTCTTTTTGAGAAGATTGTACAAAGTTGTTGTAGGAAATGGAGTAATTGCCCTAATTTCCTCTTTCAAACATTTTTCATATGTTAACTGACAAATATTCTTTTCATTTCTTTCTAAATTTTTCTTATGCAATTGATTGATTTATATTGGATTTAAACCTCGTCAACATTATTTCATTTATGTTGCGATGACCGACTCTTAATGATGGAGGAAGACCCCAAACTTAACTGTCAATAAGAGCTCAGGTTAAGATGGGTAGAACCATTGTCATTCTGTAAGTCAGTCGGGAGAATACCTCTCATAAAAATGTAAATGCAATTTTTGTATGCAAACCATTTCATTGATACCATGATAAAAAGACCTTTTTAGGTTAAAAAGACCTTTTTAGGTTAAAAAGACCCTTTTAGGTTAAAAAGTTAAGAAAATATCTGTCTGACAAAAGCAGCTCAGGTCAAATCTTAGAGCTTGGGGGACCTGAATTTGAGCCCCATTGGAACCTCTGGTTTACTGATAGTATACTTTGGCAAGGCACTGAAGAGTCCTAGCCTAGCACTGGTAAATTCAGGAAAGCCGTAATATGACTGAAAAACTGTTAACACTATCTTAAACCCCCATATAAGCAAAACAAACAAAAAGAGTGGATAAGAACCATGTATGACCCATTAATCAATTGCTAGATATGGGAATTTTTATCTGGTCCAAATTTAATATAACAGCAAAAAGCACAGAGTGATTGTCAACAAAATGAGGTTTTTCTGGGAAAGGGTCCAGAAAACGACACAAAGAAAGCAGACTTAAGATCAGAAGAAAGCTCCTTAATAGGCAAAAACTTTTCAATCATAGAAAGAAGATTCCAAAGAAACTACAACAAAAGAAAGTCGTAATCGAATGAGGAAAGCCTTGCCCACACAACAACGCTCATTTAATCATAATCTGAATCCATTTCCTTATATCGAAAATGGAATTCTGTGACTTGTTTAAATTGAAAGCAGTAGCAGACAGCATTTATCAAGAATAAAAAGTTACATAAAGGTGGTTTTAAGTCACAGGTGGGGAATCATGTGACCAATGTTTATGATCATATGTCCAAACAAGATGGTCGTGCTCAGATATTTTTTATTTTTTTTTCCACCTACATTTGCCAATGATAGCCACATTGTGTGCCCTTCATGAGTTGAACATCAACTATCCGGTTCTGGTGGTATATGATTACTCATGCTTTAACAGCATTACTTCTAAAACTCAGCACAGAAATCCCAGTCGACAGGCCTGCATGCCAAATTCAGTTGGTCTTAGACTGCGATTTCTCTGTCAAATCTAAGACATAATACCATCATAAAGCATAGGTTATCATGTACAACCACAACCGTAAATTGTTGGTCAACTCATGCAGGGAACACACTGTGGCTATCATTGACATAAGAGCATCAACATTGGTCACATGATTCCATGCCTGTGGTTTCAAGTCAGCTGTATTACTGAATTATGGAAAGAGTTAGCCTTACAATATCCCTTAAGGACGTTCTCGGTAGTTGTTTCTGCGCACTACATCTGCGCATCCAAGGGAGATAATAATCGGTTACCAGATAGGAACTTGCATAGTAGTCGGACAAACGTTTTTATTCGGATGAAATTTACTGTATGCAATTTTTTTCAAAGAATGATCATATTATCCATAAAATTATGAAAAGTTATTAACATTATCATATATTTTTCATTCATACTTAGCCCCCAGCTTCTATGTTTCAATTTTAAATTTATTTTAGTCGTTTTTGAAATTGTTTTTAAAATACAGTTACCATGGAAACTGTCATTTTACAGAAAAAAACAACTCATCAACATATCCTTTTCATTGCATTTTGTATTTCAAGATTAGATTTTACTTCACATACTGAAAAATAAAAAAATTATATGAAAGGAATTTTGAAATATCTTCAATTTTTTGCAATGTGCATATCAGTTTGTTTTTTTGCCAAAAACAAAAATTTGAAAAACTGATTTGGATTACAAAAATTGTTCAGATTGTAATAATTTGAAAAACCATTGAATTATAAAGTATTAAATGTATGAATTTATGTTTTTTTTGTGTTAATAAACCTTCCAGAAATTATTTTATTACCTTTGAAGAAAGTATGGTTATTTTGACATTTTTGCCCCAAAAGGTCTCCATGAAAACTGTCATTTTACAAAACATTTAACACGTCGACCTGCATTTATCTTTTCATTTCTGAATTCACAATAAAATTTTAAATAACATATCAAAATTTTAGAAAATTCTATGAAAGGATTTTTTTTTTTATAAAACTGTAGAACATGTTCTTAAGCACATCACTTTCCAAGATCTTTCAGTTTGAGACATTTGAACAAATTTTGACACAAAGAGTATAAAAAGATCTAGGTTAAAAGAGGATTATGTCTGGCGATAAACAAACTATGAAATCTGGTTCAATACAAAGCTGTAAAATTGTCCTAACACATGATACAATAGCTTATTTACTTATTACTTACTACCTGACCCCCAGATAAACTTTGGATCTATCTCCCCCCTCCCCCTAATATTTATGATATCTTGTTTCTGGTGCAAATTAAAAGCAATTATGGAGAATATCAAGTATGTTATTAGTCACTTTTTTCTAAGGGAAAATAAAATAGAACCATTTTGTCAAAATAAGAAATTGCTCTTTTTTGGAGTAAATTCTTCTTTTACCACAATTATTTATTCAGTCTTTTCCTATAGGTGTGTTAAAAGAATGAAACTTTATGAGGGAAATGTTATATAGAGATCTATGAAGTTCACTAAACAAGTAATCTTTTTATAAACAGTACATAGCTGTGCAATTGCCCTGACATATGTTGCAATATCTTATTTACTTTATCAGTTATTACAAATAAGATTTGTAGACAAATAAACAAGAAATCAAACTGAGTAATTGTCCATACAAATTGTGCAATACCTTATTTACTTATCACCCGGCAGATTAACTTTAGATCTTTCAAAGATGAAAGAGAAGCTGTGAAAGATTTAAGGCTGTCAACATAAAGGGTTATAACATCAGCATAACAATAACAAAGAAAGTGACATACAAAGAACTTTGCTCAAGGTGAGCAAAATTTTCCTTTTATCAAAATGAATTTAATGTCTACTTGTTAGGACCAATTTCCTATAGGGCTGCTAATACTATGTTTAAGTACTGAAGGCAAAAATCCATACTTGTCTACAACAATCTTCTGTATACAATATCAATAATGAAATGATGAAGTAAATGGTCCGTACTAAGTGTCAACATCCATAAAAGTTGTAAAACTTTGACACAATCATTACAATATAGGTTATCATGAAGACACTTAAACAGGCTTATCAGTCATTAACCCTTTTCTGTTCCGATTAATTCCCAACAGGTAAAATCAAAAATAAATCATCCAACCCAAGGTCTTTGTTTATATGGTGTTAAATACAGTGTCAACAATTTTTCAGTTTTGGAACTGAAAGCAGGTAAAAGAAACCCATCCCATTAATCCATTCCATACAGTAGTTAAAGAAATATAAACTTGCATGTAAAAACATAACAAAGGTGTGACTCCAATGCCGACACTGACGCTGGCACAACACCCAGGTGAGAAGCAAAGCTCTCCTCATTCTTCGAATAGCTAAAAATGTCCATATTTTCCACACTCTTTAACCCTTTACCAAACGCCAAATTTCCAACTGTCCCAAATTCAAAGAGTTTGCAGAAGACTTTTCAAAATGTGATGAAATTGGAAAAATAATCTCCTGATAGGGCAGAAAACATTGTGGGAAAAGGAGAAATTGCTCATTAAGAGCAATTTCTCCTTTTCCCACAATGTTTTCCAGAGTTGTCTGCTAGAAAGTGGTTTAATGTTGTTATTGTTTTGCAATGGGTTAAGAGTCATCAGCTCTTACTTTAAGTTTGGGTTCAGCCGTAAAATCCCATATATGGGGATTCCCTAACAAGAAAAGGCAGTTTGCCAATACCTGCCAAGTCTATCGAGAAAATGAAGTGCTAAGATCCCCCATTCAACTGTCAAAGTAACAACCCATTGGAAGATTGCGCAATATCTCATAAAGTATTGATAATGTGCAGACAATTACAGTGTTTTATCTTTGTATGATATCAATGTAAACACCTCAGTACAAATATCCCAAAATTGGCGCAGGCCTGTAAAAGTGTTTATTAACCCCTTTCCCTGTTTAATCAAATTTGCAGCTGGTGGATTTGTTTGTTTCTTTTTGTTTGTATAGTGTTTATCGCCAAATCAACAATTATTCAGTCATGTAATGGCTTTCCTGGATCAACAAGTACTAGGCTGGGGCTCTGAAGATACTTGCCAAAGGTCAGTCCCACAAGACCAGAGGTTTCTGTGGGGCGCGAACCCGAGACACAGAGTTATAAGTCCTCCACATTAACCACTGGCCCACTTAGGATCCATTGTTTATTTTTATTGTGGATGTATTTGGTTGATTTACATTGCATTAAAAACTTTACAGTCATTCAAAGGCCTAGTTCATCACAAATGAAGGAGAATCTCTTCTTTCACTGCTCATAAGGGCTGGACAAGATAGTAGAACCTCTCTTTTGGTCAGCCTGGTGACCTTATTCTCATAGAATTCCAAATCTAGAGCTCAAATAACTTGAACCAATAGGAGAGGGATCCCTTTTATTACAAGTTCAGGGGCCTGTCTCAAAAAAAAATTACAACTTTAGGTTATTCATGTTAAAAAAATAATGATGTAACCCTTGAATCCGGTAGTGGCAAAATAAATTGTCTGTGATGCCCAGCATGTCAAAAAGCCTTAATGTAATATATTGGCTACTTAATTTGGCTCAAAGAAGAGGGGGTTTAAATTGCTTTTATCTTTCTCTCCCCCACCTTCTTCAACAAGCAACTTTTTCATTGAGCTATTATGTATGTCTAGTTTCGCACATAACATTCAGAAATACTTTTTGCAATTTTGTCCAGATCGAGTCCTATTTAGGGCTAGATTGAATGGCCCTATGATAGAATCTAAAGAGACAAAAGGAGAATTAGCTCATTCATCGTCCGCACATACCCATTCTCACTGTCAATTTTTCCACAAATACTGCACAATATTTTTCCCCATGTCACAAATGGATATCCCAGATGAAGGTAATTAATCAGTGATGAAAGAAAAAAATTATCAAGTAGCATAAATTTCATAATTTGACAAAAAGGATATTTGACTGATGCGGGTAGACACACTACCAACTTAGCTATTGAGATGTTCTTGATTAAGGTAAAATACCCACAATCTGCAATTTCGAAACTCATTCTCTCGTCACAATACTTCGGTGGTTCTTGGTATAGGTAGAAAGATGTAAACCAAGAACAGCCAAAGTACTCTGACTAAAGAGTAAATTTCAAAATGGCAGATTATGGGTATTCTACCTTAAGATGCCTGTTTCAGATGAAATAATTACATCAATGCCAACACACAATAGAAATATTCCTTGGAAGGTTATGATAGCATACAAATGAACTTGGTTTGCATCTGTTTAATAAAGGATGAAGGAAAGATGTATCTACTTACTTTAAGTCTTTGGTGCATACAAAATTTGCAAACTTGGGATTTCACTTCTGTTTTGCTGACGTCTTGCATTATACTATGTATAAATGCTTTCTTTGGCTGTAAAAAATAATAATAATATTAACATTTCTTCAAATCTAACATGTCTACTGTGTTATTCAATTATCCCATTTAAATTATAAAAAAAAATCTCATATCTGAGAACTCAAATTACTCAATTACTTTCAAATTGGAGAGTGAAAAAAGGCTGCCCCAGACAGACAAAACTAAATCATTATGTCTTCCCACCATTGTGGTTGACAGTGGTCCAGGGGTAGAAGTTCGGCCTCAGGACACGAGGGTCATTGGGTCAAATCCAGTCAGTAGCAGGTTGCATTTTTCATTAATCCACATTTTGCGGAAGTACTGTCTTTATATCCAGGAAGCTACATCAGGAGTGATTTATCCAAGTTGTAAGATCTTGTTTCACAATCGATGTAATACTACCTCTAATCAAAGGATTGGAACACACGACCCTTGTGTCCCGAGGCCGATGCTCTAACCCTAGTCCACTGTCCTCCACTGGTTGGGTTGAACCCGCCACAATTTTTTATAGTGTTTCTTTTCTTTGTCATTATTGGAGGAATACCAACCTTGATTTCTACACTAATGGTTGGTGTTGAGCACTTTGAACTAAATGTTGGTCCTCGAACGAAGCACAAATCTGGCATGACTAGGGCAGACTGCGTTGTGGGGTCCACGGTAAAATGTTCAACATCCTTCCCTTTACGTTGGGCTGTGAAGTAAATTGAACAATTTTTTGTGATTTTTTTCTGAAAATTCTATAATATTGTTTAAGAAAGCATATAAACTTTTTAGCTCATTGAACATCTGAAATGTTCAACCCTCTTCACTTTACGTTGGTCTGTAAAGTTAATTGTAGAGGTATTGAATTTTTTTTGTGAAAATTCCATTGTTATTGAAAAAGCAAAATAACCCATAACATGCTAATTAATAGTAATTATACACAAATTAAGAGTGTATGTTAAAGGGACTAACACAGAGATCTGCAGTCTGGGAGTAATAAACATTGAAAATTCAATACTTACAATGATTGTCACTAAACCATAGACCATTTCCAATTTCTTTTCCTTCAAGTTACTGAAACCCAGTGATCAGTTGAATCAGTTGAATATTGTGAAGTGAGTCTCCACTCCTGTCAGTGCTTCTATTGGAAAGCCAGTTAATAAGGAATTGCAGGAAAAACTTCTCTAGCAGCTTGCTAATGTTACATGATAAGAGCAGTTCAATGTTTGCGATGGTATCTAACAACCTCTTATTCTAAGTTAATTTGTTGTTAACAAAATAAACCCCCTTAAATGGTTTGCAATATCTGTAAAACAAATGATCTATATCTTATATCTATATCATCTGTAGGGTTATAAACAGGAATGAAAAGCTGCCAATAATCTAGTGTTATGTTAATTTAGAAATATATGTTGTCATTTTATCGGTAGAAGACAAATTATTAAAAAAATTAAGGAACCAATACAAGACTATGATTAGTCCTCCATAATCATGAAGCACTTACAATAGTCTTGCACTGAATCATCAACTTTGACAAAACCTTTTCTACTTACCTGGTCTGGAACACTGGGCTTCCTTCTCAGCTTCATGCGTCGCACCATTGGCCATTAAACACAGCTCCTGAAGGCACAGAAGTAAGGAAAGTGATTTAAAACAATTCCTACAGGGGTTTTAGCCATTTTACACACTGAGACAGAGTTAGCAAAATCAGTTGTCCATATTGCCCAAAAGCCTTAACTGACAACATATATTTGCTGAAATTAACAATATTACCATTATAAAAACATGTGCAGAGAGTGATTTGGCATTTGTGAAGAGAGCGATTTGGCATTTACAAACAAGTGATTCAAAATCAGATTTCCCCATCCCTATGAGGTCCAGATAAAACGTGTAGATTCCATTTCTAGATTTCTGACACTATCCATCTATCTCCTGTCTTTGTGTGCTGACAGCACCTCTTATGAGTTTTATAGTCAGGAAAAAAGTGTTTCACTTCCTGGAAATATAACCAGTGCCACATTGTATGTTGATTAAAGAAAAGTCGCAAAGTGGACCTCTATATTTACAGGATTTGAACACAAGACCGTTGTGTTCCGAGGCCTACACGTGACCCCTGGTTTACTACTGTCTAACAGTTATATCTCCATAGAAGATGCATCTATCTGTGCTCATGAACCTTCTTCATGTAGAAAGAATTAATTTGTTTGCATGGAGTTTTAAACCATATCAACAATTTTCCAGCTATGTTACAACTTTCCTGATTCCATCAGTATTAGGCAGGTTAGGGCACCGAAGTCTTTTGCCAATGGAGAATCGAGAAGTGTCTGTGGGACAAGAACCCGGGAGACCCCAGTACTAAGACTGCAACTTAGCCACTGGGCCATGCAAGACCCCTAGATAGTGTTGAATATGAGAACATTACATACCGGTATAACAACAAAATGTTGAGAAAGTAAAGGCTGCATAACATCCCTCATATAGTCAATAACAAGCTGCATTTCTTCATGTATTCGATCCGATTTACTCTGGAAAAAGAGTGTTTAATCCTTAGAATGCTTGGTAATTATCAAAAAATAGGTTTTCATGCTGTCTGCTTTCCAAAATCTTTAATATCTGCTTTATTTTGATGAGGAAAGATACTCAGAGTAGCAAACAACTTATATCACAGGCAAGCCACCATGTATATTGGCAGCTGGCCTGGATCTAACCTGTTTGCATAAGCATGAAGTCTATTCCAGCACTAAAAGGGTTTAAGAAGAAAATATCTTAATAAAGGCACATCATCATATTCTAGATGTGACCATGTTTGGTCTTTTATACCTCTTTACATTTCATCAACTCCCTTTGTAAAGTCTTCAGCAAAATTTTTCAAAGAAATGAGTAAGTATCTTTTGGCACAAGGGAAAATAATTACTTAGGGGGAAATCATTATTTTGGGGGAAACCAAGGGAAAAACACAGATGATGCATATATTGTTTTGTAAGAAAACTGTGTTTGGGAAACAATCCTGCACAGAGAGAGGTCCATTAATCCATTATGATTACCAAACAATTACAACATTTAACCACTATGTTGCAGACGACTCTGAAAAACAATGTGGAAAAAGGAGAATTGCTAAAACTAGTAGGATTTCCTTTCCCCACAATGTTTTCTGCTCTATCAGAAGATAATTTTCCAACTGTACCACATTTGAAAATGTCGTCTGCAAACTCTTTCAATGTTGACAGTCGAAAATTTGGCGTTTGGAAAAGGGTTAAAGGAAAATACCTACCACAGCACTTGATATGTGGTTCTTCCCCCAATATTTTGCTTTTCCCAGTCTGTATACCCTTTTCTCCTGAAGATAAAAAACATTCATATTCTAAATCTATAAAAAAAAAAAAATTGCTATATCATTGAATGTAAATGTTACTTATGTGAACAAGTAAGTTAAACAGTAAGACTTAAGTTTTAACACTCTCAAGCTACATAAATACACCATGGGAAGAGTACATTAATACACCATGGGAAGAGCCAGATTAATATCATATCATATAACTTTTTATGTCATACTCCTTTGCTCAAATAGAATTCATCACAAATTGTTAATACTTAAATCTCCTAGGTTTAATACAAGAATGTTAGTAAGTCCTTCTGACATGTCAAGAATTTTCAATATAGACTTGCATTGAGCACTTCAAATATATACAGCTAGTCTTTGATTAAATCATTATGTCTAATATCAAATCTATTGACATTTGCAGAAGAGTGAAGAGCTTCAACAATCAGTTTTCTTATGAAAAACTGCTGAAAGAAACATCATGTGTTGCATCATTTGAATATCAGACAAGTTCTGTTAAAACAATATTGACATTTGTCCCTCGTGATACACAGATTTATGTATTATTTCCCATAATGAAGCAAATGGTCTGCTCTTGTTATTTTGTCAAGAATATAGCATACCGTTGTAGCTTGTCTCTAGAAGAGGCGCAACTTGTAGGTCAACCAATGGTAAAAGGTCATTTTAAGTGAAATGGTCCTCTAAAGATTCCTCATAAATAAGCAAGAAACTAAGAACACATTGTTTAACGTTAAACGGCTTAGACATGAAATATGCCTTTCAGCTTCTAAGAGTGGGCACAACACAATTTCTAAAGAGGTCAAGAAAAAGTACTCTTAAAATCATAATATTTCAAAAAATGGTCAAATAGAAAGCATTGTGTTTAAATTTCCATGTAACCAAGGTTATTGTAACCACATACCATGTATCAAAATGGAATTTTGCTGCATAGAAACAAAAATTGTTAAAAAAGATGACGGTTTTTAAGAAGAAAACAAGAATTCGTAAACGATATCCGATTGTAAAGCCCATCCGAACACTATACCACTAACAATTAAAATTGGGCCACAACGGACGTAACATTGCCTTTTAAGGACATCGTTAAAGAACGAGAGTAATCCCCACTTCGTACTTGGTAACAAGTTAGTTTAAATCTATTTTCTTGGTCCAAAAGATCTTGAAACTTAACATTTCATTCCGTAATCAGAAAGACAGACCATGCTTCATGAGTAAACAAGATCGGGGTTCAGCGATTTGCCATCGCCATGTCAGCGTGTACAAACGTTTCACGTGATTCGACATTGTCAAAAAGATTCCCACATCAAAATATCAAACACTTACCTCAGTATTTACGAGAACCAAGCACGAATTCCCTTCGCCCCGAAATATCCATTTTCTCGCGTTCGCCATTTGTGGGTGAAAGTCTACCTCCACACAGAAGAGTAGCGATGATGCTGCCGTCCGACCTCGGTTGCTTTAAAAAAAAAATACGCTGATCTGTATATAATCGATAAAGTAAGGTGCAATGCATGTGTGAGAGCTTTCAAAATCAGACGGGACGTGAAAATATGAACAAAGTGCATTTGTAGATAAAAAAAACAAACACTGGAAAGCTGAGAAAAAAACATTCTTTATGAGTTATGTTTAGCAGCTATTTAGTCAAATCGGACGAAGTTCATTGCCACTGGTAACACTTGGTTTAATTAATGTATGTATCCCGTTCGCACATATACATGCAATCATGCGAAAGATCTAAATTAAAGCAACAGCAGACAACAATTTTACAATAAGAATACGAAAATTGTGTTTTATGCAAATGGTTAAAAGCCAGTGTGCCAAAGTGGGAAATTGCTCATTCTAGCAATGAATATATCTTTTATCCATCACAAGGGTTTATTAGACAGGCCTATTCTGTTTCAGTGCCATGTGACTTTAAATCATGCAAACAATTTTATGTATATGACGGCATAGTCTGCTATAATGTGCTATAAAATATAGATAAAAAGCATAATGGCCATGATGAGGTTTCCGGTGCGTTAATAAAGGCCATCATGTTTCTGCTGGTCTTTAATCAAAATGGCGATTACAACAAACCACGACAGTACGTAGCCTGGGTCCCCCCTACCATAACGTCTTTCTACGTAATAAGGTCCCTTATTACTCTTTGGGCAAGGTTGGGGAACCAGACTGGAAAGTACGATGGTGGTGAAAGCAACCGTATGATAACCGTGAGAGGCAACATGAAAAAGCTATCTACACAAGGATCACGGCTAGACCCACACAAACACAGCTTTACAAAGAGAGTAACCAGCCTTTAAACAACCTTCAATGTGTTGTAGCCAATGTCAACAACGTTAAGAACTTTAAAAATATGCTCGTCAATATCTGGTTAAATGAAGAGGTGTTCTGTGATTTCAACAGCTTCAAATGAACCGGAAGTCGAATATATCACCAAGAAAACCAGGAATATGAAAAAAGGACATGGGCCAGAGGTTGAAGTAACCATTATATCAAATATCATTTCGAAAGTACAACGAAAATGTGACAATACGATGATGACAATGACAACGCTTTATCGTATAGCGTTGTCAGTATATTGTGTAGTCGTAGTATCGATTTATCGGTATCGTACTGTCCAGGTATATTTATCGTTCTATCGCAAATATAAATCTATCGTTATCGCAATTGCGCATTATCGCCATCACACACTTTCGAATTATAGTTATCACACTATAGAATTATTTCATCACACTATCGCATTTTCCCTATCGTAGGCCTAATATCACATAAGTGTTATCGTATTATCACTTTGCTCCATTATCGTCATCGTACTATCACATTATCATTATTGCACTATCGCGTTATTGTTATCGTATTGTCGCTCTATCACTTTTCGCATTATCGTCATCGTACAATCGCGTTATTGTCACAGTACAGTCGTGTTGTCGTTATCGTACTATCACACATACTATCATCATCGCGTTTACTCATAGTTATCGTACTCTTGCGTGCCCTGTTATAGATCAGCACATAGACATATTTGAAACAATGGTCCATATGGTACTCCATAGAGAACAATCATGAATCCAATCTCGATAATGGTTCCCCGAAATATGAGCAGTATATTTCTAGACCATTTCGTGCCGACAGCAGACACTTTTCTCAACACCTTAGAATACATAATGCTACCACACCTATTTGCACAGGTCTGCTACAGAGGTTTTATTAACCCTTTCCCCAACAACAAATGTTCGACTGTCCCAAATTGAAAGAGTCTGCAGACGACATTTCAAAATGTGATGAAATTGAAAAATATTCTTCAGATAGAGCAGAAAACCTTGTGGGGAAAGGAAAAATTGCTCGTTACGAGCAATTTGTCCTTTACCCACAATGTTTTCTAAAGTCGTCTGCAACAAAGTGGTCAAATGTCGTTATTGTTTGGGGAATGGTTAAACGATTACCACAAATATTGCATTTAGCGAGCACTTCATCAATTTGTCACAACATTCTACAGTAATTCTTCATAAGGACAGTGTGGCATTTCTCTCTATGATACTTTAGAAATATATGATGACGTTTTATCGAAAGAGACAATACATTTTAAAAAGCTAAATTCCAAATATGTGAGATAGTCTATATAAGGTCAGAAATCGCTAGATCAAAGGAAGTACAAATCAGCTAGATCAAGTTCAATAATACTATTATAAATCCATCGCTTCAGTCAAGAATATATTACACAGATGAGAATGTAGCACTAATGTTGTCAATCGGAACCACTCGGGTGTTTTAATTGGATAAACCCGATGTGTTCAGATTGTAATGCAATCGTATCTACTCGTATCCCCGTCACAAGTCAGTAGATATTATTTCAAGAAATGGCCGAGGTGTTCCGAATGATTGTAATGTTGTAAGTTTTAGAGTGTCCGAAAAACATTTCGGACATCTCAACAAGTATTCGTCCAAAACGCTGCGGAAAAATTATTATCACAAAGGCATCACTAACTTAATCCATTGAGTCACTCATAAATACCTATTGTGCTATCCCTGTTCCTGAAGTCTAAACATATGCTGCTAGGTCAATGGAATAACGTGGTTACTTCAACAATGCATGGATAAACATAGACCAGTAATACATGCTTATTATACGTGAGTATCTAATAGCACCCAAAAACAAGAAGAGTCGCCGGTTTGGTTAGTAACGTCTTCTGCATAGCAACCACATCTCCACCGGAAATTATCTCAATCATAACTACTCGGACATTTCCGTAATTTGAGAAATACACGTTTTCATTGGATTAACTCGATGGGATCTCTGTATTCCTCTTATATACAATGTGTGGGCATGTGCGCACGCTGCGTACAGGTAGCTATGTGCCTGCAATGTACAGAGTCTCCACAACCGGAAACTGTAAGCGATGTAACTGATGTCAAGATAGGCAGATACACGATAACTGACACTTTTCCCCGGAAATTACCTGTAAGAAATCCTCAGATGCAATCTACGTTATATATGCATATATACCTGTGTAAGAGGTGTTAGTAATATATTTCTCTACACGGGTTTCACATCGCATCAACATCGTTTCAGTTATTTTGCATCGCCCATCTCATATTGATGAAGGAAGACCCAAAACGTAACTGCCCACAAGGGCTTATAAAGCAGGATGGAAGTATTAGCATTATCAGTGTTAGCCAGTCGGGAGACTACCTCTTATAAACTCTAAGTGCCACCACCGGGATTTGGACCAAGTCTGGCAGGTGATTCCAACCCCGTGATTCCGACTTCTGCACTCTTACCACTAGACAACGGAAGCCGATTCATATTGATGAAGGAAGACCCAAAACGCAACCGCCCAAAAGGGGCAGATCAAGCCGAGTGGAAGTATCTGGGTCTCTTAGAGTATTGTTATAAATGGTCAAAAGAGAAAGTAGCCGTACTAGTTAGCAAACGAATAAGGTAAGGATAGCAAGAAAAAAACTTAATGTTCTCTAAACCATTTTTAACCTCAACTCGTATGGAACTTAACGGTACGTCAACCGTTCTTAGTTTAAGTTACGACATTCCTGGATGCACGAGTCTTGGAAAACGCTCCATAGTGTCTTGCAAAAGGAAACTCCCACGAAATCTGTGGTACCACTCGAGCTCGAACCCGAGACCCCAAAGCTCCAAGACCGCCACCTTAACCACTGCGCGACACATGACCCCCGTTTTACCATAGTAGCCAATCAGTTTGCACGTCACAGACACAGGAACCAGTACCAAAAAGCATTGTATACTGTACTATAACTCAGACTTGTGTTTAGAAGCCAGCCTATGGGACAGAGTGAATTGGCTGTTTAAGACATGTTGGCTGCTTAACACAAATTGATGTACACTATAAATCTATCAATGGGACTTTCTGTAGTGGTTGTTTAAGGCATGTTGGCTGCTTAAAAGGGTGGTTGCTTAACACAAGTTAGACTGTATATCCATGTAGTATAATACACACTTTTCTTACTGGTACCTGTGGCCACATATCATTATCAATAACGAGTGAACCATTTCTGGAATACATACTCTAAAGTGTTGACGTCGACACAAAACAGGTTTAACTACGATACCTCTGCTGTTGAACGTACTGAAAATTGATAAAGACTGCATTTTGTACAGTAACCGCTATAAAGACAAAATAACGACTGTGATATATGCATATGCTCTGTTGAAAACTGCATTAAGTACATGTATTCCTAATTTCCTACTCTCTTTTTCAAAATGAAATGACCATGTTAACCAATCTTAAATCATTAGGTTCATCCACGTGTTTCTCAGCTCACGGAAATACCCGAGTAGTTACCATTGCATATGACCGACATTTTCAATAGATGAAATGGAAGTTTTCTCCCAGCTTGAGGACCCGCACTGTGAAATTTGTTTTTTGTCGGTGAATCTAGGACAAGACATAGCCTGGATTACATGCCGTTTGCTTATGCTTAACCCTTTACGTTACATCAAATTTTAGAATGTCCCAAATTGAAAGGGTTTGCAGACGATATTTCAAAATGTGATGAAATTGAAAAGTAACCTCCTGATAGGGCAGAAAACATTGTGGGAAAAGGGTAATTGCTCGTTAAGAGCAAATCTTCCTTTTGCCGCTATGTTTTCGAGAGACGGCTGCAAAAACCTGGTCAAATGTCGTGATTGTTTGGTAACGGGTTAACACATTAGCATCTAACGCCATCTGTTTTCGTCATGCAGCAGACGACTTTCAAAAAGCATTGTGGCAAGCAAAAGGAGAAATTGCTTGTCACAAGCAATTTCTCCTCTTGCCACAATGCTTTTCAATCTATTATCATATCCCAACTGAAAGGTTTGTCACATTTTTACAAAGCTTTAATAAAGTCGTCTGCTTAATCAAAAAATTAAAAAATGTCGTCTGCAGGTGGTAAAAAACTAGATTTGTATTGCGCAGTACGTGAGCCCGGGATCCCAGGCAAAGGTAAACAAAAATAACGAAACTTCGTCCCTGAACTTGAATCTCTCTAGTCGCGTGATATATCTAATTTTAGATTTCGATCGAGTTACGTATAATAGTAAATTAACCCAGATCCGTGTTAAAACTAAAGATTGGAGGGGTTTTCACATTATTTCAGTATACGTCGGAAAGTATACATATACCAACACATGGCTTTTTTGTATAATTTAACAGGGACCTATAAAAGGCACCTTCCCAATTGGAAACTTCTTTAAACGCATGCAGTTTTCCCAAAATTCAGAGTCATGTCAGCATTTGGGTTTCCCAAATTAAATTTCAGCGATAGTACTTCCAAGATTCAACAGGTCTGTGCCTCTTCCAAATTTAAGGAAAAAAGCCATGCAACAATCGCTCTGGTACATCCTCGAAAGTATTGTCATTGCACTCTCTTTTCAGGCTATTGACTTCTTTCCCATATTATTGGTTTGGATTTCTATGCCGAATACATTCTCTTGCGTTTCGTGCGTTTTCTCATTTTTTTTTCCAAAAATCTGTTAACCTTTTCCCAAACAACACATTTTGGACTGTCCCAAATTGAAAGAGTTTGCAGACGACATTTCAAAATGTGATTAAATTGAAAAATATTCTTCAGATAGAGCAAAAAACCTTGCGGGAAAAGGGAAAACTGCTCGTTACTAGCAATTTCTCCTTTTCCACATTGTTTTCTAAAGTCGTCTGCAACAAAGTAGTCATATGTCGTTATTGTTTGGGAAAGGGTTAAATCAAGCTGGTTGCAAAACCAAACGCATGAATCATGTTTATTCGGAGAGATATGAGGAACGTTGATATCAAATCGTTATGACAAATAAAGAATTAGTTCATTCTTGGCAAACTTTTCTTCCATCACATCGATTGTGAAAACCATAACCCAATTAACAAACAATAACGACATTTGACCAGTTTGCTGCAGACAACTCAGGAAAACATTATTGGAAAAGGAGAAATTACTCGTTAAGAGCAATTTCTCCCTTTCCCACAATGGTTTCTGTTCTATCAGATGATTCTTTCCAATTTCATCACATTTTGAAATGACGTCTGTACGCTTTTTCAATTTGGGACAGGCGAAACAGTCGAAGTTTGGCGTTTGGTAAAGTGTTAATGAACCAGCCAATGAATGAATCAAACGTTAATTATGTATGCTATCTTCAACGGTTCAATTGTTTTTGCAAACACCTTCGGCCACACCGGCCTTTAAAAGCCGTCTGAATTAAGGAAATGGTTGAAGCAAGAAATCCTCTGAGGCAGAAAGTAACGAGCCGGGTGGTCTGGTACAAATCCATTATCAGATAACAGTCGTGGTCGGGTGTTCGAGTGCAACAAAGTACAGAGTACTTGTTATGACGACCAATTGCCTGTCCTTTAATGTAGACGACCAATTTTCTGTCCTTTATGTAGCTTATATCTTATAACTATTGAATTTTACGTTGTTTAAAGAGAGAATTACTGAAACAAAAA
Source organism: Cerastoderma edule (assembly GCA_947846245.1). Taxonomy (NCBI): domain Eukaryota; kingdom Metazoa; phylum Mollusca; class Bivalvia; order Cardiida; family Cardiidae; genus Cerastoderma; species Cerastoderma edule. The sequence continues at coordinate 7,106,164 of OX401413.1, read as the reverse complement.
AATGAAGAAAAACCATTTAACCATTTACTTTGTTGTATATGCTTTATGTTGTTTCTCTATACATTTTGTATTTGACTCTATTTAAATAAATGAATTGTTAAATGACAAATGAAAAGAAAAATAGCCGACTTTGAACTAGATCAACTCTACAGCGTACATCATGTGAAACAATTGATGAGCAAGTTTCGTTCTGTCTCAGTGATATCTATCTTCATTCATTACTCGGGAATCTAACCTACGGACTTGTGGGTCTCGTGGTTAACCCTTATAGTGCTGGAACCGACTAATGCTTATGCAAACATGTTGGATCCTTATTGGCGGCTGACATGTGTACTTACTTGTTTGTTACTCTGAGTATCGTTTCTCGTCAAAATTAAGCAGATATTTACGATTTTGGAAAGTCGATGACACAAAATTCTATTTCTAGAAAACTACCAAGCATTCTTAGGTTTAAAATTGAACACCCCGCATTCCCCATTCGGATGTGCTTCTTATGTCGAGAAATGATTTTGAACTTTAATGTTAGGCCTACGTGATGTTTGTAATGTTTTTCTTGGTTTATAACGGAGCTAAGACTTTTCTTTAAAAGGGCATCAAACTATTATAACATTACTCCCACGCTGACACATGTATTCGTACTATAGGAGAAATTGGAAACAACTGTGACAAAATGCGAAATTGCTCCTGGTGAGCAATTTCGCCTTTTGCCACAGTGGTTTCTTTCCAATATTACAAATGAAATGTTATATTTTCACTCTTATTAATTGTCGTCTGCTTTTGCTTTCAATTTGGAACGGTCACAAAATCTGATTCTCACATGATGGAATGGTTGTCAGGTCATTGAATGGAAGTACCTTGATTCGATAACGTGACAATGACGTTTCTTATTACAACCATTTACATGTACTTTACAATCGAAGCAAAGGAAAGGGTATTTTTCATTGCTGTTGACACAACTTCAATAGTCTAGAATCACGCCCGATTTGCTCTGAATAGGTTCAACAAAGGGGAACATAATGGATCGACAAAGTTTATAGCGAAGAACTACATTCGAGATAAATATTTGCTCATATGGAGTTGAACGCCGTGAAAACAATTTTTTTTCACTTATGTTAGTCAGTCCTTAACTCACTAGAACTAGGCAATTGCTCTGAGGTGTCCTGTCAATTTTTGTTTGTGTGGTGTTTAACGCCGTATCAACAATATTTCAGATATGTTATGGTTTTCCTGGACCCACCAATACTAGGCTAGGGGTCTTTGTGTCCTGCCATAAGACTCTCCCAGGAAACCAGAGATACCAGTGGGACTCGAACATTGGAAACCTGAGTTCCAAGAACTGCATCTAAACGCTTTCAACTGCATGCCACACGACAATATTTTAGAAACGCGTCAAACTATTCATGTATATATTTTGACCTCCGCAAACATTTCTCTAACGCGTCAGGGGAAATTCTTCCCTTTTCAAAGCTACGGATCTCGCCATACACACTCAAACAAAAGCAGTGGCGCTGGTATGGATCGAACACAGCAACCCCGGGTCAGAAGGTCCGCCACCCTACCCACTTTTCTACACAGAACCCGTGATCTACATTGAATAGATCGGGCAATGTATTCAAACCGTATGAAACAACTTCAGATGTTACGATGTTCGAACATGGGATTGTCTTGTTTATAGCCAACAACTAGCTCACGTTCAACAGCGCAGAATGACGGCTGTATATTTTGAATGGGTTTAATCGAACGGATCACTGTTTTTTCTTATAAAACGACTATTTTCTCTTAATCCTTTAAACCATTACCAAACAATAACGACATTTGACCAGTTTGTTGCAGACGAACTTGGAAAACATTGTTGGAAAATGAGAACTTGCTTGTTTTCTGCCCTATCAGAAGATATTTTTCAATTTCATCACATTTTGGAATGTCGTCTGCAAGCTCTTTCAATTTTGGGACTGTCAAAAATTTGGCGTTTGGTAAAGGGTTGAAGCAATATTTTTTTCTGGTGACAATCGGAATGAAACTTTTTTCTCCCAATAAAGTAGAAAGAACTGTTGGAAGGGATTATTCTTCCTCCAAAAGGTTGCAAACTTTCGACAAACTCTCCCCTTTGGCCATATGTTAAAGTAGTCGTTCGCAATAACAGACTTACTTAATACATGTACAGGTAATAGGATCTTTTGGTAAATAGTTAAATTGAAGGGGAGCGATAATCCGGTTTCTTACACAACACTCCTTTGTGTCCGGTTCTAGCATATCCTTGCCCAAAAGTGTCTCGTTTTCATTTGTCAATCTCAGACACACAACTTTACTTGAACAGTTTGGATATGAATCTAGAATAATCAACAGTTTTCAACAATGTCAGCCATATAATCGTTGGTCATTTGGTCATAGCTCCTTCTCGTGCTTCTGACATTTCCAGACCAGTAAAGTTATGTCGATAAATACTCAATACTAGGCATTGGAAACAAACGACTGATTTACCCTTGAGATTTAAAAAAAATCATAAGCGTTCCAAATAAGGGCAAAAACCTTTCAACCCACTGTGTGCGATAAGAAGTAACAGTTTGTCGATGAAGGAACAGTTTGTCCGAGTAATGAAACGTTGACCTATATAACAAGTCAGGAGATTGTGACAAGAACGTCATATAGGTTGTTCACCTTTTCCACTAACGATTTCGAACTTCGCGAATCTTCCGGTCAATGATTAATCACCGAATGTTCGTTCACCGCTGCATAACGCTCGTTTGCAGCAAATGAACAAGTGGTACAGATAAACAGTCAACAGGCGAAGTCGACAGCTCAGCGAGAAAAATGTTTTCATTTTCAGCTAACGTAAACAAAACAGTTGAATGCCTATGTAGCATGTTTGTGTAGGAGTAAAGTCGGTCAACAGCTGTTGCTTAGGAAAACATTTAGACAGAAAATATGATGACGCAAAGTTACCATAGAGCAAGCACCGTTGGGCTTTTGTCGTCATAAGTAATGCGGTCTTAGTAAATAGAAAAGAATACTTCCAATAAATGGTACTTTAACCCATTAGGGTACCAAATAATAACAGCAGTTTACCACTTTGTTGCAGACGATTCTGGAACACATTGTGTGGAAAAAAAGAAACTGCTTGTGACGAGCAAGTTCATCTTATCCTACAATGTATTCTACCCTATCCTAGAAGATTATTTTTCCAATTTCATTACATTTTGTGATTTCATCTGCAAACTCCTTCAATTTGAGACAGACGAAAATTTGGCGTTTGGTTTGAAGGGAACAATTCCTCTTGAACAATTTTTCAATTAATCACTGTGTTTAATAGGTTGGCCTGCTGCATAGGATTCGAACACTCTTCTATGTAATTGATATTGATTTGTTGACATCATTTATTCCTTATAGCTATCTTGTCTGTTTCTTTTAAAATCCTATATTGTAGGTAACCATTAGAATCAGCTATTCAAGATGATACAAGAACTAATTGTTCCAATAATGAGTACCAACATTATAGGATTTCCTTAAAAAACTTTTTGAATTATAGTAAGAACGATCTCCTTAACCCAGTTTGTTTGCTTGCTTATATGGGGGTTTACTCGCGTGTCAAGAATTTTCAGTTATGTTTCAGCTTTTCTGGATTTCCTGTACTAGATAGACTATGGCTTCAAAGTGTCTAGCCAAAGGACTCTCCCACATAAACAAGAGTACAGTAGATGCTCCAAATCCAGCTTTTTTCATAAGGGATTTAAAGCTGTGTCAACAATATACCAGTCATTTTGAGGCTTTTCGGACTAAACAGGAGTCTACAGTGTCTTGCCTCGGGACACTCCCAAGATAAATCCCAGTGCCTTGGATGAGAAATGAACCTGGAATCAACATGATGCAAGCCATACACCTTAACCACTAGGCCAAGTCCTTATCCTCCATATTCTGTTTTATCAGCACATCCTCTTGAATCAAAGATATTTGTCTGGAACATTCTCTAATAAGTCAGCAATAGATGATTGCACCAATTCCGATTTGGTCACAGTGTTAGAGAACAGTAATAAATACTCAAGTTTCCTCCATGAATATTGTATGGGAATCGTGGAGATATTAACTCATTATCATGTACACTTATTTCTAGGGCATTGATTTCCATTAGCCATTCCCCAATATGGGTAAAGGTTACTTGAAATTAAAAGCTTTACAAAAGAAAGAAAACTTTTACCTCCTTTGTGATTACTGGCTCAAACCATACAAACCAAAGAAGAAGAGTTTTCCTAATGTCATCCTGCAGTTCTCAAATGTTCAACAAGCTTAATGTTATCAAGTAAATGATGATGAGTTAATCAATATTCAGACCAGCCTAATCAGATTCCTTTTGCACAATCTGATAACTGTCCAGTCACTACAAGCCAGGGCTGCCTGGTAAAATTTGGTTGAATGTTAATCAGACTCTTCCACTATCAAAGATTATCTACTGCTTTCATGGATTTCACCCTTCTCTGGATATCACTGTTTCAAAAGATCTAAGGGTATTCCAAGTTGACAACAAAAGTGGCCATCAGAAATGTTACGCATGAATCATGGAATTTCTTTAAAGAGCAACACATGTTTTGTCACAAATGGTTTCTTGGTTGCCTTTAGAAAGGGGTAAGGGATTGAAACTCTTTGAAATTTTACATGGAAATCCAGAGCTTATCCAACTTAATACCATGTATTTTTCTTTAAAAGCAGACAAGTTAACATTCATATGGAGCAATCATATCTGGTCTCGCAGCAAAGTATTTTCTTTGGTTCTTGGACTAAAAAACAAATTGGGAAAATAATTTCCTTGCAAGATGCAAATTGTCACTCTCCCAATATGTTCAATTTCCGACTTTCGTGAAAGGGATGTCACATATTTTCCTAAGTAATTAAGAAACAATTACCATAAAATGCATCATTTTTTAATATTTTTCATATCTGTTTTATCATTTTATACCTAAAATAATTTATTTGCACCTGTAAAGAGGATTTTAAAAGAATCCCCAAAACTTTGGTCAAATATACAAGTCATTGCAAATGTGTTTAAATGTACATAATACAATATATTGTGTTAAAAAACCTTCGAGATCAGGACGCTTATAAAACATGAAAGACTTTCAACTGGCACCAAATAAGGTTCCAGCTGATTATATTCAAATTTGTAGCTACCCAGCCATCCTGAGTTACGGACGTCGCCTTACATCTTTAACATAGGAATTTAATTCCAAATATAAAGAGCTAAAACAGTTGCACATTCATTTCATACAGCCTACAAACAATCACGGGGTAAATTGGTAAGTTTCGTCCGTGATTTCATACATCCTAATAGAATTTTTATCACAAAAGTACAGCACTACATCTATAACACCACATTTACAATTTCAATCACAAAAGTTAAATTTAATACAGAAACTGAAAAGGGAAAAAACTGACTGGCAACATCATAATCCATAAGATCAATTGTGTGTAGTTATGAACACTGGATGATTCAGCAACATCGGATGAATTGATGGAAATGACGTGATTATGTATCCGACTTGAATGAGTCTCCATCGAGTTAGCTTGCCACGAATCCGGTCAGATGCTGATAGTTAACATGTTCCCATTCCATGGAGCTAGGTAACCCGTTCATGTACTGGCCCTTGCACGAAGATGACATGTACGAACTGTTCAGATAGCTGGAATTGTTGTTCATCATATTATCGATCACTTGTGGAGATGGTGTTCGCTGCGTGTATCTTGATTGCTGAGGTGATGGTGTCCGTTGGGTATACCTGGGTTGAATGGGTTCTTTGGGTGCCTCTGATGGGAAGAGGACCCCCACACTACCATTTTCACCTATCCTAAACGAAACGTCCCGTGGGTCCACCCAGATAGTGAGCTCTGGGGGAAACGTTGCCATGAGAAATGTCGAGTCAAGTCCACACATTCGTCCAGCTTGTAAGATGACTGGATCTATCTTATGATTGAGTCGAATACATCTGTAACCACTACCTTTCATCGGTCTTTCGGGAAACCAATGTTCTTCATAACGAACACAAAGTAGATTGTTCAACGTAGTACCAAAATGCTTCGACTGTTCTTCATTTATATTATCGCCTCCTCGGAGAATATTTGTGAGGAAGTCAACAGCACTTTTAACTTCGTCTTTCATATTTTATCGGCGTCCAATGTTATGTTCCAAATGTTCCGTATGGATTCCTTTGTTAGAATTCTCGTCTGAATGCGTACCAATATTTTCGTAAATATCACCTCGGGAAATTTAATTCAGTACCTTAAACGTCTTTTAAAATGCAAAAAACTTGTTTAAAAGTCACTCACAAGACCGAAAAGATCTTTTTAACGGCCGACGCCCTTTGTTTCTGTCTCTGAACTAGCGTCCTTCCCTGCGTGTTTCTTTTTCAGCAATGGCGTCGTACACTCCCGATCTATCAATATTATATACGTCATATGCAGTGACGAAAAGAATTGACCAATGAAAATCAACAAATATTTCTACGTCACGCATATATCATTCCAAATATGGCATTGCTAAAAATAGATCAAGACTTGTAAACAATAATACACAGTGTAGTAGGTCAACTTGTGTATTCGAGTGCGTCATTGCTGTAAACCTTCTAAAGTCTCGACAAAATGTGTGTACTCTATATCAGTGAAACATAAGTGTGTGTAAAGGGGCAGGTAGTAATAAGAATTGCACAATAATTTATATGTCTTTCACAATATCGACTAACTCAATATGTAGAGTTAGGCAATAGAATTTAATAAGGTTTGTCGTTATTTCAATCTAGAATCTTTTACGTTTTGAAAAGAAAACAATTGAGAAACAAAGATCATCGCAAGATGACACAATTGTGTTGAGAAATGAGATGACACTTTGGCAGGTGTCACACTTTTCATATCAACATTCGTTGTAAAACTATGAAAGAAAAGACCTTCAGAGAAACAATGGACGAACTATATATGCTCCTTGTACCAGTTACCGGTGCACTTAATTTGAATGAAATATAAAAGCAGTAACAATAATGCTAATGTTGATTAACTTACTCATATTAGATGAAAAAATATCTTATCTTTCATTGAACAGCTTTGAAACAGTTAAAAAATTCGCCGTTCACCAGTTATTTTGGTCTATTTTAAGGCATGTACACATCAAGGTCAAGGTCTGTTTGGTACCTATTACCGGTGTAGCCATAAAATATCTCCTCTGCTAAAAAGTCCCAATGACAATATCATTGAAATCAAGTTATTTCAATTGTCTTATGTGTTTTCAGGTAATTCTCAGAAAAATTAGATCTGTTTAACAAAAGAATGTTAATAATATCACATTTTAATTATGGTTATCTTGATAATTTAACAATATGATCAAAATTTGGAACATTAACAGTTTATTTTAATTGGCTTAGACCCTTGTTTGAGGGTCACAGTGTGGGCAAAGAAACTGTGAACCTCGTCTTAAAACCTTTACTTTTGTGCAATACACCAAGTGGGTCCAATGCCCACATTTGTCACAATTAGCCCACTTTGCAAACTCGATCACAAATGCGAGCTTTACTGAAGGTGGCATTCTCATGTTACAAACACAACACAGGTCTTCATCTTCATCCATCGTAGTAATGTCTGAATCCGACTCTGTAATTGCAGGAGCAACATTTTCCTTAGAACAGCTAGGCTTAGGGGACATTTGTTTTGTTTTGACTTTTTTAGGCCTTGGTGTTTCGTAGAGGGATTTGGCTGGTGTGTTTGATTTTTTAGAAGAGGCAAGAATTTCATCATTTTTTGAGGATGACAACCTCCCTTGAATAAATGGGGGAACAAACTTCCTTTTTTTAGACTCCTGAACTTTGACAGCAGTTATTTTTCGATTTTGAAGAAAGTTTTTTGCAAGCTCTTGTCTTTCTTCATTATTATTTTCCCCTTTGTCCTGAATCCGTGGGTATATTACAGAAGGCATAACCTTAGCGTGACTGATTTCATTTCTGCAAAGTGGAAATATTCCACTCTTTCTGAATGCACTGATTAAATTGCTTGGACAAAAAGCTTTCAGATATGCTCTTGAAGAGAGCTCTCCAACAGCATATCTGTCAACTTTTTGTCCAGGGTTTTGTCTCATGTAAGTTTGGCACTCTATGTTATACATAGCTTTGAGGGGCCCGAAGCACCCAACATCTAAAGGTTGGGACACATGTGATGTATGTGGTGGCAAAATGTAAAATTCAATGCCATGCTCTTTCCCCCAGTTTGTAAGGGAAAGAGAGACATGAGATTTGTGGCCATCAAAGATGACCAAATGGGTTTGGCCATCTTTGATGTTCACAAATTTTAAGAAATGATCAGAGAGGTAGTTTTTAAATATTATGGAGTTAGACCACCCTGTCTCACTCATTTCTCCATTAGCACCAGGACAAGTGTTATTTAAGAGATCCTCACACCACCTCTTGCCAGGGAACACATAATATGGAGGTATCATTGATCCTGCTGCATTACCACAGCCAATTAGTGTCACATTTTTGCCCCTGGGAGAGGTGATGGCTTGTGGGGTGATGCCTTTGTGACAAAGGACTTTTGGAGGGGTATGCTCCATCAAAATTCCTGATTCGTCAATGTTCCAAACTCTCTCTGGGTGGTTATGTATAGAAAGATTGTCAAAGGTTTCTGTAAGTTCTTTGAAGTGACTGTCCATGGCCTCCTTTGATGTGGCCTTTGCCCTTACAATGGCTAGCTTCTCTGGCTTTGCAAGGTGGACATCTGGCCAGCGCTTTATAAATCCTTGGTACCAAGACCCTTTGAATGTAGGATCCCCTTCACTCTTCTTTCCCAAGATGACTGCAAATTCGAAGGCCAAGTCTAGAAAGGTTTGTCTAGAGTACCCATAGCCAATACTTGACATGTAAGTCATATGTTCAATTAGGCACATCTCTTCTTCCTTTTTAAAGAGAGTTTGCGGACCATGTCTTGGGACCTCTTCTACAGGCTGCAGGCCTAAATGCCTATCACGTAAAGTGCTCTCTGGGACCCCATATATTCGAGCAGCTCTATAAACAGAGAGGCCATCATCTTTCACTGCTTTAAAAGCTAAGGCAATCTGGGCAGGATCATAGGCTCTCTTTTTGCCACTGATGAATTTCTGCTTCCCAGAAATTTGAATCTGAAAAGAGTGATGAAAAAACAATATTTCATGATGTCAGATGTTGTTATATAGAGGCAAGAAAGTTTCTATAGGACCAAATTGAAGAGTATATATTTACCATAACACCGGTAAGAAAATCCCGAAGCAGCAGACAGTTGTAACAACTAGAAATCATAGATTGAAAAAGCATACATATGGCTGCAAATCAATGAAAAGGTCATTATTTTGGCCTATTTTTCATTATTTGAAGAATATAAGTGTTTTTCTTACCTTAAAGAAGCTCATCTTTAGATTTTTCTTGTGTCTGTCAAATTTGACAGATGCCGGGAACGCAATATGTAAACAGCCGGTATGCAAATTAGGTTACGTCATTAAATATTCGGATTTTTCGGATTGCACCGGTAACTGGTATACACCGGTAATAGGGTAAGGGAGCATACTTGGGAATTACTTTCGGTCTTATTAACTGTTGAAGAATGGCAAATTTTTTAACTAATTACAAATTATGTCTTAATATTTTTTCCAAACAACACGTTTTTGATCATGCCAATTTGACGGAAGAAACAGACGTCATTCAAACCCGGATTGAATTTGAAGGAATCGTTTTGGTGGGAAAAAAAAGAAAAAAAAGGAGATAAATCATTGCAGTGCATGGATAAATCGATTAAAATTTTATGCAATTTCTTTTTCGTCGTTAAAACTAGGGCTTCATCACACGTTTGAAAACAAAACTGTGGAAGGCTCATAAGTAAAGAACACACGTAAATTAACATGCAGACGTGTTTTTTTCTGTTTTGTTTTACCGCCAGAAAACAGATGTTTTTGAGCAACCTTATTCGCATTGTTTTGCCAACAAAAAATCGATATAAAGCAGCCTACACAATTTTATGACATTTCGCACGTATGAAATAAGTTGCTTTCAGGAAAACAAACCTTGAGAGTTTCTTTGATTCCAAAGACAATTTGTTTACTTCATCTTCATGGTGTCCATGCCTTTCGAAATCGTCAAGTTTAATTTCGGAAAAACTTTTTGTGTTTGTAATGGGTTTCAAGAGTTGTCGTGTGCAGGTGATTTCAGGCTTATAAGTTAAAATAATTAAACTGACACGGAAAATGTTTACTTTGCAAAATTTCGAAGCTGAAATCGGCAACTCGAGTGGTTGAAAATTTCACAATAAGCGACATGAAATCATATGCAAAGAAATTTCACCTTTTGTCGCAAGCATTCTCTTGAATGCTATTTGATAAGTGTATATTTTTAATGGGTATCCGTTGATGTTATTTCGTTGATTGTAATACTCCTTTTTATCAGAGGAAGTTTCCACAAATTTCCGAACAATAGGATGTTAATTTTTAAAATAATAACTTTTTTCGCTAACTGTTGTTTTCATTTTTGCCAAAGACCTATCTTACATGTGTTATACGGTCTTTGTTCTGGCACAGTCAGATAAAAAAGCACGAATGATCTTTTTGCCCGAATTCGAAAAGCAATTCTCCAATTGGTTGCAAAAAATGTACTTTATTTAAAGATTTGTAATTGTCGTCTGCTATTGCTTTCAATTTGGAGCGGTGTAAAAATCAAACATGAAGGAAGGTGTGTTTACAGGTTGACACCTACACACGTTTTGAAAACAGGCACGGGCGAGTTCAAGATGTCAGCTGGAAAACAAGCACCATACAAAGAGAGTTTGTTGATATTTCTTGATTGGAATTAGCATACTTCTGCCAACATGAAAGGCTTCACAATGATGTTAATTCGGCTGACGTTCTCACGTCTAATCGGCGATGTAAAGGGGATTTAAACCCTGTTTCATCATGATACCAAACTTTGGCGCATCTACTGTTGATATCATTTATGAAACCAATGTGTTAAAAAGGACACATTGCTTTTGAGGGCAATGTATCCTTTAGTCACAATTGTTTCTACAAAGGAAATCACAGAAAGATATATGTTTTTCATTCCATTTCGGGAATGTCTATTTGTTTTCAATGAAAATCCACCTTAGGTTTTCATTTCTACCAAAAAATTCTAATATAACATCAGTTTGTAATGAGCACGCCATTTATGATAGGTTCATTTAATACAAATGAAATCGTCATATATTTGTATTAAGGTTATATTTTTTGAGACATCCGTCTCTTTCGCCGATTCTTTTATAGTCTTAATTATAAGAATCGATTGTAAGAACTTTATTCACAATCCATGTAAAATAAACTAAACTAAAATATTCAACAAAATAGTTTAGTTACAAGGTACGCGCGTGAAAACAATATTATTATTTGGTATAGGTAGATATCGAGAAAAACAGTGAAATGGTTCGTCAAACCATTTTCCAGTTCAAAGTTGTGTAAAAGTTCAATTTGGAAGCAGACATAATGCTACTTTTGACATGTTTGGAATGTTATATCCCATTTATGATGCTACATTCAGAACTTTTCGACAAAGAACACTTTTTTTACCTTTTATCACAGAAGTTGTTGAGTAGAGGGTTAAGAATACCCATACTGATTGCCCACCTTTGTCCCCAAATACCCACTGGCACCCCTTTTTGTTCATGCGCAATGTAAACAAACCCCGACAGATGTCGGCTTGTCAAAAAGGGGCCAAAAATCCCCTTTAATGTTATCAAACGGGTCCGGACAAAGGCGATTTATCGTGACAAAGGGGCGCCCCTAGCGGTAAAACCATTGGCGGCATTTCGGGGCAGGTAACTATTAAAATATCGTTTGTCTTTATCTGATCTTACGGTATAGACATTATTATCCAATTGTTATACATTACCCTTTACCTCTTGTGAGTCCATAATGACTGGTAAAAAAAAAACTAAAAAAAAGTCATAAAAAGAATTATTATAAAAATGATAAATAAATTAATCGTAGCCATTATAGATATATTACTATTATATATAACATTATCATAATTATAAAAAAAAAAAAAAACTTTTTCTTCAAGAATATCAAAATAATTGTTTATTGTAACGTACTATTGTTTATATTCTTATATAAGTCTATTTAGCACTAGAAGCAGTAAGATTTAACTTGTGCAAATAAATTTTTCTTCTTCTAAAATCAAAGCAATCGTAGATGACATTTATCAAGAGCAATATGTAACATTTCATCGTTAATGTCACTTTTTATTCTGATTCTAAGTCATCTTGATATTCAAAAATGGTTAATGCTTATGCAGGGCAATTATTTCCTTTGTCAATATGACTTCTTACACTTTAACTTTCAAGAAGATATAGTATTAACAGGGACAAATTTATTAAACAACTTCCATCTGAGTACAGGGTCTGACAAAGAAGAAGAATGAAGCCGATATTTGTCCTGAGCAAATATGCAGCGGCTGGCTTTAATATCAAAGATCAAAGTGTCAGCAAAATACCAATTAAAAATGTGTTGATTGATTTATTGTATCGCAAAGGTTGGCATCTACAAACGTTGTTATTAAAGGGAAATTGTTGTACTTTTTTTACCGAACAGTACAAAGTTAAGTTATTCATAATAACTTATGGTCACTTTCTTTCCTAGTATCAAGGTTTGTACATACGATTTGAAGTCATAATTTTGATTATTTAAGTCAAAGAACACCAGACAAATCCATATTGCCAAAACGATTGCATATTTATTTGGCATAAAAATTACTTTAAATTTTAGCCAAATCTTTCATCGACACTGATACCCACGATCATGTATGTAAGTACGACTATAACTTAAAGCATAATTTTAAAATGTTTATAACAGTAGAAAAATTAAAACAAGCTTGAAATCAAAAGGTGAACTTTAAATAATGAGAAATAGTGACACGCCCATCACTCTCTAATTTTAAAGCATAATTTTAAAATGTTTATAACAGTAGAAAAATTAAAACAAGCTTGAAATTAAAAGGTGAACTTTAAATATAGAAAAATAGTGATACGCCCATCACTCTCTAATTTTAAAGCATAATTTTAAAATGTTTATAACAGTAGAAAAATTAAAACAACCTTGAAATCAAAAGGTGAACTTTAAATATAGAAAAATAGTGATACGCCCATCACTCTCTAATTTTAAAGCATAATTTTAAAATGTTTATAACAGTAGAAAAATTAAAACAAGCTTGAAATCAAAAGGTGAACTTTAAATATAGAAAAATAGTGATACGCCCATCACTCTCTAATTTTAAAGCATAATTTTCAAATGTTTATAACAGTAGAAAAATTAAAACAACCTTGAAATCAAAAGGTGAACTTTAAATATAGAAAAATAGTGATACGCCCATCACTCTCTAATTTTAAAGCATAATTTTAAAATGTTTATAACAGTAGAAAAATTAAAACAAGCTTGAAATCAAAAGGTGAACTTTAAATATTGAAAAATAGTGATATGCCCATCACTCTCTAATTTTAAAGCATAATTTTAAAATGTTTATAACAGTAGAAAAATTAAAACAAGCTTGAAATCAAAAGGTGAACTTTAAATATTGAAAAATAGTGACATGCCCATCACTCTCTAATTTTAAAGCATAATTTTAAAATGTTTATAACAGTAGAAAAATTAAAACAAGCTTGAAATCAAAAGGTGAACTTTAAATATTGAAAAATAGTGACATGCCCATCACTCTCTTATTTTAAAGCATAATTTTAAAATGTTTATAACAGTAGAAACATTAAAACAACCTTGAAATCAAAAGGTGAACTTTAAATATAGAAAAATAGTGACATGCCCATCCCTCCCTTTGTAGTAATGTTAAATTTCATTTGAAGGCTGCTTATACCTTTTCGATTTTTTAATTGGAGGGTATATTCGCGGCAGATATTTATTAGACCGGTTTCAATTTAATGCAACTTCTACAAAAGTCGTAAAAACCATTGTGACACAATGAATAATTGCAATTAATGAGCAATTTATCATTTTATCGCAATGGTTTCTACATAATTCGACAAAGGCATCGACTTTCTGCATGTTATTTTTGCCGTCTGCTGCTGCTTTGAATTAAGACTTGTCACAAAGTAAAATGTGGGTGACTTTTGGGTAAATGCCGTCTGCGTTTGTTGAAGGTTAACTTAACAATGTCTCGTCCAAAATTCTTCGAAGTTCATGCAGTGATGATTGAATGCGAATGATGATCTTTTCGGGACGATCTACATCCATGCAAAAGGTTACGACATTTAAGCAAATAGTAACATGATATTTTCCATAAGATAAATGTGCCATGTGAGAACAAAGTAAAATAAGAAACATAAGTCAGTGATCATGAGTCACACCCAACTGATTGGGCCTTTAACTCTTTACCAAACGCCAAATCTGTGACTGTCCAAAATTGAAAGAGTTTGCAGACGACATTTCCAAAGTTGATGAAATTGAAAAGTTATGTTCTGATAGGGCAAAAAACATTGTGGGAAAAGAAGAAATTGCTCGTTGAGAGGAATCTCCTCCTTTTCCCACAATGTTTTCCAGAGTCGTCTGCAACAAACTGGTCAAATGTCGTTATTGTTTGGTAACGCGTTAAGTCGCGTAAATGCACTATTTAGTACAGGAAATCCAGACTGGAACATTCGGACTAGATGGCGTTGGATTTTCATGTATCCCGTCTGACTTACGGAATGACGATGGTTCTACCCGCCTAGACCAGCCCTTATGGGCAGTTCAGTATGGGATCTCCCTCCATCATTAAGAGTCGGGCATCGCAACATAACTGAAATAATGACGCAAAGTAAAACACCATATAAACAAACTAACAACTGATTGCAATTCTTTCACCAAGCAGTTTTCCATCAAGGTTTATTGAAATAACAATCTAAATATTTTTGACACATTTTCGATAAAAGATGTAACGATACCATAAAATTGTCGTTAAAATAAACCAGAAGCCTTAACGTACATATGCTAACTTCGCCTGTGACGTAATTAGACATCATGACACCAATTTGGAAAGAAGCACGTCATTAATAAGGATGTTAATTGAGGGTCACGTCTGGAAAACGCGTGTCACTTGAATTGACACGGAAACATATGGGACCACTTACTATTTATATCCAAGAGCAATTTCGCCTTATTCCTAACATAGTATTTATAGCATCGTTAATCAAATTTCCAATTACAGTTTAGTTAAAATTGAAATTTACCTTAAATATATTTAGTCTTAAAACTCTTTATGTCAAGCTTTGGTAGAAGCTTGTAATTAACTTTCATCTCACTCTGTCCATGTGGTGAAGAGGAGCAGACTACAGAGCATGTCCTCGAACGATGCAAGAGATACAACCAGAAGAGAACTGTAACGTGGCCATCAGTTGTCCCACTAAACCGCAAGCTATACGTAGACGTAGAGGACTTGAAGAAGACCACCAAGTCAGAGACTTAGATAACATGTTATCTATGTCTCTGACCAAGTTCATCGGGGAGACTGGATTGACTGTATAGAGCGAACGAAAAGAAGAAGAAGAACTTTCATCTGTATATATGTATCCATGTTGCTAAGTTTATAACCATAGAAATCAACGTATAGGCCCATGTGGCGGGGTGTTACGGATTGTCACATGGTTATAACAATCATTTGTCTAAATATTGTACACATGTCACTATCACTTACTTACCAATGATTGTTAACTCGTTTCCACACGTAAACGACAATTTTTTTTTTTACTTGAAGTAGACGGCTCAAGAAAAGCTTTGTAAACATGTGAAACCCCATTCAGTTTTGCTGTTGTGATATGTGAATTGATTGAAAAAGCATTGTGGCAAAAGGAGAAATTGCTTGTGACAAGCAATATCTCCTTTTGCAACAATGCTTTTTTAAAGTCGTCTGCAGCAAGACGCAAAAATGTGGCGTAAGGTGGTACTGTGTTAGAGGTTGCCAGGTGATTCTTTAAATTGGGACCAGTCACGAACTCCCCATGTGGAGATAATCTTAGGGATCAATGTCGTTTGACATACCTCTATTATCAATATCAGAGACATAGATAACATGTTATCTATGTCTCTGTCAATATGTATAAATTTATAAAATAGATGTATCAAACAACATTGATCCCTGTCGGGAAAACGGGTTATCTCATTACCAAATGCCAAATTTTTGACTTCCCAAATTCGAAGTTTGCAGACGACATTTCAAAATGCGATGGAATTGGGAAATAATCTTCTGATGGTGGAGAAAACATTGTGGAAATAGGAGAAATTGCTCGGTACGAGCAATTTCTCCTTTTCCCAAAATGTTTTCCAGAGTCGTCTGCAAGAAAGTGATAAAATGTCCTTATTGTATGGTAATGGGTTAAGAGCGTAGAAAATCTAATACGTAGAGACGCTTTTTAATCGATGCATGCGTAGAAACCTCATATGGCCAACCATTTCCATAAAAAAGGTATAAAAGTAGGGAAAATAATTAATAAAAAACCTTCCCACAAGGAAGTAGGTTAATAGTATGACAACCTGTCGTGTGCGTGAAAAGTTCGAAAACATAATAAATACGCGTCTATTACGACCAACGTACGCGCATCTTTTCGTGCGAAGACGACTTTTTTTAAAATACTTTTTATCAATTGAAATGCTTAAAAGCTTTTTCTATTTATGTTGCCATAATTGAAACAAATTTGCAGACGAAATTTGAAAGAACAAAAAGAAAGAAGAAGAAAAGGAAAAGGTAGAAGAAGAAGAAGAGAAGAAGAAGAATATGGGGAGGTAAAAGGAGGAGGAGGAGGTAAAAGGAGAAGGATGAAGAGGAGGTGAAATGAGCAGGAGGAGACAAAAGAAGAAGGAGGAAGACGACGAGGATGAGGAAGAAGAAGAGGGAGGAGGAGGAGGAGGAGGAGGAGGAGAAGGAGGAGGGAGGAGGAGCAGGAGCAGGAGGAGGAGGAGGAGGAGAAGGTAAAACAACAAACAAGCGAATTTTATTTGTCCTCGGCAATAACTTCTCGGAAAGTCTTTTAGTGGAATAACATTGACGCATGGGATTGTTATATTAAGTAAGGGTAAGACAAATGAACAATTATGAAGAAATCCGATCCACATGACGAGAAAAAATTGATTAGTCTCCTTGTTAATGAATATGACCCAGTAACATTTATGACTTCATCGTTAAAATCAAAATGCCATACCTCACATCATTCAAAAAGCGGAAATGCGCTATTTCGGTTTGAAGAAAAAGTGAATGAAGCCAAGCCCAATCAACATGACGTAATGACGTCAAACAACCTCGATCTGTCAAACCACGTTGAGCCATATACATTATGTATGCGTATTCGGTAATCTATATTAACTTATATATTCCCATATGGCGAAAAAGCCTTTTCGTTATGTAGACATTAGCGACTTACAGATATGAAAATAAACATCCATGCTGTGGAAAACATTAATCACACATTAGTACGGTGCTTATGTTCTAATAAACCAACGTTACACAAAAACAAGGATTGCAAACAAAAAAATCAATTTTTGGTAAGAAGAAAAGACACACGGTAAGAAGCCACCATCAACATGTTTTTTTTTCTATATCTGGTAAGCACCACGGACCTTTACTTTTAACTTTATTTGGGAAAATAAACGCCGTGTCAAGAACATTTCATTTACTTTACGGTTTTCCTGAATTTCACCAGCGTACCGTTTTACTAAGCAACATAAGGAAAATAGTTGCGTAAGTTATAACTGATACACATGGATAGTATCTTCAATGAAAGTACAATATTGCAATGTGACACGTCATTGGAAGCATCTCTGAGAGACGATTCCAATGATGTGTTTCTTTGCAATATTGCTTGACCCAATTTTGAAATAAGAGTAATTGTTGTTGTTGTTATAGACTTACGCAAATCTTCCTGTAAACTGTTTAGTAAAACAGTATCCAGGACTAGGCAGTGCACTGTCAACCATTCCTACTTCTGTGACCTAGATTTATTTAGCCTTCAATATCATAGGCGCGTTTAAGTGAGAATTTAATCTCTTTTTAAAGAAAAAGATATAAATGTAATAGCATGTTGCTGAACAACACTTTACAAAAGTCGCTAAGTGCAATTAAATTTACCACCCCATTGCAGTGGTTTCCAAACCAAAGTTCAAAAGGACAATGTCATTTTCTGAAACCTCAATATTGTCGCTTGCTGTTGCATTTGATTTGGAGAAGTCAGACAAAATCGTTTTGGTTAAATGGTTAAAGCTGCTCAGTTTCTTCTCCAGAATTTTTAAAGGCGCAAGGTTGTTGCTAGTTGTGATTGGTCCAGACTCAAAGCAGCAGCAACCAAGAGGAAAGAATTGGTGCATCCCGGAAAGCCGTTTCAAAACTGGAAACTGTTGGTACGGCACCGACGAAGGTGACCCATATGGGACCTGTGTCAGTAACTTACTATAACTATAACTAAATAACATTTATATACATGTAGACAAAAGAAACAAAGGTTCCGCCAAAGCAAATTCCAAACGGTTTCTTGAGACGAACGTAATGCCCCCATGGCATGCACCTACGTACGGTACCCCTTCAAAGATCGAATCTCTAGTTGAAGATTTATGATCACAGGAAACACTAGTTCCATATAACAGTAAATACATACTAGAATAACATACGCACATGGTAACATAAATACACATTTGCGCCATAATGATTCGCTTCCATGCATCTGGATAAATACACTTTAAGAAACCACTGTGTTAAAAGGATAGAATTCCTCGTAATGAGTCGTTTATCATTTCGGCGAAATGAGTTCCACCCATTATCACAAATAATATGTATGTTTTTTTCTCTGTGATGTTGGAAAGAAACTATTGACATTAAAGGGGGGTAACATTCTTCTCAGTGAACGATTTACTCTTTTGTCACAATAGTTTCGACCCATTGCTGCAACGAAAATGCACGTTTTCACTCTTACGACGTTTTGTAGAAACCTTTTTGACGAAAGGATAACTTGCTGCAAATAAGGAGTTCATCCTATTACCGCAATGGTTTCTTCCAAATATCATATACTATATATTCTATCTTTGTCGCCTACAGATGTTTCAAATTTGGGCCAGCCATAAAATACCAAAATGGAGGTAGTCCGAACGATCCAGACGTAGATATTTCATTCTACACAGTTACAGCTTGGATCATCCGGGTTAACCATTTACCAAACGCCAAATGTTCGACTGTCCCAAATTGAAAGAGTTTGCAGACGACATTTCAAAATGTGATGAAAAATAATCTTCTGATAGGTCAGAAAACCTTGTGGGAAAAGGAGAAATTTTCTCCTTTTCCCACAATGTTTTCCAGAGTCGTCTGCAACAAAGTGGACATGTCGTTATTGTTTGGAAATGGGTTGAAAAGGGAGAAATGTGTTGACAATATGAGATATGACCGCAGTTCCATCCCTCATAACCTTGGATGAAGGACATTGCCAGGTTTTACAGGTAATTGGCACGTTGTTGTTTGTTTCGTCGTCGTAAACGGAATAATGATTCCGTGCAAGCTTTTAGCTTGTCTGATTGTTTTTGTCTGTACTTAGAACTGAGAATGCAAGGTACTTTTTTAAATATTGTTTTTCTAAACCGCCACCCTTACCATGTGGGGTTAACTAAAGCGCATGCATATAAGATAATCTGCAAAGATTGTTTAGGATATACTTGTATAATCAAATAAGAGATCTTAAACATTAGAATGCTGGGTAATTTTCTAAAAAAACAGACTTTGGTGTCTATCCAAAACCTTGAATATTTGCTTAACTTTGATTAGGAAAGATCATCAGAGTAGTAAACAGGTTAGATCATAGGCCAGCCGCCATTTAACTTGGCGGCTGGCTCGTGATCTTGCTTGATTGCATAAGCATGATGTCTGTCTCAGCACTATAGGGGTTAAGGATTGAATCAAGACATGAAATTCAACAGGTTCTTTTTGCTCTCTGCCCTTTCCTTGTGGCGTTGGATGACAAAAGAAGAGAATCTCTTTCACATAGGCTCAATCTTGTTAGAATCGACCATAGCAACAGGAGACAGAATCGTGCCACGCAAAACAACAGACCACTTAATAGGGATGTCTGTCATTCAGGAAGCTCAAATAGAAGCTCTCTGAATGACAGGCGTCATGTTTTAACCCTTAGAGTGCTGGGTAATCTTCTAAAAATGATATATGTGTCGTCTGTTTCACAATCCTTGAATATCTGCTCAATTTTGATAAGGAAAGATACCCATAGTAGCAAACAGGTTAGATCACAGACCAGCCGCCAATTTACTTGGCGGCTGGCCTGGATCTAACCTGTTTGCAAAAGCATGAAGTCGGTTCCAGCACTGTAAGGGTTTAAGACAACCAAACTCCTCACAGTGAACTCCCCTTGTTGGCTGAATCGATCCCTGGCACCTCAAGATTTGGATGAAATTTATTATATGGTGGTGACGCCGCCATCTTTAACCGCCATTTTCGTCTCTAAGCAGATGGTCCTATAACTCGGATGGTCCAAGCTGTAAATGTGTTGGAATGAAATATCTACGTTTGGATCATTCGGACTAATGGTCATGTGACATGTGTGGCGGCAGTGATCAATCCCATTAAGGGAAGATCACTGTTGGGAGTTTGAAAGATAGCCTCAAACTAAACAACGTTTGATGCACTCTTAAAAGAGCATAACTACATAAATAATGTCAAGAAAAGTCTGGATTTCCTGCCCCTTGAAATTTATTTAAATATAAACGGGAACCAGACAATATCAAGGATTTTGGCACGAAAACTACAGGTAACTTCTAGCGCACTTGCACTTTTGCTGTATAAGCTGTTCTAACACCCATAAAGAGGTGCGTAGAATACATCAGCAGACATATATCAAACGTACCTGAACGTACACCGTAAAGGATGAGTGTTTTCATTTCCTTCTAATATCGTGCCAAAGTAAACTATTGATGTCGCAGAAAAATAGAAATAAGTATAACAAATCAAAGAAGCCCTATCCCAGAACAGCGAGCACGCTGCTTCTGGGAAATGAATACGTAGAGCTTAATTTCTGTCAAAGGTTACTAAAATTAGCTTTCCGAGAGACAAACAATGGCGTAAATGTACGTAAGACCTTTTTCTAAATTAAAGCTGTTTTTTTACAGACGTGAAGAATTTTGTTAATTCCAAACTAAGATTCTGAAAAAAAAAGAAAAAAAAAACCACATATTAGTTATATTTTTCAACAACTTTATTGCTGAATGGTACACACTGGAAAATAGCCGCTCAAGGCGAAATTAGTTTGTATTTCAGTTTTAAGAGCCTGTATACAGTGAAAAAATATGTATTTAAAGCCAAAAGCGTTGTTACAGTCTTGTAAGATCTACCATATTTAGGCAGTACGTTCCTAGATACATTGACACTACCTGAATTAATTACGATTTCAATAGCTACCTTTTATTGTACATTGTACATTAATATACACAATCGGTTTAGTTTCAACGACATTTTAATTTTACTTCCAAATTTTCTCATATCTGAACAAGCAGTTTTAAGCACTTGAAAAACAACATGCAGTGGATGAACATCTAAAACGATACATATCCCAAAATAACGGCCCATGGGGTCTCTTGGGAAATAATACATCACGAGGGTTTATTTCCGCCAAAGGTTACTATAAATGTCTTTCTGGGAAATATGACGTACAGTACACTATATAAACCCTTTATAATCAAAACATCTAGCATAGCATACGTATGGTGGTAAAAATATTGTGGCAAAATGAAAATTTGCTCAGCGTGAGCAAATTTTTATTTCGCCACAATATTTTCTAACTTACATTACTTACAACATTTATGAATTCTTACACTGTCACTTGTTAAATAGCTAGTGACTACATGTATTGTATTCGAATTCGTTGCTTGTGGCTGCCGCACATTAATTCGGGCAAGGCAATGGTAAAACAATAGTTTTAATTAATTGTTATGGAAATATGTGTGAGAGTTCTCACACATAAACCAAGCAGTCGTTTGCTAACTCGGGAACACCGTACCTTACAGTCGTAACTACTCGGGTATTTCCGTGAGCTGAGAATTACGCGTTTTCATTGGATAAACCCGATGCTCAGATTGATTACTTTGTTGAAGACTCGTTCATTGTTTTTGATAGATATGTCAATTACATATTCATTATGGGTTTACACTGCTGTCAACAATGTTTAAGTCATAAGCAAGTATACACTGCTGTCAACAATATTTAAGTCATAACAAGTTTACACTGCTGTCAACAATATTTAAGTAATAAGCAAGTTATTCACATATTAAAGTTTCTTTTGTATAGTATAATCTCTCAGAAAGATCGAATTGAAGGGTTCTACACAGCTTCCAACAGTATTTCAGCTATTTCACCGCGGTAAGTGCATCTTTTCGTGATCAATGCATTTGCATAGAAGTACAGCACCATGTCGTATCGTCGATATTCCCCTTTCCACGTCGCTCACCATTGCCTTCGTATATATCTATTCCTTTTAACCTTTCGCAGAAGAGTTAAAAAGAAACCTGTAACAAATGAAAAAGTACATTGAAATAAGGATTTTTCGATTTTACTTGAGTTCCTACTCGAAAGAAAACAATCAAAGAAAATGTCACTCTTATATCGTCTGCTCAGACCTTTCATTCTTTTATTCTAAATTTTAGTATGAGGTCACTTAATGAGGGATCTAGTTCGATAAAGTCATGCCAGTCTTATTTATCTAGAATCGTGACGAGAAACTTCAAACTAATTTTACAGCCTCGAAATAAACTCAGGCAATAACAACAGTTTATTTCGAGGCACCCGCGCTGGTCTCCTGATGATACATTAGATATCGTTTCATTCAGTCGAACACTCCTCTCTGTATGTGTTGTTTGCTAATTATCAGTTTTCCAAATTAGGACTAGACTTCTTTATCTATGTAGAGGCAGACAATAATCCTAAAACAGCGAGACTGATCGAGTTGTTGCTCACCATGAGCAAATTCTTGTTTCTTGAGTCTTTTGTTTTATTTAAAGCCGATGATTTTTATCAATGGCTACCAATCGATGATGGATGTTTTATATTGAACTTTTCGTTTTAGAGATTAATCGAACCGAAAAGCGGTTTCTCAACATTTAGAAGATATAATCGCTCACGAAGATATTAAAGAAATACTAATACATGCTGTTATATAAGAGAATATACACTTCCAAAGCGTGCTACCGTGTTTTGATATATTGTAAATGTTTTTGTTGTTTGCAAACATAACCAAGGACTTTCCAGCCTTTTTTGGGACAAAATGCGCAGTAAACATTGAAACAAACAGGTTAATGAGCTCTGTCATCTTATAGTATAAGGCTTGTTTCCAATTTGACAAAGCCCACAGCGGTTTCTCGGGACCTTTGATTAAGCCAGTAAATATTTTTGGATTTAGATTCTATCCATAACATTTTAATAACATTGAAGAGTTCAGGGACGTAACGACTAAGGAGCAATGAAGAACAATTAATTTTCTTTCAACTAGATGTTAAGGAATGTTTTCCCTTTATTACAGATATAGCCTGCTACTGTGTCGTGACTTCTATGTTCTATTTTACAAAGGCAAACTATAGCTGTATTTACTTTTTATCTTTAAAATCCTTACCGAACTGTTGCTGTCTATGGATGTGTAAAATATAAACATGTATGTCTACATTTTGATTTGGCTATAAGTGACTTTGTACTTACTTAAATTGAATTGAATTAAAGTTGAGTTTGAGAGAAATTGTGACAGCCTCAATTTGAAAGCAGCAACAGATGGCGAAAATAGCATGAACACAACAACCATTTTCTCAATCACGTTTGGAAGAAACCACTGTTACTAATTAGGAGTAATTTATCCATTTGTCACAGTGGTTTCCACATACTTCTTCAACGTGTGCGGCAAAATACAGTGTTACAAAATTGGATAGAAACCTCTGTGACTAATTGATACATTGCTCGTTAGAAGCAATGTATCCAATTGTCATGATAGTTTCCACAGACTTCTTCAACACGTGTGTCAAAATACAGTGTTACAAAGTTGGATAGAAACTTCTGTGACTAATGGATTAATTGCTCATGGGAAGCAATTACTCGATTTGTCACGGTAGTTTTAAGAGACTTCTTTAACACATTCATTAGAGTGAAGTATTATGAAGTAAAAGAACAAAGCTTTGCTAACTAGACTTGGCATTACATGCGTAACGACGCTCCGAAACCGCAAAATGCAAGGACATGCTCACGTACTTCAAACATAGACACATTTAACACTTATAGTGCTGGAACCGACTTCATGCTTATGCAGACAGGTTAGTTCCAGGCCAGTCGCCAAGTAAATTGGCGACTGGCCTGTGATCTAATTTGTTTGCTACACTGAGTGGCTTTCCTCATCAAAATTAAGCAGATATTCAAGGTTTTGGAAAGCAGACACTAAAGGTGTTGGAAAGCAGTCTACACTAAAATATTTTATGGAAATGTTCCCAGCACTAAAAGGGTTAAATGTCAATAGTTGGTGGTCTATAAAGAGAACAAAAGATTGCGTGCTTGCATGCACAATCCTATTCAATCTTCACGAAGTAGATAAGAACAAGCTGTTACAACTGACATATACATGTGCACTCATTGTGCATAGTCGAACACATAGGTAGCGTTTTGCTAAACATCTTATGCTAAAAATTTGCGTAAGATCAATACAACATTCCCTCTTATTTCAATATTGATTTCAATATTGAGAGAACTAATAAATGCAAAGAAACACCGAAACATGAATTTTACTCTTTTCGAAAAATACACCCCAAAGACGCCCTCAACTTTAATTGTCGCCTGCAAATTCAATCATTTTGGGATCACAAAAGACTTAACTGGCCGAATAAAAAATTTCCCAACTATAGCAGATACTTTTTGAAATCATAGAAGTATGAACAGTAAAGCTCTCTTCAAGGTGTAGAGTTGAAAAAACTAAACCATTGTGACAAATGTATAAATGCTCGTCACAAATAATTAATCGATGTATGACAGCGTTTTTTTATAACCAATTTCTTCAAATAAGATTTTCGCACTGATCGAAATTGAAAGCAACACCAGACGACATTTACAACGTCCTTAATTCTACATCTTCTTTGCGATATTAAGCAGAATCCACTGAAATAAGAAGCAGAGACGACATTATATTACTCGTATAAGGTTCTGTCGAGGTTTTAACGCAAGACTATATGTAGTCCTTCACAAACAAGAAGCAAAGCGAAGGGGTATAATCCTTTAAATCTCATATCATTCATTCAGTGCTATACCATAGTAATTGCTTCACAAACTTGAAGCACGTTCTATGGTCTTGCACCCATGGCTCGATATCAGTTATAAAGGATTATATCCCTGCGCTTTGCTTCATGTTTGTGAAGGACTTCGTATGGTCTTGCACTGAAGTATCGATATGTGATAACAGAGATTATGTCCCTGCGCTTTGGCAACTGGACGAGTACTCCAAACCCCATGATAAATAGTACTTCAAAATGACGTAACCCAAGTACAATGTATCTATCCCACATAATGTCAAGTGTCGTGTCATCTGATTCCATGCAAGTCTTTTCGAAATCTGTACATTCGTATTATCATTTATCTTCATTTTCTGAAAACTCAAAATGTATGAATCTTATTCATTTTGTTGCGAAATTTGCGCAGCAAAATGTTGTCGTTTAGTAAAGAGGTAAGTCGCTAGATATGTACTGAATATGCAATTATAAAAGGTTCTTCGAAATCATGAAACCCAAGTAATTATCTTAATTGATGCAACTACTCCATGTCAATACAGAGACGCCAGCTACGCAAGACCATGCGTTGTAAACAAGCTCCTTAGTATTGGAAACCTGTCAACCATTTCTTAGGAATTGTGTACTTCTCTTAATTGCTGTTGAGGATCTTATGGAAGATTGTCAGTTTAAATTGTCAAATAGGTTTCCTCGTTAAATAAAGTTTTTATCATTATTATCATCATTATTATAAGGGGCAAATCTCTGCGCTTTGACCATTCGACATGTACTCAAAAAGCTGAACAGTATTCTAAAATTACCTAACCTAAGTATCTACAAACATAATGTCAAGTAAGTACCACACAAATACATCAAATGCCAGCTACTCAAAACCACAGATTTAAGTCACTTTTCTCAAGATACTTTGGTACCTGACATCAATTTCTTCGATAATTTGTGCCATATAAATATGATATTATGTAAAGAGGTAAATGCTTTGATGCGTACTCAAAATGCCAAAACGAACGATTCTTTAAAATGGCGAGCCTTACTATCCAATAGAATGGCAAGTACCATCATCATGCAAATACATCAAATACCAGCTACTCGAAAGCACAGATTATAATCCTTTTTCTCCTTAATAGTATTGGAAATATCTCAACCATTTTTTTTAGGAATTATGTTCTGCTCTAAATTGTCGTCATGTTAAGGGGTAAATCTCTGCGCTTTGACCTCTCAACTTGTACTCAAACTCCTGAATAGTTCTTAAAATTGAGTATCTATCAAACATAATGGTAAGTTCCCTGCCAATACATCAAATGCCAGCTACTCAGAAGCACAGATTTCAATCATTTCCCTCTTAATAGTATCCGAAATATGTCAACCATTTTTTAGACATCATGTCCTGATATAAACTGTTGCTATGTTAAAGGGTAAATAAATCTCTGCGCTTTGACCACTCAACTTGTACTCAAAATGCCATGACAAATAGTACTTCAAAATGACGTAATCTAAGTATCCATCTCCCCCACATAATGTTAAGTGAATCCAAATACATTAAACAGTTGTACATGTACTTCTCGCGAAAGATACAAGTAACCAACTTCTTCCACACCGGAATATGTGACTGGTCCAATGTGGAAAAAGAACACTCCCTTAAAACAACGACAAAACAACAACAAATGGATCCTCTTTATGATGTTGGGAGAAGCAGACGACATGAATAGCATAAACAAAACCAAAGACCTAGTCCGAATGTTACACAGGTACAGCTTGGATCATCCGAGTTACCAAAGACCCAATACATTTGATACCACATGTGTTTTCACGACAACTTTGGGTTGTATTGAAACCATTATGACAAAAGGTTGACTTGCTTATTGTGATCACTTTACGGCGTCATCAAAGAGATTGCTTAACAATTGTATGGTGTTTAACTCCGTGTCAACAATTTTTCAATTATGTTATGGCTTTCCTGGATCTACCAGTATTAGGCTAGGGCTCCGAACTGACTTACCCAAGGTCACTCCAACAGAGGGTTCTAAACCTGTCGTAGTTTCATAACAGGCATAGCTCACAGAAAGTGAGAAATTCGGTCGGACAAAAATAACATTAAAAAATACTTTTTATATACAAGAATTAATCAGAGCTTAGCTTGACTTGTCAAGATGAGAAATTGTTCATTTCTCTGTATTCATTATACATCCCCGGTATAAAGCTATTCCTCCATTTTTGTTACACTTGTTTCCTAAAAGAGGGGACTTGCGGTGTTGTAGTTTACATTTCGAATCAAATAGAAACCATTGCGACAAAAGCAGGATCGCGAGTGATAAATCAATATTCAATCAATGTTATTGATACTATTTTGATAAGCCACTCAGGGAAAACATTTCCGCAATGCAAAACTGGGTAATATGGATCTTATTTTTAATAAAAGTACGATAAGTTCATGCTTCACATCATTGGAAGCGTCTAAGAGATGATTTCTTCCAATGAGGTGTCACTTTACCAGATTGTTTCAATCAAAATTAAAATAAAAAAAGAAATAAGAAGGATTTTTTTTACTTAACGCGATCTTTAGCAAAAAGGTTTAAGGAAATCGCTATCATGAACTTGAACATAAGGCCCCTAGGTGCATCAATAAATGGCTAGAAAGCGCGCAGATAAATTCAATAATAATTCCAAAGACATAGTAACATGTTTCTGATAATTCGCCTGGTAAAATATGATCCAAACTGTAACTGTGAAGAATGAAATATCAACGTTTGGATCATGCGGACTAGGTAAAGGGGTGGAAGGGTAACTGGCAGACTGAAGTAGCCATTAATATGTGCTTAATCATGACAAACATCCCCTAATACAAGCATTTCTAAATAGTCCAAGTTGAAAGCAGTAGCAGACGACAAAGGATTAACATATAACCACCTTTCGCCGATTTTTGCGTCTTGCAGCAGCCGACTTACATAAAGCATTGTGGCAAAAGGAGAAATTGCTTGTCACAAGCAATTTCTCCTTTCACCACAATGCTTTTATAATCTATTCTCATATTACAACAGCAGAACTGAAAGGTTGTTTACATGTTTACAAAGCTTTTCTAAAGTCGTCTGCTTCAAGTTAAAAAATTGCCACCTGCAGGTGGTATTTAGCTTTTTTTAAGTCGTCTGCTTCAAGTTTGAAAATGTCGCCTGCAGGTGGTACATATATTTAGCTTTTCTAAAGTTGTTTGCTTCAAGTAAAAAACTGTCAACTGCACGTGACATTTAGCCTTTCTAAAGTCGTCTGCTACACGTAAAAAAGTTTCATCTGCAGGTGGTAAAGAGTTAACATATAAGAAGGAAAAGCTTAATCATGACAGAATACCCAACCGGTGACACAATTACACCGGGTCTCGGACATGCAGACAGCTTGAAGGGCATGATTGATATCTATCATTACAATCACTTATAACATGTCACCCTGGTGAGCAAATAGGCTATTTGCCCTATTACTTTACATACATGTGTATGATTTATACCCCTTTCTCCATACTACTTCACGTTTACACATCAGGGTAACGTTTTACTATACAACGTAAGGAAAATATTTGCTTCAAGTCAAAACTGATAAACATGGATAGCATCTTGACTGAGAGTACAATATTGCAATGTGGCATGCCATTGGAAGGTCATTGCAAGCGTCTGGAATTGACAATTCCAATGATGTATTTCTTTGCAATATTGTTCAACCAAGTATTGAAATAAGAAGGGATTTGGTTTTTAACTTACACAAATTCTAAGAATAAAATGTTTAGTAAAACGGTATCCTGCTGCAGAAGACTTAAAAGAGCTTGTTCATGGATTACTGAACATAAATGTGATTAAACCCATTCAGAACAATAACAACAACTGACCACTTTGTTGCAGACGACTCTGGAAAATATTGTGGGAAAAGGAGTAATTGCTCGTAACAATGTGGAGAAGGAGTAATTGCTCATAATGAGCAATTTCTCCTTTTCCCACATTGTTTTCTGCCCTATCAGAAGATTATCTTCCAATTTTATCACATTTTGAAATGTCGTCTGCAAACTCTTTCTATTTGGGATAGTCGAAAGTTTGGCTTTTGGTAAAGGGTTAAACCCCTTTCCATCATACCTCACTTTTACCATCTGCTGCTCTAGGAAACTTTTTAAAAAATGCTTGTTCACAGACGAGAGAAAATTTGGAAGTTAAAAATTATTACTGTATAGTATATTGCATACCACTGCCCTTAGGTGAATGGGTGTGTAAAAAATGCACAATCTGTCATTAGACATTGCACTCATAACAACTTACAACAGAAATGCACAAGATAAGCATATTCTCTTTTTCCTTATTGTTTTTGAAAGATGACTTCAGCAAAGCCATCCAGTGGTAGAGCACCGACCTCTTGTTCCAAGGGTCCGGGTACAATCCCCGTCAGGCGAGATAAAAATTGCTCGGTCTAACCCACCCATTGGCATGAGTACCGGTGTCATATCAAGGAAGAAGTCATCGAAAGTGAATTTAAAAGCCTCAAACTTCTGTCACAATCAGTGTAAAGCAAATAAGTTTGAACTAAAGGTATCCAAAGGTATCAATTTATGGTTTTGGCAAGGGTAACTATCACCTTTAGTGAAAACAGCTGAAATAACAATAAATGTGTGATCTGACAGATCAGTTGTGTCTAATTCTGTTTGCTAATGGTAATACAATAACATGATGGAAACATAATAACAAATATTTTTCTTCAATTTTTCACAACTTACTGTCAACACCCTATAATGCCCTTAACCCTTTACGAAACGCCAATTTTTCGACTGTCCCTTTTTTGAAGGAGTTTGCACACGACATTTCAAAATGTGATGAAATCAGAAAATAGCCTTCTGATAGGGCAGAAAACATTGTGGGAAAAGGAAAAAATGCTCGTCAAGAGCAATTTCTCCTTTTCCCACAATGTTTTCCAGAGTCATCTGCAACAAATTAGTTAAATGTCGTCATTGTTTGGTAACGTGTTAAAGAGTTTTCACCGACATCTGTACAATTCAACCTTTATACAACCTAGTTACAAAAATTTTGCTTTACCAACAATAGGCTCCCCCTCATTATATTTCACCTTGACACATAAACACCTGGGTACCGTTTTACTAAACAGTTTACGCTTAAGATTTCCGTGAGTCTAAAACAACAATTCCTCTTTTATCAATATTTGGCTAAGCAATATTGAAAAGTAACACATCATTGGAATCGTCTCTCCAAGACGCTTCCAATGATGTGTCACATTGCTATATTGTACGTTCTTTGAAGATACTATCCATGTTTATCAATTATGACTTACGCAAACATTTTCCGTAAGTTGTTTAGTAAAACGGTACCCTGCAATAGAAGTGTTCAGAAACCACTGTGACATAAAAGATAAATTGCTCCTCATGAGCAAAATGTAATTTCCATGCTATTAAGTAGTTAGCTGTTGCTTTCAATGTAGAAATCAACAGCATTCCCTCCTACGCCTTGCCTAGTAAAATTTCCAATTCATGACGCCACAAACCTCTTCTCCGTATCAAGAGAACGATGCAAGACTATAGTAAGTCCTTCGTATTCATTTAGCCCTAACTATAGTTTTGCATTGGACCCGCACACAAAAACCATAACAAATACAAAGTAATTCGGTCAACTATACAAAAGTTAATTGACATAAAAAACATACCTGTAAATCTTTCTATGAAAGCTTTTTTATTGTAATTATTTACATTTATAATAAGTTACGTGACATATTATAATACATGATTAAATGATCATGGAAACATGCAGAATACAAAAATCGTATATGAACAATGACTTAGCCTTTGACTTCATTACATCAAATTACCTCTATCATATTGGGTAGAAAACAATGTGACAAAAGAAGAAAATGCTCATTATGAGCATTTTCTTCTTTTGTCACATTTGTTTCTCAAACCATCTGCTACAGGTATATGTATAGGGGAATTTAGTATATATGGGGTTCAAAGCCATGTCAACAGTACTTTAGTTATTTTACAGTTTCCTTGGATTTCACCAGTACTAAGCCGGGTTCTGCAAATTCTTGCCCTAGGACACTGCGACAAAAAACCTAAGAGTCACTGCACCATTAACCATCCCCATCCTCTTGCCAAAGAGCAATCCCATAAACAATTCCAGGCCCGCTGGTGAGGATTGAACCCTGGTTCCATCAAGTCATGTCCAACAACTTAACCACTTGCAGAGTCTTCCAAAGGCCTTTTAAGCGCTGAGGGCCACCAGCGCCTAATTTGTTGTATGGTGTTAAACATGGTATCAACAAGTTTTCAGTTATGTAACTGCTTTCCTGGATCCTCTAGTACTAGGCTGGGGCTCTGAAGTAACTTAACAAAGGTTACTCCCATGAAACCAGAGCTATCTGAATTTCAAAATCAGTACTCCTCCAGCGCCTTAAGATTTATCCACAGCTTTTTAAATTTGTACCCCAGGCAGTCTACTTGCTTTTGACATTATTTGATGCATTTGATTTGGTTTAAAAACAACAATAAGTGTCTTTTAGTTCAAAAATGTACATACTAACATAGCATTTTGGGATGCATATGTAAAAAGAAATTTACAGGCAGGGGGCACCTATCATACTGAACATCCCTCCCCAAGCATCAAGCATCCCGGCGCATAAGAATGTCTCCTTTTCCCACACTGTTTTCCAGAGTCATCAACAAACTGGTTAAATGTTGTTATTGTTTGGTAATGGGTTAAAACAGAAATATCTGGACTGGTTCCAAGTTTGAATCCTCAAATCCTAATAACCTGGTCCCAGTCTATTTGGTTTGAGAACACTTCCATATCCAACCAGCGATCGTAATTCTGTTTAAACTCCTCACTCAGTTCAAGGTGCTGTCCCAGAATGCTTTGTATACAGTTATCCACGGGTTTGTACTCGGGTTCCGTGCCCTTTGACCCGTACCTTCGGTTGTTGAATCTGTCGACGCAGGCTCGCAGTGCACACTCCTCTGCCTGGAAATCCCAGGGTCGCGCATCCATGTCTAAAAATAGAATAACAAATATAGAATAAGGATGAATGTTAATTTCTTCTTAGCCCCAGGCAAATGCATGTTAACAACAGAAAGCAAGAGACACTTTAGCCCCATTGCTTATTATATCAATGTTTAAAAGTTCTGACCTGTAAAGAAATTTGCTTACGTGTCATATTAAAACCCTTTTTTAGGCCAATGGGAAATAGACCACGATTCATACATTCTATAGAACAATATTGTTCCATTAGGACCCATTTGTGCACAATAGGTAATTTTATCATTAATACGGTTCCACCATACATGTTTCAATTGAAGGGGGTGTATTCCTGTTTTCAAAGATAAATTCTGTATTTAAATCAATGGCAACAATCATCAAACCATACAGGTTGCTTAATGTTCAGAAAATGGGAAAAATAATCTAACTTTGCATTTGGGTTATTCATTTGTTTATTTTTGAATGTCCAAAATTTTAAGCAAGAACAGACAAGCATTAATGATACAAATTTTGTTTTTGATAGATGAGAACATTTAGGTAGCTTTCTTACACCCCTTTATTACCGATTTTCCAAAATGGAAAAGGAGACTTAAATCCACATTGCTATTATGTCAGGAAGAAGATTTCTTGCCAATCTGTTGCAATTAACTCAACATAGGGAAAATGAAAAGGACCTATAACACACTTGTAAAGGGTGAACCCATTACCAAACAATAATGAAATTAAAAGGCTATATCGAGCAAATTTTCCTTTTCCACAATGTTTTCTGCCCTATCAGAAGAGAATTTTCCAAATTCCATCGCATTTTAAAATGTCGTCTGCAAACTCTTTCAATTTGGGAAAGGCGAAAATTTGGCGTTTGGTAAAGGGTTAAAAGGGTTGAAAGTTCATATCATGTAATCCATCCCAATTTGTCAATGCACATACAGGAGTTCATTAGGGCATTTCCTTACCACTCACTCATTCGGCTTAAGGTCCCAAGGGCTAATTATAATCAAACGTATAACTATTAGGAGTCTATTCACATAATGGCCATACATTCATACATGTATAAAAGCCATAAAGTCATCTTATATCTATATTCAACGTCAATCAGAACATGTCTACTTTAATAGGTTGTTAGCATGACCAAGCCCTTTACCTTGTGTTGAACTTTGTGACCATTTGAAAAATTGACAGTAAAACACAGATGACGATAAAAAGGATGTGAAAAAAAAAGGAAAACTGAAATATTTTCTGTGTATATTTCAGAGGAATGCATTGTAACAAATTAAAAACAAACGAGAACCTGAATTGTTGGGTTTCAAGTCATTCATCTTCTTTTGGTAACAATTTTGTTAACACATTACCACCTAACGCCAGATTTTTGCAACTTGCAGCAGACAACTTTCAAAAGGCATAGTGGCAAAAGGAGAACAATCAACATTATTGCATTGGTGATAGACGTTTTAACATTTCTATTAGTATCTTGTTGCCATGTATTTGTTTGATTTTATTTGTTCACCAATATGATGCTAAATGTTTACAGAAAATTGAAATAATAAACAACATAAGAAAAGCAAAAAATGAAAATGAAAAAAGAAGATACGTCAGTGACAATGAACATAATATATGAAATACTATTGATGATAGGCAAACGTACACATCAGACAAAGATCAAAGACCAAATAAATCTATTTATCTACACTGCAAAGGTGACAAATGTATCCGTCACAACCATCAGGGTTGTTACAATGTTCTATTGAAACATCTTATTTAGACTGAGAAAAATTCTATTATATGCCAATTTTATTACAACAACACTTCTCTATTGCTTGTTGATGATGCATTTAAATTCGAATTAGCACATTTCCCTATACTTGAATCATCAAATAACAGTTTCAATTGAAATAAAATTCCCATTAAACACAATGCCCCAATTGGGAGTTTTGTGTCTTTTTAAAACTGAAAGAAAAATAAAAAGACATTAAAATAGTTTGACATAAATATATATATTTTTTAATGATATTTGGCAGAAATTACTTTTGACAACAGGGTTATTTTGCTTAATTTGAGTGATTTATCATATTTTTGCACAGTGGTTTATATAGAATCTTATAGCAAGTGATAAAGCAAAAAAAATCCAATAAGCTCATTTCCACTTTTTTGGATGTTGCGTCTTCTCCAAATTGAAAGAAAAGCAGACGACATAAATAAGTTTGAAATAAATACATTTTCTCTATGATATTTGGTAGAAACCATTGTGACAAAAGGATAAATAGCTCAATTTGAGCAATCATCATATTTTTGCACAGCAGTTAACATAAAATCCTGCAGAAAGTGTCAAAGGCAAAAAAATTCTTTTGGATGTCACTTTTATTACAATAACAATCTCCCATTGCTTGTAGGTGACACATTTAAATTCTCATTAGCACATTTTTCTATACATGAATTATCCATTGACAGTTTTATTCTGACACAAGAATTACAAAGAATGACATGTTTATATGCAACATTCCAGTTCTTTGTGTAATGAATAAAGTATGAAGATGCAACACATTTCAGGAATGGTTTCATTTTGCCTTGAGGACGTATATTGGTTCATCTGATCTACCATTTCTTTTGATTGCCGAAATGACCAAACTGATGGAATGGGGTTTATACATGTATATTTAATTTCGCTCATATTTTTTTTTTGCACATGAAGGAGAAGACTTAACAAAACACTGTGACAAAAGGAGAATTTGCTTGTCAAAAGTAATTTCTCCTTTTGTCACAAATGCTTCAATCGAAAATGTTATTTTTCACTAACTATAATTGTGATCTTTGCTCTGTTTTGTCAGTAATCATAAGCATCATCTCGCTGAGACGATTCAAATGAGTACCCACAATATAGGGTTTTATGGAAAAATTAAAGGAGAATAATTATCTTAAATGGGCATCTGAATATAATGTTTTCAGTTTTATAACAACCTTCCTGGATCAACCAGTGTTAGGTTAGGGCTCTAAAAATATTTGCCACTCTCACAAAACCAGAGATCTTGGTGGAGCTAAAACTCGGGACTCCAAAGTTCTAAGTCCATTGGGGCAAGCAGGACCGGTATTAAGGGAAAGACCTAACATAAAGTGTTAATGAGTTAACAAGGAAGCGGAGACCAGCAGATATTTATCAGTAGAAGAGGTATTGAAGAGGTAAATTATCTACAAATTATCTATCAATTATTTATCAATTATCTATAAACAAATCTTGAGAAACAAAGGAAATTTCCACCTTTCACACACCTTTCATGCAGCCCTGTTGAATATTCAACAGGAAATATGTGCCGACATATTATCAATTATTGATTGCCTTTGGATGTTTGTCAAATGTCAATATTCAATGGAACACTTGGTTCATATAGACTATTTAACATGCACCAGTAAATGACATTTAATAAAACCACTCTTGCAAAGAGAGAGAATGAGCAAAGGTTTCTACCTTTCATCACAAAATAAAATAAAAAAGTGATGGTCTTTTTTCCCATTTGCAATATTGTATCTAACTATCAAATGCTATGAAAATAATTGAGGTTCTTTTACCATAAAATACATTGCAACAAAGTTGTTTTTCCCCAATTCCAATAACATATGACTATCAACCGATATGAATATAATTGAGGTTCTTTCAGCACAAAATAAAATAGAGATTATTTTAATCATTCGCAATTATGTTTTTCACTATCAACTTCTATGAACACAGTTGAGGCCATTTAACTACAAAATCAAAAATCTTTTTAACATATATTAGGTTTTTGCACAAAGTTAAATATAGACCATTTTTTTCTTTTGCAATTTTGTACCTAACAATCAACTGCTATGAACCCATTGGAGGTTCTATGTTTAATACAAATGCTGAAAAATGAAAAATAAAAATGCAAAAAAATATTTATATTAGGGATGGGAACGAATAGTGAAATCACTATTCGAATATTCGACTAGAACTATTCGAATATTCGATTTTAGAATTCGTTTTGATGTCCGAATGTCTGCATGTCCAATACTAGTACACTAGTCCTCTGTTCAAACCTTTTGTGTATAGCCGATATCTGTATACATGTACGTGCATGCAATATCAAAGCAGTAATAACCATTATTTCGTTTTTATCAACAGACAACTTTTCCAGTTTCTTACAGAGTTGGTCCATCAGAAACTTAAATAGTTGTTGATGTTCGGCAGAACGAGTAAAGTAATTCCAGACACGTGATGGAGACATTGTGATGTTTATCGAATAGATGTAGAAATTAGAATGAAAATAAGTTTGACAAATTATTCTGAAGAAAAATATACTTTCTAACACATTATTTGATTGGTCTTCGTGCATGTGCAATCATGATTACGATTGGTTATTGGAAGAGTAATTGTTTAATTTCACAACAAACAAGTTACGTGATTGGTTGACACTGACAATTGTCAATTAGCGTGATTGACTTGTTTTGGATAATAAGGAGCAAGTGCAGATCATTAAGGTGTTAGATTTAGCGGCTTAAAATCGACTATTTTCACACTTAGGAATTAATCGTTTTGCAAACTGTCAAAAGATGTGGTAATTTGTCACAGGTGTTTTACTGTGTGACATACGTTGTAAAAACATCGTAACTGCACCTGGGAGCTAGGCACGTTCTTCGATATTTGGGATCGGTTTAGAGGAAGAAAATGAAAATAAAACAACATTACTTTTAAATGGGTTCATTAAAATCGAATATTCGAATAATATTTGCTATTCGAATATTCGACCCGCTATTCGAATATTCGTTCCCATCCCTAATTTATATAGATCTTTTAAAAATGTTCTTTTTTAGCATTAAGCTACTACGCAACAATAACCACATGTGACCAGTTTGTTGCAGACGACTCTGGAAAAAATTGTGGGAAAGGAGAAATTAAGAGCAATTTCTCCTTTTCCCACAATGTTTTCTCCCCTATCAGAAGATTGTTTTTCAATTTCATCATATTATGAAATGTCGTTTGCAAACTCTTTCGAAAACTTTTGGTAAAGCGTTTGGTAAAGGGTTAAATAAATCAATAGAAGTAGTCATACCATTCCCAAAAGCCCAATCATCGTTGAGGCGATGTCGCACTTTCTGATAGATGGCCGACATGGTCTTCATGTTAGACTTGCGCCACTGTCGCCCAAGGTACTTTGTCTGCATCTTGAGGAGCTTCAGGATGTACAGCTGCATCATGGCGTGGCGCACCTTCAGCGCGCGCTTCAGTATCGGCGCAGACTTGAAAACCACCAACATCTGTAATACATGTAAATGTTTCCTTATTATGATCATCAGCCGATGCCTTTGATTCAGGCAGATCTGATAAATGTTTAAAATAATTCCTGTATATGGAATTTTGTGACAGACTACAAAAAAAACCTTTAACCCTTAGAATGCTTGGTAATTTGCTAAAATTAAATTTTTTGTGTCGTCTGCTTTCCAAAACTTTTAACAACTGGTTAACTCTATTGAGGAAAGATGCTCAGGGTAGCAAACAGGTTTGATCACAGTCCAGCCGCCAATTTACTTGGCGGCTGGCCTGGATCTTACCTGTTTGCATTCGAATGAAGTTGGTTCCAGCACTTAAAGGGGTAATAAATGTTTAAACTCATTCCCGTTTAGGGGATCTTTTGACCATTCCAAATTGAAAGCAACACCAGATGACAAAAAACAATATGAAAACAAAAACATTTCTTTATGGTTTTATGTAGAAACCATAATACCTTAGTTTGTTACATTTACTTTGTTTGATTGTTTGTATGGGGGTTTTCGAGTTATATCTACAGCTTTTCTGGATGCACCAGTACTAGGCTAGGGCTCTGAAGTGTCTGCCCAAAGGACATTCCTACGAAACAAGAGGTGTTGGTGGTGCTCCAACCCTATCTTAATAAATTTGTGATGAGGTGATGCTTTCAAATTCGGTCAATTGTTCCAATTTATTGTGAATTAATGTCAAACTAACTTGTTTACAAATTTGAATGTTTTCAATATTTTTAAAATCAAACTATTATGTGTTATGCATTTGGGATTATGTAATGAGTTTCATATTGAAAGCAACAGCAGATGACAAAAAAAAAACTTAATGACCAAAAACCTTTGTCTTTATCGATATATTTATAATACCTCACAACTAAGATAAATCTTAGCAATAAAGAGCAATTTTTCCTTCTGTTACAGTGATTCAATACCTCATACCACACTCTTATATTAATGCCATTCTGTAATCTGCTTTCAATTTGGACCAGTCTCAAGTTGCCATAAAGTGTACAGAGCTGAATGATAAACAAGATTTTCTAAACATAATTAATGACTATGTAACCATACACCATTCCTGTTATCCAGTATAATAAAAGTAAGGGAGTCTCCCTAACATCAGATTACCAGTGTAATTAGACATGATTTCACCATAATATCTCAAATACAGTGAACCCTCGTTTATCCGAACATGTCCGTTCCCAACAAAATGTCCGGTTTATCGAATAATCCGGACTAATGAAGCAGAGCATGTTCTTATTCACATTAAGACATAAGCAGTCTGTACGAGCGGTATATACTTACAACCCTTTAGCAAACGCCAAATTGTCGACCGTCCCAAATTAAAAGAGTTTGCAGAAGACCTCAAAACGTGATGAACTTCAAAGAAAATCTTCTGATATGGCAGAAAACATTGTGGGAAAAGGAGAAATTGCTCGTCACGAGCAATTTCTCCTTTACCCACAATGTTTTCAGAAGTCGTCTGCAACAAACTGGTCCAATAATTCCGTTCCCTTACAATTTCGTTCGGATTGCGAGACATCCGGATTATCGGGGTCCGGATAAACGAGGGTTCACTGTATACGGTAATTAGATATTGCTACAATAACAAGAGTTCTGACATCTGCAGTTGACAACATTAAAGCTGCTGTTTCACATATTCTATAAATTTGACAGTCTATATAAAATGATGTGCAAACAATACAGAATATGTATTGTTGTTTAACCCAACCCTTTACCAAACAATGACAACATTTAAACACTTTGTTGCAGACGAATCTGGAAAACATTGTGGGAAAAGGAGAAATTGCTCCCTAAGAGCAATTTATCCTTTTCCCACAAGGTTTTCTGATCTATCCAAGGAGTATTTTTCAATTTCATCACATTTTGAAATGTCGTCTGAAAACTCTTTGAATTTGGGACAGTTGAAAATTTGTCGTTTGAGAAAGGGTTAACATACAATTAAATATAACCATTAAATCCAAGTAACTTCGGAAGATGTCAATACTGGTACATGATGGATCACAAAACCATAGCAATGCTTTTGGACTTGAATAGCTATAAATGTACTTTAAATCGTCACTTAAGACTTAAATGCCAACTATTTTTGCTTCCACTGGCTTTTCTTGTGCATGTATAAAACAATATCACGTCTGTTGTAATGTGTAAATATAACTTTAACTATAAATTTTAACTTCAAAATTCCCTCACATCTGTGGTTTGTGAACAAGCAGCTTTAAAAAAATCAAAGTACAAAACAATCTCTTGTTGCAGATAATTTCGACTTGTCACAAAACACCATTAGAAAGGAAAGGCGGAATTGTTTGTTTTCTTTTATTTGTTTCATTACTTAATGTAGTTAGGGTCTCGATTTACAAGGTAGAGTTAACGCCGTATTAACAATTTTTCAGTTATGTAACGGCTCTCCTCAAAATGGAATTTCGTCACATATCAAAATTGTAAGCGATAGCAGAATGATGACAATTAACAAATATGAAAAAAATGATGAGCAATTTCTCCTTTTGTCACAATTTATTCTTTTTCATTATGCTATAACAATGAGTATCAATGGTATACATGTATGTGTAAGGTGCTAAGCCATGTTAGAAACCTGCTAAACCTTTTTACTTCTCACTACATTTCCTTCAATATATACATCGAAATTAATAATTCAAAGTTCGAAATAAACACATAAACATATAAACAGTTAGATTAAATTGTGATGAGGAGACATGCAACACTGGCCTCTAGTCACATGGTACATAGTGTGATTTCTCCACAATACAAGACTTTAGTCACATGGCAAGTTGTGTGATCTTCAGACGAATTAACACCCAATATTGACAGAAAGGCAATAAAATGAGAGAGTTGTGGAATTTTAGATTGACAGAAGCAATTTGCCTCTTTTCAGGCAGATGATACAAAATTTTAATTCTTTACTTAAATAAGTCTGGTATTAACAGTCCTATAACAGAAAGCTAAGAAATCTTTTCTTTTAAAAAAATTTTTTTTTGATTGGTTGTCCTTTTGGCGTTTACATGCTACCATTAGTCTCAATGTGCTTGTAACTCATCTAGGTGCATCACAAGACGTGCTTCTACTCTTGTAATCTGGTCAGTCGGTTAGTAAGAGGAATTATTTTCTAAAAAAACATTTTGTACGCTAAAAAAAAAGAGGAAAAAAAGCCATTATGACGTTTTTTTTCAAATTTGAAAAATGAACTGTCTTCAGCTGAAGCTTAAAATTTGACCATTCATGATAGCTGGGTATAACAATATGGCTGAAGAATTGTAAATGCAATATTTACATCGTATAATATCAAACATGGTTTGCCATGGACTGTTTTACAACTTATCTTTGAAAAAATGTCAAATAAACAATCACAGCTTTTTCATGTTATATAACAGAGGCCCATTAAAGGCATCTTATCAAATAGATTTTTTTTTAAATTCATGCAGTTTTCCAAAA
Source organism: Cerastoderma edule (assembly GCA_947846245.1). Lineage (NCBI taxonomy): Eukaryota > Metazoa > Mollusca > Bivalvia > Cardiida > Cardiidae > Cerastoderma > Cerastoderma edule. The sequence goes on along the minus strand of OX401413.1, from coordinate 7,065,154 downwards.
GAAATCAAAGCCATACCAGATTTTTGGTTTCCAAATTCAGCAGTTATATCAATAACATTTCCTAGAATTAGTAGCAGGCCCAGACCCCTTCCCGATTTAATGAGAAAGCCCTGGAGCAATAGTTCCATTTTCAGCCCTTTTCTATTTAGATCTTTGGACCATTTGACTTACCATAGTTCTTGAGTGTTTCCACTTGGTCAGTTTGTTGAGAATTCTTAGTAAGTTGATACACGAGAATATATTCCTCCAACAGTATGGCTGGTTGTCCCCCTTTTCCTGTTTTAATACAAACAATCACACAGAATAATTAGTCTTTTCTTGTATGTTGGTGTTAAATCCTGGAATAGATCCTCTTCTTCGGAAGAAATACATTTCTTAACCCTTTCCCAAACAATAAATTTCCGACTTTCCCAAATTGAAAGAGTTTGCAGGCGACATTTCAAAATGTGATGAAATTGGAAAATAATCTTCTGACAGGGCAGAAAACATTGTGGGAAAAGGAAAAATTGCTCATAACGAGCAATTTCTCCTTTTCCCACAATGTTTTCTAAAGTCGTCTGCAACAAAATGGTCAATTGTTATTATTGTTTGGGAAAGGGTTAAAAAACTTACTATAGTCTTTGTGGTTGTGTAAATATGGGTTTTTACATCACGTCAGCATTACAGTCAAACTTGTGTTAAGAGGCCAGCCTATGGGACACAGTAAATTGGCTGTTTAAGACAGGTTGGCTGCTTAACACAAATTGATTTACACTATAAATCTAACAATGGGACTTTCTGTAGTGGCTGTTTAAGGCAGGTTGGCTGCTTAAAGGGGTGGCTGCTTAACACAAGTTAGACTGTATTTCAGTTTTGCTGTGATGTTCATCTTTTAATAATGAAGGAAGTCTCCATACCTAACTACCCTGAAGGGCTGTTCAAGCCAAGAAGAACATTCGGCATTCAATAAATCAGTGAGGATACTACCTCTCATGAATATCCAAATGTTACTAATGGAATTTGAACCCTTACCGAGAAGGGCCATTGATTCAAAGTTCTCTTTAGTCTTGCATTGGACTCTTGAATAAGTAGCGATAAATTTGCTCAAATTATTGTACTCAGAACATGCTAACCTTTCAAGATTTTTTTTTTCCAAATTAACCCTTTACCAAATAATAACTACATTTGACCAGTTTGTTGCAGACGACGCTTAACAACATTGTTGAAAAAGGAGAATTTGCTCCAATTGAGCAATTTCTAACTTTCCTTCAATGTTTTCTGCTCTATTAGAAGATAATTTTTCAAATTCATCATATTTTGTGGTGTTGTCTGCAAACTCTTTCAATCTTGGACAGTCAAAAATTTGGCATTTCGATAAGGGTTAAATTCACTCAACTTACCAAGGCTTCTGCAGTTAATTCTTTCTGCTCCCCAACCACGCAATCAGGAAAATCCAAGACAGGAATACTGAAAGGGAATTAACTCTTAATTAAGGAAAGTATACCAACCAAAGAAAATGACTAGGGAGTTAACTCTCTTTTTACAAGGAAAATATATCAGCCAAGGGAATTAGTATTTTTTTTTTTTACATGGGTTTTACATCACATCAACATTAGTTCAGTTATGTAGCGATGCCCGACTCTTAATGATGGAGGAAGACCCCATTCTCAACTACCCAAAGGGGCTGGTCAAGGTGGGTAGAACCATCGGCATTCCGTAAGTCAGTCGGGAGACTGCCTCTCATGAAAATCCATACCCCTCTCAGGATTTGAACCCACGCGGAGAGGGGCCATGTGATTTCAAGTTCTGTACTCTAACCACTAGGCCACGGAGGCCCCTGGGAATCAGTATGTATTTACAAGGGTGGAAATCAACCAAGGGAAATGACTTAGGTTGGAAATAAGGGTATCGAATCTCTATCAACAAATAAACTATATCAGCTAAGAGAAATTAGCTCTGTTATAACTAGGAAAGTAATCAACCAAGATAAACTTAGGATGATACAAAGGAATTGACTCTCTACTAATAAAGATAATATATCAAAGGGATTAGTTCTCTTTGATCAGCAAAGGATACTTTTAGGATATTATCAACTCAAGGAAATTGAACTTGTCTAACCAAGGGAATTGAGCCTTTGTTAATAAAGGCAATCACCAGCCAAGGGAATCTAAGTCTTACAAAGGGAATGAACACTCTAGTAACCAAAGTGAATTAATTCTCAAGTTACCAAAGGAACTTTTGAAGAAAGGAAGCTTTTAGAAGTTAATATCATGACATTTTTAAAAGCAAAATACCATTGACACACAGCAACATATAAAACCAACAACAAATGATTGTGAGTCAGATGTTCCTATCAATGGGAAAAGTATGGCAAGATATAAGGCAGAGGTCAATATTGGAGGTGCAATTCCCTTACTTTAGATTGTATGATGTTTAATGCCGTATCAACAATTTTTCAGTAAATGTAATGTAACAGCTTTAATGGAGCCACCAGAACTAGGCTAGGGCTCTATAGTGACTTGCTAAAGGTCACTACATTTTAACCAGAGGTGTCAGTGGGGCTCTATCTCCGGACCCCCAAGTTCTAAGTCTGCCACTCTAACCACTGGGCCATGCAGGACCCTCATTTCCCTTGCTAAATTTTCTTTTTTCTTTCTGAATGATATATTGTGTAACCATAAGCCTCTTCTCACCAAGAAAATTTTAATGAATACCAGCTAAATAGGATATAACAAATAGATGTATGAGCTGAATTTAAAGAGCCTTTCTATAACCATTATCTAAACCTCTAGATACGGCACAGAGGCAAAGACCAGTTTCCAGGCTTCATACTCACTTTTAACTTTGAAATTTCATGATTCTTCCATGTTTTTTCTGTGACAAAGTCTGATTTTCCATGATGTTTAACCCCACAAGAGGTGACACCTAAAACAAACTTGTCTTTGTAAATAGAGTATATCCTAATCAAACAACTCCTCCAACAGCTGTCTGATTAAGTTATTTTTAATTACTTATGAATGGACCAAGATCAAACATCATAAAATTGAATGATAGGTTGATCAAGAGTGGTCACTGGTCACTGGTCTGACTGAGAGATTCCTTTTTCAAATGGTTTAAAGAATGATGTCAGCATGGTGCTTGAGCTTGATTTTTTCAATCTAAACATATGTTCAACATGTTTGGTACTCTTCAAATGGGATTTAGGGTCACTTCTACCATGTTGGGTAAATCAATCAATTTAAAATATGTTTCCGGTCTGTGCAAATCCTGTGTTTCTATCACAACACATACCTGTTTTTGGCCGTCACATAGGACACAATATTCTGGTTGAAGAACTTCAGGACTAGGGGGATACAGTTAGCAAACACAAGGTGCTGGGACATAAACTCAAACTGAAAAATAATGAATACCTTACTCATGAAAAAATGTGAAATAAATCTACACAGTGGACCATTTCCTACTGTGAGAATAAAATGAAATTTGCCATTGAACAAAAGTGTTTTTTTTTTTTTTTTTTTTTTTAATTTTTCACGTTTATGCCCTTTTTCATGGGCTTTCCTTGGGAAATAATTTATTTCCTTTATTCATGTACATGTAGTTTATTCATATATATGGGTTTTTCCATTGCGTCAACATAAATTAATTAAACAGAATGTTAACTCTTAATGATGCCAAACTTTTAATGATAGAGGTAGACCCGATACTTGACTGCCCATGAGAATTGGTCAAGCCGGGTAGATCCATCAGCACTCCATGGTAGGTCAGTCAAGAGGCTGTCTCTCATAAATACAAATAAAAGCCCTCACCAAGAAATGCTTGAATTTTGTTTGAAAAAATTCAACAACAGGCTTTTTGCCAAACCAATATATTTCAAAGTTTTGGCTTATGCTTTCATCAGAATAATGGATCTAAATGTAATCAAGATACTCGACGTCATAAGATCAATGTCAAATTACTTTAATGTATACGCTAAATAATTAACATAAAGCAGAACAATCCACTTCGATTGAGACAGTATAGTAATATTCAGATATGATTTACAGAGAATTTCTATAGCATTACATTATAAATAAGCAATACCTGATAAATATGATTGAGTTTAAAATGTTTCAGAAGGAGTAGGATCAGCCCGGATATGGCTTTCACAATAACTTCTTTGTGTCGATTCACATCAATTCCAAGCTTCATGGACTGAAACACTGTAGTCCTGCAAGTGAACAAAATTATTTGACATACATATATTAAAACAATAAATGTCATAAAAACGACTTCATTGTACAATAAACAAATGACCATTCGACAAAACCCTGACCAAAAAGTTTCAACAATAAGAGATATTGAGAGCAATATTCATGTGCACAAATGCATTTGCATATCTCTGCCTTTAACAAAACTTTCATTGGTTTAATCAGTATGAATATTCATTTTGAGACAGTTTGTCGATCGATAAATTGACTGGGGTACAATGGCTCAGGGATTTTGCCATTTGACACAAGAATTGAGCCTCAAGTTCTCAACATGGCCATTCCTGGCGCGAAGAGACGACCAAGACCCAGAGAAAGTGCTGGTCAGACGGCATCGCTACTGACAGAAAGGAATGCAACCTTGTCAGTGTTAGTCCAATGAACAAAATTAATTAACCCATTACCTAATGATAACGACATTTAACCACTTTGTTGCAGACAACTCTGGAAAACATTGTTGGAAAAGGAGAAATTGCTCGTGACGAGCAATTTTTCCTTTTCCCACAATGTTTTCTGCCCTATCAGAAGATTACTTTTCAATTTCATCCCATTTTGAAGTGTCGTTTGCAAACTCTTTAAATTTTGACAGTCGGAAATATGGCATTTGGTAAGGGGTTAAAGATTCGGTATCAGAACATAAACATGCTGACGGTTCCAGCACTATAAGGATTAAATACTGCGTAAGATGGAAGGTTTTATGAAAGGAACTAATATCTATATGCAAACTTACGGCATTTCTTCAGGCAGTAGATCTGAGAGAATGTTGATGGAATCTGTTTTTGTCTTTGATGTAGGTGCCGCAGCCAGAAGTATCTTTAACAAAGCAATCTAAAAAGAGAGAGATGTGTCGTCCACTTTCAAATGTTTATCTTTAGATGTCTATGATCACATGATGTTCAAAAGAAGATACTCATTAAATAGGGTAAACTACCAGTACAAGGTCAGATGAAAGATGCTATTTAAAAACAATGGACTGCACAAAGGCATGAAAAGTAATTTTTGAAAACAGCATGACAAATCCATAATCATTGGAATCATTCGGACAAAAAGATAATTTGCCAAATCATGGGAGAGAATGATGGACGTATCAAATGGCACTAAAATGATCTTCACTGTTAACTTTTAGTCTTGCACTTGGCAAGGGTTTTCACAATCAATAAACATTATTTTCAACAAATAATTGTGTTAGTAAAAAAATCTAAGTAAGATGTATGTATGTATTAAAATTATTCACCAAATATCATGGTAAATTGGGGGTGAAATGCCTGGAAGAAGAGTTTTACGCGTGTTTCGCGATGTACTAAATCATCTTCATTGTTCTGATTCAGTTTTAAACTAGGTAAGTATTTTCACAATAAACCTATATAATTTTCATCAAAAAAATAAACATTTTAGTGTCAGGAAAATTGCTCACCATATACTGTGGGAGATTCGGGAGAATTGCCTGAAACAAGAGTTCCGCGGGAGAGTTTGGGACATCGCCTTCCGGGAGGGATAACGGATTCTTGGCAATTTCTTCCTCTCGTTTTATCTGCAGCTCTGCTATTGACACGTAGAGATGCTGAAATGGTTCAGAAAAATGAGTTAGATTTGCAAGATGTATGCAGTACATTGTACTAGTCTAAATTAATTCATTTTACATTAATTCTGAAACAATATCTTCAAACGTACAAATAATTACTCAATGATTCTACTATCTATATATATAACCAGAATTTGAATCAAAATAATGAAAAGTCTAATGAGTAAAATAAAAAGGTAATGATTAACCCTTTACCAAATGCCAATCGACTGTTCTAAATTGAAAGAGTTTGCAGACGACATTTCAAAATGTGATGAAATTGAAAAAAAATCATCTTGTAGGACAGAAAACATTGTGGGAAATGGAGAAATTCAGCAATTTCTCCTTTTCCCACAATGTTTTCCAGAGTCGTCTGCAACACACTGGTCAAATGTCACTTTTGTTTGGAAATGGTTAACTATTTTTCAAAACCAACAGGAAAAAAAGTGAATAAATAAATTCCACTTTACTCACTTGTTTTAAGACTTTGACCCCCTCATGGATGGGTTGAGGGAGACCCGCCAGTGAATCTCTGTCATTTTTAACTTGAAAACCAACAAACTTTCCCCGGGTGTGATCTAAAAACATCTCTAGGTCCTTGGTCCTGCAGTATAACATGCATAATTAATGGAATTGATACATATCAATAACAAAAAGAAAAATGGCAACATGATAGGATTGTAGGAATTCCATGTTGTTTAACTCTTCATACTTTATTCACATTGATGGCGATGGACATGCTTTAAATCAGTGAGCAAAGCGCTGTCAAATTTGTTAACTTTTTTCTAGGCAAAAATGAAAAATGGGATCAATACAAATAAATGAAAAGAAAAACATCAGCTACATGTTTAATACCATGTTATTTCACTAAATACAGAAATGACATTTGTAATTAAAAACAACTTTCCTACCTAACTTTTGATTTCCATGGCAACGTCCTCTCTGGGATCACTCTGGGAGTTGAAGGTCGCGGTGGGGTTGGGGGAAGCTCGTCATCACTCGACGCTTTTGCTGTGTCGAGTTCCTTCATCAGATCATCGTCACTCGAGTCTCCGTTCCCATTATCCGGGTTGTCAAACGGGTTCTCCTCTAGACTACTCTGTTTTATCAAACTCTTGAATTAAGCGTTGCCATGACAACCAGACCAAATGTCAAGGTCAAGGTGAAAGTAGTAGCAGAATTGTGTGCAGCAGAAAAAAAGAGGTTAGAAAAAAAGAAAGGCAAGCTTGTTAGTAAAAAAAGCATATGCAATGGATGTCATATTTTGTAGCAGGCATGAATTATGCTAAAATTATGCACACAATCAGAGAAATAAGTGTTCAGAAATTTTACATATATCAAAAACTGAGATAAGGAAATATCATTTAAAAGAGGCAGCATTGCATGCAATTTCTTTCTATTCTATTCAGAGGAAATCTCTCCAAAGGACAATCCTTTCTCTAAAAGAGAGTGTAGAAATGCCATTATTGAGAGTATCTAAAGTAGCAAAAATGTCTGACTGCAGAGTTTGCATGCTTGATAAATAAAATGAAAACATTATGACCAAAAGAGTTATTTGAATAAAAGGACTGAATTTTTAATTATAATACATAGAAAACTTGGTGACAACATAAACACTTTCTCATAATGAGCAAGTCCTCCTTTTGTCACACTGTTTTCAAGTACCATTTGTAGCATTGGCAATTGACTACAATAGCTACTCTCATTATACTTCTTTTAAGGAAAAGAATCTCGATTCATAAAAGTAAACACATCTAAAAAAGTCTCCTGTTGATGTAGAATAAATAAGTTTGAATAAAAAAACCCAGAGAAAATTCTCTCAAGTAAAGTATAAAAGCACCTTATTACCTGATGAATATGATTAAGTTTACATTTTAAAAAGTCCTTTTTGTTTTATCATAAATATCAAGTTGGAACTGGTCAAGAGCTTAAGCCAATCGGAACTACTCGGGTATTTCCGTGAGCTGTGAAATACACCTCGGATATAAGTGTAGGGTTACAATTTTTCGGGTAAATCGGCATCCGCCGATGAACACCTTTTCTAAGCGTGCATGTTAAGTAGTTCAATGTGTATGGAAGTGTTGGACATCCTTTTTAATCACTTTTGATCAGTAACTCATACCAAATGGCGAACTTGTTGTTGTGACATGTATACTTGTTTCCTCAATCAAATTTAACGACTTTTTGGATTTTACATTCAAGATCTATTTTTAGAAACGAAAGAAAGTGACGTCATTCTCGCGGGAAACAATATGGCGTCATCCCTATTATTTCAGAGGTGTTTTCTATTGGATAAACCCGATGTGCTCAGATTGGAGCTTAAGCATGGAGCTGATATCATTATGAATGGTTTATGCTTAACCCTTTACCAAACGCCAAAATTTCGACTGTCCCAATTTGAAAGAGTTTGCAGACGACATTTCAAAATGTGATGAAATTGAAAAACAACCTTCTGATAGGGCAGACAACATTGTGGGAAAAATAGAAATTGCTCGTTAAGAGCAATTTCTCCTTTTCCCACAATATTTTCCAGAGATGTCTGCAACAAACGTGTCAAATGTTGTTATTGTTTGGTAATGGGCAAAGCTATAAGAGATACCAACAGCAAAGGGCCCACAGCTTAGCTAGCATGTCACTTAACATGGGTGCCTGTCAGATATGATGAGTCAAGGTCAGCTAGATGATGAACAAGATCAGGGCCAATGTACTCAAAACAAACTGATATCTTGATTAAACTCAAAATTCTTGCTCAACTTGAAGTATACGCATAAGCATTGAAGCTATTTGACGATCTAGAATTTAACTCAAACTCAACATTTCTGCTGAAATTCAGGATGAACCCTTTACCAAACCTCAAATTTATGACTTTCCCAAATTGAAAGTGTTTGCAGACGACATTTAAAATGTGATAATATTGAAAAATAATCTGAGGCAGATAACATTGTGAGAAAAGGAAAAATTGCTCGTTACAAGCAATTTCTCCTTTTCCCAAAATGTTTTCCAGAGTTGACTCCAACAAAGTGGTTAAGTCATTATTGTTTGGTAATAGGCTAAGGAAAATGTTTGCATATGGATATTATCATAAATGAAAGTACAATATTGCAATGTAACATGACATTGGAAGCGTATTGGAGAATGAAAGCCAATGGGACCCCTGTTTGGTCATGGGTTAACCCTTAGAATGCTGGGTAATTTTCTAAATATAGATTTTGTGTCAGCTGCCTTTCAAAACCTTAAATATCTGCTTAATATTGACAGGGAAAGATACTCAGAGTAGCAAACCGGAAAGATCACAGGCCAGTCGCCGATATACTTGGCAGCTGATCTGGATCTAACCTGTTTGCATAAGCCTGAAGTTGGTTCCAGCACTATAAGGGTTAACAATATGCTAACAGGCTCTTCCCAAGGCCCTTCAAGCACTGTGGGGGCCCAGCGCCTGATATTCAAATCTAGCACTCCCATGGCACCTTAATTGACCCCACTAAACTTAAACTTTGCCTACAGCACTTTAGACTTTATCCACAGCCAGTTTACTTGCTTATGACATTATTTGGTACATTCAATTTGGTTTTAGAACCATATTTCTTGTCTTTTAATTCTAAAATGTACCTAAGAAAAATAGACAGGGGGAGGGAAAGTGCCCCCTCCCCTGTCACAACCAACCTATCTGTGCCTACCCCCCCCCCCCTCAAGCACCCCCAGCGCCTGCAAAAATCCTTGGGAAGAAGAGGTTGTAGCTATATTGTAATAATGATGGGTTTAAGCTGAGCTGAAACTATATGCTGAGTGTGCAGTTGGCTTAAGACTTTGAACTTTTTCACCTGTGCCAGTTTTTTCCAATTACTTGGCAGCTAGCCTGGATCTAACCTGGTTGCATAAGCATGAAGTTGGTTCCTGCACTATAAGGGTTAAGCATCCCTGAGTTAAGGTAAAATTTGTTTACACTGACCAGATAATGCAAAAAGAATATTCTTTTCAGCGCAAGGATGTCTAATTAAGTTTAGGTAAAAAAAAGGTGTGTTTTACAAGCTAACTTTCTTATTTTTTCTCTAAACCCTATATTATGGGTACTTATTAAAATTGTCTCATTGAGTACCCTCAAGATTGGGTTTATTTCAATTATATTACTTTTTTTTTCTAAATAAAAATTCTATTGAGTTCCCTCAAAATTGGGTTTATATCAATTATATCAACTATTTTTCTTTTATAATAGTGAATGAAAAAGCCATATATACACACTTATCTCATCCCTGTCTTCTACCAAGTTATTGCCTTTTATCTTTATAAGCATAATTGGATGCGGGTATCCAGTACCAACACTGTAGAATCCAAACAATCCATTTAAAATTGAAACAAGAATGAAAATATTCATCAGGATTTTGTGACTAGTCTAAACTGAAAGCCACAGCAGACGTCACAAAAAGCATGCAAGTAAAAAATAGGTTTTCCCATATGATGTTGGGTGTTCTACCTAACCAGGGCTTTTTCGCATTATATATCAGGGGCCGATTAAAGGGGCCGATTAAAGGCGCCGTCCCATATGGAAATTTCTTAAAAATCATGCAGTTTTCCCAAAAAGTCAAAGTCACCTCAGCTTTTTGGTTTCCCAATTCGACATATACATTCCCAAAATAAACAGGCCTAGGCCTCTTCCAAATTCAATGAAAAAAAGGCCTGATAACATCTTATGGAGAACTTATTTTCTTCTTGCATGCTTTTTGTAATCAACAAAAGGGTACATACATCCAAATGAGCAATGTTGCATTCGATATACACATACTCTGCAGCAGACACAGGAAATTAGAGTATTGTGGAGTAAAGATTTACAACTTTTTATCTTCACAACTTTAATGAGTTGCGGGTCTTCAGAACTGACGCTGCAAGCATCAATCAATCAATTTGTTAAAATGAAATGAAAAGATTGCAAAACATGAGTCTAACTATGGCTCAAAGTTAGGGGGAAAATAAACCAGGGGCGTAGCCATCCACAAATCAATGTTACGCACAATGGAGGAAGGCCTGAGGGAGCTCCCCAATCAATTTTTTTCAAGTAGAATTGAAAATTGTGAGATTTGGCGTATATTTGGAGATTTTTTGCCATGTTTATTTGTTATCTTTTCACTTTTGGAATTGATGTTAAGCATGTGGGAATGTGTGTATCACTGGCTACGTCCCTGAAAAACATTTGGTTTCTTCAGTGTTAAGTACTTTATAGCAATGGGTTGAAAAGAATTCTGCTTTACCTGAAAGTCACTGATAGATAAAAACTGGGGATTGTGAATAAAACATGAGAAATCAAAATGCTTCAAACTCAAGGATATACACAAACATGCAACATAAAAAAAAAATACAGTTTTATTAATTCACTTCACCATTTTCCCACACATTTGATAATGTTACTGGTCAAATTGAAAGCAGAAAAGTACAAATAAACTACGGAAACATCTGGTTTGTAAGATTTGCAGGTAAAAGCCACTCTGACAAAAATAGAAACTGCTTTTTCTCAATAAAGAAAATTCCTTATTATACTTTTTGCCATTCAATGTCAAACAGTTTTGAAATCTACTTCAAATATGCTCATTGTTTTCTCATTATTTGGAAAATAAAACTCATAATTTACAATATGTGACTCTTTTCAAAACAAAGCAAACCAGACTGCAAAATATGTAAATCAAAATCAAACACACAATGCCATTCAAAACAAGGAAAGCAAACATAACCTAAGGTTGTACAATCATAAAGTCTCTTTAGTACTTTGACAAATGTCCGCAATAACATGCAAGTAGGTCAACACTTTTTATACAAGCAAGTATAAACCATTTCAAATTCAACAAAAAGACAGTGATAAATCAAGGGTTAAATGCAACACTTTAGTAAGGCCTTCAATTACACTAAGAACTTACTAAAGAAATGCATTGAACCCTTGATTTGAAAACAAGTCAACATAACAAAAATTCACCAAGAGCTTAATTCTTTTACCACAATGATTTGAATTTTTTTGCTGATTAAATTTAAATGTTCATCTCATTTATTTTACTGTCCTAAAAGAGTACTTAAGCAACAACATTTAATGCTTTGAGCAATAATGAAAAACAAAACAACAATAAAGAATCACAACATCCTGAATTCTTTTAACTCCTTCCTTGGAAATGAACATGAACATAGCAGAATTAGAATGAAACAGATAAGCAAATTCTTCTTTTGTCACAATTGTTTCTAACCCAAACGTTATTTGTCATGTCGTTCCTTTAATTTGCTGGCAGACACTTTCTTTCAATTTGGACCAGTCTCATTTTAAAAATGGGTTTTATTCCGCAACATGTTTCTTACTTGAAAAAATAAATACAGAGAACTTCTAAAAAATTCTGCTGTAACTTAACTGCCCTTCAGATGTAAATGCCTGAGCACCGAACCAGTTAGTAGCTCACAATAAAAGTGTGGCAAAAGGAATAAATGTCACAACAAATTTTTCTTTTTTTCCCAAATGTTTTTTGTTCTAATAACACAACAAAAATGTTAACTCTTTTCAATTTTGACCCCGTACCAAAGATGTTAATTTTCTTATTTTTTTCTCCACTTTTTAGTCTGCATCTTCTCTTAATTTGGACCCTTTATATTTATGTCAATATGTAACGAAAGTCCATAACACCAGATTAACAATATTAATATACAGGGTTAAAAGGAGAAGTAAGGCATAGAAAGGAAACTCCAAAACTTACGCGTTTCGGACCGCCGCCAGGCCTGATGCCGCGACGTGGAATCTGTTGTTGTTCAATCAGGTCTGCTGCGGAGGCGGGAGGAGACGAGGCGCGCATCTGTCGACAAACCTCAACAGGATTTTCTTGTAGGGGAGGTAATCCATGCTGTACCCTTGCCTCGTTCTTCATGTCTTGCTGCTTTTGGAGGCCTCCTAATGACACCTTTCAAATTGAAAAAAAAATCAAATTAATAAGATTACCAAAAGTGAAAATCATTCTCATTGCTTTTTTTTAATGTAAAGAAACCAATATATCTGTGACAAAAATGGTCGCCTTGTTAGGAATGGTTTGATCGTGCACATGGAAAAATTGAGTTGACTTTTACTCATGTTTCAATAAAGATCAGCTTTGACCCTTGAGTAGCATGATGAAATTTCATTTTTAAATTTGGCCTGCAAAACAGTTATGCATCCAGGAAGCAGAATCTAGAGTGACTTGTACAAGCTGAAAGAATTTGTTTCACAACCAATGTAAAATAAATAAGTATAAACTAGGGTCATAGTGGCACAATGGTAGAGTGTTGGCCTCTTGTACCAATCGTCCTGGGTTCAATATTGAATAGGCGAGGTGAATATTGCGAGATCAAGCCCTTAAATCTGCGTGAGTACAGGTTTAGTATTCTAGAACAGTCACCAAGAGTGAATAAAATGAGCTTCAAGCTTCTGTCACAATGTAAAAAAGTAAGTTAAACCTTTACCAAACGCCTTTTTTTCAACTGTCCAAACTGAAAGAGTTGGCATACGTCATTTCAAAATGTGATAAAATGGAAAAACAATCTTCTGGTAGGGCAGAAAAAAATTGTGAGATAAGGAGAAATTGCTCTTTTAGAGCAATTTCTCCTTTTCCCACATGTTTTCCAGAATCATCTGCAACACACTGGTCAAATGTTGTTACTGTTTGGTAATGGGTTAACCTTAAGTTTCACATGAAATTACTCCCTTACCAAGACCACCTTCCATAGCAGGAGTAACACCTTCTTCATAGGGAAATGAGGCGCAGTCCCACTACAGAACTTTGTCACCATACTGAACAGGGTTACAGGTAATAACTCTTGACCAAACGTTGGCTCAACTGTAACAAAGAAAGTAAAACTACAGTAAAGAAAAAGTATAGATATACAGTGGACCCGCGATAATCCGAACGTCGTTTATCCGGAATATTCACCATCCGAACAGAATTTTGAGGGAACGGATCTTACCTTCATCAATTTAACTGTTTAATGCGGAAAATCCGCGTTCCGGAACCAGACAAAAATATACGGGAACCAACAGTCACTTTTCATAGTATATGCGTATGGCTAGTCCGGAAACCAGTAAAATCGTTTATTTTGCGGTTACAGTTGCGAATGAAGGGATCAGTCTTCTGTTGTAAACGGCATTCACACGTCACGTATGCTTGACCATAACATGTCACCTAGTGTAGTGTACTGGAAGGTGTTAATTGTATGTTAATCGGTCATTCTGTCAGTTGATTGGTCTTACATAATTGTAATTACGGTCGCATGTCGATAGTTGAGTTTGTAAAAGGTGTTGATTGGCTGATTGGCTGCTTAGACAGCGATCGGGAGACAATGTCTGGCAATCATTTTCAATTATTACTCAATCGATATGCTGCTTTTCCCTATAAATAAACTCTCGACAATCCCTACCTATCTCATTTCTCGATATTGAAATAAGAAGATACAACTTGAAGATGTCTACACCCACAGCCAAACGAAGACAGTTCTTTTCAGAGCTATCTTAAGGAATTTTAACTTCTCGAAAGACACTGCTTCAAATTGTCATTTATTTTAAAAATCCGTTTTGACCAAATAAACACTTCCTTAACACACTTTATATTTCCCTTCAAAAAAAAATAATTGTGTATTTCTTACTTCATAGTAATGATCATGATACACCGACACCATGTAAAGGTAAACATTTCGCTGTAACTCGCATATTCTTTATTCCGGAAAATTCGTTAATACGAACATTTCTCCTGGGAACGAACGTGTTCGGATAAACAAGGGTCCACTGTATAGATAGATATTTTTAAGATACGTCAGGCCATAGGTCCATCAGTACACAAGTAGATTGCATTCAAATGACAAACCATTATCGTGCTAAGCGTTAATGTAGGATATAATTGCAATATATCAAAATGTCATATAAAGTATTCACTATAAATATGAAATATAAAAACATGTATAAAACAGCAACAAATTCAAGGTAATTCAGTGTTCTAGTAGTAAAGAAAGAACCCTCATTTAGGCCAAACTATATATTTCTTCATTTGAAAGCATGCATGTGTGCTTGTGTGTGTGTCAGAGTGTGTGTGTGTGTGTGTGGGGGGTGAATACCATGCTGAATACCATTAAAGTAATAATAGCTTTTGACCAAAGGTTGGCTCATAAACTTGTAGTAGGGGTCTTCACCTACAAGTTGGAGTTAAATGTGTAAGCGGGCCAGATAGCTCAGTCCGTAGAGCATTCCGCGGTTTGCAAAGGTCCCGTATTTGAGTTCCAACTAGCTGCATATTTGTCTCACCTTGGTTACATCGGCAAATTGTTTGGTATTGGCAAGGAAAAGCAACAACAAATTTGACCTACCTAGTACTTCAGCAAAGCTTTCCCTATTCTTTCGCTGTTCTTCTGTTTCATTTTCTGTTTCAACTCTCAACATCTCCACCATTGTGTAAAGTGTACTCAAAATATGCCTGATAAAAAATAGGAAAAAAAGATCAATGATTTATATTGATTTTTATATATAATTCAAAATACCATGCTTATTATAACATTATAAACAATCACTGGAAAATGCAAAAGAGGAGACAAGAGAGAAAGTTTCTGCTCATCTCAACCTCTGTGATGCTCGTTCACAGATGTGATAAAATTCGAAAGTTTACAATTAATTCATTTAAAACAACTCAACAGCCATACAGTTGTATGATATACACTGGAAAACAGCTGTTGGGATTAAAATTAGTTCTTTTTCAGGTTTTAATTGCCATATACAATGAATAAATATGTATTTAGATCCAAAAGCAATGCAATGGTATTGAGATCCACTACAGTTGTTTAACGGTTTTCCTGGATCCACCATTACTCGGCTCTCACTCTCAGTGACTTGCCAAATGCTACTCCCACAAAACCAGAGGTGTCGGAGGGGCTCGAACCTGAGACCCCCCTAGTTATAGGTCCGCTCACTTTACCACTGGGCCACACAGGACCCCTTCAAGTAACTAATAACTAGACAACAAAGATTACATTTAGAAAAAAAGAAAGATTAACTCTCCTCTTCTATTCTAAAAGTATTCCAAATATCAAAATAGTTTTAATTGTTGATGGCAAACTCTTTTGAAAAAGACAGAAAAAGATTGTAAATTTTGTTAGTGTTAATTCAAAATAATCAAACATCTAAATCTAAACACACCTTAAGTCTGTGCTATCCATTATGGAGACCGAAGTCTTCCCACTGGCTATAGCTATGGCATCAAAGTTACTGAAAGTAAGAAATGATTATTTCATAATGGACATCAACATATACTGGTACATTCTAAATTCATCATCAAGGTCATTCTTCATACATGATATCTTGACTATTTCTCTACATCACAGGTATCAAAGAATTTAGTTATTCTTCTTCGATACAGAGTAACCCTATGGACTTAAAGTAAAGCCATTATTCACTTATTATGTCTTGACTATTTCTCTACATCAAAGTTATCAAAGAATTTAGTTACTCTACTTTACCACAGAGTAACTCTACAGACTTAAAGTAAAGCCATTCTTCACACATTATGTCTTGACTATTTCTCTACATCACAGTTATCAAAGAATTTAGTTACCCTTCTTTACCACAGAGTAACTCTACGGACTTAAAGTAAAGCCATTCTTCACTTATTATGTCTTGACTATTTCTCTACATCACAGTTATCAAAGAATTTAGTTACTCTCCTTTACCACAGAGTAACTCTACAGACTTAAAGTAAAGCCATTCTTCACTTATTATGTCTCGACTATTTCTCTACATCACAGTTATCAAAGAATTTAGTTATTCTTCTTCGATACAGAGTAACCCTATGGACTTAAAGTAAAGCCATTCTTCACTTATTATGTCTTGACTATTTCTCTACATCACAGTTATCAAAGAATTTAGTTACTCTCCTTTACCACAGAGTAACTCTACAGACTTAAAGTAAAGCCATTCTTCACACATTATGTCTTGACTATTTCTCTACATCACAGTTATCAAAGAATTTAGTTACTCTCCTTTACCACAGAGTCACTCTACAGACTTAAAGTAAAGCCATTCTTCACACATTATGTCTTGACTATTTCTCTACATCACAGTTATCAAAGAATTTAGTTACCCTTCTTTACCACAGAGTAACTCTACGGACTTAAAGTAAAGCCATTCTTCACTTATTATGTCTTGACTATTTCTCTACATCACAGTTATCAAAGAATTTAGTTACTCTCCTTTACCACAGAGTAACTCTACAGACTTAAAGTAAAGCCATTCTTCACTTATTATGTCTCGACTATTTCTCTACATCACAGTTATCAAAGAATTTAGTTATTCTTCTTCGATACAGAGTAACCCTATGGACTTAAAGTAAAGCCATTATTCACTTATTATGTCTTGACTATTTCTCTACATCACAGTTATCAAAGAATTTAGTTACTCTCCTTTACCACAGAGTAACTCTACAGACTTAAAGTAAAGCCATTCTTCACACATTATGTTTTGACTATTTCTCTACATCACAGTTATCAAAGAATTTAGTTACTCTCCTTTACCACAGAGTCACTCTACAGACTTAAAGTAAAGCCATTCTTCACACATTATGTCTCGACTATTTCTCTACATAACAGTTATCAAAGAATTTAGTTACTCTCCTTTACCACAGAGTAACTCTACGGACTTAAAGTAAAGCCATTATTCACACATTATGTCTTGACTATTTCTCTACATCACAGTTATCAAAGAATTTAGTTACTCTACTTCCATACAAAGCAGCCCTTTAAAGGGAAAGTAAAGTCATTCTTTGTGCATCATGCATACATTTATCTTATATCTCAACTATTTTCTCTATGAATAGTTCAAATTACTCTACTATCATACAAATTAACTCTACAATTATAAAATTAAGCCATTCCTCGTACAACATAACAACATTTAGTCCAATCGATTTTCTTTACATTAAAGGTATTAAAAGAGAATTTACTTACTCTACTTCCATACAGAGTAGCTCTACGAAGGTAAAATATAGTCCTTCCTCGTACATCATGTGTACATTGAGTCTCGACCATTCTCGCTGATCTTCCACTGTATCACACTCAGAAAATACACCTGTAACACGTAAAATTAAATCTTTATCATACCTGTAGGATGAATATCACATCTAAAACATGCCTGTAACAAGCAATATCAAATCTAAATCATGCCCATAAGATAGAAATCACATCTTATTCACGCCCACAAGAAAGAAATCACATCTTATTCACGCCTGTTAGTTAGGAAGCACATCTAAAACAGGCCTGTTATGAGAATATCACATCTAAATCACACATGTTACAAACAAATTGAAGACGTAATCACATATTACGTTATCAACATATATAAATAAGCACTGTCACTTACATATGGTTAATTCAAATTGAGATCATTGTTAACAATTTAAACTATTTATTATATCTGTAACATGGATGTGCTATATACACACCACAGGATCATAAGGTGATAAGTATATCAATAATCTAGATTCATGTAACTATAGATCTATGATGTCATTTTATCCATAGACAACATTTAATTTCAAAAAGATTAAATACTCTATCTGTGAGATAGTCACTTTCAGATAAGCTTAACCCATTACCAAACAATAACAACATTTGACCAGTTTGTTGCAGACGACTCAGGAATATATTGTGGGAAAAGGAAAAATTGCTCTTAATGAGCACTATCTCCTTTTCCCACAATGTTTTCTGCGTCATCAGACGATTTTTTTCTAATTTCATCACATTTTGAAATGTCGGCTGCAAACTCTTTCAATTTGGGACTGGCAAAAATTTAACGTTTGGTAAAGGGTTAAGACCTACACCCTCTGTTGGAAGACAAAGCTCAATCTTACCTTGTACAAGATAGAAAAAAGATTTGATTGCCCTCATCCTCCTTTCTCTATCTGCCATCTCCAACTCATTCTGTAGGTATACAATATATTTCCTCCGAACATCGGAGCTGAGGGACGTCCATTTGAGATAACCTGAAATGTGACATTAAAACATGGTCCCGTTAACCAATTACCACATGTCAAACTTTAAAGCAAAGGCAGATGAAACAAAAAGTATGAAAACAAATTATTTTATCTACTTTGGTTTATTTCTTTTTGTTTATATATGGGTCTTACATCACATCAACATTGTTTCAGTTATGTTGCGATGCCCAACTCTTAATGATAGCAGAAGACCCCATACTCAACTTTTCATCTATAGTGAAGTGCCAGACTTATCATGATGACTCTTAACTAAACTGCCAACAGAGATTGTTCAAGACAGGTAGAATAACTGGCATTTTATGAGTCAGACCGGAGACATTGACTACCATTCATGAAGTTCAATGCTAGCGCTTCTGTAATTTTTAACCAAGGTGGAGAGTGACTACAAGTTCAGTATTCTAACCACTTTGCGAGAAAGTCCAATCCCCCTAAGATGAAATGAACCATGTAATACATAACGACTGAAAAACCCTATCAAATAACCAATACATAATTGAATGGATAAATAATGCAAAAAAGCTTTAGAAAATTGCATGCTCCCTTACCTTGTGATTTGAACTCATGCTCGAAGCTAAATCTGTTCTGCTCAAATTCCTCTTCTTCCGTATAACTGTACAATTCTGAAAGTTAATTTCATAATTAATGGTGTTTTTTTTCATATCATCCAATTAATGTTAACCTTTCCTACCTAAATGGGATATTTTAACTAGTCCAGATTAAGAGTAGCAGCAGATGGCAAATATGAAAACATGACAAAACACATTTATTCATCGTATTGGATAGAAATCATTGTGCCCAAAGGATAAATTGCTCCATATGAGCAATTTATCCTTTGGTCACATTGATTTCTTAAGACTTCTGAAGTAGGTGTGAACAATGTTAGAAAAAGATATAAGAAGTTTTAACCCATTGCAATGCATCTGAAAATATTGTGACAAGGGCAACTGCTGCTCTGTATATTCAGAATGATTTCAATGTTAAATTTTAATCAATTAAGGTGTTGTTGTTTTTTCATCAGTAGCCTTTGTTCTTTGAATGAGTTATAGTAAAATTCTTAATACGAACGTGGGTTATCATTATCATTCCATTAAATCATCTTACATCTACGACAACTCACAAAGGTCTCCAAACAATACCCATTTTCCTTTTCATATGCATTGCATTTGCTTAAAAAAACATATAAGAATACTTCAAAGAACTTTAGTTGGCTTTAGGCATAATTTTGAGCGACAGACAATACCAAAAAGTCACACCCCTCTTGCAAACCATTTCTATCAAGACTAAAGTGTGGGAAAATAATGACTCCATTTAATCCTGCTTTAGGGTCCAGCATGGCCCAGTAGTTAAATTGGTAGACTAAGAACTCCCAGGTTCCAGGTTCAAGCCCCACTGACACCTGTTTTCGTGGGAGTGACCTTTGGCAAGTCACTTCAGAGCCCTAGTGGATCCAGGAACATGTTACATAACTGAAAATCATTTATAGGCGTTTAACACCGTTAAAACAAATCCTGCTTTAAACTATAGACCATGATCTTATAAATGGAAATGGAAGGGAAAGAACATGTATAAATACCTGCTATTTCAGCTACAGGCGTATCCGTGTCATCATAGTCAAAGTCAATATCACTCTCATCACTTCCATTCTGTCAAAGTAAGTTAGTACATTTATTTTGTTACTTAAAACATTACCAAACAATAATGAAATTTAACCACTTTGTTACAGATGAATGATATGGAAAACATTGTGGGAAAAGGACAAATTGCTTGAGATGAGCAATTTCTCCTTTTCCCACAATGTTTTCTGCCCTATTAGAAGATTGCCTTCCAATTTCATCACATTTTGAAATGTCGTCTGCAAACTCTTTCAATTTGGGACAGTTGAAAATTGTATATGGTCATATAACACCTTATGTTTTTTTGCTTCATTGGCCTCCTCAAATCTAAAGCTGGCCCCTTACTTAAATTAAAGGGCTGATAGCGCTGAAGGGACTAAGGTGCGTTTAAAATAAGATGGAGGATATTTTGAAAATTTCTTTGGGCAACATCTCGAGGAAAACAGCTGCTCCTTTTACCACCATAACTATAATTATTATTTCTGTGAACAGAGACTGAATGATATTCTATTTTTCGAACATCTGGACGTTTTACGATTTCCCATAAGGCAACAGTTATAATAATATAGAGCAAAACAAAGCGAGTAAATCCAGACTACATTCTTATGTTCCAATAAGGTATTAGTCTGCACAGTGAAGGCGGATGTTTAATGAGTAATTGGTGTCAGACCGCTGTTTATGTATTGATAACGTACCGTCCCTCAAAAGTGGTATGTAAATTGAATGGACAAAGGTGCTGACGCAACTTTAGTCATAAAATTAATGATATCCTACCCTGATAAGGTCATTTAAAATACTTTGCCTTGGATTTAAACCAGAAAGCAATGTTTGAATGTTCAACTAATGTACCTATGAATTTAAAGCTTGATGGATTAATGTCATCAAGTTTTTAAACATTTACCGTACAAACGAATGGGCAAAAAAATAAAACAGTTTGACAGTATCCGAAATTATGTACAATCCGAATACACAATTACTTTTCATTACAAGATGCATTTGCTGTGTGTTCTTGGCTCTAACAAGATAAAGGATAGACAAGACATCAAAACGAGTTTATGCAAATTACCGATATATCCATTTCGTCTCTCTGGCGACGAAGGATTTCCCGTAATTTTGGAAGGCCTTCCTTCCTCCCTCCTCCTTCGTCCATTTTTGTTTTGTTCCGTGTTATTTGTAAATCCGTACGAATTACTTACTCGAATTATTCCCCATAATTATTTTGTAACATTTCACGAATCCCTTTTCTCCAAACGTAAATGTGGGTCCCCGTAAATGTTTGTATTGTATGAGTCTGTGTGTGTGGGGGGTGTTACGTTTTTGTTTGTGAAAAGACAACACATTTTGAGAGAATCTGTTGACAACACAAAAGGACAGTGTACAGTAGAGTATCTCAAAGGATATGTTTTGTAGAAAGAGATTCAAATAATTATTGTTATTTTATAAACAACCATGTTGTGGCAAGATACACAGGATGATAACGAATTTCAATTGTAATCGACATTCCTTTAGTAACATTTGCATGGAATTTCCATATTGTGCAAGCTCACCCTCTCCATTTACATTCATGACCAACATAAAGTAATATGGTCAAAGGGAAGTAACTCAAATTACCTCCTTAGTTGATTTTATACATTAGTTACCTCCCATTGACGATTCAACGGTAACACAATCGACCATGTTCCTTTATTGTCTAAAAAATGCTGAAAACTAGTATTTTCATCAAGAATTGCGAAACGGATATTTCGGCCTAGTGGTTTGATGGAAAAACTCAGTAAATTAATAGATTTATCGCGAAACCCCTTTCTTGCGTCACAAGATAACATTGTCAATCCATTTCCAATAAACCATTGAAATAGTTTACCCAGAGACATAGATGTTATCTGTCTCTGGTTTACCGTATCTGCTCGATTGCAACATAAAAGTGTCATAATATTATGGGAATAAAAAGCTTATACATAGTTCATGTATTACAACTTTATAGATTTGTGCTGTCATTTGGTTGGTTTCAGGTTTGGCTTAGGATTATTATTATTATCACCTTCAGTACAATGGATAATTTTAATTCCTTTGTTTGATTGTATATTTGTAAGGTGAATCAACAATTAGTCAGTTATGTTACTACTTTCCTGGATCTATCAGTACTAGGCTAGGGTTCTGAAGTGACTTGCCAAAGGTCACTCCCACAAAACCAGAGGGGTTGGTGGGGCTTGAACCCGGTAATCCCAAGTTCTAAGTCCGCCACCTTAACCACTGGGTCACACAGGACCCCTGATAATATTCCTACCACTTGCTCAATAACAATTCTGATTCAAGAAACCAACCATCTAGTGTATCTGTTAAATCTTTTCACAGCAAAACGAAAATCAGTTGTCATCCATAGGATAAAGAAACCAGCCTTTGTTAACAAGAGGGCCATGATGGTCCAGTGTTGCTTACCCAAATTCTATAGCAAAAAAGCCTGACCTAGTAAACAACTAAGATGGTCATTATGATGGACCTATGACAATAATTAATACAGTTTTGATCCCCTTAACAAACAGGCCACGTTGGTCAAAAGTACATGTAGTTATGTACAATTCATCAAGAGCTGTTTAATACAACACTAAACGCAGTGTATCACTGGTACCATCAACCATTGAAATAAAAGATAAATGAGTCAATATGTTTTCTCTCTATTTAATACATGTAATAATTATATTATCTGTGGTATATATCATAAACAATAATTTTTCAACATACATGTTCTCAAGTAGGCAAAATAATATTACATCAAATGTACATCAAGGGTTCAATGCAAGACACTGGCAAGTCTTTCACATAAGTTTAAGACTTTATTTGAGTCATGCATTGAACTTTTGACATGCAGTGTAATCATTTGGCTATGTAATTTGCATAAAAGGCACTCAAAATGCACCAGGCAAAACCCTTTCATTACCTCCTTACTCAATTTTAAAGCTGCTTATTCATAGATGTGAGAAAATTTGGATCTAATTGTATCAAACCTTTCCAACAGCTGTACTTACGTATAATTCACACATGAGAAAAGCCAGTGGAAGCAAAATTGTAATGTATTGTTTACAGTTAATATTTATTTATTCAAGTCCAAAAGCATCACAACAGTTTTGAAATCCATCAAATAGCTGAGGTATAAAATAAGATATATCAACACCTTAATTAACTTGGATTTAAAATCTACTTTTAATTGCATGTTATACTACAATCCAAGACATATTGTTTCAAGGAAGCACAACTTGCCAGCACTTGTTTTGCAAAATATCAGTTTGAACTCATAGAAAGCACAAGCACCAATTTTGACCCCATTATTTCAATATTATCTGAATTCTTCTAAAGTACATGTAATGCTGTTAAAGTTCTCTTTTTCATGAATAGTCAATGCCACCTATGGACCAACATAATTGATCAAATAAAAACCAAAATGATAAAAGCCCTTCTTTACTGCTCAAGTTACTTGAAAATATATAAGAAAAATTTGAATTTTGAATACAAAAGAACTCAAAAATTAATTGATTGGTCCTAAAGTCTTCTAATAAAGACTAGTAAGTTATCAGTCAACATTTAGCACTATCAAAGTCTATTTTGTCCATCCTTGGTTTTGATTGGTTCAACTTAAGGAGGTGGAGGCGGGGGCGGAGCTGGAGGTGGTGGGGGCGGGGCAGGAGGTGGCGGAGCTCCATCTGGTGGAGGAGGAGCTGGGGGCCCTGTTGAGGCTGCTGATTGGTCGGCTGTTGTGGTAGTCCCAGAACCTGCAGTAAAAGATTGGAAAGAATGAGAAACTGTAGGTCCAGGTAAGAAGCACATTCCCCATGTTAACTTCTTTATTGTTTCTCCAACTTTATATTGTTCTAACAAATGCACACAAAATAGCACAATCATACAAGTTTTTGAAGTGTCTAGAGCTAAAAAGCCCTAATTCCCTCTTCATCTTGAATCGTCATACCCACTTGTCTAGATGAATGGTTTCCGTATCAATGCTGCTTAACCCATTACCAAACAATAACAACATTTGACCAGTTTGTTGCAGACGACTCTAGAAAAAAATTGTGGGAAAAGAAAAATTGATTGTGACCCACAATGTTTTCTGTCCTATCAGAAGATTTTTTTAATTTCATCACATTTTGAAATGTCGTCTGCAAACTCTTTCCCTTTGAGACCTTCAATTTAAAATTTTGCATTGGTAAAGGGTTAAGAAGTCTTACTCACCTGAGGCCGCTGGATCCCCTTCTTTATTGCCTTCTGTACCTGCGGAACAAAAGTGAGTGGTATATTATACATCACTCTCAACAATTTTGCAATTTCATCACAAATTTGTGGGTTAGTTGGGGCATTTTCATCTCGCAGCTTGAGAGAGTTGAACCCATAACCCTTGGTTCCAAAGGCCGATGCTCTTTCTCTGCACAACCGTAGCCCACTTAGATTTGTACAAAGACTTGTCAAGTAAAGCATTTGGCATTCCTTAAGGTAGAATACCCATAGTCTGCCATTTTGAAATTCATTCTTTCATTGGATTACTTCGGTCATTCTCTGTACACAAGGGTCGGGCCGGAACTATTCACATGAAACAGAATAGTTACGGCCCCAACCCATGTGTACCAAGAACGACTGAAGTAATCCAACGAAAAATTAAATTTCGAAATGGCGGATTATGGGTATTCTACCTTAAGTCAGTCCAGAAAATAACTCTCTCGTAATTGGCTGATAAATTGAAAAGCCTTTACTGGACCAAAATGGTGGAATTCCCTTCCAAAAGACCTAAAGTGCTTCGACAAATGAAAATCAGTTGAGATCAAAACTCAAAACTAATTCCCTTATATCATGCTATGAATGATAACTAACACTCATCATGAGAGCTGTGTAATATGACAAGAGTTTTTTGCTCTAAGTAAATGTATTTATAAATAGAGAATAGATGGTTGGTGTCGTGAATTGGAAATGTTATGGGGCAAGGCTTAGGAATATAATCCGGTGAGCCGAAGGCGAAACGGATAATAATCCGAAGCCGAGCCCGATAACTTTTCCCATTCAAAGACACCAACCATCTATTCTATTTATCCTGTTACCTTTATGTATTCTTTCAAACAAAAAATATGTAAATAAAACACCAGAAAGAAGGAAAAATATGTGGAGAATGATGTAAACATGACGTCATTTCGTTCTTATGACGTCATAATTTGTCGCGTGGATGTGTTATACGGTTAGTACTGGACATCACAAATGTTATACGGCACCTTGTTATCGGTCCCAAAATAACACTAGTGACAGGATAAATCTCAATCATATCTCATACACAGGTCTCGAGCATTCAATGCAAAAAGTGACGCACTTCCTTTAGTCCTGCATTGAAGTCTGGACGGGATATTTCTTTGACCCTTTACCAAACACCAAATGTTCGACTGTCCCAACTTGAAAGAGTCTTCAGTCATCATTTCAAAATTTGATGAAATTTGATAATAATCTTCTGTTACTCCTGCTCGGTATGAGCAATTTCTACTTTTCCCGCAATGTTTTACAGAGTTGTCTGCGACAAACTGGTCAAATGTGGTTTTTGTTTGGTAATGGGTTAAATGAAAAGCTACAAAAAGAGGAAAAAATCTCTCAAATGGATTTTAAAGAAAACAGTGTTATAAGAGAAGATCTAGCTCTTTGTCAATTTACCTTTCTCTTCTTTTTCCTCTGCAGCCGTCATGTCCGCCCGGAAGAATATTCTAGCACTACTCAGCGAGAAAAACAGCAGCTCAAACTCCTGAAAACAGTTGAATTGGTAAAAATTTGTTTCAACAATGTTTAAGTTATTTCATGTTTAGAACAAATTCATTTTTACATCGATTGTGGTATTTCTTTAATTTGAGTTTGATTTTGCATCAACAGTTTTTCAGATGTATTGCAAGGCACAAGTGTGGTATATCATAAACTGTAAAAATCCACATTTGATCGGAAACGGGTTAATTTTGAAAGTTTAATGTATTCTTTCTTTTATTCATTGCCTTGATGCAAAATGCTGACATGTTATGAAGTACTATAACCCTGAGAATACTAGGTAATTTTCTTTTGTGTCTTCTGCTTTCCAAAACGTTTGATGTCTGCTTAATTTTGATGAGGAAAGATACTCAGAGTAGCAAACAAATTAGATCACAGGCCAGCTGCCAATTTACTTGGCAGCTGGCCTGAGTCTAACCTGTTTGCATAAGCAAGAAGTCAGTTCCAGCACTATAAGGGCTAACATATATACCTGTAGATAAACATCAAGACGTTTTTGGGTCAAGGTCATTGTCTGCTGCAAACTTTCGTCAGATCGACTCGCCGTGGCTTGTTGTTGCTTCTGCACATCCAGCTGGTGAAACGATAAAACGAAAATTTATTCAGAAATGATTGCAAGCTTGTAAACAACACAATTACATTCATTTCGTAATATTGAATATAGAGCAGCTGAATGATGAAATAACAATTATCTTGTTATGTTTAAAAGGCAAAATAAATCCAGCCTAATTTACTTGAATTTTAGCCTGAATAGGTCATCATCAGGAGAATCTTTATTTACAATTACATTTTTGTTTATAGCCATAAACCGTGTTCTTAAAAAAAGAAATTTGCGTGAGTTGGTTTTGAAATCACATCAACAGTATTTCATTTATTTTTACAGCTTTCCTGGATTTCACCAGTACTAGACAGGGCTCTGCAGTGTCTTAGCCCAAGGACACTCCAATGAAAGTTCCAGAGCATGTCAGGATTGAACCTGTGTCACCTATTCTACACCTTAGCTCCTGGGCTAAGCAGGACCCTCTCTTATCATTAGACCTCGGAGGTCTCTAGAGATAGGATTAATATTAACTGTAACATTAACCACTTCGCCATGCAAAAACCTAGAAGTTTTCTGTGTAATGGAATTGGATTAAGTCACATATCTCACCTTATCTTTTCTGTACTTTTCCCGTACTGATTGAAACCAGTGTAGTGAGTCAAACTCATGGTATTGATCAAGAAGTTTCAGCACATAGGCCACACCTGTAAATACAAAAGTTATTCTGTATAGAGGGAGTATTAGGGACTTACAGTGGACCCGCGATAATCCGAACGTCGTTTATCCGGAATATTCACCATCCGAACAGAATTTTGAGGGAACGGATCTTACCTTCATCAATTTAACTGTTTAATGCGGAAAATCCGCGTTCCGGAACCGGACAAAAATATTCGGGAACCAACAGTCACTTTTCATAGTATATGCGTATGGCTAGTCCGGAAACCAGTAAAATCGTTTATTTTGCGGTAACAGTTGCGAATGAAGGGATCGTTTTTTTGTAAACGGCATTCACACGTTTTGCAAACTGTCACGTATGCTTGACCATAACATGTCACCTAGTGTAGTGTACTGGAAGGTGTTGATTGTTTGTTAATCAGTCATTCTGTCAGTTGATTGGTCTTACATTATTGTATTTACGGTCGCATGTCGATAGTTGAGTTTGTAAAAGGTGTTGATTGGCTGATTGGCTGCTTAGACAGCGATCGGGAGACAATGTCTGGCAATCATTTTCAATTATTACTCAATCGATATGCTCCTTTTCCCTATAAATAAACTCTCGACAATCCCTACCTATCTCATTTCTCGATATTGAAATAAGAAGATACAACTTGAAGATGTCTACACCCACAGCCAAACGAAGACAGTTCTTTTCAGAGCTATCTTAAGGAATTTTAACTTCTCGAAAGACATTGCTTCAAATTGTCATTTTTTTTAAAAATCCGTTTTGACCAAATAAACACTTCCTTAACACACTTTATATTTCCCTTAAAAAAAAAAAAATTGTGTATTTCTTACTTCATAGTAATGAGCATGATACACCGACACCGTGTAAAGGTAAATATTTCGCTGTAACTCGCATATTCTTTATTCCGGAAAATTCGTTAATACGAACATTTCTCCTGGGAACGAAAGTGTTTGGATAAACGAGGGTCCACTGTATACACATATAGTATTTCAAAACAGGTTGACAAATCCTATTTTGTTGGTCCTCATTAGAATCGTTTCATCGAGACAATTCTAATAAGTACCCACAATATAGGGTTTTGAGTAGAAATGAAGAAGATGGCTAGAAAATAATGCCTTAAACCTGGACCTTACATTGTGTCAAAATCAACATTTATCATAAATAATAACCAAAGTAAGAATTTTGAGTTTATGCACAATATTTTACTTTAATACTTTTAGAGAACACAGGCTGTGTAGTCATCGCCATTCCTAATCTATCACACATACCCATTGCGAAACCATCATCAGTAAAGGCTGCACCAGTCTTGTTCTTTCTGTTCATTTTCTCCTTAGAGCTGATGGAATTCTCCACAAAGTTTAAAGTCTGTAAGTAAACAAATATTTTAATCTGATTATTACACAAATTCTCATTAATCTGGCGCACACAAAGTGGCCCCGCTTTCATTATTAATGGGTGAATCCTGTTCATACAAATTGATAGTATTTACATTTTTCGGTAAAAATCATCATGTGGTTCACTTATTACAAGTGGAATGAGTTTTGTTAGTATGAGGTTTTACATCACATCAACATTATTTCAGTTATGCCGCAATACCTGACTATTAATGATGAAGGAAGACCCCATACTCAACATAAAGGCCAGTTAAGCCAGCTAGAAACATAGCTGGGTAAAACCATCGGCATTCCATAAGTCAGATGGGAGACCAGGATTAGAAACCCATCTGGATAGGGGCCACGTGATTTCAAGCTCTGTACTCTAACCACTTAGCAACTGAGGCCGCTGTGAAAATGAGCGCTTTCAGCTCTTAAAACATGCTCAATCATTAAACCACAGTCATCTTTTTTATTTCTTGTATATAAAGATTTTTTGAAGAGGAAACAAGGAGATTTGAATGGTGTTTTACGCCATGTCAATAATTCTTTATTTATGTTACGGTTTTCCTGGATTGACCAGTACTATGCTAGGGCTCTGAAGGGACTTGCCAAAGGACACTCCTACAAAACCAGAGGTGCTGGTGGGGCTTGAACTTGGACCCAGAGTTCTAAATCCGACACCTAACCACTTGGCCATGCAGGATCTCTGAAAAATAGGAGAAAAACCTCCTAGCTAGAGTTATAAGAACACACACAGAATTAAAGTCAAAGGCTCACCAAAGGGGGCAAAATGACGAAGAAATTCCTCAAGTGCATATTCTTGGTGTTTCTAAACTCTGGTGCAAACACATCTACCAGCATCTACAATGACACACAAGGAACATATTGAGCATATGGAATGACACGCATGTATATATTAAACATATGCAATGACACACATGGATAAATTGAGCATATGGAATGACACACATGTATAAATTGAGCATATGGAATGACGAACATGGATAAATTGAGGATATGGAATGACACACATGTATATATTGAGCATATGCAATGACACACATGGATATATTGAGCATATGGGATGACACACATGTATATATTGAGCATATGCAATGACACACATGGATAAATTGAGCATATGGAATGACACACATGTATATATTGAGCATATGGAATGACACACATGTATATATTGAGCAAATGCAATGACACACATGGATAAATTGAGCATATTGAATGACACACATGTATATATTGAGCATATGGAATGACATACATGTATATATTGAGCTTATGGAATGACACACATGTATATATTGAGCACATGCAATGACATAAATGTATATATTGAGCATATGGAATGACACACATGTATATATTGAGCATATGGAATGACACACATGTATATATTGAGCATATGCTATGACACACATGGATAAATTGAGCATATGGAATGACACACATGTATATATTGAGCATATGGAATGACACACATGTATATATTGAGCATATGCAATGTCAAACATGGTTATATTGAGCATCTACAACAACACAATAGGAAAGATTAGACATATGCTAAGACACATATGGAAATATTAAGCATCATCAATTGAACACAATGAAATATTGAGTATTTACAATGACACAAAAGGAAATATTAAGCATCTGCAATTGAACACAATGAAATATTGAGTATTTACAATGACACAAAAAGAATATATTGAGCATGTGCAATGGCACAAAAGGAAAAAATTGAGCATCTATATTAACACCTAATTAAATGTTGATCAACTGCAATTATACACAAGATAATTTTGACCAGGGTTCTGAAAAGACCTGCCAAAGCTCACTCCAACAAAATCAGAGTTGTTGGTGGGGCTGGAACCCAGAAGCCCCGAGTTCTACGTCCGCCACTTTTAATCAAAGGGCCATGCAGGACCTCAGAAGTGAGATTTAAAGAACATAGGAATAGGAAAGTGTAACAAGGTACCTTGAAGTACTCAGTCCCTTCTGCAAAATTCTTTGCCAAGTTGCTGATCACATGGTCAAGATTTCTGAAACAATGATATCCAATGGATGTTATGAGTCAAATTTCAAAAGGAAGTAGGTAAATAACCACTTAAATCATTGAATTAAAAACCAGAATATGATCATGAATAAAACCATTCTCCTTTCCAATTTACTTTTACTAGTTTGATATAAATAAACAGACTTTTTAACTTATTTTATGTGACATTATCAGAAAAAACGATTATTTGTGAGTTTAGTTATCAAATTGCAGCCATTTCAACTTTTAATTATCTATCTTTAAGTAAAAGAAACAGATAACTGCACTTATACAAGTTTCTGAAATGAGAAATCATATATAGAAAACTATTATAAATTGAAAACACATTTTACGTTTAATATATAACACTAAAAATTATGAAAAATAAAACACAATTGCCTACCAGTAATACAATGTTCATAAAAGAGACTTTCATATTTCATAAATGAGACTCTCATATTTACATGGCAACTTGTATATTTCAAAGTAAAAAAAATGTGTGATAAATTAAAAAAAAGTTACCTAGCAGCTGTCTGGCATTCCTGCGAGAGATTTTCCTCTTTACACAGCTCTTCAAAGTTGACAATATCTTCAAGATCCGGAATAAAGCGGATCGCATTACTGCAGCAATGGAGGCCACCTGATCGGATCATTCTGATATAACCCATTGCATTACCTGAATGAAATTAGAAAAACAACTCTATAAGACAAACCAAACTTTGAAGTTCTATATAACATCTCATTATCATCATCATTATCATGCATTTTAGATTTGAGAGACCATCTAAAAATCCTTTGGCAAGGGCGAGGCCTGCTTGTCTGGTCGAGAGCACAACCTTCCTCTCCATGTCTGGGGATCCTATGGATCGTACCATCCAGCCAGAGAGATGGTCTGTCTCACTTCAAAAGTTCATCCAAAAATAGTTTGGGTCTGCCTTGACCATGTTGTGACGGTATGTTGAGGCATCTGATATGAGAGATCCAGCCTGAGCTGGGCTCTACATGGCCGAGCCATCTCAGCCTGGTTGACTTGAGAAAGTCTGCAATGTCTCTTATGCCTTACTGGGATAATAGTGTCTTGTATAGTCCATTCTTCTATGGCCTATTAACTTAACACTTTCCTGAGGTACTCTTTTCCTCTCTATATTTACATTTACGAGGAAATCTATTGTACAAATGTTTGTGACACAGGTCCCTGTACTTTAACCACTGCGCCTTGAAGGTCCCAACTACTTACCTATCTGAGAGATAACAATCCTAAACTGGTCCAAATAACTGTCTCCTTCAGGAGTTACACCCAGCTTTCTAATTCCTTTGTTGAACTTCTCTGCTCGGTCAAATGGGTACTGGAGTTAGCAGAGAAAACAATTATAGGCCTTAAACAGGGTGAGTAACTTGACTGGTCATAAAATGTTACCCTCTTCTTAGTTCCTTAGTTGTTGTTTTTTGTATGTGAACTGACTAGTCAACAAAGATTGAAACCATTTAGGCAAAGTCAACATATCGGATGCTCTAAATCCTTAATAATACAATGTGTAAGAAGAACCAAATGCCTTACTAAGGGTTACGACAATTTGATGATTTAATCATTAACTTCATACTGAAATGGTAACTAACCAATAATAGAACATTTGATATGATAAAATAATTAAAATTGTACCTTTTGATCTGTAGCCATATGATTTTCTTTGAAGTATTTCCAATCCTGCAAGAAATAGTTTCGTAAATTAATGAAATATTCAACCATTTACATGAATGAATTAGCACTGAAATCATTTTGTGAGTTTCAAAGAGATAACAATTAATATCTTAATTTCAAACGAAAACATTGAAATGAACCAGTCAAAGATACCTCTCAAAGAAAAAAATCACATATCACTGCTCGGTTGTGCTGTCTATTTGTGCATATAGATGCATATGCTCTTTGGCAATGCCTAGGTTTTTAATGTTGTTACGAGCATTAACTCACTGGGAAAATCAAGTAAGGAATGTCATAAATAAAAACACCAAAAGTCTTTGTTAAATGGATAGGTGCTTTTAACACCAAGGCTTCAACTAAAACTGTTGAGAGTGACATTAAAATGCAAATTTATGAACAGTCTTACCTTTATTAGCCTGGATTTGATGTGTTCATCATACAGGAATTGAGAAAATATGAAGAACTTTTTGCGGAGGAACTGGTATGTGAAATTCACCTGGAATATTGACGACAAAATAAAAACATTTTAAAAGATTTTTAATATCAGATAACTTAAACCATCTACTTCATATTCCCTCACTTTGATGCAGCTACACAAACAATTTCTCTTTCAGTCACAACAGTCTCTACCCAATAGTCATCTATTCTTTTGTATGGGTTTAACATTGCATCAACATTATTTTCATTATGTTACAATGCCCTAGTCATAATGATAAGACAAAAAACCAAGCCAGGCAGAACCATCTGCTTTCATAAGTCAGTTTGGAGACTACCTCTCGTAAAAATCTTAACACATTAAGCCTAATTTGAACCCAAGCAGAGAGGGGCCATTTGCTTCCAAGTTCTGTATGTTAACCACCAAGCCAACCACCCTGTCTATCTGATAAAAATAATGCTGTTTACAGTTATATTGTGTTGCTCTGCTAAGCATGGATGGAGGCTATGCCCTCGTATAAATGCCCACAAGGGCCAGTCATGCCAATTAGTTTCCTTTGTATGGTGTTTAACGCTGTATCAACAATGTTTAAGTTATGAAACAGCTTTCATGAGTACAAGGCTAAGGCTCTGAAATGACTTGCCAAAGGTCACTCCCACAAAACTAGATGTCTTGGTGGGGCTTGAACCCAGGACCCTCAAGTTTTAAGTCTATCCCCTTAACCACTAGGCCATGCAGGACCCTCATTAAGGTTAGAGTCATTAGCACTCTAAGTTAGCAATGAGACTACCACAACTTTATCTCATTAAAATTCAAAATGACCTCTAACATGATTTGAATAGATCTAACTGACCTTCAACATTTATGGATAGTATATCAATACTTTTGTATTAAAGGCACATAAAAGGAGATAAGTACAAATAAATTACTGAAAAAATATATGGAGTTCTTTTATTATGTTCATAAAAGTCATAAGAATCAATTTACAAATGCATTTAGACCCTATTAAAAAAGACTCCTTTAACATAAGTTATTTTGTGCATGAAATATAGTTGTCTCCAATTCAATCATGTTTATCAACAACCTGTTTGTTTACATATTTAAAATAACGAATTCTGATTGGTCGGTTCAAATATTTGAATATCAACTGTCAAGGTCAGAGGTGAAGAATGAGGCAATCTTAATTATTAAACTTGCTTATCTGGGTTATTTTCTGGTTGACTTTGTCGTTCAAGTTTTGCTGATGGGTTTTTTTTGGTGATAAATAATTGAATCTTATCAAAAGTTTACCAAATAAAATAGTTTGATATAGCATTAATCTCCGTGTATGTGCCTTTAATGACACCTTAAACAGCGTGTATAACAGGTACTTACCGTGGTGTTCATTATTCCTATACCATGAGTTCTTATAGAGTTGGCGATGTGACGAATGTTGATGGTGTTTAAATGTTTGTTATTGCTGGATCTCTCGACAAATATCTGCAAAGCAAATTACATAATATAACTATGAATAGAAAAGGGATGAATGAAAGTAGGTTTACGGCCCATCAACAGTTATGGTCATATTTGATACAGAACTTGTAAGGTAATGAAAATGATCTGGGTACAGTCTTACAAAGAGCTTATAATAAAGAATTGCACAAGTTCAAAACAACATTCCCTCTCATATCGTTAATGAGAAAAGCAATATTGCCAAATAATACATCAGTGAAATCGTTTCTCCGGGACACTTCCAATGGCATGTCACATTACAATATTACTTCATTGTATTTAAAGTTAATATTTATGCATATCAGTTTTGACTTACACAAATATTTTCTTGAATTGTTAAGTAAAAGGCTACCCTGTTGTCTAGTTTACATATCATTCATTAATTAAAAAAAATGTGCCTGCATTAATACATAATTTTTTTTTTATCTATTTGCAAAGAAATTAACACATTTGTCAATGCATCATATCATAAAATAAAATTTTCTACATACTTGTAAGATAAAGAATTAAAAAATCCAACCAAACATTGAACAATATCATATGGCTTCGACTGTTTATAACACTTTTGTTTAAAAAAAAGAGCAATCATAGTTAAACTTTAAAAATGATATTTCATTTGTATAATTACCTGATTATTTAAGTTATACAGGTATTTGGACACGAACACATGAATGTTTCTCATAATCTCTAACACATCTAAACCCTGCAAAAACAAAACAATATAATGAATGTTTTGATTTCAAGAGCTGTCCATAAGACAGCATGGTCAACCTTTAAATGTGTGACAGGATTATGGTAAATGATTATTAATAATACAAAGCAGTTATCTTCAAAAAAGATAGTATAGTACTATTCAAATAGGTTTTGCATAACATTAGAAAAAAAAACATAAATAGGAAAAAACAAGATAGTACTAAACATGATATACCGGTACTGAAAAAAAAAGAGCTTTTGAATAATGAAAATCATTAACTTAGGAATCTAAAAGGTTTCTTTCATGAAGCAGTTAACATTATTGTTGATATCACCAAAAGGCATAAACAATTTTTTAATATATAAACCTTGAAATCTATATCACGAAAGGAAAATGAAGACGCAAGAGGTCATAAAGACGTCATACAGAGGTCATTTGAAGGTCATAAAGAATCATAACAATAAAGCCCACCTGTTCCAGTGTCTGACTGGGAAGATGCGTGTCCACAAGGGTTAGCCCGTATTTCTGTTCCGCCATGTTTTTCATTTCCCCGTATGTTCTCCAGTCATGCAGGGCCACCGTGGTCAGGTTGTAAAATGTTTTGTTCAAGTAGTGTTCAACGTAGGCTGAAAGTATCAGATAATCATTTAATAAACAAGTCATACAAAGTTTACATGAGTCCACAACTTATCGACATTAAGGGTGTATTCTGGGTGTACAGCCTGGCCAGAAATTATTTTCCTAGACAGAGTTTAAAGGTCTTTCACGCCAGTTACTCACATTGTTTTTTCAAAGTCAAGAGAACAGTGAACCCTCGTTTATCCGGACCCCGATTATCCGGATGTCTCGCAATCCGAACAAAATTGTAAGGGAACGGAATTATTGGACCAGTTTATTGCAGACGACTTTTGAAAACATTGTGGGTAAAGGAGAAATTGCTCGTGACGAGCAATTTCTCCTTTTCCCACAATGTTTTCTGCCATATCAGGAGATTATCTTTGAATTTCATCACGTTTTGATATGTCTTCTGCAAACTCTTTCAATTTGGGACGGTCGACAATTTGGCGTTTGCTAAAGAGTTATAAGTAAACACCGCTCATACAGACCGTTTATGTCTTAATGTAAATAAGAACATGCTCTGCTTCGTTAGTCCGGATTATTCGGTAAACCGGACATTTTGTTGGGAACGGACCTGTTCGGATAAACGAGGGTTCACTGTAAATCTAATAAGCTTCAAGCTTCTGTCTCAATCAATGTAAAATAACTAAGCTTAAACTGACACTATTCTTTATATTTCAAATGATCTGATCAGACAAAGTCAAAAAAGGAAGCAAACAAACGTACTTTTCACATTGATGTATCTGTCAAACAATCTGATTGGTCGAAGGCGTAGAAGGTGTGATAGGTCTTTGAGTCCCACTTTGTATGGGTTTCGATCGTCCAGTTGAAGATGCAAGTGGATGTGTAGACGCAGATCAGTCTCTATCCCTTGACACAGAGGGTCCAGTATGTTCTACAAATACAGTGTTGACATTGATGGATCATTTGGTGAAACAATAAGGTTTTTTTTTATTGGATTTGCACCACTCACCAAGAACTTTCGGGTCATAGTACTGCCATTTGGAAATTTTGCGTTTGACTTAAGGTGCATAATGTAGCTGGTAAGAGATGAGCTGGTAGAACACTGATTTGTTTCCTGTATAATAATAGTCCTGCAATGCTCTCAAAGTTTGTTTTGATTGACTATTTGTTTGGAATGTATATACACATATTCCCGTGCCTCGACCAGATTTTACTGATTGTGTGTTGATTTTCGGCTAGTACTAGCACTTTGCTCCAAAGATAAATATTGATATTTCTATTTTTATTTCAGTTTTTGAACCAACTTAATATTCCAGCATATAGCTAAGGGGAGAAAACACTATTCTTCATTCGGCAGTCTCACACATTTCCTAGATTTTACAATTTTCAGGCAAAGCTCTTTTGTGTTTTGCCCACTAAAATTCCAGTGCCACTGGGGAGGATTAAATTCGGAACCTCTGTGTTCACAAGTCCTACATGTTAACCACAGGGTCACACAGGACACTTTAACCAAACTGACCTACCAACACTATCAACAATCACTATACTACCATAATCAAATTCTGAGCAAATGGCTTGAATTAAAATTTCACAATTTTAAACACTTGACTTATAACATGTGTTAAATGATACACTCTCGCCCACTTAACCCTTTACCATATGCCAAATTTTCGACTATCCCAAACTGAAAGAGTTTGCAGACGACATTTCAAAATGCGATGAAATTTGAAATTGCAAAATAATCTTATAACAGGGGAAAAAAACATTGTGGGGAATGGAGAAATTGCTCTCCTTTTCCAATAGTGTTTTCCAGAGCCGTCTACAACAAAGTGGGGAAATGTCGTTATTGTTTGCTAACATTATAGACAACATCTCTTACCTGTACTAATTGTTTGTAGATTTCGTTGTCGAAGGATTCCAGCAGCTCTTTCGGGGCTTTCAGGTGCCTCACATAACTCATCAATGGCACACAGTCCCGTAATGCGCCGAAAATATACTGGAACATGCGTAAAAGTGGGATGTTAATTAATATTGAGTACCGGTAATAAGGGCTGGTCAAGCCCAGTAGAATCATTGGCATTCTGTAAGTCAGTCTGGAGACTGCCTCTCATGAAAATCTAAATGATGTCACTAGAATTTGAACCCAAGTGGAGAGGGGCCATGTGATTTCAAGTTCTGTACGCTAACCACTAAATGCTAGGCCACTGAAGCTCCCAAAAGTGGGATGAATTTTCACAAAAAGTAATGACTACAGACAAAAGACAAAATGTCTCTTTCCTTTTTCATTTTAAATTGTTGTTTTTTTCACACCAATCTTTTTCTTATCATAATAAGTAAAATATACTAAAAACAATCAAAAAGATTTTCATAGCAACATCAACATAAAAAAAAAAAAGTATTAATATCAAATATCTTTTAATTGATATCTTTTGGGGAGATAACTCTTCATTTTTTAATTTAAGTTTAATAACATTTCTATCGTTATAAAAGGAAACATTCAAGTCATGATCAATAATCATGCAATTAAAAAGTTTACAGAAACGTTAAAAAACAAACATAAAAAATGTTTTTCAATATTTTTATGGGCCTTTACATAGAGTCATTATTTCACTTATTTTGCAATACACAACTCATAAAAAATAAAGGTTTTAAAATTAGTTAAATTTATAAAAGTTGGTAATCTGTATAATGTGCATTAACCACTTACATGTAATCTATGAGTATCTGTGACATTCTCATACACATCTGTTAGATAGATGGGAACAATCACTCTATGCCAGTACACAAAACTGCAGTCACACGCCCTCCTTACTCTGTAATAAACATATAACAGTGATTTACTAAACAACAATCACTCTATGCCAGTAGACAACACTGCAGTCACAAGCCCCTCTTACTCTGTAATAAACATATAATAGTGATTTACTAAATAACAATCACTCTATGCCAGTAGACAAAACTGCAGTCACAAGCCCTTCTTACTCTGTTATATACATAAAACCGTGATTTACTAAATAACAATCACTCTATGCCAGTAGACAAAACTGCAGACACAAGCCCTTCTTACTCTGTTATATACATAAAACCGTGATTTACTAAATAACAATCACTCTATGCCAGTAGACAAAACTGCAGACACAAGCCCTTCTTACTCTGTTATATACATAAAACCGTGATTTACTAAATAACAATCACTCTATGCCAGTAGACAAAACTGCAGTCACAAGCCCTTCTTACTCTGTTATATACATAAAACCGTGATTTACTAAAAACAATCACTCTATGCCAGTAGACAAAACTGCACAAGCCCTTCTTACTCTGTTATATACATAAAACCGTGATTTACTAAATAACAATCACTCTATGCCAGTAGACAAAACTGCAGACACAAGCCCTTCTTACTCTGTTATATACATAAAACCGTGATTTACTAAATAACAATCACTCTATGCCAGTAGACAAAACTGCAGACACAAGCCCTTCTTACTCTGTTATATACATAAAACCGTGATTTACTAAAT
Source organism: Cerastoderma edule (assembly GCA_947846245.1). Taxonomy (NCBI): domain Eukaryota; kingdom Metazoa; phylum Mollusca; class Bivalvia; order Cardiida; family Cardiidae; genus Cerastoderma; species Cerastoderma edule. Next base: position 7,025,891 of record OX401413.1, on the reverse strand, counting down.
AACAATCACTCTATGCCAGTAGACAAAACTGCAGACACAAGCCCTTCTTACTCTGTTATATACATAAAACCGTGATTTACTAAATAACAATCACTCTATGCCAGTAGACAAAACTGCAGTCACAAGCCCTTCTTACTCTGTAATAAACATATAATAGTGATTTACTAAATAACAATCACTCTATGCCAGTAGACAAAACTGCAGTCACAAGCCCTTCTTACTAGATGTAATAAACATATAATAGTTATTTACTAAATAACAATCACTCTATGCCAGTAGACAACACTACAGTCACACACCCTTCTTACTCAGTAATAAACATGAAATAGTGATTTACTTAAATAACTTTAAAAAAATATACTAAATAACATGAAATATAATTGTTTACAGCCTAATAAAGAGCAATTCATCCTTTTGTCACATTTGTTTCTAAAGTCTTTTGCAGTAGAAAGATTAAACCACTTAACAAGTTTAAGCCTTTACCAAACGCCTAATGACGACATTTCAAAATGTGATGGAATTGCAAAATAATCTTCTGATAGGACAGAAAACACTGTGGTTAAAGGAGAAATTGTTTGTGTTCCAGAGTTGCCTGCAACAGACTGGTCAAATGTCGTTAGTGTTTGGTAATGGGTTAACACTGCTTGTTCAAAAAATTATGTCAGGAAATTTTAACAATACAAAAATTGTATAGTTTCAACAACATTTTATTTTGACTTTCAAACTGTCTCTTCTGTGAACAAGCATCTTTAACATCCTGTTTTGTACTTACTTTTCCCGCAGGTCGCAAACAACATCCAGTTTTCTCAAGTTATCATAAAGAATGCCAAGTTCATCATCTCTGAAAGTTTTCTACAAAAGATGTAAAGAATCATACAATATAGTTTAAACCTACAGTCAAACTTGTGTTAAGAGGCCAGCCTATGGGACAGAGTAAATTGGCTGTTTAAGACAGATTGGCTGCTTAACACAATTTGATTAACACTATAAGTCTAACAATGGGACTTTCTGTAATGGCTGTTTAAGGCAGGTTGGCTGCTTAAAAGGGTGGCAGCTTAACACAAGTTAGACTGTATTTATTTTACATCGATTGTGAAACAAGTTCTTACAACTTAGATAAATAAATCACTTTGAATTCTGCTGCCTGAATTCATAACCAGTACTCATGACAAATGTGGACTTATGAAAGGTTGCAAGGCAGATCCCACTTCTCACAGGATTCTAACCCACAACCCTCATGTCCAGAAACTGACGCTCTACCCCTGGACCACTATACAATATAGTCTCACTTTCCATTTTTATTTCTAATGTCAATCACTTTTTAGTTATGAGTTTTTGATAGGGATAGAAAAGCCGTAGACAACTCCTGACAAAAATCAATGACAAGCAAAAAATGTGACTGATGTGTTACTTATCAACAATGCTTATCTTAATATAGATATGAAAGGGAAGATTGTTTTGATCATAACCCTTTACCAAACGCCAAATCTTTGACTGTCCCATTTTGAGAGAGTTTGCAGACATCATTTCAAAATGTGATCAAATTGAAATATAATGTTCTGATAGGGCAGAAAACATTGTTGGAAAAGGAGAATTTGCTCGTTAAGAGCAAATTCTCCTTTTCCAACAATATTTTCCAGAGTCGCCTGCAACAAACTGGTCATATGTCGTTATTGTTTGGTAATGGGTTAAGCAAATTCTTAACGTAAAATGTTAAACAAAATGCCACCCAAGGATGTAATAAAACAAAATGAGGAATGAGAAATCATCTTACCATTTTAGTTCCAACTGCGAGGGCCAGTTTTGAAATCAAACGCCTCTCCTTTGTACCTGAATGCCGAACAGAAACAGAACCATGATTTTGGGGTTCAATGAAATAATATAGTAGGTGCTTCAAACTTGTGATGGTTTGTTTGTTTGTATGATGTTTTACGCCATATCAACAAATGTTCAGTTATGAAACGGCTTTCCTACATCAATCAGTACTAGGCTGGGGTTCTGAAATGACTTGCCCAAGGTCACTCCCATCAATTCAGAGGTCTCTGTGGGGCTCGAACCCAGGACACCCAAGTTGTAAGTCCCCTACCTTAACCACTAGGCCATGCAGGACTTATAGACATACTTTAGTCTTGCACTGAAACCTGGATATGTCATTGTAAGGATATAGGCTTTGCACCCTCTCTGTTTGTTCTCATGACTTTTAATATCTTTACAGCAGACAAGTTCATGAAAAAAACAAACTGTATGTGCTTTGAAAGAATATTATGCAGTACCGAAGGTGTAATACCACAATTATAAACATCTTCTTCAAAGGACTTAAGATTAAATATGGGCCTTACATCCCACCCATCAACATTATTGAAGTTATGTAGCAATTCCCAACTCATGTCAATAGAGGAATCATCTGCATTCAATAATTCAGTTGGGACACTGCCTTTCATGAAAATCAAAATGCTGTCAACGGGATTTGAACCCACAAGAAGAGGGGCTTTTTAATTTGAAGTTCTGTTCTCGCCATGGAGGTCCGAGAAAGAAATTCCAATGATGAAAAAACATGAGCTTATCTAGTAGTATAAACCATTACGTACCTGGACCTGCCAGAACTGATTCAGCCAACACAAGGGCAGACAACACATCTAATCTCCGCTCGCTGTATTTCTTGTCCGACGTCACATGTTTCTGAAAGAAAATAGATGTTTATTTGATTGGATTTCACAGTGCATCCACAAAATTTCATTAAAACTATGATGACCAGCTAACAGCTAAAAGTTCATGGAGGAAGCCTCAAAGCTTAACCACATACAAGAGCTGGTCTAGCATAGTAAAAAGAACTATAGGCATTCTGCAAGACAGTAAAGAGACTTCCTCCTAAAGATAGCAATCTACAGATAGTTTGTGCAATGAATCATACTGATTATCTTTCACAGTATGAGTTATTTACATTAGGTTTATTTATCCCTCACAGCTGATTTAAGTTGTTCATATGGGCAAGCAAAGTTAATACAAGGTTTTTCATCTCTAAAAGCTGATTATTACTGTTCAGATTGGCAAGCATTGTCAATTCAATATGATTTATTCATGTCTGACAGCTGATGAAAATTGTAAAATATAGACAACCATTCAGTGACTGAAAGATATGCTTTTTGTAAGAACAAGAGGGCCATAATGGCCCTTTATCGCTCACCTGAGTTCTGTTTGAAAAAGAGGTATATTTAAGACAGAGTGGTTGGTATGTTTCAAACTCTTCTAAGTGCTAATTGCATTGAATACTCTAAGCCAATGCTCTTGCTTGTTAACATTTTTTTATGTGTATTGTATTTGTCTTCTTGAGTTAATGTTCACCAAGACAAAGAGAATTAAGATGAAGGAAATTTAGGTTTGTGAAAGCAGGGACAGTAACAATTGGTTGGGCAAATTAAAATAATAACAATTGGAAAATGTATCTCAAAGTCGTTTATTGGTTTTCAACAGTAAATAAATTTGGAAAATTTTAAGACAGTCAAGCTTATGGTAAATAATCCAATCATTCTGGCCAACTTTCATCAAAATTGGACCATAAATGTGGCCTCTAGAGTGTTCACAAGCTTTTTAAATTATTTGACCTAGTGACCTAGTTTTTGACCCCACATGACCCACTTTCAAACATGGCCAAGATTTCATTTTGGCAATCCTTCTGACCAACTTTCATCAAAATTGGACCATAAATATAGCTGCTAGAGTGTTCACAAGGTTTTTCAAATATTTGACCTAGTGACCTAGTTTTTGACCTCACATGACCCGGTTTCAAACTTGGCCAAGATTTCAATTGAGACAATCATTCTGACCAACTTTCATCAAATTTGGACCATAAATGTGGCCTCTAGAGTGTTCACAAGCTTTTTAAATTATTTGACCTAGTGACCTAGTTTTTTACCCCACATGACCGAGTCTTGAACTTGGCCAAGATTTCATTGAGACAATCATTCTGACCAACTTTGATAAAAATTGGACCATAATTGTGGTCTCTAGAGTGTTCACAAGCTTTTTAAATTATATGACCTAGTGACCTAGTTATTGACCCCACATGACCCAGTTTCAAACTTGGCCAACATTTTTATTGAGACAATCATTCTGACCAACTTTCATCAAAATTGGACCATAAATGTGGCCTCTAGAGTGTTCACAAGCTTTTTAAATTATTTGACCTAGTGACCTAGTTTTTGACCCCACGTGAACCAGTTTCAAACTTGGCCAAGATTTCATTAAGACCATCATTCTGATGAACTTTCATCAAAATTGGAACATAAATGTGGCCTCTAGAGTGTTCACAAACTTTTTAAATTATTTGACCTAGTGACCTAGTTTTTGACCCCACATGACCCAGTTTCGAACTTGGCCAAGATTTTATTGAGACAATCATTCTGACCAATTTTGATAAAAATTGGACCATAATTGTGGTCTCTAGAGTGTTCACAAGCTTTTTAAATTATTTGACCTAGTGACCTAGTTATTGACCCCACATGACCCAGTTTCGAACTTGGCCAAGATTTTATTGAGACAATCATTCTGACCAACTTTCATCAAAATTGGACCATAAATGTGGCCTCTAGAGTGTTCACAAACTTCTTAAATTATTTGACCTAGTGACCTAGTTTTTGACCCCAAATGACCCAGTTTCGAACTTGGCCAAGATTTTATTGAGACAATCATTCTGACCAACTTTCATCAAAATTGGACCAAAAATGTGGCCTCTAGAGTGTTCACAAACTTTTTAAATTATTTGACCTAGTGACCTAGTTTTTGACCCCACATGACCCAGTTTCGATTTTATTGAGACAATCATTCTGACCAATTTTGATAAAAATTGGATCATAAATGTAGCCTCTAGAGTGTTCACAAGCAATTGTTGACACACGCACGGACGCACGGACGCCGGACATCTCGGTATCACAAAAGCTCACCTTGAGCACTACGTGCTCAGGTGAGCTAAAAACAACATCAAACATTTGTTTATATTGGGGTTTTACACCGTGTCAACAATCTTTCAGTTATGTTACAGCTTTCCTGGATTAACCGCGACTAGGCTAGGGCTATGAAATGTCTTGCCAAGGGACACTTCAGCGGACACAGAGGTATAGGTGGGGCTCAAACCCAGGACCCCCAATTCTAAGAGCGCTACCGTAACCAAAAGGCCACGCAGGACCCCAAACAGTTAATACCAGCCATTACATAACCCAAAATAACATTGAAAGCTGCACAATGCACAATTAAATCAAACTCTACCAACGGTTCAATGTAATACTATAGTAAGCACTTTACTAACATGAAGCACTTACTATAGTATTGCATTGAGCCCTTGCTATGTAAAGACCTTGGCAATGGCAAATGAGTAGATGATAATATTTTATTAAAAAGCTGTTTAAGGCACAAATTGGTTAAACTCTATTTAGGGTTCAATGTAATACTATAGAAAGTGCTTTACAAACATAAAGCACTTACAATAGTATTACAATGAACCCTTGCTATGTAACAACCTACCTTAGCATTAGCAATTGAGTTAATGAAAATATTTCATTGAAAGCTGCATATGGCACAAATTGGTTAAACTCTATTTAGGGTTCAATGTAATACTATAGAAAGTGCTTTACAAACATAAAGCACTTACAATAGTATTACAATGAACCCTTGCTATGTAACAACCTACCTTAGCATTAGCAATTGAGTTAATGAAAATATTTCATTGAAAGCTGCATATGGCACAAATTGGTTAAACTCTATTTAGGGTTCAATGTAATACTATAGAAAGTGCTTACAAACATAAAGCACTTACTATAGTATTACAATGAACCCTCCCTAAGTAAAAACATACCTTAGCATTAGCAATTGAGTTGATGATCTGAAAACTCAACCTCTGCATGATGTGATAAACACAATCCGCAATCAGCATGGTCTTCCTATGGAATGTATGCTCAATGGCCTAGAAATAGAAGAAACACACAAACATTTAATATTATACAATAAATATTATATCACATAATATTGTTATATTATAAATATTACAACACATGTACATGCACTACCAACCAACTGTCCAACTCAGTCAATTCAATTTTAAGATTTATAATGGATGTTTACATCACATCAACATTATTTCAGTTATGTTGCTATGCCAGACTCTTAATGGAGGAAGACCCCATACTCAACTCCCCATAAGGGCTGGTCAAGCCGGGTAAAACCATCGACACTCCGTAAGTCAGTCTCGAGACTACCTTTCATAAAAGTCTGATAAAAATGCTGTCATCAGGATTTGAACCCAGGCAGAGGGATCATGTGATTTTGCATTCTGTACTAAACAACAGAGATCACATTCACATATAACTTTGAAATACCAGACATTATTTTGGTAAATACTATGTGATTTCATCTTGCAGGTGATTGCCTTCCTTGAATAACATGGAGTAGCCCTGCTGTATGGCCACATGATTTGTAGAGGTTCTACATCACATTAACATTATTTCAGTTATGTTGCAATGCCCAACTCTTAATGATGGAGGAAGACCCCTTGCTCATCTGCCCAAAAGGGTTTGTAAAGCCAGGTAGAACCATCAGCACTCCGTAAGATAGCTGGAAGAATGTCTCATAAAAATCCATAACCCTCACCAGGATATGGCCAAAAGATTTAATATGGTGAGTTTTTAAAAATTATCATTTTTCCATACAGAGGGTTATAATATATCAAATCTACTTACCTTTAAAAGTTCAATCAGTTTGCATAGTGACAACACTGCAGACTTGGTCATTGGCCTCTGCATAGCCACATGTAGGTTCATCACAGTTCTCACTAAGTGCTGAATTTGTTGGGCGTACAATAAACCCTGGAGTGAAAAGGTAAAAATGTTACACAATGTTGCAAAATGCATGACTTTTACTGTAATAAAAATCTAGTTAACCTATTACCAACCAATAACAACATTCAACCACTTTGTTGCAGGCGACTCTGGAAAACATTGTGAGAAAAGGAGAAAAATCTTCTGATAGGGAAGAAAACATTGTGGGAAAAGAAGCAACTTCTCCCTTTCCCCAAAATATTTTCTACCCTATCAGAAGATTATTTTTCAAACTTATCACATTTTGAAATGTCGTCTGCAAAATCTTTCAACTTTGGGAAGTAAAAAATTTCGTGTTTGGTAAAAGGTTAAGTCCCAAGATTCAATGAAAATGCAGGTTTCTACAATGCCTCAAGTCCACCGGTCTTTGATCAACAGTTTTCTCAGAGCTCCAGTAGATTTAAAGCAGGCAAAGCTTGGAACTGAAAGGGTTTTCCGAACGTTTATCGTGATTTGTCTTTTCTAGTTTCATTGTTGAGGGTTATAAGCACTTAATAATAATGCTTTAAATTTGGCCAATTCACAAAATAAAATGAGAGTCAGTGAAAAGGTGAGATTGTTACCTGAAGAAAGACAGTGGTTCGTCCGTTAAGGTCCTCCATCAATGTTTTACCAAGCGGTATCTTCGACTCCATCTGCACCATCCAAGCCGACACCGACGCGTTAAACGCCTGAACATCTCTGTTGAACAATACGTAAAATTTCATGTCATACTTTACGAAACTTCCTAGGCCCTTGACCGCCTTAAATCCCCGAGGTCTGACAGAGACCCTCTTTGATCTGACAATTTTTTACATAGTCAAAGAAGAAAGTGTTCAGTGCGATCCTACTGGGGCTCTTAAAGTTTTGGGAAGTATGCATGTGTCTTCCATTTATATTCTTGATTTGATTTCCACATCAATTAAAATTTCCTCAGTTATATTCCAATCCCAAATTTTTTTTCAAATATTATCATAAAACGGTGGTTAAACTTCTTCTACATGGTACACAACCAATGTTAAGGTTATAAATCAATACAGATATATAGAAAATAGATGGTTGGTGTTGTGAATCGGAAATGTGATGGCGTAGGAATACTATCTGGTGAGCTGAAGGTGAACTGGATAATAATACGAAGTCAAGTCTGATAACATTTTCTATCAAAGATACCAACCATTTATTTCCTTTTTCATGTTACCTAAACGGATTCAAATAAACAAACACTAAACAAAACAGAAAATAAATACTGTCAGGTGCGCGCAGTGATCTAGTGAAAGTTATCAAACATGTTATACGAAACCATGTTATCGGTCCTTAAATTTGAGGCAGACCCTTTTACTTTCCTGTTAACAATCCAAATCTACCGATACTGCAACATGAACCCATACTGAGAGATGCCATTAGATTTCAAGTTCAGATAGTTAGTAAGTTATCAATATGAGTTTTTACATCACATCAACATTATTTCAGTTAAGTTGCGATACCCGACTCTTAATGATGGAGGAAGATCCCTAACTCAACTGCCAATAAAGACAGGTCATGCTGAGTAGAACCATCAGCATTCCAAAAGTCAGTCAAGAGACTACCTCTCATGAAAATCTAAACACTGTCACAGGGATTTCAACCCATGAGGAGAGGGGCCATGTGATTCCAAGTTCTGTTCTCTAGCCACTAGGCCATGGAGGCCACTAGCTTGCCACTGATAGATGTAACATATCTTTCTCTTTCATAAGGGTAAAACAATGTAAATCTGTATTACAAAAGACAATTCAAACTTGGAAAAATAAAAAATGGCCATTTACTAAAGCATTCACTGGTCTCTTTTTCTTTAAAAAAAAAAAACATTATGAAAAAAAAAAACATTATGGTAAACATTATGAAGATTATGATTCTTAGAATGATCTGTTATACAATGTGTTACAAGTGAAAGATATAGTTAACAGTGTATTGATGCAATAAGAAAATGAAGTACAGTCATTCTAAACCATGAAGATAAAAGAGAATAGCAAAGCATTTGAATGTTTTTTCAACTAAGGCAAATCTTTAGCAACAGATGTTTTGTATAATCCTACCTTAGAGATTAATGGAATTCTTTTTAAATAAACTATTTGTGGTCATTTATAGAAACTTGCAATAAGAAGCTAGGGTTTCCCTTGTCAAATTGTTGTCTTCATGAAAACTTCCCCTAATTAAGATCCTAGATGACTGTTATCACCTTTCAGCAGTTAACATTTAAAACAAAACATTATGACAAAAGGAAAATTTGCTCATCATGATTCTACAATCAAGATGTCACGATTACTTCTATGTTTTTTTAAACCAATTATCATGCACATTTTCAACATCATTTCTTATTAAAGGTTTCATGCAGTGAGCCAATTCCAGTCAAAACAGGAACATTGTAAGTAAAACCTATCTAAATGTCATGCAGTCTCACTAAAGAGCCTATGCCAATGACTAACTTCCTTTTTTTCTTCTTATCTTATATCAAATTGTATTAGGTCGAATACTGTGTCAACAGTTTTTCATTTATACCACAGCTTTCCTGTCATTCACCAGTACTAAAGTAAGTTAGAGCTCTGAAATGTCTTGCCAATGGACAGTCCCATGAAACCAGTAGCGATGTTTTGACTCTAACACCTAACAACTGAATAATAAATAACTTAACCACTTGGCCAAAATATTTCTTCTCGAAATTGTATATTGTGGATATTCAAAAGAACTGCCTCTTTAAGACAATTATGAATATGCCAAATATAGCTTTCAAACCATTGTATGGAATAAATTCTCTTACATCATCTTACCGTACCTCGGAATGATACATGATAGTGAATTTAAAACGAGCCTTAACTTGGTAGAGAAAAGTCAGAAATGAAGAGAACAGAGTTAGTAGATACTGTATAGATAATAAAATATAGTTGAAGTCTTATTAAGTGAAGAGAAAAAAACACCAGAAAATGATGAAGGTTATAAGAAAACAGAATTAAAATATGAAAACAGCATTCAAGTTAGTAGAAACAATGGGGGGAATCACATGGCCAGATTTGAGAAAAAATGGCCGCAAAAGACTTGATCTACAGTTCAGAAAATTGTGAAGCACTCCATAACTTATCTTGATTATTAGGCCATCCTGAAGAAAACTGTTGATACTCGCTGAAACAACTTATGACTGACCCTATGATAGCCGTAATCAGATGAAATACAAGTAAGTTATAAGGCAGTTGTACATGTTTGAAAACCCGAATTGAGGGTGCTGCGCCCATTTTCCCCAAAATCTAGCCATGTAATTCTCTTCATTGAAAAAGGATTAATAAAAAAGAAACAAAATCTAAACTAGAAAAGACAACTAATGAAACACAAGCACAATCCAACACCCACCACTATACCAATACCACAGAATTATAGCATACTCACTTTATCCTGTTTGTGTAAATGGAAACAAAAATACTATATTATCATAATCATCTCTTCAAAACATTACTTTCACATACTAATGAAACCTAAGTCCACCTAGTTTACTGAACCTGTTTGCATCCAGAATTCTCTACATTTTGTATTACCATTGTGAAAATTAAGGTTATTTCTATTTGAAAGAGCTTGGTGCTCCATAAAGCTTGCAATCGATTATCCCTTTTCCCAACCAACAAATTTTTGACTGTCCCAAATTGAAAGAGTTTGCAGACGACATTTCAAAATGTAATGAAATTGAAAAATATTCGTCAGATAGAGCAGAAAACCTTGTGGGGAAAAAGAAAAATTGCTCGTTACGAGCAATTTCTCCTTTTCCCACAAAGTTTTCTTTAGTTGTATGCAACAAAGCGGTCAAATGTTGTTATTGTTCGGAAAGGGTTATACTGTTTTGTTTTTCCTCTGTCCACCCTCTGAAATAGTCATAAAACCTCCTTGATGTAAGATATTCACTTCTTACATATCAACGGTTCAGTGCGGGTTTAAGGCTCTGTATTTTACAGTTTTACTGGTTTATACCAGTACAATGCAGCACTCTGCAGTGTCTTGTCCAAGGGTACTCCCACAAAAAATCAGTGCTAAACAAATGTGAAGAACTTATTTTAGCATTTTTGCACAGAATCCTCAGTTTAAGTTGTGAAGATATACAACCATTGAAGACAAAAATGTTATTAACAATAATGATTTTCTAAACTTGTTTTAATGATAGTGGCTGCGACAAAATAAAATGTATTTTCAAAACTCATTTGGGTATAACTTTTGTTAAAATAGATGATCGAAAATGACATTATCCCCATACCTTGTAAGCATCTGTGTTTTGGCCGTAAGCCAGGACTCCTGTGACTGTTTGGGCGCAGTAACCGCTTTCTTGTCCAACAACTTCATCATATGTGGCAGTTTCTCCTGCAGAAACGTGTTGGGAAACAACATCACGGTTCCCAGTAAATGGATGGCAGGTACCTAAAGAGAAAAGGGGAACCAGTGTCAAATTAAATTGTATTGTGAAACAACATCAAGGTTCCCAGTAAATTGATGGCAGGTACCTTAAGAGAAAAGGGAACCAGTGTCAAATTAAATTGTGTTGGGAAGCAACATCACGGTTCCCAGTAAATGGATGGCAGGTACCTTAAGAGAAAAGGGGAACTAGTTTGCAAATTGATTTGTGCTGGGAAACAACATCATGGTTCCCAGTAAATGGATGGCAGGTACCTAAAGACAAAAGGGGAACCGATGTCAAATTAATTTTCCCAATGCAATAACAGAGGGGAAAAGCATTATGGGTCCCCATAAATTGCCTGTAACTTCAGCGCAAAAATAGGAAAAGGGAAACGGCTTTTGATAAATCTTTTTCCTGCAGTGATGGGAAATAGCCAATACCTGATGAGAGAAAATACTCTCACCTTTTTATGAATATCCCACTTCCAATAGTCTCACCTTTTTATGAATATCCCACTTCCAATAGTCTCACCTTTTTATGAATATCCCAAAGTGACTTGAACACCTTTTTGTCTTGGACCCGGAACAGCTGGAAGTGTAGTATGAAGAGGCCACACACTCCGATATACCTGTATCGATGATCAATCTCGTTAAGTTCACCTGAAATTAGTCAGAAGGTTTATTGATATTTAACCATTTACCAAACATTTCAAAAAGGGATGATATTGAAAAATATCCTTTGGATAGTGCAGAAAGAGTTGTGGGAAAAATTATTCCCACAATAATTTCCAGAATCTTTTGCAACAAACTGGTCAAATGTCGTTATTGTTTGGTAATGGATTAACATGTATTGTTTAGGTAGTATCACAGCAGTCAGTAAACATATTCATGCATCCTTGTATTTCGTACCTAGCAATTTACAATGTTCTTTCATAACACTACAGTTAGTGCCTATGTAGCTGGGTTCTCCATTTACAAGGTAGAGTTAAATGAGTTAAATGAGTAACCTGGCCAGATAGCTGAGTTGGTAGAGCATTTGCATGGTTTACAGGAGTCCTGGGGTTGAGCCCTGTTCTGGCTGTATGTTTATATCACCCAAACAAAATGACTCGAGAGCTACTCTGATTAAAATACTTTAGATTCATTCCACAAATGAATGCTGTTCCCAGGAAATTAAAGATGAACCTCTGTTATGTTGGGGAGTATGTTGTAATATTTTCGATTTACAAAAAAGATTAAAACGTGTTTGCAGACTGGATAGCTCAGTGGGTAGAGCTATCACACAGTTTCCAGAGGACCAAGGTTTGAGTCTAGTGACGGATAACAAATATGTTATGGCCCGTAAATTGCACTGGTGATAGGATAAACAAAGCATGTAAAAAATAAAACCAGCATTACCTATTCTTGCCTCCAGCTCCGACAGGTAGTCCCGGATGTTGATAGAAAACTCCTCCATAAAAGCTGTATTCTTCGTGACGAAAGCATGCTGACTGTCAAACGGTTGTTCAACGCAGTTCTAAATATAAACACAATAGGGTAATGTACTTAAAGCAAAGATGGTTGGTGTTGTTAATTGAAAATGTTATCAGACAGGGCGTAGGAATATTTTCCAATGAGCCGAATGCGAATCAGATAATAATCTGAAACCAAGCCAGATAACATTTCCTATTCAAAGACACCAGCCATCTTTTCTATTTATCCTGTTACCGATATGGATTCAAATAAACAACAACAATAAAATTAAACATGAAAATTGTGAAACAAAACAGAGAATCAATACTGACATGTGTGCATGCGAACCAGTGACAAATATCAAATATGTTATACAACACGCTGTTATCAGTCTTTAAATTGCTCTGGTGACAGAATAAAGCAAGATTTTGTTCTTTTTTCCCTCTTATCAATTTTATATTTCACATAGTTAACATTACTTAAGTTATGTTGCAATGCTCAGCTAACAGTGATGGAGGAAGATCCCAAAACTCAACTGCCCACATTGGATGGTCAAGCCATCTGCATTCTGTAAGTAAGTCAGGATGATAAAAAAAGGAATTTGTTATTGACCTTGTTTTCCTTCACCTAAATTGATTTCAGAAATCGCCTCTTGTTACTAGGTTACTTTCTGCCACATAACCTCGTTCTAATGAATGAATGAATGATGTTTGAAGGCATATCGACTGATAAGATCGTTTAGCGCACATTATGAAGATGTGGATAAATGTATTTTGAATTATTGACAGGCTTAAAAGTATTTGGTTCATGAAAAATGAATAAGTATTTGTAATGAATGAATGATAGTATTTAGATAATTTGTAATGAGCTAATGATAGTAAACAATTTACAATGAATGTATGATACGAAATAAATAATAAACTCTTTCTAACACCTCTATACGAAAGAGATTAAGAAACCGCTGTGAAAAAGGTAGAAAATGCTAACTTAGATTGGTTAAAGATTGTTCTACATACATGTGTTTGTTTGACGAGATACTGTATAGTTTAAGTCAATTAAAAATATTGATCGTGTTACAAGCTGGATAATTACCTGGAATATCATCCCATCAAGAAGGGAACCCTCAAGTTTCATAATCAACTTCTCAAAGGGCCTTAATTGATCTTCCGATGTGCCAAACTTTGTAGGGTCACGGCGCACAGACTTGATCATTCTGTAACAAAGATATCATTAAAGCACTTAATTCTTAATCAGCTGTTCAAGATAACTTGTTTATTAAAGTAGAATACCCATCCAAAATTCGTCATTTTGAAACATTTTCTTTTGTTGGATTACTTCTCTCATTCTCAGTTTACATCAGCTTAAGCCGGAACTATTTGTATTAAACTTAGCTCCAGCACCGAACTGTGCATTATCATCATTATAGTCATGTTGCGATTCCAAGCTCATAAAAGCTGGTCAAGTCAAATAGAACTTCAGCATTATGTATTATTCATGTCGATATTTTTAAAACTGTGAAAAAGTAATACTTGCTCTCAGTTACAGTAAAAATGTGTATGATCTAGAATAGTTGACAACTAACATAGAAATATGTTTTTTTTTCCTTTTTAAAGAGTAGCTAGTATAGTAGCATGTTCATATGATGCTTTTAAAAAAGTAAAGACGATAAGGTTTTCTTTAACAATGTGCTATAAAACAAAGTCAGCTGAGAACAGTCCAGGGTATAAACTTCAGGGACCTATGAAATCGAAGAAATTCTCCATTTTGAATATTCATGTTGTTGTGTTGGATAAATGAAAGCATTTTTGTGTGTATCATATGAATTTTCTAGCCAGGTGGCCACCATTCGTTCTTCTGAGCACTAATCGCTATTTTTAGACATAACTCGGATGTAAACAAAAGCCAAATTGTGTGGTACACAATTTGTGACCCAGGACTTCGGCAAACCATGCAATAATAAATAATGCAGGCATTATATTGTCAAGTTAATGTGGTGATTCGCTATGTTTTAACATGTTGTTATGTAATTCATAATACATTATACATAGGTTTACATTTTTTTTTAGCACTAGCATGCTTTTAATCCTTTATGTATAAAACATGAGAAGACTGTTTATACCTTTTATACAGGGTCCAGTGGTCAAGAAGTGTTCCGTGAGTGTTAATCAGTTCATCAAGCGTAATCAAAACACCCAAAACATCGCCCAAATGTTCATACACAGTCTGAAAATAAAGAAATATTGTCATTGATCATATGAAAGGGTCCTGCTTGGCACTGTGGTTGAGGTGGCAGATTAAAAACTTGGGAGGCCAAGGTTCGAACCCTACTAATACCTCTAAATTGATGGGAATACCCTTTAGCAAGACACTTAAGAGCTCTAGTCTAGTACTTGTTAATCTAGGAAAGGTGCTATATAACTGAATTTGTTGACAAGGGGTTAAAGTTCATACAAATTAAAGCCATCTCATGCACATGATAAATAACTTGAATTTATTGGAGTAGACATTGTAGACTTTTAAAGTGACTGTCACAATATTGCTTTCAAGCCTCAGACTGCTTTCCCATATGAACACAAATGGTAAGAAACATTCACACTATCATGAAGACAATGATTTCAGTGGATCAATCCAATGACTGAAGCCTTTAAGACCAAATCAAGACTCTAGAATCTAGATACAGCTTTATGGTACAGTATAAGATCAAAAGTCACAAATAAAATAATAATTTACCTGAAAATGGACATCTGACACATCTATCAACTGTTTACCAGCTCTGAAATAAAGGACATACCAATTATTGGTTTTTATAAAGAGGAACAAATATATATAAAAAATAAAAAAAAAGTGACTGATATGATTTTAACCACCAAAAATAATTCGTAATTCATAATTATTCGAAATAATTTGTACTTTTCATAAGGATTTTCATTGCATCATCAGTATTTCAATCATATTGCAATACCAGACCGGTATGGAACAAATCTAACCCGGCAAAATTCTGGCAGGTACGGAAGGGACAAAAACAGCACACTGTCCATAGAGATGAACATTTGCAGAACAAAGAGGCGCCAGTAGATAGCGTGAAACCAGTTTAATATTCTAAAAGGGTTTTACCAGTTTCTAGATATTAAAATTTGTGACTGTTCAATTAAAAACAAAAGCAGTGTCTGTTAACAAAAATAATACAAAAAAACGTTTTTTCTTAACAATATTTGGTCAGACAGTTGTGACAAAAGTTGAAATTGCTCATCTTGAGCAATTTCTCCTTTTGTCACAATTGTTTTCAGTTTTCTGCAGCAGATGCCTCAAAGTGAGGCATTATGGGGTTTAATTGTTTAAAGTTACCTCCCAAGTCCATAGAGACATGAAAGTTGATGGACAACATTCTTTACAACCTCATAACATCTCTGGACAAAGCAATACAACTCCTGAAACAGAAAGAAAAGAAATATGCACTGTCACATATATTTACTTAAAGTAGTCCCTTTTATTGCTTAGACACCAAAAGTAACTTTGTTCATTTTTTGGGACCCCAGAGTCTAAGACTGCAACCTTAACCACGCAAAACCCGAGATTTCCAAATCAAAATAAAATAGTGAAGATCAGTAGCAAAGAGTATTTGTTTGACTCTGAAAGGGTTGGAAGTAATGTAACAGCATGTTAACATAATTTGCCTAATCTTTATATGGGCTTCCCACAAATATGTCACCATCACTTTGCTTAACATCAAATGTAAGCAACAGCTAAAGAAGTTAAACAATATTTTGTAAAATAAACAATGCAAATCTGTAACATTTGTATACATATTGTTTATATGGGGTTAAACGCCATGTCAACAGCAGTAAAGATATTCTACAGATTTCCTGGAAATTCACCAGAACTAGGCATTGCTCTGCAGGGTCTATTCCAAGAGCATTCTCACAAGAAATTCCAGTGCCCCTGATGAGTATTAAACTCAGGAGCCCTGGAACCGTGGACCAGTGGCAGGGCTTTGGCTTTGGAATCGGAGGGTCCTGTGTTCGAGTCCCAGCCGAACCAGGGGAATTTTCCTGAGCAAAGAATGCGTCCAACGTTGATCCTCTCCACCTAGGTTTAAAAATGAATACCAGTGAAGGAATACACCAATGTGCCGTGGCTGCATTTGCGCCAGATGTAAATGACCGGTTTATCACGCAGTGATTGGGGAGGTAATTGTAAAGTCGTTTAAATATGCCTAGCGCAGAAAGGAGACTATAATCCCTACCTTTACCTTTCACCTGTGTCACAAGTCCTACACCTTAACCACAGGACAATTCGTAACATGGAATGAAACAAAATGTCCAAACATACAAACCTGCAACAGAGGAATCATTCGCCCAATCTGTATCTGGGCTTCTCCCTCCTCCAACCCTTCCTCGGGCTCCCCTTCACCGTAGAAACTGATGGTGTTGTAAAACTTAGTCTCAGCCTCATGTTTCAAGGCAGATAACTCTGCACAGAGTGCAGCTAACACAGTGATAATCTTGTTAAGGATCTTGTTGTCGGTCTTGATCAACTGCAGTATGGTAGTTTGTTCATATGGCAGGAACTGGAATTTAAAGGTTATAATTATGTTATTTTGTGGCATTAGTGAATATAACTGCAAACTAAAGCAGTGTTTCAATCTCATAAAGTTATTTTCACAGGCTTTCATCTTTAAATCCTAAGCATATTCTTTTAATATATATTTTACATACTCAGCGGTGTTGTCCAATTGCACATGTTTCGATGAGTGCCAACAAATATAGTTTTCAAGCAGATTGCTTGATAAAAGTACTATGAAATGTTGATTTAGGTCAAATAATGCTCCCATAACATTAGAATCTATAACAAATCCATAGGTAATAATCTATAGGTGTCAACTTCATGTACGAAAATGCCCCAGAGTTGGTCATGTACATTAACAGAAGAAGAAGAAATTTCAGATTTTCCAATGCGCAACTTGATAATGAGCTTCTAATATAATGAAAATGCATGAATAGGTGAACAACCTGCAGTCCAATGGGATCCAGGGTCATGTCCCAGGCATCATCAACAGAGTCCTGCAGCGCATCCTCTATGTCCTTCAGTTGAGACGCATACTCTTCCAGGAAGCCACCGAATTTCTTCAGCTGCAAGTCACCAACTATCTCTGTGGACAATAACAAAACACTGCATGCCAAGAATATCTAATAATTCAATCTTATATCGCAAAGATGGAATTTCAATCCTGCTTTGTGGCGGACACTGGTAGAATGTCGGCCTGTTGTACAGAGGGTCTCATTTCATATCCATTTTATATCATTAACAAGGTGAAAATAATTGGAATAATCAACACGTCAACTAGTCATAGGCTAAGAAGGCAGAGTTGTGATTGATCAAACCTAAGTTGTAAGAACTTGTTTCACAATTGGTGAAAAATAAATAAGTTTTAACAGGTAAGGTCAATTCCCCTAATCTCGTGGTATCCCTAATTCCGTGGTATTTGCATAATGTCATACTGCTTCCATTAACAAACGCACCAACCTGACCTACTTTCGCAGACCAGTGTAAGAACTCCAAAGAAGCAAGAATAAATGTTTTTCTGGTATAAAACCAATAAAATCCAATCAAATGCACCTCTTATTACACAGAGCTCCAAAAATCCCGAAATTTTCACACCTTATTACTCAAATCTAAGACCCGAAACACTTCTTTTCAGTTTGTCTGCAATTCTCAACCATTCTTTGGTCAGATACGACCAAATTATTTCAGGATTCGTCCCCAGTATGTTTCACCCTAATTATTTTGGACTTCTACAAACAAATTGTGTTTTACCTGAATACCATGGAATTAGGGTAGGACCTCAAAAATGCAAATGGCTGCCAGTGACCTATTAATTTACGTTACGTAGAGCATTTCTGTGCTTCATTTAAAAATAATTACGAGCAGATCGTAAATGAAGGATGAAATATGTTAGGAAAGCTAAATGTTGACAGTTTAGTTCTCCTCCTCCTTTCTGTTATTCATATACCCTTTAAGTACCACGGAATTAGGGCACACCAGTATACCAAGTTTTAACTAACCTAATCTTTTTAAAAAAAGACACAAAACACAGTTTTGACAGTTTCATCGTGTTAACTCTTGTTTGATTGAGACTAGTACTAACTTACTTTAATCAAGAAATTGCATAGGGTTTGAGAATAAATTGATCGGTATCTTTAGAGTTTTATGATGCCTGGAATTCGTCTGCCCTGTTGCCGACAGGAAACGCGCGTAATTTCAGATACAGCTACATTCATGTCAATTATTTTCATGATACGGGCGAAAGACCGTGCCGAAGGCACGGTCTGAAGACCGCCTATATGTTACACGTACGTACGAAACGAAAGAAGGTACCTACAAAACCAAGGATTTCCGAATTACTCAGAACCCTATAGGACTTTTTTCGGCCATTTTGGTTGCAACCGTTTTTTTTGGCCCCATATGGCGCCATCTTGTCCGAAAATTTATTTTTATTCAGCTCTTTTACTAGCAATGATGTGAAAAAATCTAAGTCAAACAAAAAAAAATAGAAGGATTTTCCTCCGAATATTTTTTACAACATCTAAAACAATAAACAGTTTTGTAAAATTTAGACCGCATTTCAACATTTTCTGTTTATTTGGTGAAGGTGGCGTCTCTCATCCTAAAACCCGTCAATTCTTCACATGTTGACATGGTGATTACACCAAGAACTGTAACGTGCACTTTCCATTTTTGTGTATCACGTGACAAGACATTTCCTTTACAAATCATCATCGTTCCGATCACCGCTTCAAATCTTAAATCGAATGAAATAATCGCCTTGTTGAACGAACATCGAAAACGATGATGTCAGGTAAGATAACTTTTTGTACACTTTCATTTTCGTTTAAAGAACGCATATTTTAACAGTTAATTTTGTTTAAAGCGAGATAGATAAATCGAAGAGAGTCTGGACAGTCATTCTATGTTTACAAACAAGATGGACACTACGAGCACTATCTTACTTCGAATATTGATTTTATGTCACCGCATCTATCTATGTGTCGAGGTAGTATAGTACACTTTCCAGTGTTAAAATCTACGGGCAATATGGACATACATTTTAGAGACGAAAAAAGGTTTGTTTACATTGAGATCATTTCAAGGCCGAGTAATCTTGATCCGTATTGGATTCTTCTTTTTGGATTGACGATGTGCCTGTTTTTTTTTATTCACACGTTCTTTGCTCTTTGATTCTTGAATCTACCTATCCTGATGACTTCCAAAACGTATGTCTTTTCACCGATTATTAATGGAGACATAGTTGGGGAACATAGTAATAACTTTTAAGTTAATTTCATTTGTCTGCTTTCCAGAATCAGCCATAGTTCAGACTGTGTGAAGGTCAAATGTGAACCGGCAACCAAAGAAATGAATGTTGTGGTACTGCATAAAGAAAGATTCTTTGTTTTATAAGCACATGTAAGTACAACTTATCTTTTTCATAAGTAATTATGATATGAATAATACCTTGCAAATACAGATAAGACAAACAAGGAAATTTTGGTTTGAAGAGCTTTTTACTTTAGAAAGGTTTTACCTGAACTACAGGTGTTTTATACTGTTTTCAACACTATGTCAAACATAAATTTTATGACTTTTAGTTTGTGTACATATCAATACATCCTCTTAGCATAGTTTTTCTAGAGAAATACTACACTGCAATATTTTCCAATTAGATTACTTTATCTTCCTTCCATTCATAATTTGATGAGAAATCTTAATAAACAATCATGTAAAAGGATGCATAATGACTATTGAATTTCAAACAAGTGGCTGGAATAGATTTGTTTTTCCATTAATGCCCATGGCTCAGTCTTGAGCTTAATGGTACATGTCTGTATAACCTACCAGTATAAGGCTAGGAAATGTTTCTTGCCAAGAAACACTACACAGCAATTTAGGTGAATGCCATTGAGGATCAAACCCAGGTCCAAGCAGCTAACCATTATGCCACTGTGTGGCCAAACCATGTATATTTAGACCTTGCTATGACATGAACCAAATCTACTTATTTTTTCAAGTGAGATTCATATAATGATTACAACTAAATGAACAAAGACATCATAAGTAATTCTATAACAAGATTTTGGCAAATGTGTTGCCAATTAAAAGATTCAAAACAAAGTTTGGTAATACAAAAAAGACTCTACAGTACTTTTGAAATGATATCTTTTCAACATTCATGTTTTATGTACATATAAACATCAAAACACTTCTGTAATGTACAAGGTACAGTGAAAAAGAAAGCACCATTTTAACATGGATTTTGTTTTAAACTTATGTTTCTTCCATTATCTCTTTTAAACAGAAATATCTGTGTCTGACAGAGGAGGAACTGTACATGAAAGTGCTGACATGAAAGATTACCTTGACAAAAAGAGAACAGATGAAGATCTGTATGAAAACTGTCTCTGCATTTTTTTCTGTAAACGTTTAAATCTAAAACATGTGTGTAATCTATGTTTTGTAGCACAACACAAACAAGACTGACAGAAATGCACATGTATTTCCAATACTGATAGATAGTTGTAGCAAAACTGTCTCAGTTTGTGAGATGAAAGAAACTTTTCCCATAATGTTTAAGAAACTACTGTTAAAAGTCAAATCATTGGACAGTAAGAGTTTTCATTCATTATTTTGTACAATATAAGGCAGCAGATAGCATTTAAAACTGAGATACATATTGCTGGTTCAATTTATTACATATTCTACCACTGATTTGAGGGACCTTTTTACTGCAAAAGGTGCAATAGGGTGAATTATTGTTTAATGAAATACAATAATATCTGCTTAGTTTCAATAGTAGACCAGTTAACCCATTGCCAAACAAAACTGAAATTTAACAACTTTGTTGAAGATGACTCAGGAAAACATTGTGGGATCTTTTTTCTTTTCCCACAATGTTTTCTGCCCTATCAAAAGATTATTTTTCAATTTCATCACATTTTGAAATGTCGTCTGCAAACGCTTTCAATTTGGAACAGTAAAAAATTTGGTGTTTGGTAAATTGTTAACTCATGTAAACACATTTGTATGCAAGTGATGCATAACAAATTTGAGTAAAGCCACCATTATAACCATTATAACATTATTTCTACAGCAAGTACTCCCTTTTGTCACAATGATTTCATTCTCTGCAAAAATGCTCTCTTTTTCCTAATTACAAACACTTTTGGTTGCAAATAATTTCTATTTCAAACAATGATGGCTCTACATTTTGAAATCATTTGGACATTTCTAGAAATAAAGCATAAACAATAATTTCTGAATACTATTGGGTAAAATATATTGTTATTAACAGATTCATTGTTTTGAAAGATTTCATTGCATCACATTAGCTTCTTATTCTCTGTTAAAGATATGTTAAATTATTTCTACCTTATGAAACGCTTTGCATGTTGCAGGAGTCTTTTAAAAAACACTGACAAAATCATGAAATGAGTCAAATGACTAAATGAGCAGTTATCCTTTTTCTCATCATAGTTTAAATCAAATGTCATAGTTAAATTATGCAATTTTCTTGTAATCTGCTATTACTTTCATTGATAACAGTCACAAATAAAGCTTGAATGAAGCTTTAAGGATAAATGATGAAATCTTGCCTGTTTACTTTCAATAGAAGATGTAATAGTTATAGGAATTTACAAAAATTCTGTGCTTTGTTCTCAATTTGGACTCCTTTTTGTAAATTGTGAAATATTCCACAAGTATGGATATTACACCCTGAAGATGATAAAACAAAACATTTGGAAAGAATACTTTAATCAATAGTTTGTTAAAAGGAGTAACAGGTTATTGACTCAACATTGCAGCATTTAAGGTTATGTTTAAATGTGGAAAATATGCAAACTTATATAACTTTCCTTATTCAAACGACATAATGTAAATCATGCATTGCATTTTGGAGAAGGTTAAACCAAATAAAGGCTAACACTATGGCTGATCATTTGAACAAGTTTTTGTATAGATCTGTACATATTCTATTGAGAAAAGTGTTTGTTATTACTACTAATTAACCTGAATAAATTTTGTCAATTGTTTAACAATAGAATTATCTTTTGTTTGTTTCAACTAATTATAGAAAGACTTTTGGTGCTTTAGATAATTTCAAAGACTTTTGACAATGATGGATTTCCTTCCTAACACAAATTTTCCCCTCTATTTCATCATTAAATCATATGCTGTGAAAGGTTTTTAAGAATGATTCAGAGAAAGCATATACTTACAACATACAATTTGGTGAAGAGTAAATTCTACATATCAAGGTTTCAGTGCAATACAAAACTGTAAGTGCTTCTCATATTGGAAGTACTAACTGAAGTCTTGCATTGAATCCTCATTTTGCATGGAGAGATTTTGGAATTCAAATTATTTAGTTTGGTGGTTTTGATAATGCACAAACAGTGTCTTCTGTTTCTTATTGCATTACTGATATGGGTAGGATAGCTAAAACATGAGAGTATCTAGCGAGAACCACCAGCCACACATACATGAGTCTTAGATGATATGTTTGATTATGGTTTAACAACATTTTCAACAGAATGTTTCAGTTGTGTCAGTAGACATATCCCTGTTTGTTCCAATTATTTCCTCGTCAGTTCCTGCGAATAAACCTTCTAAGCCACCGATCACTTACCCCATACAAATATCGTTGCTCTGTGGTTTAGTCAAAATAATTCAACATGAAGAAGCGTTCCACCCCCACCACCCGAAGTCAGTTTTGGGTAGGACCTGGATCACAGCTAAAATGTGGTTATGGAGTATCCATTGATAGCATCCAATCATACATAAATGTTTAAGTCTTAGATGCTATTGTTGGATTATGGTTTAACACCATTTTCAACAGAGTGTTTCAGTTGTATCAATGGACATTAATCTCTGCTCCTGTTATTTCCCCACCAGAACCTTCCAATATTCCTCCCTAGACATAGTCCGAATGATCCAGACGTAGATATTTCATTCTTCGCCACAGTTAAAGCTTGGATCATCTGAGTTACCCTAGACACTGACCATTTAACCCATACGAATATCATTGCGCTTTGGTTAGACATTTAAAAAGTCGTGGTGCAATGACTTTCGAAAGAATATCATACAAGCCGAAGTATCAAACGCATAATTATTCAAGCTAAATACCAACTATACTTCTGTCTAATGACAATGTGTACTATTCGTAATGGTTAGCAACTCATATATATCCACAGTGGTAGAATAAAGTAGTTGGTGTCGTAGGTTACATATTAAACACATCTGATTTGTATCTTGACAATGGCTATTTCTTTCAAATTGGAGTGCCTTCAGACAGGACACTGCTTCCTGGCCTAGTACTACTGATACAATACAAAGGGAACATTATGTTATACAAATCCAGAATTAGCACTGTTCATTAACTGAAGGAAAAAATCTCTTTCGCCCGGTTTAGGCTTTGCCTATTTTCATATTAAGATAAAGGCATTAAATGTCATTGAAAATGAATAATGGCATGTAACCATCAATTTGATACTGACTTAAAGAGCCATCATCGAATTTGTCAAATTCCCATCCGCCTCCTGGACTTTCGGTCGCCATTTTGTAACTCCTTTGAATCACGTGATATTAGTCACATGATCAATGGTATATTTCCATGTTTGATTTGTTTCAATAGCATTAGCTTATTCGAATAATAGTTCAGTTCAATAAAAAACATGGCATTTTCATACAGTCAGGAAAACGCATTAGCCTGTTGATTTTTTGAAAAATTGTGTGCAATTTAGTCAATTGCGAAACAAGAAAGCTGATAAAAATCATATATTTATGTTTAAAAGACGTGTTTTTAAAGAGTATATAAATTAGGAATTGTTTTATGTTTTAGACGTTACAAAAGCCCTACAAACACGTATTATTCTGTGAACAAAGACACTTTGTTCTGATCACACAACAAGACTCAATATTATAAACAGCTTTTTACGCCATTGGCCTTCTCCACTTTTTGAGGCAGTTGGGCATTTTAGATTATCAGAGAAATGCCACGGATCTTTGAAAGATATCACTTTCCACAAGACTTTTTCATTGTCTATATATGATAGTGTTAAAAATGCAAACAAAGTTGACGTAGTTTTTTTTTCAACAACTTATTGCCACGCGGAGTTATCATTTCGAACTATTCGTTCTGTAACAAATCTAAGGACTTTTGAGCAACATTTTTTTCGAACCGAACACACCGGAAATATACGTTTTAGGTAGTAAGTAAACACGAATAATAAATAGTCATCTTTCTATCAAATTGGACTTCGTTTTCGATCAATAAAGGTATGTTAATGCATTAATTTGTGTCTTGTCTTTGGATATATTTTTGAATAACAATTTCACCACCTCTATATTCAATTTTCGTCGTATTGTATTTTTCTTTAGCAATTTGTGAAAAGTTAGATGAGGGCGTTTTGAACAAGCTCGTGTAGGAAATAACACCTGTCAAAACAAGAAATATTGCCCCTGGTATTTCTGGTTGGGTATATTGAAATATTTAGATAAAAGAAAAAGCTTAAACAAAATAACAAAACAATGGCTAAAAATTGTTAAGGTAAATATTTACTGCTTTCTTTTTTCTCTCATTCAAGATGCATGGATTACATTCTTATCTATGTAGACATGTAAGCCATGCATAAACATGTTGAAACCATGATGGCATCACTGTCATAAGAGGTCAATTTTCTAAAACTTTCCTTAAGACTCGTTGGGGGGTCCCAAATAAAACAATCTTTCAATTATAGGAAGAAATAAATCATTTAAAGGGTTAATTGTCAAGGTTTTTCCTCCTTTTGTAACTGGGTCCGGAAAACGGACTTGGTTTTTCCAAATCCGGAGATTTGATATATATTTTCCCAACCGAGGAAAAGGTCCTACGATTTCCCAATAGCTAGATTACACCAGTTCCCAAATGTGGAAAACGGACACACTTTCTTTACCAAACATCAATTGTCTGATTTAAAGCTTGTTCAGAGCCACTCTCAATCACTGCTTCATGAATACTAAACCAGTAATCGAGCTGGTTTTGTGGGCTAGTCCCGGAAATTTTCACCCCACTTAACAGGGTTTTGAACCCGGGAAACTCAGTAAAAGAGCCTGATGCCAATGTCGCCCAATACCCATCGGGGCAAACAAAAACTCAGTCTAATGCGAGAAATTTGTGACAGAACACCCGAAAACAAACGGGTAAATTTTCCTGAAAACAGTTAATTCAAATTTGAGGAGCTGATTTTGGACGAACAGTGTAGAATAAAAATATATGACAGCATAAAAGTTTTAAAAAAAAATCGTAAAATATTAATTCTATGACGGAAGTAACCACTGTCATAAATTATGCAAATAGTGGGAGATCGCAGGTCATATCTATTTTTAGATCAAAACTAGATGGCTTTCAATATGATCTGGTTGCATACATTCAATTTCGCACTTAGTCAGCTGACTTTTAATCGGAAAGCTATTCTTTTAGTTTATCTTTGAAGATCTTTAAACACTTATGATTTTCAATAAATAGGGGTTCATTGGCGCGCATACAGAACTTAAACAGGGGCATTTTTTAAAAATAGGGGGGATTCGCGCAATGGCGTGTCCTAGAATAAACACTGAATTAGTACTCCCGTTCATTTGCCGGTTAGTCGATGCAGTTTTCACCTCATCTTACGCGGATTAAACCCAGAACCTTTGGCGGAGGCTCTACCACTGCAAAAATGTTGCCCATCAAAGGCATGCAAGTTAATTTATCTTAATCTATTTAATACTAATAGTGACAGCATGCTTTTTTTTTTCATTAAAAGGGTGTGATTGTGTTTTAAGAGGGTTCAATTTACTAAGCAACTGTCACAATCGATGTAAAACAATTCATTAAAAAAACATGTATCTATCTGTAGGAGTTGCAATGCTTCATTAGGCCTAAAAAAAAGCTGTTTGTTTAGGGTAACCCAACCCTACCTAGCCAAACCTGCCTACCCTAAAGATCTTATTGACCATTGGAAGAAAAAATCACTGGGTGTGATATTTTTAACATATCCATTTTGAAACTTCTCCCGCATTTCTGACAGGCTAGTTTACAATTTGAATAGACCGAAAAACATCCAACAAACATATGTTTATTTGTGTCATCTATCCGCGCTTAGATTCAACAACCTCTGAAAATGCATTTTGCTGGATGCTGGTCTGTCTCAGAAGACAGTTCTATACTGTTTAATTATTTTCTTCAAAAAGAAATATGCATGTTAAAGTGAAGCTCAAAATAAAAAAAAATAAAAAAATACCCTACCTACTGATTTTGAAGATGTTACCCTAAACAAACAATTTATTTTTTTAGGCCTTAAAACAAAAAATGCCATGAACCTCAAGTTTATTACATTATGCATTTTCAGACTTCAAACCATGACTCTGCAGTGGACATTCATTGCTGTGTTTTTATATGTTGAATTGGCAGTCATAGCCATTCTCCTGTTGCCGTTTATATCTGCATACAGGTAAGTGTTAGACAACTTGATCTTTAATACCATTATCTAACAAAAGATTACTGGATGCCTTAGTTTCATGATTCAACCCTTTATACCTGTGCTGTTTTACACGCAACAAGAGAATGTCGAAAGTTACTGTTAACCTTTTTTTTAATTTGTCATATAAATAATGTGTCTTAAAAATCAGGTGTAATAGGGTCTACAAATCATTTGATACACAGAAAGAATTGAAGGTTAAAGACAGACTTTTCTGTCAGAGAAAGTATAAAAGATTTAATTATGTAATTGATACATGATGCAAAGTTAGTAAAAAGAATAATGTTGGTTAAACCTTTGGGTTGAAAAATGTTTTGAACATTAGCACCAAAGTTTCTGATTCTTCTTAAACAGACAGTCATTAACATTAATCGTAAAGAAAAGTTAAACATAAAATATGTATGAAAAGTCTCATATTAACAAAATTGGTGTAAGTAAGAGTCATTTATTAATAAAAGGGCTTTCAGCAATAGCTTTGCCTTATTTTCTAAATGACATTGCGGAAACATTATAATAAACGTTAATCATTCAACCATGTTAAGTTAGAAAAATGCAGCACTTGATGGCGTAGGTGAGCCTTTATCTGTAATCATATTTGAAAGATTGCATTATGTTACCAACTTACCCTGTCTCATAAGAAATCTAGAATTTGTATAGCTTTAGTAGAATGATTGTTGATATCAAGTAACAACAGAATTATTGTAGATAAAGAAATAATGTTATTATTGTTTATTTCGATAACAATCAACAAAAGCTAATTGAACAATTGAAGAATATGTAAAACAATTTCTTAAATGAATCAACATTGTTGTTGCTGATTAAGTAGACCTTTGTAGACTATTTTTTTCTATTGTTATTTTTCAGATGGCAGAAGATATTTAGATCCAAATTTATCAACACATTAGCAAGTTACTCCAACATATACTTCAATGTGTTTATTGTCATACTCATGCTCCTGTTTTTCGGTAAGGAAATGATTTAAGGAACAATAATGTCTTAATCTTTATTAAGAAGAGACAACAAAAAATGCCTAAATCCATTACCAACCAATAACAACATTTGACCAGTTTGTTGCAGACGACTTTGGAAAACATTGTGGGAAAAGGAGAAATTGCTCTAAATGAGCAATTTCTCCTTTTTCAAAAATGTTTTCTGTCCTATTGAAAGATTGTTTTCAATTTCATCACATTTTGAAATGTCATCTGCAAACTCTTTCAATTTCGGACAGTTGAAAAGGGTTAAAGGAACTAACTCAGAGATGTGTGCTCTGGGAGTTATAATCATTATGAAATTTATATTAAGAACCATTGTCTCTTAACCAAAGATTATTTTAAAGTTCTTTATCTAAAAGTCATTGAAATCCAATGATTCCAATCTTTCTTGTTCACCTTGCTAGCAGTTACATGTTTCCCCATACATTGATGTTATTTGAGAATACCACCTCTTATTCTAAGATAAGATTGTTGTTTACAAAAAAACCCTATTTAAATGATTTGTAATATCTGAAAAATAAATGTTCGATACCTTTTCTGTTTGGCTATGAACAGGGTTGGAAGCTGTCAGAAATCTAGTCATATGTTACTTTAAAAGTCTATGCTATCAGCCAGAACAAAAAAATAACACCCTACTATACGGTTATTGAAAATGAATGTACTTTTACTTTTTGCATAAATTTCAATATTAGTATAAATATAGGTTTTGTGGATCACATTCGAAACAATATTGTTCAATTTTAGATGCTGTACGAGAGGTAAACAAGTTTGCTGGTCCCACTTCGGAGGTGGACCTTAAACACAACCCGGATCAGCAGAATTTTGCTTTAATGAAGCTGTTCAGGGCCCAGAGAAATCTCTATATTGCGGGCTTTGCTCTCTTCATGTGGTTGTAAGTATGCACTGTTTGATGAGTTTGTGCAATTCAATTATTTCTTCCATTAGATTAACCCATTACCAAACAATAACGACATTTAACCACTTTGTTGCATACGACCCTGGAAAACGTTGTGGGAAAGTGTTTTCTTAATTCATCACATTTTGAAATGTCATCTGCAAACTCTTTCAATTTGGAACAGTTGAAAATTTGGCGTTTGGTAAAGGCTTAACCATATTCCCCAAGTTGTGAATTTATGACTGGACCAAATCAAAAGCAACAGCAGACGACATGAAGTGGCCAGAAGAAAAATAGTTTTTTTTACAGTAAGATTGTATTGGTTAAAGGAATTGGGGTTGTTTGATTCCTTCATTTGACTTTTGATAACCTTTTTGACCTTTTTATAGACAGTGTTCATACAAGATGATTTTTCCTTTGAAGAAAACTTTTTCCTCAATGACATTTGCTTTATGTTGGGCCCATCTTTAAAAGGAATTAAATTCCAACTTTCCAAATTTCCTTACATCTGCAAACAAACACCTTGAACAAACTCAACATTTTGCCCATCTTAAAAGTCAACCAGTATGAAGAAGGGGTTTGGCAAAAAGTATTGCCTTTATCTTATAAGATTTTTTGTCATGTTTTTTTCCAGTATAATCCGCCGTCTTATCACGCTTATCTCCATACAAGCCAAGTTGGAAGCAGAAAGCTCGGCCAGCCAGAAACAAGCTAAAAGTGCCTCAGACGCTGCTAAGAGATTGATGGAGGAAAAGGAGAATGTTACAAATATGGTACGGTTATCCAAAGTTTCTTTTCTACAATGGTATGATTAAATAATATAATTTCATGGTTATCAAAAACGTATCTTCATGTGTTTGTGATCCTCTATTTAACCCTTAGAATGCTGGGTAATTTTATAAAAAATAGAGATTTTTGTAGTCTGCTTTCAAAACCTTGAATATCTGCTTAATTTTGTTGAGGAAAGATACTCAGAGTAGCAAGCAGGTTAGATCACAGGCCAATTTACATGGGGGCTGGCCTGGATCTAATCTTTTTGCATAAGCATGAAGTCGGTTCCAGCATTGTAACGGTTAGGTTGATTGTTAAAAAGAAAGAATGAGCAATGCTTCTTTTAATCTCTCTTTTATACCCTTTATATTATGTGCCGTCTGGCTTTTATCTTATCTTTGCCTTGTTTTTAAGTCCATCCCGCTACCTTATTGATCTTGTAATCTGTGTGTTTGTTTGTCTTCCTGTCATTCAAAATAGATTGTATGAGATATTCTCTTCTCCATTTTATAACTAAATCAGTTATAGTTATCTAATGGTAACATCCAAAAGGGTTAACAAGATACAGTAAAACCTGTCTTAAACAGCCAACAAAAATGCCATCAGATCTTTTTTTGAGACCGTTGACAACTTAATACAGCAGGCAAAATATGAAGAAAGCTCCTGAAGGAGCTTTCTGCATGTCTTGCCTGCTGTATTGAGCTTCGATGTTGCTATGCAGTCATATGTATTCTATGTTTAAGAGGTGCTGCTGTAGACAAGTTTGACTGTATATTTGGTTTTGTTAGATTGCTGTTGTTTTTTTATAACACTTTCAACAGTATTTCAGTCATATTGCAGTGGTCAGTGCAACTATTCATGTTCCTGTTATTTCCCTACCTGTGTAACATATTTTTTCGAAGCTGCTGAGTAACTTTCTAACTTTAAAAGAGTTGATCAGTGCTGAGAAAAACAGCTCATTGAGTACCCATGAAATAGGGTTCATCATTTAGCTTTTGAAATACTGTGTGAACACGACTTGTTCAACTGTTATTTACTCTTGTGTATTCCAGGCTAAAGCTGATGACACAGACATTGATGCTGTGAAGAGGGAGAAAGATCTGGCACAGGATTTGGATAAGCTTAAAGGGACACTGAACAGCACTAGAAAAGGTGAGGCATTTATTCTGTCATCAGTGCCGTTATGGGACGGATAACTAGGTACAACATTTGTAATGTCTGGCATTAACCATTTAACACACTGTAGCTTGACGAATCATGAGGTCATAACTATGTCATGGCCTATGATGTCATGTATAAACTATTCTCTTACCTGTTTACTGTCGTTGGTTTTCATGGGGATTTTTTCCCTTTTTTGTGTTTTTGAATCCATATAGGTAATGTTTTTTATCATGCGCTTTGACTCAATACCAATCTTTGTTCTCAATCTAATTGTAGCCAGACCTGCCAAAATTATTAAAAATGTTTTGTGCAATCTTTTGTACAATCATTATGATCAACCAAACCCAAATAAGCATTCTAATAAAACTTTAACTTTTACAGAGCTTGAGGCCAAGCAGAGAGATTTCGATGCCCTTAAGAGTCAAGCTGAAGGTACCAACAAGGAGTATGACAGACTTCTGAAAGAATACGCAACATTACAGGTATGCTTGGTTTTTTTTTTAGGATCAATATTGGGTTGATATTTTTTTTTTTTGTTTTGGTAAATGTTGCATCAGCAGCAAATCAGTTTTATTGCAATGCAAGGCTCATAATTGTTAGTGGAAGACCAATAAGATATTAATTCAATGGACGAAGGTGCTGACACACCCTTAGTCCAAAAATGGAAGAATCGCTGGCATTCCATAAGTAGGCCTGCAATTTTGCTGACCTGAGCTGAATTTTGGGTCTTAAAGGAGCCGCAACGGTCATTACTCTATTATATTCGTCCATATGGCGTTGGTTGATATTTCTAAGACCGATGTTTATTTTTGAGACTGCCATAAGAACTTACTAAGGCATTGTTTGGTTAAGACTCTACTCATCACCATTTCAGTGCCTCCCTGTTTAATCGGTTAAGATCATTTTCTATTAGATGCTTGTGTTTAACTCTAACACAATGAGAAGATGATTATTATGCCTCCGATTGATTAAGATTATCACCATAAAGACTGTATGTAAAGATAGCATACATTTTAACCTGTTACCCCAAATTGGGACTATCTTTATAAGACATTAACATCTAATGCCACAAGTTTCAAAAAGTATGGTGGCAAAAGGAGAAATTTCTTATCTCAAGTAATTTATCTTTTTACCACAATACTTTTTCTATCTTTTTCACATATCACAACAGCAGAGCTGAAAGGCTTTTTTTACAAGTTTGCAAAGCTCTTCTAAGAGGTACCTATCTGCTGTTGCTTTTTATTTAGACCAGCCCTTAGATTTCAAATAATCATAGAAACCATTTATTATTGTTATCTTATGCAAATTCAGCAAAACCATGAAAATTTGTCATTATTACTGAAGCTTTGAAGTTCTTAACAGATGAAAAAGTAAAATCAATTCTTTCATAACTCAAGCACAATATTTGTGGGATCTGTGGTGGTGTAATGGTTAGCATCTTGGACTAGAGACCAGCCAACCTGGGTTCGTTCCCTGAAGGCGACGAACCATTTCACTGTGGAGTGTCCATGGGCAAGACACCTTTCCTAGCCCAGTGCTGGTATGTCATCCAGGGAACCTGTGCTATTTTACTCAAAAATGAGTGCTGTACACTAATAGGAAGAGAAAAATTACAGTCTAACCTGTGTTAAGCAGCCACCCTTTTAAGCAGCCAACCTGCCTTAAACAGCCACTACAGAAAGTCCCATTGTTAGATTTATAGTGTAAATCAAATTGTGTTAAGCAGCCAACCTGTCTTAAACAGCCAATTTACTCTGTCCCATAGGCTGGTCTCTTAATACAAGTTTGACTGTACATAATGAAGTAAGACAAAGTCTTCTGTATACCGCTAAAAAATGTAAAGAATAGTATATTTAACGATCAGTTCAAGACATTAGCAAGTCCTTCAATTATGTGATCATGTTTTTTGTATTATTTTTCAGAAAAAACTAGATGTGTCCCAGGGATCCGAAGATGGAAAGAAAACAAACTAGGAAGCGAAAAGATCCTGTTAATCTCCAATTAGGATATTTCAGATTTGTTCACCCTGAGTGACTTTACTAGACCTTTTTTACCTGCCGTGTTTTTACCCACTCTTTTAGACAAATAACCTATCGTTTTTGTTTTCTCCCATTGCAATGTTCAGAAATAAAAAGCTGATCAGAATTAAGGACATAAAACAATATCTGATGGATGACCATTCATGTAATTGAAATTTTAAAAATAATAACATGAAAGCTAATTTTATTTGTGATTATGGGAAGATACATTGCAGCAGAAGAACAGAATTGTCAGTCTTAGAAGTTTTATCTTTTAACACAGTAGTTTCATAACCGCTTACTACATTACTGATGACTTGCTTGCTACTGGGTCCTCTGTGGCCTTGTGGTTCGAGCATAGACCTCAAAATCACATGGCTCATCTTTATGCAGGTTCAAATCCCTATAAAGGCATTGTAAAGCCAATTTTGAATGAAATTGAAACGGTCCCCAAAGGTTGAATGAAATGGATTGAATAATGTTTTGCAGTGGTAAACGTTGTAAAGCCAAGCCAAATTGAAACGGTCTGTAAAGTGTGAATGAAATATTGTAAATAATATGAAGTGTTTGATTATGATCTTATTCAACTTTGTTTTTGGATAAAAAAGAAATCAGTGTTGACGGATGCTTTTTTGTAAAGCATATGATGCAATATTGAATCAATTTGAATTTTTTTAACAGTTGCTTCCCATGCTTTTAAAGGGTTATGCTAATTAGAAGCCAATTGAAATTGTTTTTTATTCATCAACAGTATGTGGAAAATAATTGGTAAGCCTTTTTATTATGATCTTGTAGTCTTTAAGTTATTAATCAAATGTACATTTAAAGTTACTAAATTTTCAAGATTTTAATGAATAAAGTTTTGTATTGTACAAATTATTTTTGTGTTTTAAATTAGTTTGGTCAACCCTTTATTACCTTCCCCCATATGAAAGTATGTGACTGGTCCATAGTTGAACTGTTGGTGTTCTGCTACATCGGCCTTTATTCCATTCCTATAAAAAGGATTTTGAAAATGTCTCAAATTCAAAGCAACGTCAGTTACCTATTAGAAAGTGTTAAAAATTAATCGGCTGTATTTTTTTTAATTCACTTTAATGCTGCATCAGTAGTTTTCCATTTATATTATGGCTCTCCTGATACTTACTGGACTAGGTAGAGCCCTGAAATGTCTTGCCAAAGGACTCTCCCTTAAAACCAGCATGGCTAGATGTGGATTGAAACTCCGAGCTCCTTAGTTACAAGTCGGAAACCACGTCTGTGGGTATAATTATATTATATATATATTATTATAAACCATTGTAACAAAAGGAGAATGCTTTTGTATTAAGAAATTTCTTTTCTTAATAACTGAGAATTTTAAAAATTATCAGCGACATTTTATTTAACTCTTAAAGCACCACAGGCCGGATTTTTTGATGAATTTAGTATGCTCAAAAATACAAATACACTAATGCAAATCGCATATGCTATCATAAAGTGCATTTTTCTTTTCCATCTGCAGACATCTTTTTCTTGAAGCAAATTCTTTAGACAAGCTTTGTAAAGATGTTTTACTTAATCCTTTTAAGTCATTATCAAGAGTATTAAGGGGCCTCCATGGTCTTTGTTGTAAGTGTACATAACTTGAAATCAGATGGCCCCTCTCCGCATGGGTTCAAATCTCATAAACTGCATTTGAATTTTCATGATAAATAGTCGGTCTCCTGAGACTGACTAACAGAGTGCCTATGTTTCTTCCTAGCTTGACCAGCCTTTATAGGCAGTCGATTATGAGGTCTTCCTCCATCATTTAGAGTTGTGCATCGCAACATAACTGAAATAATGTCGACGCCATGTAAAACCCCATATAAACAAAATTAATCAACAGTATTTCAGTCATATTGCTCTAGTCGGCGACAGCACACATATCAACCCTCCTGGCATTTCCTCAACAGTAATGCACAATATTTTTTCAAAGATACTTGCTGCTTTTCCACATGAACATAATTGATAAGTTATGAGACTCAATTATTTTATTAAAAGGAAAGGTTATTGGAAGAGCTTGGTCTTAAACTATGTAGTTCATACTGTTGGTTTAATGGTGCAAAGTTCAGTTCTCTTGGTATTTTCTCAAGCATCTAAATGCTTTACTACAAGGCATATCATATTATTTTTTCAATTTCATCACATTTTGAAATGTAGTCTGCAAACTTTTTCAATTTTGGATAATTGAAAATTTGGTGTTTTGTAAAGGTTTAAATTTCACAGAGATACTTCTACATCCAAGGAGGTTAAATGATGGAACCGTTTTTTTTTTCTTATCTTAAGTCAGATTTTCTACAGCATAAAACATGGCTAACTAAATTGGAAAGCATTATAAAACTATTGTATACAAGAATCATAATATAAGGATGTCTTTATTGCGATATCAATTTTTATTTTCAATTGTTCTGGCAAAGGAGAAAAGAAAATACATAAAAACTAAACTTTCACTCAACACACATATGAACGTATAAATACATGCACAAAATGAAATCCCAACCACTCTTCAAAACAAAGAAGGGCCAACTGCAAATTTATCAAAAGTCCTCTACAAAAATGTGGAGGACTTGCATAAGATTTGCCTTAACCCAGGTTATATAGTAAACTATTAACTTGTGCACAGTTTGCTAATTTTGCAAGCATCATTTCCCTTATCTAAATGATATTCAGACATATTTCCCTTATCTAAAATTAATGATGACAAGATATCTTTTTCCTCATTCAAATCATGTTTAGATATAATTTCCTTTCTTTGAATCACATTTTGATGCATTCTCTCCAATTTTGAAAACACTGTGACAAAAATAGAAATAACTTGATCATTTATTCTTTTGTCACAATGTTTCAAACCTTTTTTCATCATTCAAACATCATTACCAAACCACTAGTTTGAGATCATTCCAAAATGAAAGAGAGTGAAGAGATATCTTAGTGAAGAGAAAGCTCATTGCTTCCATTTTTATTATGTGAAAGGTCAGAATTGGTAACAACATCATAAAGTACGAACAAACATAGTCACCAAGGTTTACGATCTTATGTCTGACAAGATGGCCACGCCTATGGTAGAAAAGAACATGTATTTTTTGCTTTTTCAACTACTTTTGCCAATGATAGCAACATTGTGTACCCTGCATGAGTTGACCATCAACTTTCCAGTTCTGGTGGTCTATAATAACCCATGCTTTAAAACAGTGTTATGTCTAACACTTGACAAGGAAATCACAGTCAAAGAATGACTGCTTGGGACATGTGGGCATGTCAACTGCAATTTTCTTGTTCGGACATAAGATCGTAAACATTGGTGCGCGATAAATAGTTCCTTTAAAAGTGCATGTTCACAGACTTGAAATTTGGAAATTGATCTTTTTAATCTGCACAACAGATGCACTGTTATACGATAGGCACTGAAGAAAAGTCATTTGATGCAAAATAAGATCGTTTTTAATTCTTTAGTGTGTAGCGGTGAATGAATATGTGTTGACATTGTGGAAAATGGGGAAATTGCTCTTAACAAGCAATGTTTTCTGCCCTATCTGAAGATTATTTTTCAATTCCATCACATTTTGAAATGTCTTCTGCAAACTCTTTCAAATTGGGACAATCGAAAATTTGGCGTTTGGTAAAGGCTTTATACAAAAGCATCGCTTTTTAGATCTAACTCATACAAACTGTACATACTTAGATAAATTGAGGCTTCCGGCATTAATTTTGTTTTAAATAGCTGCTTTTAGTTGAATATATCACACAGCAATACAAAAAACTGCATTGTTTCAACAATATTTTATTTTGACTTTCGTATTTTCTAATCTGTGAACAAGCACCTTTAATTAAGATATGTAGTGGAAACCATAATGACATATGGATTTTTTCTCATCACAAGTAATTTTTAATAAAATTGATTTCTTAAATCTTCTGATTCTGGGTATGATAAAACACATACTTGAACAAATATGAAGAAAGGAGATAAAGCAGACAATTAGCGAGAGAAACAAATTCAAACTCGGAGCATGAGAAAACACTCTTCAAAATACAACACATAAAAAGTTCACAGAATACTCTACATTTACAACAACATGAAATAAATTTTTAAACTTAATCAAAACAAAGTAACTCCTTCGAACAAAACGAAACTTTTGAATGAGTCAATCACTGTACAAAACATAAGCACATAGAGTGTATATGAAGAAATACAAAACATACAAAAGATTTCTGGGAACTTTCTAAATCCTAGAACAGTCTTTCAAAATGGTTTCATTTTACTTTGCCCTTTCATTTAGGTTTGAGACTTTAATACATTCCGCACTTAATCAAGTGTGAAACATTGTGACATAAATAGAATTTTATCATAATGAGAGAAAGGAAATCTGCCTGTACAATAAACACAAGCACCCTTTAACCCATTACCAAACAATGACGACTTTTAACCACTTTGTTACAGACGACTCTGGAAAACCTTGTTGGAAAAGGAGAAATTGCTCGCTAAGAGCAATTTCTCCTTTTCCCACAACGTTTTCTTCTTTACCTGAAGAATACTTTTCAATTTTATCACATTTGAAATGTCGTCTGCAAACTCTTTCAATTTGGGACAGTTGACAATTGGTCCTTTGGTAAAGGGTAATAGTCAGTCAAGGGTCCCTGTTGAGATGAAATTTGAACAATATTCAATATTTTTGATCATCTTTTTCACAGGATTTATTCATGATAACATATCTCAAATAAAACAGAATGGCGTTTTCAAAAAGCTTTGTATCAACTCATCTTTTTGTTGGTTAATCAGACAATTCTTTAATGAACAGTTACAAAAAAGGATAGATTTAGAGAAATGAAGAGACTTTTCCTTGTATCAAGGCCTTTTCATTTCTTTAGAAAAAAAAAAAAATTAAGTAAAAATGTGTAGTCTATTCTGTCTTAGAAAAACACATTAGAACAAACAAAAAAAGAAGAGATTTATTAAC
Source organism: Cerastoderma edule (assembly GCA_947846245.1). Taxonomy (NCBI): domain Eukaryota; kingdom Metazoa; phylum Mollusca; class Bivalvia; order Cardiida; family Cardiidae; genus Cerastoderma; species Cerastoderma edule. The sequence goes on along the minus strand of OX401413.1, from coordinate 6,987,822 downwards.
TATTTGATAATTAATGCTGTCATGTATTGAATTGACAATGTAATACACAAGTATAAACTCAACATCTTTTATAGAAAAAACTCTTACATTCTGAAAATTTGGATTCCTTCCATAAATTGATCATCATGGAATCACAAAAGAATGTATTGAACAGATATATAAATTTGAATGACAAGAGATGTGCATAAAATGATTCAGACCTAAGAAATACCAACAACACTAATTAACAATTTTTGGTAAGTCAAGCTTTCATGCAACATATGTTAAAGTTTATCTATTCAATTGAGCATGTGATTCCAGAAAAGTAGAAATATTAAATCAATCTAATGCAAAATCGAAATGTTTCATAAAACATTTTTCTCATTGACAAGGGAATCTTTTGATGAAACTTTGCTAGGTATGAAGAATATGTAGAGAATATTTCTATTAAGTTTCTATGTATTTTCGCAAAATGTATCTTTAATTTCATTTGTACCTCACCTCTTAACCGTTGTAGTGCTGGAACAGACTTCATGCTTATGAAAGCAGGTTAGATCCTGGCCAGCCGCCAAGTAAATTGGCGGCTGGCCTGTAATCTAACCTGTTTGCAACTCTGGGTATCTTTCCTCATCAAAACTAAATAGATATTTAAGGTTTTGGAAAGCAGACGACACAAAAATCTATTATCAGAAAATTATTCAGCACTATAAGGGTTAAAGACCTAACTCCACATTTTAAAGGACCAATTTTAAAGAAAAATATCCTTTTCTATTTTTCTCTGTTGCTTTCATTTGAAAAATACCTTAATCTATTTTTCTCTGTTGCTTTCGTTTGAAAAAGATCTTAATCTATTTTTCTCTGTTGCTTTCGTTTGAAAAAATATCTTAATCTATTTTTCTCTGTTGCTTTCGTTTGGGACCAATCACAATTTTCCCATACCGACAAGGAATGGGGTAACCGATATGACATTTGATCAGAACTTGAACACAAGATCACAGAGCTATTCAGGATTCGTCGTCGGAGTCGATGCAAATAACTTCATAGTCCATGTACTCGGAATCAGACGTAGGCGTACCATTCGTAACATTCGACGGAGAGCCAGGCTCTGGCACAAAGCTCTTTGCCGTATGCGAACCGATAGACATGGAACCTTCTCCTGTCACCTGATGAACAACCTTCCCGTTGACCATCTGAACATGATAGAAACTCGATGTCAACATTTGACTAGATTTTTCTTCAGAGGTGTCCTCCAAAATGACCACCTGATTAGACTCTGTATTTTGTACAGAGTTTGACCCTGTTCCTTGACCTTTTTGAGCTGAACTTTGACCCACGGCAGTATTAAGGTGAGATCCAATGTTACCCATGTGAGTCTTAGGGTTCGTGTTGCTATTGATGTAATGCTTTCCAAACACTCTTGACGAGGCACTGTCTACCTTCCCCGTATTGACCACCATAGAAACAGGGGACGACGTTCGACTAGTGGTGTTCGATTTTCGCAACACTTGCGCTCTTTGCTGTAAGGACTGCTGGTGCCTCATAAAGCTGGCAGGGCCAATCCTGGGTCTCGAACCTGAACTCAGACGCCCCTGACATACGCACGCCTCTTTTGACATTTTACATTTACCACAGGCTACTGGAACTGGTTCAACTTCTATCTCCTCTTCATCATCATCCGATGACAAACATATCACAGTGTCGTCATTGACAGGGAATGCTTGATTGTATCTTCCTGAGGGCGTCGCCATAGGCGTACCTACGGATTGGTAGTACAGTTTACTGACCACAGGTAAAGCCTCTGCGTTGAGCCTATTCGCGCCATTCGGGATATTTCGAACCAGAAACTGTGGGATAGGACAAGATGGAGTAAACAGAGGCGTGTTAAGTCTGTGTCTGATTTGCGAGAATTGTGGGTTCGTGGACCTCAGCAACTGTAGCTGGTGTCGATTGTTTCTTGGCATCGATTGAAGAAGGCTTAATCGAATCTGATCGTTGTAATTGCGTCTCATCAACTGTAAGTTGGACATGTATTGCAGGGGTTTACTTCGACGCTGTGTATGAAGTTTAATGTCCTTCTCACTCATTCGCTCCAAAGAAACTCGACAACTTTTCATCTTCTTGAGGAGCCTTCGACTTTCGCGCTCCAAACCTGTTGTTAATGTTCGTTCAAACTCACTTTTGTCGGCTTTATTGAACTTGAACTTATGACACCACTTATTTATGTACTTTTTCGTGAATTTAAATGTGACTTGAGGGGGAGGGCGATGCCGAAGTTTACTTTTTCTGTTGCCCTCTAAATCTTCGTTTGAATATTGCACATCGGATGTCTGGCAATAAATCTCCACATCAGGAATCACTGGTATCTTATTGTCACTCTGCCAGTGCTTCTTGAGTCTCTGGCCGAGCAGCGAAGTTAAAGGAATGGCCAAAATCACTGACTTACAAGGAACATTCTTTCGCAACACACGCTCCTCAACACTACTATCACTTGACTCAGAATCCGATTCAACCTTTTTCGGGTGCTTTGTAGGCGTCATCTGAGAGAAGCTAAGATGCCTCCTTCGAGCACCCGTTGTCTCGTCACGACTTAACTGTGACATCATTAGATGAGTGCGCGGAGTCATTGGATGAGGATTATGTTCCGTTTCTGTTTCCAAGGTGAGATCTATAATCTGACAGTCTGGGTTCCCTGACTTTACCGGGGTCTTTATCTTCTCCACCTTGGGCGTCGGGACGAGCCCGAGGCTTTCGAAGTATGTGTCGCGCGGTGGTGGGATATAAATCTCTATGTTTCTCTTCCGTTTACGCGTCGGGAAACTCCTGGATAAGCTTGACAATCCTAGTGGTAATGGTTTTAAGTTGGACCCAACCTTTCTTAAAAGGGCAGGAATAGGTTTGGTGTCTGAACCACTGTTATTGGATTGACTATCCCCTTCTGATATCGCAACTAATGGTGATTCAACTTGATTAACAACCACAGTTGAACCATCATGAATACTACGAGAGTTTTCCAAACCGAAGGAACCATTAACTGAACAACACTCTGCTCCACGAGTATCATTCAAACTATCCATTTGGTTCACAGAACTGGAACCGGTTCCCAGAGTATTGCTGGACTTGCTGGGCCCAGTTTTTGTATCAGTTTCTATTGGTTCCCCGTCCTCCTCACAGATATCCTGATGAGACATCAGGTCTGTCTGGTTCCTGAACCCCTTCGCACATATGAAGCATATCCAGACAACCTCATCTGTAAAGGCAAAAGGGGCAGTAAGTGAGTTTGTATGTCAATGGATATATGTATACTGAGCAAAAGTCAGGATAAGAAGGGTATTGCAATGGCTAGCTTCTTTATTACTTATCCAAACCCTATAATGTGGGTACTCATTTCAATCGTCTCGTTGAGACGATTTCAATGAGTGTCCACAATAAAGGGTTTATATGGCATAAAATCATAAGGAATAATGCATGAAAAGTGTTAGAATCTATAGATATGAGTTTTGGATTTTTTTTGAAAAGGTGGGAACAATTTTCTCATGGTGCAAAAAAATATTCCAAATATTTATTACATCTTTATTTAACAATACATCCTTCCCAATATCATGAAGATATATGTTTTTGTAATTTTGCTGCTATCATATTGGACCATTCACAGTCAATTTAGACGAAAGAGTTTCATAGAGATAGTAATAGGTAGATTAACATATAGTAACATTAGTCTGGAAGATTAATATATGGTCTAATGCAAGGTATGGTTAATTTTTGTGAAGTCAAGCTTGCACATGATATGACAGAATAATTTTTAAACAAATAGAAAGTAACAATTAACCAATAATGTCCGATATGATGGTGATGGTGCTGTGTGAAACCCTTTTTGTTCCAAAGTTCAGGCAAATTGGTTGACCGGTTTTGAAAACATGAGTATTTTAAGTTGAAGAATATCTCCTAAAAGAGCTGTTTTTTGTGACATGTCTTATTTCTTTAAAACATATTCTAGTTCAAAAAACATTTTGTATAAACTGTTTTTAAAATAACAGGTCTGGCTTACCATCATCCTGTGTAGCAGGTTCTTCTTTCTCCTTACCCTTTGACACGTTTTTCATCTGAGACTCTGTTCCAGGCCTTTTTGACTTTTCATCCTTTTTGTTTTTGTCATCATTAGCCTCTTCTTTCCTTATACTTTCAATAACAGTACTTGTTTCATTAGGTCTGGTCCTAGCTTTTGTAACAATATTTGATGGAGTCTTGGAAAGAGAATGGTTTCCACCTTCACCCGAGCTTTTTGACTGAAGAGAAATTGTCAGTTCCCGCAGGTCCGATTTGTGATCCTTCATTCTTTGAGAATTGAACCCAGGTCTCATATTTTGGAAATCTAAATATTTCGTACCAATGGACTCCATAATATGTTTGTCAATCGCGGATATAATACTTGGAGAAATCGATCCAACAGACTCCTGCATGTCTGTCTGGTGGCCATTTTGTTTCTCCTTTGGGAAGTCTACCTTCTCTTCGTCTTCACACATGACAATTTCAACTGGCATTCTTGTTTCAATCATGTCCGTTACAGAGTCAGTAGTCCTAGCAACATCACTGGTATTCCCTCCACTTGGAGTTTTAACATGTTGTGAGGAAGTGATTTTTTCCTGAAGCATAGTATCTAACAAGGAAGAATCTGTTGATATGCTTTTGGTCCAGTCATACTTTAGCTTTATCATCTGTCATGTTAAAGATGTGTTCCTTCAATGTCTTTGGACCGTTTTAATCCTGGTACAAGATCTTCACAATGACATCTGATGATCTGCCTTTACAGCCCCCTGAAGAACAAGTAAAACCATGCTATGAAAGTAATGCTAATTTTGGATTTTAACGTTTCACTGAGTTTCCATATTGCATTAACACTATGCCAGCTAATATATTGTGATGCCAACTTACAATTGATAGAAGAAGAGCTTCAAGACAACAATGAAGACTTGGTGAAGCCTGGAACCATTGACCTTCTTTTAATTAGCCAGGACAAAAAAATCTAAGTCTAGTGGTAAGTGGTGTGGGGTGCCATGTTATAGTTTGATACCATAAAAATTCGGCCAAACAGGCCCAGGACCCCAGGCACAATTCCTATATTCCTTTTTATCCTGTCACTAGTGCCATTTCGGGACCGATAACTAGGTGCCGTATAACATTTGTGATATCCGGCACTAACCATATAATACATGCACGCGACTAATCATGACGTCATAAGAACGATATGACGTCATGTTTACATCATTCTCTACCTATTTTTTCCGTTTTTCTCGTGTTTTATTTACATTTTGTTTGTTTGAAAGAATAGATAAAGGTAACAGGATAAATAGAATAGATGATTGGTGTCTTTGAATAGGAAAAGTTATCGGGCTCGGCATCGGAATATTATCCGTTTCGCCTTCGGCTCACCGGATAATATTCCTAAGCCTTGCCCGATAACATTTCCGATTCACGACACCAACCATCTATTCTCTATATTTATTCCCTTAACACTATACTATGAGAGTTCAGTGAAACAGTTTAGAAAGTGATTCACATTCAATTTTGTGAATTGGGATCCTTTATCACCATCAGTGTAAAACCTATACAGTGAACCCTCGTTTATCCGAACACGTCCGTTCCCAACAAAATGTCCGGTTTACCGAATAATCCGGACTAATGAAGCAGAGCATGTTCTTATTCACATTAAGACATAAACGGTCTGTATGAGCGGTGTATAGTTATAACCCTTTAGCAAACGCCAAATTATCGACCGTCCCAAATTGAAAGAGTTTGCAGAAGACATCAAAACGTGATGAAATTCAAAGATAATCTTCTGATATGGCAGAAAACATTGTGGGAAAAGGAGAAATTGCTCGTCACGAGCAATTTCTCCTTTACCCACTGTGTTTTCAAAAGTCGTCTGCAATAAACTGGTCCAATAATTCCGTTCCCTTACAATTTTGTTTGGATTGCGAGACATCCGGATAATCGGGGTCCGGATAAACGAGGGTTCACTGTATTAATGATTCAAGCTTTTATATGGGAGCCATGAGAGTCACATGACAACGTTTTTAGCAAAACTAATGTTCCAACAAAAAGATAATGATCCACATGACTGTAATGTTTGGTTTCTATATGATATTGATCAATTAATTAGTTAAGAGGAAGTTCAAATTGAAAATAACAGGCACTGAGACTATAAATATAAAAGAAAAAAAAAAGAACCAAAGTCAGATGCCATTTATCTCAAGAATTCAAACCAATTAAAATAAAATAGAATTTTTCCTGGTGTCATTTGGTATCCCTGTTTTATCCCGGAACAAAAATGTAAGTGTCCATTGCCTCAAAATACATGTCATGGACTTTCAGACAAAACACGTCTTAAAAGAATCAGATCAGATTAATGTATATTTCAGTAAAATATAACTTCATCTTGGAAATGTTTTGAACTCAGTTTATAGTTAAAGGAAGACACTTTCTAAACCACATAATTTAGGGGTGGCTAAATCAATTGTCCTTGTTGCCCAGCTTGTCAAAAAACCTTAACACACAAAATATTTCTTTACTGCAATTTAGCCAGATGTAACCACATTAGGGAAAAGCGCACATACAAAAATTGGCATGTACTAACATATTTTTCAAAATCAGATTTTGCCATCCTTGGAAATGATTTTAAAACCAAACATGAAAATTTCATACATCATCTGATGGAGTATTGATGATGAAGCTCATAGTTTTATAAGCATTTGATGTGGGTTGAATTGTAAGTTTTACAATTTTTACATTTCTTTTAATTCCCCATGTATCAGTTATATTGCAATACCAGCTCATGAGTGATGGATGAAGTCACCAGATCTATGGTTCCCATTTCACATGTGATTATAATATCATAAGTGAAAAGAAGGTTATCGTTAGTGTTCTAAAATTAACTATGATAGTACATGTATCTAACCAGGGTTAGACTTTGCAAGTAATAATAACAACAAGAAAAGTTCAAAAAGCCTTTTGTATCTTTATATGTTGTTATAATATCAAGATGTAAAATAGCTTACAAGTCATGTGACATCTCAATGTGACCTCACACTAACATATTTCATACCTAAAATAGTCTATATATAATGAAGGGAAAATGTTTTTAGTGACATGCTATTACATGTAGTATTTAACAAGCTAAATATTTAGTTTTAATATAGCTCTATCTAGGACTTGACAAAATATTGGATCAAATTAAAACCTTGGAAAGAAAAATTTCATTCAAAGCCTTCCATGCAAATTAGTTTTAAATCCTATTCTTAACTCTATTTTCCATGATTATAGATAAAAGTGGACTTAATCTGCCCATATCATAATATAATAAAGGATAGGTCTTTGACAATCTTGATAAAACCATTGCAACGTTACTCCACTAGTAAGTTGAGCAACTTAAAAAATAGTAACAACAGAAAGTCATTGAGATTTCTGTTTTCTCAAGAGTTTTGTCCCAATCAGTATCACTTCGTTTTAACTAAATTCTGACAAAAAAAAAAAAGAAGAAATCTTTTTAAACAAAGCTTTTATTTGTTCAGTTTTCATGTTGCCACCTTGATATCATCTTAAGAAATATTGAATTGGTTTTGGATTTCTTTGAAACAGAATGTTGCCAAATACGTAAAAAAAAAACGTAGCAAAACACCACATAATTATGATAATATAACGCCTTCACTATTGGCGATGTTTCAAAATGCTATATCTATTTTCACGAATAAAGAAGTGCTAAAAATTTCACTTTATTGTTTACATCTAAGCCATGTCTAAAAATAGCCATGAATGCTTGGATAAACGAGAGGCGATCACTTGGATAGAAAGAGAGACGGTCACTTGGATAGAAAAAACACATGTGACACAAATAGTTTTTCATATATCAAACAACATCAACTCAAATATTCAAAATGGAGAATTTCTCTGATTTCTTTGGCGCAACAATTTACTTAATTCATTCAATTCTCAGATGACAGCAATTTATCACTAATTGTAAACAAAGCTTATCGTCTTAACTCTTTTAAAAACATCATACTAACATGTTACCGTATACAGTCAATTCGACAGTTCCGGATCACTAATAGATAAAAGATCGTTTTTTCTTGTATTAACCAATTAACTGTAGAAATCAACATATTAATTTAACGAAAAAGTCTTCCTTTGTCTATTTATACCAATGATTTACCGCCTTTATTTACCATTTTTCAGTTTTTGAAGAAAACAAGATCTGGGTCATCGCGACAGTTTCGGATCAAATGTGACAGTTCCGAATCACGTTAATTGTCATATCATTTATTGTAAAAAGGGTAAACTTCACAAAGAGACAATAAGAACAGAAAATAATATCATCAATTAATACTTTATTTTCATCAAACACATGCCTTGTGCGATTTCCCTGTAAAGAATTATTTTACTTTTTACTTTTAAGGGCGTACGAGAATGACCGGAAGTAATGTTGAGACGACCCCTATAAATCAAAGAGGTGATCCGAAACTGTCGAGTTAACCTGCCTTCATTCATCATGCAAATATACAATCCCAGACCTGTTTTAGATTGAAAATTTTGCATAAATACATTCTATTACAATTTTTCTTACAAATGATGTCAATGTTTAGTGCACATTATCTTTTTAAATGAGCATCTAAATCACCGAAAAAAAATATCGGTGAAATTAGGTCAACTTCCGGTGACATGTCTCGGTCTTAATTAACCGTTCCAAATTGATTGCGATCGCTTTACCAGAAGTGGAAATGTCATCTTGGTTTAGTCAAGAGCTAAATGAATATGCTAAATGACTGTTAAGTTTTTAAGGCCAGAGTTTCTTCGCATTCATAGAAATTTGACAACAAACATAAGATGATCTGGAACTGTCGATGATCCGAAACTGTCGAGTTGACTGTACTTGTAATACAATTCAAAAGTTTATGTTTGGACCACATGTGAATTTCTGATTTTCTTGTTCAAAGTATTGGCTGAATCCGTTATTCTTCTGTAAACTATTTTTCGTTGCGATTCTAAATGATGATTCGTACAAATCTGATATCAAAAAGAGTATATTCATCTCTAATTTGTATATTGAAATTGGTTTTTACCTGATCATTAAATAACATTTCTGTTGTGTCTGTCATCTAATAAATTAACTGTAAGCTATTAAGTTCTTTGTGGCCTTAGACTTAGTCAAAATAGTTTGATGTTTAGATTGCCTTAAAGTTTCTGATAGAGCAATCTAACGTCGACAATTAATCTAAAACTGTCAGTAATTCATGATCATTTGATATTTTAATGAAATAACGTAATTATGGGTGTTAAAAGTTTTGACAAAAATGTTCTCGCATCTGTCAACCATTAACTGAATCATCGAAAGTATGATGTGATGAGCGATTTTGCATTTTGCCCAAACCAAAATTGCTCAGCATTTTTCAATGCATTCAAAATCTATTATAAATCGCAACCTCTTGAAAATGCATTGGTAAAGCTGAACATATTCCTTAATATATGCAATTAAAATCAAAATCCAATTAAATTGGATCATTCATTTATTCACAAACAGTTAAGCTTCTCACTAGCAAATATGAATTCATAGTGTGAACATTTTAAAGCAATATTCGTACACTCAAAGTGTTAGCATCAGAAGAATTGGCAGGGGTTTCGTATCTTTTGTAATGAGATAGTAATAAAAAGACAATATTTGATATATTTCGAGGCCGAAGAGATGTACATACCATGAAATAACCTTCTCTTAATCTCCGATGTGTTTTTCACTCCTCAAATATCAAGGTTTAATTGAATATCATGGCAAACTCACACCTTCTAACAACAACGACAGTCGTTCCCGGATAAAATGGCGTCCGTTATGGCAAACAAACTTGCTTAATGTGACGTCATCAGTGTTTAAAAATCATACGAAGCAATTTACTGATTACTCCCTATTTGTTGAATATTTCGATCCTAAATTATCATTCAACATTCAGACAAAAAAATGCCGTATCAAAATTGTATGTAATGTGTTGTTGAAGCGAAATAAAGATCTAAAACCAGTTGAAGATAGCAAATACATCGACACCCCGTTTCATTCCAACAATTTCAATTGTAAAATGACCAACTATTCACGATATTCGGGGATTTTCCTCGCAAATGTATAACTTATTATGGCAAAATCAAATATCAATCGTATTCATTTAGCTTTGAACAAGTTGGATGAAAGAACATATTTGTATTATGTAGTTAAATCAACGAACTCAAATATGTAGGTCAAATCCTGTCTAGTGAGAAGTCCACACTAATTTCCTTCTTTGTACTTTTTACTAGATGAAATGTATCCACTGGAAGATTATTATGGACGATTGAGTCTTTGTGGTTACATATAACCATATCTTCCTTTCATTTGACGCATTAGACTTGTTCTGCTGATATTTTTTTTGTACAAATTATACGACACCCCGCCTATTTTCCGACTAAATTGTTTCATGAAAAAATAAATATACACGAAAAAACAGTATAATTCGTTCAAGACAGTGAACCAACCCTTCAGATAGTTATCACTCATCGAAATTCTTCGATGAATAAGCAAGAAAATTGATCGAAAGTGTCATCTTTTCTTTCGTAAGTCTTAATAATGGCGAACCAAAATTATTCATGAATATTTAATTAGATTGGTCAACAGAAAGACATCATAAACATGTTTTAAGCTCTTTTGATAAGCATGGTCATTTCATGATCATTACAACACAGTGGCATTCATTAACGACATCAGTATTATCAACATTAGTGTCATCAATATGTTTGAACAATTTGTCATATTCATTATCATTGTTGACACCATCCTCATGATCAGCAACAACCCAATTATAGATCTATATCTATGTAACCATCATCATCATCATCATCATAAGAACCACTTACAGTCGCTTAGATCGTTGTCATCGGCGTGAAAATGATCATCACTTCTATTTCATCACATGTATACTGGTCTGCTTTATATAATAATACCAACTGCAGATGCTTCATTATTGTTTAGTTGTTTTTTATTCTAAGGACAATGGATGTAGTTTTTATTCTTCCAATGGAAACGGTCTCTTTGAGAAAAGAAAAGAAGAAAAAACAAGAAGATCAAGAACCCATTAATATCTTTTTACAACTGCCAAGTAGAAAGGGCCATTCAGATCTGGATGTCAAGGCTAGTCACCGTGCATAATACAAGTTTTGGAGCTGGAAACGTTTTACTCCGTCTAACATACCATATTCTGGCTGTTTAACGTAGATGTTAGTATAAATACAACTGATGGCGTGACAGGCGTTGTGTATTGGCTTTATATATTGCCACGTGGCTGTGTGTAAGTTAACCAAGACTCGATACTGTGTTAGATAATATTGTGGGAATACACATATGTGGACTCGATCATTCCCTACATGTATAGATAGATACGCGTATACCTCGCACACATCATATGTACAAACATGTATATTTGACAAAACATATTCATTACGAAAATTCTGTTTGTTATTTTGTGGTTTACTTAAGACATGGTGTAAAGCAAGTATTGACAACCACAATTAAAGTCCTGTGTTATGCCGTCTAGTTATACTCCCGGGTCAATAATCTAGTTTCCTGTAGATGCTTCTTGAAATCACTTTGGGAAAAAGAGAAACTTACTCATTTAAAATTTTCCGCCAACGTTTTGATAACAAACCCTGCTTGATGAATACCATGTAAATGGCACAGTCTATAACTTGGTTGTGTATTTAACTATAGTTAGTATAGGCAACGGGTTTCAAACTTCATAAACTTTCACTGTACGTTCGTTTCAAATAGCCAGTCAATCATCAGCCAAAAATATGAAACGTTTCCTCATATTGTAAATGTAAACAAAGCACGTCACGAATCAGTATAGTGATAAACATTCACAGTATCTGTCTGGAGAGAGTGAATTTCAAAGCAATATATGATAAGACCAGTAGCGATTTTGAAAAAAATAGTTGTTATAGTGTATTTCTTTGAATAAAAAAGTGTTTACCATTCGAATCTTGAATAAGTTTTTTTAAGATATGGCTTTATTTTCTAAAATTGTTTTCCATGTGTGATTTAACACATGGTTTTAGCGTGCGTACATTGAACCTCTGGTATCAGACCACATACCTGAAATGTGAGTGGTGGTCTTAATGAACGGGTGATATCGATTTTAAGATTTAGGGTAACTCAAATAGAGTATTTTGTTGGGGCATATGTTGGTCTCATTATTGAGCTGATTTTATGATTGAAATGGTCTTTTTAAAAAGGCAGTGCATGTCTACAATTCGCAAACAAATGCACAATAGCCTTTATAACGCATCTGCAGCACTGCATCTGCTTCATTAGAATGAAGGGGTTTAGTATAAAACAAGATTGACAGAAAAGGAAAGGCTATACACGCATCTGTGGCCTTCTTTAGAGCTTTAAGCCCTACACGATCAATATCTGATACTCAAGAGCAATAACGTAATCAACCCTTATAGTACTGGAACCAACTTCAAGCTTATACAAACAGGTTAGATCCAGGTCAGCCGCCAAGTAAATTGGCGGCTGACCTTTGATCTAACCTGTTTGCTGCTCTGATTATCTTTCCTCAACAAAAGTAAGGAGATATTAAAGGTTTGGAAAAACAGACTACACAAAAATTTATTTTTAGAAAATTATCCAGCATTCTAAGGGTTAAATCTTTGATAAGGACACCGATCGTGTTTACTCGGGCGTTCTCGTAACCAAAGAAATTCGTATCGTACATGAGTGTGGGGTTACAAAACTTGGGCTATATGTCCCGGCTTATGTCTCCGCACTTCCTGTCGCACACCTCTACAAACCTGGGCAGTAACTCTTCGTCCAAATGGTAGGTTCACATGGGCACTACTTTTGGGTCCTGAAGGTCATGCTTCCCCGGCAATTTTGACATCCCTTTAACCTTCAAGAGCGGTTGCACGCTCGAAAAGTTACGGGATCGATATCTATCTGCAGCATATTCCTCTGGCAAGATTTCAGTATGCAATATTTTTTCTTCATCTTTTTACAACGTTTTTAAGTTTTAAGTGGTAAGCTAAATAACCTCTATGTGTCGTAAGCTTATATATATATATATATATATATATATATATGTGTCCAACATGATCCCTCTTAGCCTCCAATTTTGAAAAGCAGTCTTGGATATAATGTTGTTCGTTCATCATTGGTTTGAAAGAGCAGAATATATGGCATGTTGTACTTGTCGCTGTGAAACAATTAGCGCATTGTTGAATCGGTGTTAAACACAACCAACTAGAAAGACATGATCGGGTTGTAACACCCATATTTTGATATAAGTCGACGAGATGTCGTTGAAATCGATTTAATTTCCAGTCGTGTGTTTGGAATGCTCTGCGTAAATGATCATATGGGATTTTGCAATATTCCAAATTGAAAGCATATTACGATAGATCTAGTACAATACTGAGGATATGGCGAATCAAATTTCATTTGAAACGTTTACAAGTACTAAAATTTAAGCCATTGCGACAAAAAGAGGAAACACATGTTTGCTGTGTTGTAAACATTTCATCATTTGGTCACAGATCAGCCTTCGAGATGTCTCGAATCATCTCCTTCGTGTACACATATATCGTTATTCGGGATATTTTCCAATTTGAGGAAGAAAACCTCAAGTGATATTTATAAACAGAGAGAAATTGAAATCAATAGATAACCAAAAACTGTTAACTGCATATTTTGACACGTATTTCTGATAGGACAAAATGGAAATATATGTGGAGTCATATATACTTACACTGATTATCGATATATGTACACTAATTATCGATATATATACATGCAAATAATTACCATTTTTGCAAGGTATTCAAAACTCGTCTGCTAAATCTTACGACAAGAACGCAAAAGGTAAAATCGAAGACTCAGTTCAAGACAAAACGAAGTCCTTCACAAAAGTGAAACGACTCATCTTATTCCCAGACTGATCCCGAAACTGATACAAACCTTAGGTAATCAGATGTACACTCATACACATTATATGAGACAGCCTGTCAGCTATATTTAGAATACATCGTTACACGTATGCCATACCGTACACACGTATTTATTCATGAAGCGATATATGTATACACTTTGAAGTTTATGCTACAAATATCGTGTTTACTGATGATATCGTGAGTGAGTGTAGAGAAAGAACCGATAGCGTTGTACATAGTGTACACATCATTGAAAAACAAAATGGCGGCTGGACAATCTCACATACCGGTGCTCGATTTCGCTGAATTTGGACCATCGGTCGCGGATACAGTCGGACCAAGAGTGCTTAACGACCTTGGGACAAAGGTCAAAGATGCATTCCAGTCGGTTGGATTTTGTTACATCAAAAACCACGGGATCGATGTCGAAATCGTCAACAAATACTTCTCGACGTCACGTGCTTTCTTCTCGTTGCCAACGGAGACGAAACAGTTGCATGCAAGGCTTGATGGCGGTCGGAACTTCGGCTGGGTAGCGGTCGAGAGGGAACGACTGAACCCAGAGAGACCCGGGGACCTTAAGGAAGCTTTTAACTTCCACCCGCCAGACGACCCTCATAACTGGCCCCTCGAGGAAGAAGACTTCCAGAAAACAAGTCAATTGCTATTCGAAAAGTGTTCAGAACTCTCGCGTCGGGTTTGTCGCGTGTTATCTATAGGTCTCGGACTGGACAAGAACTTTCTTTCCAGCACGCATAAATTACTAGGACAAAAGGGTAACCCGACAACGCTTAGGAGTCTGTATTATCCGCCAATCGCCGAGGACTCGAACATCAAACCTGGCCAGATCCGGCTAGGAGAGCATTCGGACTACGGCAGTATCACCATACTGTTTCAAGACGACATCGGGGGACTAGAGGTGGAAGTGCCCGGTGTTGGATTCGTACCTGCGACACCGATACCGGGGACGGCCGTTGTTAACATTGGCGACCTGATGCAGAGATGGACTAGCGACCAGTTAGTCGCCACGAAGCACCGGGTTCTCATACCGGAACTAGAACTCGTAAAGCGATCGCCGCGCCAATCCGTGGCGTTCTTCGTACATCCGGATGATGACGTCATCATAAAATGCTTGGACGGCTCTGACAAATATGAACCAATTACGTCATTGGATTATCTCAACTACAGATTTGGTGTGACGTACTAGTATTGAATTATGGCAACCGGACGATGATGCCAACTTACTTGACGTTGACGTCATGATCAAACGTTTGAACTGCTCCGACAAAAATGAACCAGTAACAGCAATTGATTAACTCAACAAGAAATTGTATATTGCGATTTGAATTGCTGACAATATAACGATGTCGCCATTCCTAAATGTCTGACGGTTTTGACCAACGTGAACGTAAACTTACTTTTGAAACAATGACGTTTATTACCGTGATTGAATGTCACGTGTCGAACGGATACTTGTGCAATGCGGTGATTGGGCATTTCTTATTAAGTACGAGGTAACTTTATTTCAGGACCAAAGTATAACCAGCAGTATTAGAATATAAATTCCAACATGATAACCAGAGCGTATGGATGCGGTGGTCTACGGACTTGTGGCGTATCAACTTAAATATGTATATTACGGTGATAAGACGTCGGTTATTGAACGAACATGCGTGTCTGTCGTGCTGGTTGGTGATATGTTCATAAACCATGAGGCCACTTTATGACAGGACCAAAGAATAAGCAACATTTGAAGAGAACAGCTAGAAATCAAGGACTTATGGGTGTGGTTGGTCTCAAATGGCGAAACGACAACACACAGACAAAAGAGAACTTCTTGTTTTCAAGAAAATATCATAGAGAATATCATAGACTTTTCTACAGGTTTTTGTCTCGGTCATTTAGACCACCCATAGGCTCTGGTCCAATGTGACTATAGACGCATAAAATTGCCAACACAATTCTTTATTTTGATCATACAACTGTTAAAGGAAGAAAATAAAACTAACACCGAGGGAATGCACATTGCACCTCAGTTTGTTGTCTTGATTATAACCATTGTGACAAAAGAAGATGTTGTATTAACGATGAATTTTTGTTTTTGTTACCATGGTTACTTTTGTGTTGAGCTGCAGACGCACTAAACTAAATATTTCGTGTTTGATAATGGGTAGGAAGTAGTGTGGTGCAGGAGGAAATGACAAATGGTGAGTTTGAAGGTGCCTGTTCACATACGTGAGAAACTTTGGAAATTAAAAACTACACAACAGCTTCACTGTTATATGCTACGTACTGAAAAATACTTATTGGAAACAAAATTGTTGTTTTATGTGTGTATACAGTGAATTAACATGTATTCTAAGATTTTAATGCAAAAGCGGTATAGTGCGTTTGATATATACCCCATATAAACTGTAGATACTTACATTATTCGACACTTCCTGATCTATCTATGCTTTCAATGGCTACTTTTAATTGAAAAGCATACAACAATACAAAATCTGTATTGCTTTATCGACATTTTATTTTGATTTTCAAACTCCCTCCTCTGTGAACAAGCACCTTGAAACTATACACAATGTATTAGTAAAACATGTATAGTAGTCTTTTACGGGTTAACATCGAAAATCAAGCCTCAACATTTTATAATCGGAGAATCTTTTCTTTTTTATTCCGTATGTCTTTGTGTTTTCACTGGACATTTAATGTCGCATGTGACTTTATTAAACAAGCATACGCAGGGCTTATTTGTGTTATTTTTTATAACAGGGGCCTATAAAAGGCACAATCCGGAAATTTCTTTAAAATCATGAAGTTCTCCCAAATATTTAGTCACACCAGCTTTTTGGTTACCACATTTAGCGATTAAGCGGTAAAACGTCCCCAAATAGATAGGCATATGCCTCTTCTTGATTCAAGGAAGAAGGGCTTTGAGATACCTGATGGGTGTTTATTGTTGTGTTCATACAGTCCCCTCGTGTGTTCAAATCTCAGTAAAAAAAAAATGGAATATTTTCGGAATATTTATGGAATTCCCCAATGGGAAAGTAAGCCATGGATGTTCTTCCATCTTTAATGAGCCAGACATCTCAATATGACCTACGCGATGTAAAATCCAACAAATCAAACACATTTTTTCGTCTTCGAAACAAGCTGAATATCTTTGATGATTAATTAATATGATTCATGTCCCTCATCTTCCAGGGGTGCTTTTTTCAAAAAGAGAGCGGTTGGGGCTACCCTATATCAATGATAACGTGGTGAATAAGAAAAAAACAAAGCACTTTGTTTGCTTCCTTTTTTTATTTACGACAATCTTCAACGCGCGAAAGTCATGACCATTCTTCAAATTAAATCGATATTTTACAAACAAAGTATATACTTTTACCATTGTTCTACCATTCAAATAAGCACTACACTCATTTACGAGTGCTATATTCATAACTATGCATTTCGTCCATTTACATAAGTGTCATCCACTAAACGTTTGATTTCTTTACATAACTCTACACTCATTTACATTAGCGTTTCATTCTCTGACATAAGCGTTGTGTACATCTATCTACAAAAGCAATTCACTAGTTAACATAAGCGCTCAATCATTTCTATAAGCGTATCACCCATTTACATAAGCACTGCACTCGCTTACATATAAGCACTGCACTCATTCACGTACGGAGTTCAATCATTTAGATGAACGTTTCTCTCCTTTACATAAGCACTGCACTCGTTTACATATATGCATTGAACTCATTTACGTACGTAGTGCATTCATTTAGATGAACGTTTCTCTCATTTACATAAGCGTTTTACTCATTTCCTTAAGCGTTCTACTCATTTACATATGCGTTACAGACATTTACATTGACGTTACACTCACTTCCATAAGCGTAACACTCATTTCCATAAGGTTTACAGTCATTTACATAGACGTTACACTCATTTCAATAAGCGTAATAATCATTTACATTTATAACCGTTTCACTCATTTACATAAGCAATGTATGAGTTACCGGTACAAAAATGGTTTAAAATGATGTTCAACACCTCCATATACATTTAACTACTCAACGTGGATGAACATAGGATACATGTTATTAGCCGGGGACAATTCACCAGAAATATTGTAACCCTACACTTATGTAAGCCTACGAGGTGTATTTCTCAGATCACGGAAATACCCGAGTAGTTACGATTGCAGGTCGTGCGGTCAGGAAGGATGTTGGTCTTCCTCCATCGGTTACAATTAAGCCGGCCAACGCGATATATCTCAAACATTGTTTACACGATATAAAACCCTTACAAACAAACAAACTATCACTCCCCATAGGTTTCCCCGAAACGTCGATTGATATAATCCAAAGACGTGATAGGCTCATAAGCATCGGAACCGTCCAAGCATTTTACCGCGACATTTTCATCCGGATGGACAAAAAACGCCACAGATTGTCTCGGTGACCGCTTCACCAGCTCCTTTTCCGGTATACACACTCTATGCTTGGTCGCGAGTAGCCGGTCCGCTGTTAGCCTTTGCATCAGGTCGCCTATGTTAACAACGGCCGTCCCCGGTATCGGTGTCGCAGGTACGAATCCCACGCCGGGCACATCCACCTCTAGTCCCCCGATGTCGTCTTGGAACAGTATGGTGATACTGCCATAGTCCGAATGCTCTCCTAGCCGGATCTGGCCAGGTTTGATGTTCGAGTCCTCGGCGATTGGTGGATAATACAGACTTCTAAGCGTTGTCTGGTTACCTCTCTGTCCGAGTAATTTATGCGTGTCTGTTAGAAAGTTCTCGTCCAGTCCGAGACCTATGGATAACACGCGGCAAACCCGACGCGAGAGTTCCGAACACTTTTCGAATAACAATTTACTCGTCTGCCGAAATTCCTCAATCCCTCCGTGCCAATTATCAGGATCATCTGGCGGGTGGAAGTCGAACGATTCTTTATAATCCCCCGGTCGGTCCGGGTTCAGCCGTTCACGCTCACAGGCCGTCCAGCCAAAGTTCAAATCCGCTTTCGGTCGAGCGTACCTCCGTTTAACGTCAGCCGGCATGTCGAAGAAAGTACGTGACGTCGACAGATGTCTGTCAATGATTGAACTGTCCACACCGTGGTTCTTTATGTAACAAAATCCCACATACTCAAAAGCATCTTTAAGTTCGCGTCCTATAGAATTCAGCACGTTTTTGTCAACACCACGGTCTTCGCTATCTGGTTCGTAACCGCTAAAATCGATTACCGGTATGTAAGAATGTCCATTCGTCATTTTTATGAATTTACCTATTTACGAAATGGTGAAAACACGAAATATATCACTGGTATTATGATTCAGTAACTCGTTTCTTATGTTATATAACCCAAGTGGTAAAAGCCTTCGTATTCAACGACCGTCCATACGTTATTTAAATCTAACACTAACGAGAGAGAGAACCACGTAATGTTACACGGATAAATTGGTATTTCCAACTTCAAACACGCGTTCCTTATACAACTACGAAAAGTCCACCTTTTCTGTTCAACGAATGTCGTTTAGTTATAATTAGATCCGCTGTTTATAAAAGGTAGAAACACAGTCATACATGTATATAAGAACACGGATATATAATGTCTGTCCCTACCTACTGAAATTCATTCCTTATATAACTCAAACAGTTCAAGCCTTTTGTCCAAGTGTCTCGAGCCTGGGCTTGTATTCATTCAATGTCTGGGTAGTTAGAACCTTTTTCTCCAATATTTCAGTTAGAATTGCAGCAGACGAAACTAAAATATTTACATTATATATGAAATGACAATTGAACTGTTTAGTTGAATTGTATACGGTTTTAAAATCACTGTGATAAAAGGATGTTTTGTCTGTTACGAGCAAATTCACATATTGCCACAGTGTTTATAAATGGCGTCTGCTGCAAAAGTTTTGGCGTTGCCTGCGTTGGTTGCGAAAAGGATTAATCGAATCAATATCGACATCTCTAGCAGCCAATCGGAAAACGAGTAGCCGGTTGAATTAACCCTTTTCCAAACATTCCTGTGGTTTTACCGGACAGCTTCAGTCGGTACAAACTGATTGTACAAATTGGTACGCTTATATGGTATCCAGAACGATATCAAAATAAAAAATCAAATCAAAAGTTACAAGAAATTATTGTTGTGATAACGGGGAAACTATTTTGCATCCTCCATGATAACTTATAACTTCCACGAACAGAATATTATTATCATACTTTAAGATTATAATTGGCGTCGGAGTCATCTTCAATGTAAGTCGCCGAAACGTAATTAACTTTTAACCTTAAATACATAATACCTCACTTTCCCGTATCAGCAGACCTTAGAAACCAATAAAATAAAAAGGACAATGATTCTAATTCGCAAGTTATCCTTTTGTCGCAATAGTTCCTATACCCATTAGCGTAGGGAAAATGTGGATTGTTATTGCCGTTTTCCCCGTTTTGGCTGTAGCTTTTAATCTTTACAAGTCACAAATTCCTATATACGTATTAATGTGTTAAAGAATATACTTAACAATACGGTTTAACTTAATCAATAAAGGATTGGTTATAAAAAGAGAATGAATCACTGTTTCATAAAATGCATGAATAATATACATGTCAAAAAGCAAAATTGGTTGGTTTTGGCAGTTTCGATTTGAACTGGAAATTCCCATTTGAACTTGGAATTCCAGTTGAAAATGGGAATTCCAGTTGGAAATTGAGGATATTACTGGGTATGGTACTTTCGGTTTTAACTTTTAAAGGTGCTTCTTCACAGGAGACAAACTTTGAAAGTCAAAATAAAATGTAGTTGAAACAATGCAGTTTTTGAATGGTTCTTTGATATACAATTAAGAGGCTATGCAAAGCATACTTAATTCATGAAACGTCGAGTTATCTAGTTTGTAAAAGAATTATGCGGTAGATCACACGCTTTTGAATTAATATAGGCCTACATAATTCACTGTATATACTTTTCAACCCATTACAAAACAATGACGACATTCAACCACGTTGTTGCAGACACCTCTGGAAAACATTGTGGGAAAAGAAGAAATTGCTCGCTAAGAGTAATTTCTTCTTTTCCTACAAGGTTTTCTGCTCTATCTGAAGAATATTTTTCAATTTCATCACATTTTGAAATGTCTTTTGCAAACTCTTTCAATTTGGGACAGTCGAAAACTTGTCGTTTGGGAAAGGGTTAAAGAATTAAAAACGATCTAATTTGCTTCCAGTGACCATTGTTCAGTGAGTATCATATAACAGTGCATGTGTTTTGCAAACTTTAAGAAGTACATGTTAAAGAAGTTAAATTTTCCCACGTCTGTGAAGAAGCCCCTTTAACTGGTAATTCCTATTCGTTTCCCTACTGGTTTTGCTACTTTCGGTTCTATATTATTTGAAATTCCGGACTAATATGGGAAAACCGGTTTTCGGGGATCCTAGTTTTGAGTCCCACCGACGTCTCTGGTTTCGTGGGAGTGACCGTTGGCAAGTCATTTCAGGGCATAACATTGAACTGGTGGATCCGGAAAAGCCGTTATATAACTGAAAACTTGTTGATTCGACATATAACAACATACAAATAAGATTTGCCTAAATGTTCCACGAAGGTTACGCTTGTATAAGGTAGCCCTTCACGTTCAAAAGCAAACATGAATTACGTACACAAGTAAGGCCTATTAAACATTGCCCTTATCATTCAAGTAACATGCACAACTACTAATGAACGAAGTTACACAACTCAAAAAGTAGAAATGTTTTTGTCAACGACCGTTGTAAATTATCGGAGTTTAGCACATTCCCCATAATGGAATTTTGGGTGACCATTTCACATTGGAAGCAACAGCAGACGACGAAATAGAGCAAAGACACATTTCCTTTGCAATGTTAGGTAAACGACAAATGAAAAAGGGTAGTTTACTCAATAGTAAAAACTCATACATTTGTCCCAGCGGTTTCTAGTCTTCTACACCAGGGGAAAATACTACACCATATCAGAAAAGGGTAAAACACTCCCTAACTGGATTTTTTTTATCACACCGTCAACACGTCATCAAGTACTCTACCTCTAAATGGCCCAATTTTTTCGAGAAAAAAGTTTATAAATGCATATGTGCTTCAAACAATCTTTTGGTTATATCCCGATATATGTACTTTTAATATATTAATTTTTGGGATATAATGGAATATTTTGAAGCCCCTGTGTAGGAAAGTGTATGAAAGGCCCGGTTGGTTGAAACTAGAGGGATGCTAAGTCTGGGGTCCTAGGGCAAGGACCACAGACTTAAGTACCACTTAACAACATTTTGGAATACTCACCAAAGAGTCTGCTTGTACAGACAGATACCTTAAATCTCATCATATGATTGACCTTGAGAATTGTTAAGGGAGTTATTTATCAAAGCACCGAAAGTACTGATAGACCAAAAAAATGCATTCATACATTTATTTTACTCTGTTGTTTTGCAGAATCTTAAGTGATTTCTCTTTTACATGTTGATTGATTCAGCCCTTCATACTTTTAATTACCGAATCATTAGAAAACTAATACTAAAATGCTGTTTCAGTAAAATGAAATCAAGTTAATTTCAGTATACAACCATTTATTTATAAAATGATATAATTTGAAGGCAGTAATGGTCAAGATTTTAAAACATTTTACAACTTCAAATCTTCATTCCCTTTATCCACATATTCACTTTTATCCGAAATGTCATCTTCAACAGTTTTACTTTGGTTAGAAAACTTGTATGAAGCATCTTCAATACTTTCATCTTGGATTTGATCATAGACCTGGTCATCATGAATGTGTTGAATATTTGTTGTAGACGTATCAACAAAACTATAATCAGTCTTTTCTGAAAACAACTTTTCAGTGCTTATTTCTGAAAACAACACTTGCTTGTTAGATTCAACAGTTGTGTCTTTAGCATCATCATTATTGTCACTTGATTTATTCACATTGTCAGATTTCTCATTGTTTTCTTTAGGCTCTTCATCGAATTTTGGAACACTTTCAGTTTCTTCATTTTCTTGGCTTTCCTCAACCTTCTTGGCATGCTCTGCCTCTACTTCAACAGTTTTTGTTTCAACTTTTCTCAAATTTATCTCTACCTCTTCTGTCTCTAGTTGCACCTGTTTAATATGTTGCTCTACTTTATAAATTCGATCACCTGCAATACTACCAGCAAATTCAGCACCTATAATAAAAAAAATACCAGAGTTTATATGGCATATTTGATATGGAAATCCATCTTTTAAATGTGAAATATTTGTAAATCAAAATAGAACTTTCATGGTGATTTACCATTGAGTTGTACTGTGGGAATATATCTTAAGTTTTGATATTTTAATGTAGTTGTCAATTTCATAAATGGACATTGTTTGACTTACCTGTCATGTATGCAACTTCAGCAGCAGTGTTCAGCATACTCTTTGAGTTGAGAAAGATCATCTCCAATGTCTGAAAATTCAAATAAAATTTTCATCTCTTCATCAAATCTAATGTTTTAAAAGACATCAGATATAAAATTTCAATTTTCTAACAAGAATTGTTTTGCTTTACAGTCTTTACTTTTGTTGCATATTTGCAAAATGATTATAATAATATTAGCAGACTATGAATTCAAATCATCTTTACAAAATGTTCTTGATCATATCCAAACTATTTCTTTTTAAAACATGTATAAGATTTCGATATTGATAAAAAAAAACTAGTATTGTAAAAGAATATACGAATATTTTTCAATGTGAGTTCAACAATATGGTCATGAATAACTGGTTAGAATTCAAATTTGAGCATTTAGTGTTTCTATTTTGAAATAAAAAATACATTTAAAAGATATTTTTATCTATGATTGAAACTGAGAAAGAAATAATAGTTATACTTTACATGTTTCTATAAAATTTCAAAAAACATTTTATCTGTGGTGGAAACTAACAAAACAGAGAGTAATAGTGATTTTATACTCTTCTCTGTAAATTTTTAAAATAATCTTATCTGTGACAAAAAGTTTAAAAATCAAGAATTCATAGTTTACTCTTTTCTGTCGTAATTTCCTGGTTACAAGGTCTCTTCCTGCAAGAACTAAGTCCCAGATCCGTTCCTCTTCTGCTTTGTTGTCCAGCACCTTTAGTTTATATTCCATTAGAACCACAAGAGCATATACAGCCTGAAAAAAATACACAGATGAGGTTTTTTTATTTAAAGGTACTGTAGTACATGCATCAGTTGATATAAATTTATAGATATCATTTATTTATCACACCATTCATGCACATTCACACATGTAAAGCAGATAGGCAGAAAGATACACTGGGTGTACATACATATGGTAAAATGTGTTGAGAAAGAGGCAGTGGTAGAGCAAAATTACAGTTAAATATGAAAATCAGATTCCATAAAATAAGTACTGTACACAACTTTTATGAGACTTTTATACTACGTTTACTACACTTGTCATTGTTAGCACAAAACAGAATTAATTGGAGATTTAGTATTTTCCCACCCCACAGACACCCACAGCAGATCATGACAAATAAAATTAGGATAAAGAAAGTAAGTATGAGACATTTCTATCATAACCTTTCTACTTTTTTGAAGTCAAATTACATTGTAATGGACTCATTTGTAAATCCATTATGTCAATCCATATGTTTTGGTCAAAGTGTTTGTTGCATTTTACAAAAATATAATATAACATCAAATGATATAAATAGGTATAACATATAACAGTCAAGCTGAATTTGTCACACAACTACTACCATCATAAATGTATGTTATAAATACTTTAATCTCACCAGATGTCCAAAGATATAACAGTTTTGAAAAATATCAAACCTCACAGTACTCTTTCTCAGCCTCAATAAGGGCCAATGCAGACTGTAAAACCAATGTTCCCACCTCCTCTGCTGTACTTATACTGGCTGCTTTTATGAGATATTCACTGGATAGCTTACTTGGGTCTGGAGTCTGGCAATAAAACAATATATTTTTTTGTCTGTGATTAAGTGTTGTCAATGTCGTTTTTTTAAGATATATGTCACAGTTTTCAATGGATCCAAACTTTTTCCATGCTAAGTTGTGATGCTATTCCCAGTACCGTAGAGGGGTGTCATTCCAACGATCAAGTATGAGTTCAAGACAAAAATTGCATTTCCTTTCCATTCTTTCCCATTATCTTACTCATGATAATGATCTCATCAAGATCATCCGATGTACAGATATTCAAAAATGAATGCAGTTTACTCAAATAGAAAGTGAGAACTTAAAGACATTTAAAATCTTCAGTATCTAAAGCACCTCAAATTGTTTTTCGATTTTTTTTTTTTTTTATTATTTTGCTTTTTTGTAACTTATTGGATGATTGATGTCTCATCACTTGCTTCAATTCAACTTATGCAGAGGAAGAAGTCATGGAAAAAACATCACATTATTACACATCTGCAACTACAGTAATTCAATGTTTTCAGTGCTTTGATTTATGTCAATTATTGTGTAATTATTCTCACCTCTAATTTCGGCAATTCTTCTGCCTTTTTCGGCTCCTCCTTTGGCTTGCCAAATATTCCTCCAATAAGAAACGATCCTTTTATTCCATGAGATCGACATTTGTGTAATATAGGACTCTGTCGAAGTCTAACGAGCGTGCACAGTAATCTCGATGCTTTTGCCCAACTCGCCATTTTCTGCCGGTCCCAAAATAATCAAAGTACTTAATAGCTTAAACTAATTATTGAGTATATTTCCACGTTGATCAAAAGTTTGACGATGATGAACAACTGATGACATTTTAAACGATGATATTTGTGATTAATTATGTGTTTTTATTTCATAACTATACTCATAATAGTTTCTTTTAAAAATAATATATGGATCATCGACATGAAGTAGAAACAGCATCGACACCGTCTGGAATGTTTTGAAGAAACACGTGTGGCAAATTATCAAAGTTTTTTCTTGTCGTTTTGACATTTAGAACTCAAAGATGGTGAAACTGAGTGAGTATTTTAATACAGTTTTGCCAGTTTGAAAATTTGTTTTGGTTAATTATTGGAATTGTTTCCAAGAGACGCAAAATATTCACGAAAGGTGGCGGTTTGTTTATTCAATTGGCATCAAATTCGGACATTTATTTCGGATAATTCGAATTTTATTTCGGATACTTGACTTAAACCAGTTGATATTATTCATGGAAACCCAGAATTTGTTCTGAAAGAGCATGTGTTATTACATGACGAAACTACTTTGTAACGAATTAAAATGAAATTTCGAACGATCATGATAGTGTCGGACTTTCGATTTTTTTTTTACGGATTTAAAGCACAATATGGCCTTTCACATTCCATTGATAAGACATGTGAAAAATAAACTCACATACCACTTAATAATGGCATCAATTGCCTTTAAACAATTCATAAACCCTAAATTAGGTTATTCATATTCCAGTGCACATGCGCAAAGTAAGTTTAAGGGAGCAGAAAAATTGGCACCTACTGTCAATGAAACTGTTCTTACAAAGTAACTATGAGGAATAACGACTAGTTACGGGTATGGATCGATTAAAAAGGGATTACTTTATAACTGAGTAATGTCATTTGTTATTTGGCTGTTAATGGAAATATAGGTCTTCAAAGGTTGCGACAAAAGTTTTGTCGCACCATCCTCCATTAAATGAACGGTTCGACAATTTGACATGATGGGAGATATTTCCCCATGGTGTCAAATTAGTTTGACTAATAATCAGTACCTTTGTGCACCCTCAGGGTATTTAAGGTAAGTTTTAAGTCCCTCTTCCAATAGAAGCTTCATTTGAATTTTGATGTTTAGATTACCAAAGACCTAATAAACACAGATAAGCAACTCCCTATAGGTAAAGACCGAACTCCCTTATCATCTTGTGGAGGATGAGATTTCGGAAGACTATGCGAGACTTCCTAACCTCGTCTGCACTGAAGTGTGTCTGCCAGCTAGACGATGTAAACGAAGGTTGAATAAAGTGTGAAAACTAACGTTTATTTTATTAATTTTTCGATAGTTTTAACATTCCTTTATTAGTGTGTTGTTTTTATTAATAATTGCATATGAGACAATTGATTTCCTTTTACCACTGGTGAAACACGTGTTTTAAAATGTGTATCATCAATAGAACCGAAAGTGCTATATGTCTGGAATTCAATGGGATGGTAGAGTATTTGTATAACTCCTCGGAAACAAAAACAAAATATGGGTTGATTAAGACAAACTTCGATTCATTACACATAGTTTTATCGACCAATTGAAGATCAAGGACTTTTATACATTTTTGTGATGTTGAGAGGCATTTAAATTCTCTTATCTGGTCTGGGTTTTTTTAAATCATATGGTTGCATGTTTTAGAAGTAGAGCAATAGTTTTTGTCTAACTCCTCGGAAACAAAAACAAAATATGGGTTGATTTAGACAAACTTTGATTCATTACAAATAGTTTTATCGACCAATTGAAGATCAAGGACTTTTATACATTTTTATGATGTTGAGAGGCATTTAGATTCTCTTATCTGGTCTTGGTTTTTTGAAATCATATGGTTGAATGTTTCAGTAGTAGAGCAATAGTTTTTGTCTAACTCCTGGAAAACAAAAACAAAATATGGGTTGATTTAGACAAACTTTGATTCATTACACATATTTTTATCGACCAATTGAAGATCAAGGACTTTTATACATTTTTGTGATGTTGAGAGGCATTTAGATTCTTTTATCTGGTCTTGGTTTTTTTGAAAACATATGGTTGCATGTTTTAGTAGTAGAGCATTATTTTTTGTCTAACTCCTCGAAAACAAAAACAAAATATGGGTTGATTTAGACAAACTTTGATTTATTACACAAATTTTTATCGACCAATTGAAGATCAAGGACTTTTATACATTTTTATGATGTTGAGAGGCATTTTAATTCTCTTATCTGGTCTTGGTTTTTTGAAATCATATGGTTGCATGTTTTAGTAGTAGAGCAATAGCTTTTGTCTAACTCCTCGAAACAAAAACAAAATATGGGTTTAGACAAACTTTGATTCATTACACATATTTTTATTGAACAAGGGAAGATCAAGAACTTTTTTTCATATTTTTGTGATGTTAAGAGGCATTTAAATTCTCTTAACTGGTCTTGTTTGTTTTTTTAAATTTGAATTTATTCTTAGTACTCTCTTATTGTATATAAACTGTATACGTGGAAGATGTAACGATATGTTCTGTTTGGTTCAGCTGGAAATAATTGCCATGCAAAGAAAGTGTAAAATTTGCCGCTAATGACAGCATGTTTGTGTGTGCTGGAAGTGTATGACATCAACATGCTGCAAATCAAGAGATAAAAAGCAGACTCGGGTGCATATTTGTGCGCAGAAGTATATGGATCTAACTGAGAAGACACTCTAAAAAGTTGTTTTAGAAATCTGACGACCGTTCACTGGAATGAGAATGTTTCACATGACCATGATCTACTTACAGAAAATTTCTTATTGAAACAGAAATGATGAACTTTCTTCCTGAACGTTTATCTTTATTTGAAAATTTATCCGAACGATCATTTTTCATTTATAAATAGAAATACACACGCATTTATTTTTTTATATCTAGATTTTATTAGAATGGATAAAACCTTTAGCTAGTTGTTGTTTGATAATATAATTCTAACATTGTTGTTGATGGTGATGATGATGATGATGATGCAGATGGTGATGATGATGGTATTGAGTACATTTTTCAAAGAAAATAGAATGTTCCCCATTACGAATTATTAATTCATAGAATATTGTACATGATATGCCGCAAAAAAAATTCCATTTAGAGACCCATTCCACAAAAGTATAGATTTAAGCTAATATTTTAACAGTAAATTTTGCTGCTGAAAATTTCCTCCGTCATAAAATTTAGCTAAACATTTCAGTTTGACACAGTGCAATATTACAATAAGTTATAATCCCCGGTAATTATCACAGCAGGGCACCACAGCTGGTGACCATCTGTTTATTGGTTTTTGGGGTCGGGAGGGTCAATAAAAGGGCTACCATAGCTGATCAGCGACGGCAGACGCTTTGATTAACAAAATAAAGCGTCTGTATTTACAGGAAGACAAAATCTCGCGAACGAGATGTCAACGCGAGAAAGAACGGTATTTTGCAGAGTTGCTTATCTGTGTTTATTAGGTCTTTGAGATTACCCATCAGAAATTATAAAAGCATTTGGTAATGGTACATTGAATTGTTTTGACCTGGCTTTTCAAGAGTTTGTTTCTTTTCCAGGGAAGAAGAGTGCCAGACAGAGTACAAAGCTCAGAGAAAAAATAAAGAAAAAGGTAAGTTCTAGTGTTCTCAACAAGAACTGGTTGAACAGGCCACTTTGAAGGGGGGGGGGTTCCATGTTTTTTTTAACATCACCCCAAATTTGAACCGGCCAAAAACATAATTTAAAGCGGTCATTTTGGCCTGCAGCCTGTTCTTATTGAGAATGCTGAACTTCATTGTTGTATTATTGAGGTGAAATTTTGGCTCCCCCATTTCTTGTTCAAGTTATGTTCAGGGATGACAAATTTTCAGATTGAAATTTTTGATGGGAAAATGATTCATCCGTCTCACTGTTTAAAATCAATTGAGAATCAACCCTTTAAATGCTGAGTCCTTTTTTAGAAATAGATTTTTGTGTTGTCTGCTTTCCAAAACCTTAAATATCTGCTTAATTTTTATGCAAATACACTCAGAGTAGGAAACAGGTAAGTTCACAGGTCAGCCACCAATTTGATATTTACTTGGTGACTGACCTTGATCCAACCTGTTAGCATGAAGTCGGTTCTAGCACTATAAGGATTAAAGCTTATATTCATTTTCATTTGAAGTTGGTATAAAGCAGGTTTTTATAGGATAAAATACATGTATGTTGGAAAATATTCTAGGTTAGAGAGCACAACAGAAAAGAGAAGAAAGCTGCAAGAAATAACCCACACAAACAGAGTGAGTACACTGTTTACACTTTTGTTTTGCTTAATCAACTTTCCTTTTAAACAATTACTTGATTTTACAGACAATCTGTTTTACTTATTCAAATCTCTGACCCTGAATCTTATTAGAGTGTTCCAAAGTGTTGAGAGAAATTGCTATTAAATGCATACAGGATCCCAAGCTTGAAAGATCAACCAAAATTCCTACATTTAAATTTTAAAATAACCTAGAACGGAGTGAAAAGAATATGATGCTGGGTCAGGAATATTTGTGGTCTAGAAAGGGTCTTTTATATGCAGCATTAAAAAGTTTGTAGGGTCCTGCGGGCCAAGTGGCATACATGGGTTTGAGCCCCATTTGTACGTAACCTCTGCTTGTGTTGGAGTGTCCTTTGGCAAGACACTTCAGAGCCCTAGTCTAGTACTGATGAATCCAGAAAATCCATACTCTAATGAAAAATTGTTGACACAGTGTTAAACACAAAGTTTGAATTGTAAGTCTCCTGATCTAAGTCAATATTAAATAAAGATGATTTGAAAACAGTGAGAGAAAATTTGTCTGCTGTCGCCAGTTTCTCTTTTTTCCTCCAGTTTCGCTTTTTTCCTCTCAGTTATTTGAATAATTGAACTATATAATGTACTCTACAAAGTATTCACAATTCAACAAAGTAAAGAACTTAAAAGGTGACTCTCATTTTATAGGAAAGAAGAAAGATATCGGTGTTCCAAACAGTTTACCATTCAAAGATAAAATTCTGAAGGAGGCTGCTGATAGGAAACAACGGGTAAGTAACTCAATTGAATGCTGACATAAAGGTCATGGACACATCAATGGTATAATATTTTATAGATTTTACAGCTTATCCCAAACTGTGGGTACACATTAGAGTGGATTTAGTTGGTGATTAAAGGGACTCACTCAGTTATATGTGCTCTAGAACTAATAAGCATTAAAGCTTGATCAGGGTTCACGCTGGCCTTCGCAAATGGCGCCATTGGCGACAAAATCAAGAAATTGGCGCAAGAAAAACAAATTTGGCGAAAGTGCCTGGCGCCGACTATTTTCCGTGAGAATTTGATGTTTGTTTACCGCATGGTTGCCGATCTCGAGTCAATATCGATTTGTTTTTTCTGTAGAGCCGAGAACCATGTATCGATGGTTCCCGTAATCGCAGTACTTTGAATTAGAACTCGGGAACCACTTTGTTTATCAAATGCGATTTCCGATACGGGATAATCCCGTTTTCACACTTGTTCAGTTCATTATCTGTTGATTGTCAAGTTTGTTGAATGTGACACTTTCTTGTGTACACTATTTAGTCATTCGCCAGCCTTTACAACTTCAATTATATGGAAATTATGACTTTGATTACTTAAATTGCTTTTCAATCAAAATGTTTGCCCTCGCGCTCCTTTTAAAGAAGTTGACATCAAACATCGACAAAGTCAGTTGTGTTGATTGACAAATAAATGAAACTCTTTTATGCACCGAAGTTTTGGTATATAAAATCCGCGATTTTAAGTGACACTTAATTCTGATCCAACACAAGAGTGACTATAAATCGATCTTCTCAGTCGTTGAATATGCCTCCCACTAAAAATCAAATAAACATCTGACAAGGAGGCCCGGAGGACAGGAAATAGTTGGTTATAATATGACGCCAAGGTGAAAGTAATGTATCTGATATGTCCTGTTTCAAATGTTGAGTGTGAGAGAGGATTTAATCCATAGAACCTAATGAAAACAGCACGTAGAAATAGATAGAACAAACAAACACTTGAGAACCTCTTTAGAACCGTAGGTGACCCTAATGAAGGATTTCCCCTTTTACAAAAGGCTATTTCGGCTCCAACTTATTGAATTTGGCTCCAACTTTTTCAATTTGGCGCAAGTGTTGGCGCAAAGAAAATTTTAGCCAGAGAGAACCCTGCTTGATATGTATACTCATTGTCACTAAACCAAAAATCATTTTCATGTGAAGTGAGTCTTTGTGCCTGACACATGATTTGACAAGAAAGTATTATAATGTTGATGTTTTTTCAACAAATTTGTAAACTTGTTAAAATTTTTTGCAACAAAAGTTTCTTCTTTAATAGACCACATTTTACATTTTAGCTTGAAGAAGAAAAACTTAGATTAAGGGAGCAACGGAAAAAAGAAAGAGAGCAACTGCTAAATAAGAAGAGGGGGCTTGCTGGCCTCGTGACTGACGCGGAGAAAAAGACAGAAAACTATGAAAGGAAAGTAAGTGTGACTATGCTTGAGTAATCTAGGCTTTGGATTAATTTTTTAATCTATTGTTATTCTGATATGCTCCCCTATTGAGTGTATGGAGGACAATAGTCCATGGATAGATCGTTGGATTCTAGACACGAGGGTCGTGGGTTGGGAGCGAGATCTGCCTTGCCAGCTTTCATTTATCCACATTTGGTTCGAGAACTGGTTATGTATCCAGGAAGCAGAATCGAGAGGGATTAATCTAAGTTGTAAGGACTTGTTTCACAATTGATTAAAGATAAATAAGTTTAAGCTATTGGGTGTGTACTGATTCCTGTTTCACAATTGATTAAAGATAAATAAGTTTAAACTATTGGGTGTGTACTGATTTCTGTTTCACAATTGATTAACAATTAATAAGTTTAAACTATTTGGTGTGTACTGATTTTTGTTTCACAATTGATTAAAGATAAATAAGTTTAAACTATTGAGTGTGTACTGATTTCTTTTTTTAGATCTTGCTTGTAATCATGAATATGGATTTATGTAGTGTTTGAAGAGGAAGAGATGCTTTTTGACATTTTTACAAAAAGGATGTGTTATTTCTTACAAAGAATCTTGTATTTTGTGATGACAGTCATTGTTTTGTCTTTCTTGTACATGGATTTATTGATGCATTATAAGTTTTCCTAACCATTCCGCTTAGCATTTTATGAATGATCACTCTTTCAATCGCAATTGCATTAGAATCCCTTGAAAAAGAAGAAAAGGTGAAACAAATTGGTGAAGAAAATGTACCTCTGACAAGTAAGCTCAGAGTTCTGATTTCTATTTTAGTTGGGGAACAAGACAGCTCTTACAAAGGATCCCAATATCGTGGAAAATTCAAGAAAAGCCTTCTACAAAGAGTTTAGAAAGGTATTTGTAATTTGTAGACTTCTATTTGTTGTGCTGCTCTTATAGAAAGGGGTAAGGGAGGAAACACGGTCTTTTACTTGCAGTGTTACATAAAATATTAAACAATTCATATTGTATGGGTAACACTGTTGTCCATTTAGAATTGAATTAGGCATTATGATATTATGTTACTGCATGAATGACATAGGAAACATAATACATTGGCTGAGAGTGATATGTCTGTATTTTTAAAAAGAAATGACGTCCCTCACACAGGCTTCTCTCTGGCTGAAACTTTCTTTGCGCCAACACTTGCGCCAAATTGAAAAAGTTGGAGCCAAATTGAAAAAATTGGAGCCAAATTCAATAAGTTGGAGCCAAAATAGTCTTTTGTAGAAGGGGAAATCCTTCATTAGGGTCACCTACGGTTCTAAAGAGGTTCTCAAGTGTTCGTTTGTTCTATCTATTTCTACGTGTTGTTTTCATTAGGTTCTATGGATTAAATCTTCTCTCACACTCAACATTTGAAACAGCACATATCAGAACCATGACTTTCACCTTGGCGTCATATTATAACCAACTATTTCCTGTCCTCCAGGCCTCCTAGTCAGATGTTTATTTGATTTTTAGTGGGAGGCATATTCGACGACTGAGAAGATCGAATTATAGTCACTCTTGTGTTGGATCAGAATTAAGTGTCACTTAAAATCGCGGATTTTATATACCAAAACTTCGGTGCATAAAAGAGTTTCATTTATTTGTCAATCAACACAACTGACTTCGTCGATGTTTGATGTCAACTTCTTTAAAAGGAGCGCGAGGGCAAACAGTTTGATTGAAAAGTAATCAAAGTAATAATTTCCATATAATTGAAGTTGTAAAGGCTGGCGAATGACAAAATGGTGTACACAAGAAAGTGTCACCTTCAACAGACAATGAACTGAACAAGTGTGAAAACTGGATTATCCCGTATCGGAAATCGCATTTGATAATTTAGCTGGTTCCCGAGTTCTAATTCAAAGTACTGCGGTTACGGGAACCATCGATACATGGTTCTCGGCTCTATAGTAAAAACAAATCGATATTGACTCGAGATAGGCAACCATGCGGTAAACAAACAT
The DNA here is from genome assembly GCA_947846245.1 of Cerastoderma edule. Classification (NCBI taxonomy): domain Eukaryota; kingdom Metazoa; phylum Mollusca; class Bivalvia; order Cardiida; family Cardiidae; genus Cerastoderma; species Cerastoderma edule. Next base: position 6,953,648 of record OX401413.1, on the reverse strand, counting down.
CAAATTCTCGCGAAAATAGTCGGCGCCAGGCACTTTCGCCAAATTTGTTTTTCTTGCGCCAATTTCTTGATTTTGTCGCCAATGGCGCCATTTGCGAAGGCCAGCGTGAACCCTGCTCACATGCTTGATAAAAAAAAATCTACAGTGCATAACAAGGTGTTTTATCCCAAGATTAACCTCCCTTCCTAAATTTATACAAAATTTCCATGTTTTTAATTTAACCCTTACTATCTGTTGAGAGGCGGCTCAATCTATTCCATTTTGGCATATCATACAAAAGATTGACCCGTTTTATTTCTAGCATACTGTCACAAATATACTGAGCCGATTTTTACAGTTGAGCGAATTTTAACAACTCAAATATTTATTAGTTGTATAGACAATGGATTCGTGATTTTCTCGCGTGCATTTTAAAAATGGGTGTGGTCTTTGATGAAAAAAAAAGGGGGCAAGTCGCCGAAATGAACTGTTTTTGTTTTCCTTCCCACCAGGTTGTTGATGCTGCAGATGTTGTTATAGAGGTTCTTGATGCTCGAGACCCTCTTGGTTCCCGTTGCCGAGAAATGGAGGAAATTGTTCTTGGGAGTGGCACCAGCAAACGACTGGTTCTCTTACTTAACAAGATTGGTAAGTTAGAGTTGTTGACACTCATACATTGGTACAGAGGGCTCGAGGTTCGATCCCCGCTATCAGCTTGAGTACTGGTTATGTATATAGGAAGCAGAATCAAGAGTGATCAATTTAAGTTGTAGGAATTTGTTTTACAATTAAAGTGAAATAGATAAGTTTAAACATAAACTTATACCGAATAGTTTTGGCCATGACCTTTGTATACCAAGACCAATAAGATTTAAATGGCAGATTTTGAGTGTTCTACCTTGAATAAGAATATAAAGAAAGCTATTGGTTAAAGTTATTTGGCATATTTTCTATTCCCAAATGAAATCTGCACTGCACAGCAATTACTTTTTATAGTTTACGATTTCATTTCCTTTTCAGATCTTGTACCAAAAGAAAATGTGGATGCTTGGTTGAAATATCTCAAGAATGAATTTCCAGTTATAGCTTTCAAAGCCTCAACACAATCACAGAATAGTAACTTGGTACGTCTGGACAAAAACTTGGAAGATTTTTTTCTGAATCGCCGTTTGTTGACCTAATTTTGCATGAGTTCTTTGAATCATCCAAATAGAGAGAAAAAGAGGGAGGCCTCTATGAGTATAGAAATCTTGAAATCATATTACCCCTCTCTACTCGGATTTTAATCCTGGTGACAGCATTTGAATTTTTGGTTATACTTGGCATGATCAGCCCTTCAATCAAGTCTTCCTTCATGATTATGAGCAGGGTATCGCAATGTAACTGAAATAATTCTGTAATATTTGAAAAACAAAAAGAGTAAAAGTATATGAAAGGTACAAACTATGAAACATTACATTTGGTAGAAACCATTGTGAAATTGTGGCATCAAGGAAAATGCTAATTAAGTGATCTGAGATTGTTTTGACGATATGGTTGCTTGAATGGGGATTTTTGTTTGTTTGTTGAAGTACTGTTTACTGATTTGTTTGCATGAGTTTTTGTGACTCAACCGAATAAAGAGTAAAAGAAGGGGACCATGGGTAAAGAAATCTCGTAATCAAATTGCCTCTCTCTATTCAGGTTTATATCTTGGTGACAGCATTTGGAATTTTACATGAGGCAGTCTCCTTGCTTATTAAGTGGATGCCAATGGTTTTACCCCACTTGATGAGCCCTTCAATCAAGTATTGGTCTCTCTTTGTGCTAAGGGTCCCCAAGTTTTTCATGCAGGATGTATTGAAGCCATAAGTTAACTGAAAACCTGTTGACGCAACAATAAACCCATATAAGCAACAAATATTATATATTGTTACACAGGGGTGGCTAAATCAATTATCAATATTGCCAAGCTTAACCTTAAGGTTTAATGGACAAGAGATAGTTTACAAAAACATACTACATAACCACTATATGGACAAATGCAGAAAAATATTTGGCATTAAAGGACAAATAAATCAAAATTTGATTTTGACACCCTCTTGTTTATATTTCAGTGTCACAACAAGCGCTTTAAGAAGACTGCCACACCAGATAAAGTGGATGATTTGTTGAAAACAAGTAATTGTTTAGGGGCAGACAACCTGATGAAACTGTTAGGAAACTATTGTCGGAATAAGGACATTAAAACTGTGATAAGAGTAGGAGTTGTAGGTAATGTATTAAGTCAATCACTAGGTTAAGGCCTGAAGGGGCCCTCGCACCATTTGACAAACTAAAATCCAAATTTTCTCCCTGTTCTATAAGTCATTGGTCATTTTGGCAGAAAAAGTTTAGCTTGGGCCGAAATGTTATTTTGCACAAATTAACTTAGTAAGTTTTATCCCTATAATAACTATTATGATAAGTGGAGATGTTAAGAAGTTTTCAAACAGTTTAACTAATTTCTCTGTTAATAATAAAACAAGTCATTGTCCTTAAAAATTTAGTGGCCCTCAAAGTTCTACTTGACCCATCATTTTGATTTTAGCTGGTCGTTTTGATCTACCACTTTTGAGTTCTAGCCTAAACGCTGAATTACCATTTGACATATTATTCAAAATGTTTTTACAAGAAGAGAAACTGAAAGCAAGTTCTCCTAACATTTGTTTTTTGGAGGTTTGTAAACAGTTTTGTTGATAAAACCACCGTGAATATTAATTTTGACGCACTTTCAAGATTGGTCATTTTAAGCTTCAGCTGTGTTGGAAATCAGATTTCTGGAAAGTGCTTGTTATGCATTAAACTGCTTGACAATTAGTGGCGCTTTCTGATTATGAACATTACTCGCTTTGCAGCATATTTTTATCTACCAGTTCTAGACTAGGAAACTGTAGTTAATTGTAATTTCGTCATGTCTCATTAGCTCAGTGTGTCGAACTTTGAATACAAGGGTTCGGATTCCGTGACCCTGTTAGGCATCCTTTCTGATGTTGAAAGAAGTCATTGCAAGATCATTTATTGGTTTCTCATGCCTTATCAAGTATGTTTATATTGGTTTATGATTCTATTTGTTACAGGTTTACCCAACACAGGAAAAAGTAGCGTAATAAACAGTTTAAAGAGATCGAAGGCTTGTAATATTGGTAACACTCCTGGGGTAACAAAGTGAGTATAGATAAATCTACTTGTTCACACATGTGAGTAAATTTGGAGGTTAAAATTTTTTTTTTTTAAAACTGCAAGATAAGACGATATATTTCTCTATTTAAGATAAATACAGGAGGATCAATTATGGTAAAAATATTCAGATATGTTGCTCCCAAGTAGCCTTTAATGCTCATATTTTTTAATAAGCTTTTTTTATGTATATCAGCAGACATATAGACTCAAACATTGTCAAGTGCTGTTATACCATAAGTTTTTATCGTGTTTGTACCTAACACATGTGGGTCATGCGCTGCCAATGGTTAAGGTGCTGGTTTGCACCCCACTGGTACCTCTGATTTTGTGGGAGTGTGTTTTGGCAAGCCACTTCTTAGTCCTACCTAACACATGATTCTGGCTGTAATGAGGCCTAAAATAGAATTATGTTTGTTTGGCCTCTACCAACTGACCCACTTTTTATCCCCCCCAACCATAAACATTTTTATTGCAATTCCTGATTTTTTTTTTTTTTCACTTCCGTTTTTTCTGTGTTTTGAATATTCATAATCTATTAGTGTAACTTGAAAATATAGTTTCTCAAACAGAATAAAATAATTTCCTTCCCTACCGACCGACCCACCTATAAAATCTAGGGTCTGTTAAGGACAAACCAACCAGATCTTAATTGTGGCCTGAAGTAAACAAGGATACCTTTCTCAATTGTAGACAAATGCAGGAAGTCCAGTTAGATAAACATATTCGGTTATTGGACAGTCCGGGAGTGGTCATGTCACATGGAAAATCAGACACAGCTGTCATTCTACGGAATTGTGTTAAAGTAAGTTCTTGTAACAGAAGGGTAGTTATCTAGTGATTTCATTGAAACTTGTTCTCCCATTTGACAATTTTGACAATATTTGCATACTTGATTACATTTGGAATCCCTTTCTTCACATGGTCTAAATTGATAGTAACAACAGACAAATTGTTTTTATTAAGATCAAAATAATTGCTGATACCTTCTTAAGCAAATGTGGCTTAAGGTAAATAAAGTCTATTTGTGTTAAATATTCTCTCCCTATAAATAAGAAGTTTGTGGATGATGTAATTGGTTTACTTTATGAGTTGATTAGAAAATTGTTTACTACCATTGAATAATGTATATTTTTTGTTTTTTGTAAGATAATGTTATACCAAGCATATGTAACCGTATTTTGATTTGAAATTGCATTTTATTGTATTTTTTTTCAGCTTGAAACACTTCAGGATTACACAGCACCAGTTGAAGCTATTATAAAAAGATGCAACAAGAACCAGGTACAAACTTTTTCATTGAATTTCCTCCAATTTAGCTGTATAACTTGCAAAATGGTGTTCCTGTGTTGCCCAGTGGTTAAAGTGGCAGTCTTGAAACTTTGTTTTTATGGGGGATTCAATGCAATACTATAGTAAATGTTTCATGTATGTTAATAACTTACCATAGTCTTGTATCGAACCGTCATTTTGGTCACGCTATGTTGTGAGAAATGCACGAACACAAAACATAAAAAGAGAGAAAGATAGAAAAATGCATGGTTTTGATTTTAAGACAGACCCCCATCTGTCAAAATGTTTAAACTAATTTCAGAGTGATAGAATAGATTGTAGTTTGGTTACAATATTGATGTTTATGATAGCAATCGAAATGCAGTTTTGCTTAACCTAACTCCGTAATACCTCATCTGCTTTTTGCACCTACTGCAGAAGACTTGGGGCAGAAACCACTGCAAGAAATAATTAATTGCTCTTAATGAACAATTTAACCATTAGACAAATGGTTCCAATCAATCTCATACAGGAAATGTATTTACAATGCTTGTATATTGTTCCTTAGAATTTGAACCAAATAACCAATTACTATATTGGGGCTTTTGCCATAGTCATCTCTGAAAGTATATAACATGTACATGGATAAAAAAATAGTTGCTAATAAAGTCTGTTTTTATTTGATTTCAGTTAATGCTACATTACAGTCTCCCAGATTTTAATGACGTTCATGAATTTCTCGGCTTACTGGCTAAAAGGCAGGGACGCTTCAAGAAAGGGGGAATTCCCGATGTAAATATGGCGGCAAAAAACATTCTACATGATTGGAACAAGTATGTATTGCGTTGGTCCTAATGATTGATGTCTTCATGGTCATGATCAGGGATCAGGAAAATGTTGGTTTTGTCGGTTTTGGATCGATTTCGGTTGAACTGGACCGGTTACAAGTTGAGATTTGATTAAAAATCAGTCCGGATAATAGACCGATATGACACTCTACACACCTAACAATACCTCCAGTTAATTAATCCGTTAATTGTTATCTCTGTGTCAAACAATGCCCGAGGCACGTATTAGTGGGGGTTTAATTGCAAACAGAGCAAACAGACAGGCACACTGATTGAGAACTACATGTGACACCCTTATTCTGTGAAAATCGATCAGATTAAACACACTCGGTCCAAAGTGTAAAGTTACTAGTTAGATTGCGAGACATCAAAGAGTTTTAATGTGTAAAGTGTGATGATATTGAAAATTTGTTTCCCACGCCGATGCAACACAATTTTTAAACATTGAATCACTTTATAGAACATCAGGGGAATCATCAAAGGGACTCTTGAAGAGTTTAAAACAAGTAGACCACAGATTCTGTTTACTTTTCATTTCAAATGGACAATTTTAATATGATTATTGGAACTAAGAATACAGAAACATAAAGTTTATACTTAATGTTAACCCAAATAAAAGGTTTGTTTGAATCTTTTCACATTAAGCATGGTTAGATTCATAATTAATATTTTTTTAGAGGGTTTTCGGTCAATTCTCAGATAGATTAGGATTCGGAGATTTCCTGATCCCTGGTCATGCTGTATATATTCAGAATTTGATGAAGTATTTGATTTTTCTGATTCATTGCCTCCAGTCTGTTTTTATCTTATTCAATGTGTTGAGTTGTTCTTTATCATTATGAAATGATTCTGTCTACCTTATAATCTTCACCTTTACTTAAACCCTTAAAACTAATAACATTTCTGTTTTTGAAAAACTTGCAGAATATACATTTCTTAAATTTCATTTGTGAAAAAAAAATCTTCAAAGTTATAACCTTTCTCATTTGTGAATACTTTGCAGAATTCAATATTGAAATCACGTATTGAAGGGACAAGTCATATCCACAATTTATTTTGATGTGATATAAAATAAAGTTGATATGATTGAATGACAGTTAGAAACCTCTCCTTATGTAGCAATTATTACATATATTTTCTTTGGCAGATTTTTCAAGAAGTTTTCAAAAGTTGTGTTCATTTGCCAGTTTATGAAACAAGAAATTTAAAGAAAAAATGCTTATTTGTCCCTTATTTTCTCACCCACAGTTATAACATTACACTATTTTATTTTCAGTGGTAAACTGCGATATTATACCCATCCCCCAGAAGACAAGGAGAAGGGAAGCCATGTTAGTTCAGAGTTTGTCGCACAGATGAGCAAAGAGTTTGATATCGATGCCCTTCTTGCAGATCAGCAGAGTGTCATTGATGGTTAGTTCAGTTTAAACATATTTTATTTTAAATCAATTGTGAAACAAATTCTTGATTCTGCTTCCTGGATACCAGTACTCAATGTTTGTACCCTTTTTCTGCTGTTCATAGCAATGCATTGATTAATTTGTGTTTTGATGGGAGTTTTTAAAATAGTTTTTAGGTTTTAGTGGCCTTTTTTAAAGAATGATGAGGGTTCTGTATTAAACATAATTGACTTGTAATTTTTTCATTGCCAATTACCCTTGCCTTTATTCATATGCAGAAGAAACAATATTTCAAGAGCTTGTGTCAAGTGTTCTGCATGGCCCAGTGGTTATTGTGGCTGACATAAAACTTGGAGGTCTTGGATTTGAGTCCCACTGGTACCTGTGATTTTGTGGCAGTGCTGTTACATAATTTAAAATTGTTGATACAGGGTAAAACGCCACATAGATAAAGAGCTTATGTCTAACCAGCTTATTATTAACTAGAAAGGAATTGGTTGTATTCTGGTGTTTTAACAATTTCGATCAGTTCATTACAATGAATGAATGAAGTTGAATCAGTATTAATGCTCGTCTTTATATTATTGAAGCAGGACATAATTTATTTTTTTCTTCACATAAGTTGTATGTAGTACAGTATTGGTAAAGAAATACCAATATCATGGAAAGATACACTGGCCACAAGGCTATACTTCACTTTTTATAAATTTGTTCAAAACGTTTAAATTTAAGATCAAAATATATAAGGAAATGCTATCATACATGGCCAAATATGCATAAATTTGATAATCTATTATCAAATTGATAATCTATTATCAAATCCTCCAAAGAAAACCCTTCTCAATCTGTCATATATATTTATATATTTATTATGCTCAGCAAAATAGTAATTGAATAACACCTTTAAATGAAAAGCTCTTCTGAAAATCCATGCCTTTGTTAAACTGTTCGTAAAAATGCTGTATAACATGTTATGTTTATGATGCAATAAATCTTTATTATAGTTAGGGATGGGAACGAATAGTGAAATCACTATTCGAATATTCGACTAAAACTATTCGAATATATTCGAATATTCGATTTTAGAATTCGTTTTGATGTCCGAATGTCTGCATGTCCGAATATTAGTACACTAGTCCTCCGTTCAAACCTTTTGTGTAAAGCCGATATCTGTATACATGTACGTGCATGCAATATCTTGCCATTCAAGTGATTCAGTAGGTTGGATGTTTTATTCTTGAATACAAAGTCCTGGTTACACAGGTTACAGGTCGCCTTCGACTTGTCGGCAGAATGAGTAAAGTAATTCCAGACAGGTGATGGAGACATTGTGATGTTTATCGAATAGATGTAGAAATTAGAATGAAGATAAGTTTGACAAATTATTCTGAAGAAAAAATTACTTTCTAACACATTATTTGATTGGTCTTCGTGCATATGCAATCATGATTACGATTGGTTATTGAAAGAGTAATTGTTTAATTTTACGACAAACAAGTTACGTGATTGGTTGACACTGACAATTGTCAATTAGCGTGATTGACTTGTTTTGGATAATAAGGAGCAAATGCAGATCATTAAGGTGTTAGATTTAGCGGCTTAAAATCGACTATTTTCACACTTAGGAATTAATCGTTTTGCAAACTGTCAAAAGATGTGGTAATTTGTCACAGGTGTTTTACTGTGTGACATACGTTGTAAAAACATCGTAACTGCACCTGGGAGCTAGGCACGTTCTTCGATATTTGGGATCGGTTTAGAGGAAGAAAATGAAAATAAAACAACATTATTTTTTATTAAATTTATGGTAAACATACAGTAATATGGTTTCATTAAAATCGAATATTCGAATACTATTTTGCTATTCGAATATTCGACCCGCTATTCGAATATTCGTTCCCATCCCTAATTATAGTATATGCTATATGAAATAGCAATGAAAATCTGTAAAAACCCTAACCTAATTTTATCTTACAGGTTTAGAATCGAAGAAAACCAAGCACATGGAGATCAGTTCGTTTGGTGCCCCGAGTATTGTGATGGACCCAGCACAGTTGGATGAAGAGTTTCAGGAACCAGCTGATGAGGAGATGAAGGGAGACGACTCTGATGACGAGGAACAGTTGGAGGAAGATGAAGAGGATGAAGAGGCAATGGAGGACAGTGAGGATGAGGTAGGCAGGGGATTGAACTCCTTACTCATGTACATTATCAACCCTTATAGTGCTGGAACCGACTTCATGCTTATGCAAACAGGTTAGATCCAGACCAGCCGCCAAGTGAATTGGCGGCTGGCCTGTGATCTAACCTGTTTGCTTCTCTGAGTATCTTTTCACAAAAAAATTATAAAGATATTGAAGGTTTTTGAAAGCAGATAACACAAAAATCTATTTTTGGAAAATTACCCAGCATGTTAAGGGTTTATTTTCTTCTGATGGCATCTGCTGTAGAAGGGTTTGGAAACCATTGTGACAAAAAAGATGAATTGTTCGATATAAGGATGAGAACAGCATTGCCCTGTGGTTAAGGTTTTGGTACTGGAGTTGAGGACTCAATTCTCTTAAGTGGCACTTGGATATTTCATGGGATTGTCCTTGGGAAAGACACTACTGAGCCCTGTAAAGTTGTATAATAACAGAAATGCTGTTGAGTCAGTGATAAACCCTGTTCAAGCATACAATCTAGAACTCCTTTCTCCTGTCCATTATAACTTTCTTATGATGGCACCAACCGAGAGTGATTGTATACATGAATAAATTGTACTGATAACATTGCTAAATCTGGAACCCAAAAAGCTGATGTGACTTTGACCTTTTGGGAAAACTGCAAGATTTTTAAGAAATTTCGGAAGGTACATTTTATTGGCCTTGTTACATAAAGAAAAAAAGACCTGACAGTTGTTAACAAAATTAAGTACTGAGGAATGATATTTTCTCAGACTGTGATATAAAGGAGAAACCAGTGTTGAACAAAGGAGCATTTGCTCATTCAGACCTCTTTATCCAAAATTTCAGGTTGGACAAATGACTGTTTCCTTGCCTCCAAGCAGGGATGAGAAGAAGAAAAGTAAGAAAGATAAAGAAGAGCCATCAACCTCGAAGAAAGTGAGGTTCGCTGCCGGTCTACCGCAGATGAATAAATCGCGAAAAATGGACTTTAAGAAGATGAAGAAGCAGCGGAAGCGAAGAGGTAGGGGGAAAATGGGGTTATTGATGCGCATGTCAGAAGATGTAACATAACATTACATAAAAAATTTTTTATTGTTGATGAAGGCCTCCGGCCCAGAATACACACAATGATTACCATAGCAATCATGTTAGAATAAATTGATTAAACATACAACATAAATTTACAACCTACTACAAGTGCATTGATTAAGCAGATACTTTTTGCTCATTCAATTCGCAGTATAGAACTTGTAGATGTAAATGTATATACCAATCAATGGCTCGGTGCACGACCGGACAAAGCCATATTTTGCAAAATATGACTCTGTCCGGTCATGCACAAACTCGTCGAAATATATATGCAAGCGAGTGAATAAAATAAAACATGCACTTGTATTAGGAACAGTATGTGAAGCATTTGAAAGTTGAACTTTTTTTTAAAGATTGCATAACAGCTGCACTGTTATATGAGGAAGGGGAAAATAAAGTAATTGATGCATTTTCACAGATGTTAGGAATTTAGAAGTTGGATATTAATCTCTAAAACTGTACAAAAGCTGTACTGTTATATGACACTCACTGAGGAATAGTCATTGGAAGTAAAAGTAGATTGTTTTGAATTCTTTAAAGTGTGTATACAGTGTATACAATGAATTAATGTGTATTTTACCAAGACCATGACATCACTTTTGAGATCTACTGCATACAAACTGTGCATACTTAGATAAATTGACGCTTCCTGTATTGTTCATACTTTAAATAGCTACTTTTAATTGTATATCAAACAACAATACCAATATCTTATGCTTTCAGTATCTTCTTTGAATTTTATATAATACAACAATGCAAAAACTTATCTCATTTGTGAACAAATATATTTAATTTTCCCACTTTTTTTCAGATAAAGTAGCAGCTGGCCTTTCTGATGCACTTGAATCTGCGTTCAGTTTTGGTGGGAATCCTAAGGACAGAAAAGATGGCGCCGACGGATACAAATTCGAAGACCACTTCAAATGAATGAAACAGAATTAAGAAACTCTTAGAAGTAAAAAAAGCTCTGATTACTTTCACTTTTGAGAATGAGATGTTTTAGTGTGGGAGCATATTTACTGTTCTGCTGTCAATATAGGACATCTTGCTGAAAAACCATTGTTTCATGAAAGGAAAGTTGATTGGATGTAACTGAGTTGAAACTTTCCCTGATTTACGTATTCAATGATGTAAAATAGTTGAATTTTCATTTGTTAATTTAATGACACACTCAATGGTATTTTCTGAATATTAAATGATGAAATTCTGCATGACTCCTTACTTTCTTACTTACTTGGTCCTGCTTTTTTGTCATCTGCTGCGGATGTCCCAGTCACTGGGGTGGGCATCAGGCAGCTATATGTTCTGAGATCGATCTCCAATTAATTCAGTTCATTGGGCTTACACTGACGAGGTTGTATTCCTTGCCGTCAGAAACAATGCAGCCCGACCAGGTCTATCTGGGTCTTCCTTGTCTCTTCGCACCAGAAATGGCCATGTTGAGAACTTGGTTTATGAAGGTGGAAGAGCACTCCATCGAAGGTGATTGCAACATAAGACATATGTTATTTGATATCCCCCATTTTTCATATCGCATGCCCAAACCACCGAAGATGGTAACAACATATTTATGTTACTTGGTAGGGTGATACATGGTCACTTCTTTGTCTTTCTATCTGTCACATGTTCAGTCTATCTTATCATTCTTCTCGGCATATCAATAAATGACTGTTATAAGCCCACCTTGATACTTTATGAATTATTTGGTGAGTGTGTAAGCGTGCTCAGGGGTCTTGGGTTTGTGACCTTGCTCCGCAAGTGTTCTTTTTTACCTTTAATGAAGGCAATGGGACATTATTTATCGTGTCTGCAACTCGGGGTTTCCAGGTTTGAGGCCCTACCGTACATCTGGTTTCATTGGAGCGCCATTTGACAAGACATGTCAGACAGGCCTGATCCTAATTTCAGGCTTTGAGAATTCAAGCTTTCCTTCTTTGTTCATATTGAAGATGTTTAAATCCAGTAATGATTTTCAAACTTGAGCATTCTTTAACAATAGAAAGCCTGGTCAGAGCCCTAGCCTAGTATTGGTGAATAAAGGAAAGCTGCAACATAATAGTTGACACGGCTTAAACCCCGCATGACCAAGTTATTAGCTATATGTAGTCTAGCCCCCAACTGAAAGATTACACAGGGATACATTTTGGCCCGTACGCATAGTACGGGATATACGCACGGATCAGACAGCCTATCGCTAAGCATTCTGCACCCGAGAACAATCTCATGATTATAAATAAAAGGGTTTACCTTTACCAAACGCCAAATTTTGCACTCCCACATAAAGAGTTTGTAGGCATTTCAAAATATGATGAAATTAATAATTATTCTTCTGATAGGGCAGAAAACATTGTGGGAAAAGGAAAAATTGCTCGTTGAGAGCGATTCCTCATTTCTTCACCAATGTCTTCCAGAATAATCTGCAACAGACTGGTCAAATGTTGTTATTATTTGGTAATGGGTTAAAGGAACAAAGGTTTCAGCATCTTTATGATAAAGTGAAAAAGAGTATTTGTTTGATGACGGAGGTAATTTTGATCGCCTTTTTAAACGTCAATTAAAAAACAAAGTCTATGAGATAACCCCTTTAAACTTCGGCAATGCACATACTTTGGATTGATCTTTCCATATAGATTATAATTGGCTATATAGAAAAATATGCGAATTAAAATTTGACTGGGGTATTAAAAGTCCTTAAATCCCGGATTATGGTATGTAAACCCTTTTGAAATCGATCAATTGTGTTTAGGTTATGCTGAAGTTGAATAATAAATGATCTTAAAGTATAAAAGAAATGACGTTTGTTTGAGAAATGGATAGAAAGCAATTTTGACAAAAGGAGAAGTTGCTATCTATAAAGCATATTGTTGCAGGCACATTAAAGCGATGCAATGCATAAGTCATCCACGGTCACATTTTTTACCATATCTGCTGTGTCAGACTCTACATCGTAAAAACCCTTCTGACAAAAGGATTTTTATCCTTTTGTCACAATGGTTTGTTTCTACCCAATGCCATGTAGAAAATGTATCAATTTTTCATGCCACCTATCGTCTGCTGTTGCTTTTAATTTGGACCGAGTCGCGAATTTACCACACGAGGGAATGGGTGGTTTTGTTAAGGACATGCGCAATGATGTTATGTTCTTAACTATGAGGGGGAAAACTACTCCCAGACGTTTTTTAGTCTTTTAGCTTGTTTTGGTATTTAAAATGGGCACCAATTGATAATCATGTACTTGTGTGCAAAACGCTTAAAATCTGGAGAAAATACGAAATGAATTTGCGGATTCTTTAGTGGATATATGACTTAAAAATCACTAAGTGGAAAGTGCAATGATCTCGAAGAAAGAATAATTATAACTAGCAATTTAGAGTCTATGAATATAGAAGTATGCGTCTTTAGAAGAACTCACTTGAGAATGATTTCTGAACTGGCTCAATGGATCGGTTAAAATTTGGTTTGCATTCCCGCCAATTTCCAACTGTACTTCTAACATATTAAGGTGACAACTGCATCTTTTTAAGCAAATAAATATGTTCTCGTGAGTGCCACACAATTCTTACTAGACAACTATTTGTAACCCTACACTTATGTACTAGGTCACGGAAATATCGAGTAGTCACGATTGATTCTCAGGTCACGGAAATACCCGAAAAGCTACTACTGGGTTAAACTAGATCAACGACTCTCTCACGATGAGTTTCAGCTGGGCGGTTACGGACAACACAAAACGTCCGAGCCCGAAGCCCGAACCATTTCGGGGCTACTTCACTGACATACAGCGGGCCGCCCGCCGGTCCCTGCCCAAACGGCCCGACAAGGACCTCTGTCGACTGTTGGGGCTCGCACTCGTACCCGCGGGCGACGAGACGGAGAGGGCCAGGCGTATTAACGAACAAGTACAACGGGGAGAGCCCGGAAAAGGCCCGGATGTGGAAGGAGTTGAGAAGGATGGGGAAAAGGTGATTGGGAAGGACTTGGAGCAAAGTGGATCTGATGTTAAATCGAATAAGCGTGTGAGTTTGAGTTGATGCTAGGTTAAGTTGTTTCCTTACCCCTACCCCGTTTTTCAGCACTCTTTTCCATTTTACCTTTGTTATTTGTTTGTTTCTTTTCATGTATGTAGTTTAGCGGTATATGAACAATTTTTCAGTTATGAAACGGCTTTCTTGTATCCTACAGTACTGAAGTAACTTGTTTGTTTTAAATGCAGTTTAAATCGGGTGGCGTTAAGAAATCTGCGTTAGTTAAGATAATTTTTCTCAGCACTTGATAGCTGTTTTTTTTTCTGAATAATCCCGGTTACGACCGATGTAAACCGAGAACAACCGAAGTAATAAGACGAAAGAATAGGTTTCAAAATGGCAGATTATGGGTATTCTACTTTAATTAACGATGGAACTTATCCGGAACAAAAGCGCATTGACATATCTTGCATACCATTCCTCCGCCTAGGCCCTAGCAATGTTATTCTATGTATTTTCCAATAGTTAGCGAGTTTTTGTTCCATAGACCTTTGACGTTTGAACTTTCTCTTTAAGGCGATTTTGTTAATGAACGATTTAATACCATTGAACGTACTCTTTTATGTCAATATAAAACTTAATCCCTACAATTATTGCAATATGTCATAAACTGGGGAGGGTTAAGCTTTCTATATAGCTGACTTATGCTAGTTGTAACTTTGTACACTATCAGAACGTGATGTCATTATAAGATTCCAGACCTTTATCGAACTAAGGAACACATGTGAAATTTTCTTTTCATTTACCATCTTTAAGAAAAAATTATTATTTGGATTCAAGGTTTAAAGACACTTTTATATACCTAGGTGCAAAGTAATGAATCTTTGTGAGCTTGAAATCACTTCCCTCTCTCCATATGGGTTTCCTCTCAATCAATGAGGAGCATGGCATCTCAATATAACTAAAATTGTGACGATGTGACGTAAAGACCCTAATGAATAAACAGAGCATGAGATTTACTTGGCATGCGGGGGCAAAAAACGTTCAAGATATTACTAGCGTTTAGAGTTATCTCCCTATCTTTGATTTATATTATATCGAAAACCTTTCCTCAAATATAATTTTCAGAGCAAATTTTCCGGTATCTTACAAAGACAACAACCAAACAATAAACACATTATACAATGGGAGTGACCTTGTTCAGAAAGTCATTGTTGAAATACAATTATTTGGTTAATCACGAATTCATGGGTATCTTGCTTTCTTATTACCTCCGGTCACAATTTCTTTAGCAAAGGCACAGTAGCGCTTAGTTGGAATTTTCATGAAAGGGTCACCTGACTTATTTACAGAATGTTGATGATTCTACCCCACATTGACCTGAATTTTCGGGAAGTTGATCTTCGGGATCTTCCTTGTTCCATTATGAGCAGGGTATCTCAAATATAAATGACAAATTGTTGATGTGATCTGGAGGCCTAATACACAGAAAAAGGTCTTTAACATTGATGCAAAGGGAAAGACATCGGTAATGAGTTGTTTTAATCGGATCATAGAACGCAGTGTTTGTTTTGTACTTCTCAAATTCTCCCTCCCTCCCTATTTATTCTTGAATGTTAATTACTTGTGTGGTGATGAGCCAATGAACTAACATACCAATACAGGTTTCTATATATCTAATTTATGAAGCTCTTATAATTCTGATTAATCTTGTTCTAAGAGATTGTTCATTAAAGACGGACTATTCGCGTTGTTGTTGTTAACTTGTTACGAAAGAACCAGACGAGCCCGCCACTCCTTTTTACGAGCATTTATCGATAATTTCAGAATTATCTCGAATGTAAACAATGAATAATTCAATTTACCCAGCTTTGCAGATTTTTAAGGGACATGTTGGTCTTAACACAGCATATGTAGGTGTGACTAGCATCCTGTTATTGATTTCGAAGTGCAAAGACCGAATAGCGTTTAAAGATAGCGGAGACACCCCCCACCCCCACTCCCCAAAATCATCCATTTGTGCTTTATTTGTTTAAGAAAACGAACTACTTTTCAATTTAACTGCTCAGAAATCAACACAAGAAGACATTATTAATGAATCAACTATATACCATATACGGTAAACACTTGAGAAGAAAAAAAACATCGTTTGAATTCCAACCAAATCTGGATGAAAATCTTGAGGTGGCAGTGATCAGTGACCGATGCAGCATTGCAAAGGGAGATTACTGTGAGGAGTTATAATTAAATCGTGTGATATGTATTTAACATTTTGTGTTTGTTTCAAGACATTTGCAGAGACGATTTTGTCGAAGCTTCCGTGCGTTGACCAAGAGAAGGAATGTTCTGACCGGGAGAAAATGATATCAAGCTTTGCAGTCTATTTAGCCATCGTGATTTTCGTTCTGTTGATTATACTAGTCGTATTGGCAGCAACAATATCAGCTTTAGGTAAGGTACGTATATCTAACAGCTTAACAAGGACTATGTGTGTAAGCCCTTTACCAAACGCCAAATGTTTGACTGTCCCAAATTGAAAGAGTTTGCAGACGACATTTTCAAAATGTGATGAAATTGAAAAATAATCTTCAATAATTTATCTGACAGGGCTGAAAGCATTGTGTGAAAAGGAGAAATTGCTCGTTAGTAGCAATTTCCCCTTTTCCCACAATATTTCCCAGAGTCTTCTGCAACATACTGGTCAAATGTCGCTATTGTTCGGGAAAGGTTTAAGTGAAAAATGACGTTGATGTAGTAAATGCATGTTGTCAACACATTATAGTACTCTCATATGGTCCTTCTCCGCGTGGGTTCAAATCCCGGTGACGGCCTTTGACCTTTTATGAGATATTTCGTGAGACTTTCATGTAAGTTTCCTACTTGACCTATAAAATGCCAACGGTACTTCCAGGAGTGGCGATATCTGGTTCTGATCTACCTGTCTGCAAATGATATTCTCCCCATGCTCTTGTTTGTATGATGATTATCTAGTAAATTTCAGTAAAATTTCTCTTGTCCGTTTCGCCTTTTGGACAATCTGGGCGATACGGACAAATTATTTTGCCACCTAAGGTTCTACCTCTTCCCTTGCTTGACCAGTCCCTTTAGGCACTTACGTTTGTAGCCTTCCTCTGGTATTATGAAACGGGCATCGCAAAATCACAATGTTACAAAAAAAAAAAAAGAAAATTATAGTATGTGTGATTTAGTATTTAAATGATGATCTTTGTTTTATGCCATGTTATTAGAACTTATTACACATATCTATCTACAAGGGGTTTTGTGAAAAATGAAAGTTCCAAATTTAACTAAACAATTATGAATCATAGAAAGTAAGTTTGCAATGTGTGTAATTGTTCAAGATTACTAAAGCATATTGGAATTTAACTTAGCTAGAAAGTAATTTATGTTCGCTTGTGCATTTCAAATAAAACGATGGTCAAAATTCAAAATCATAATTATTAAATCAAATTAAGATGACAGAAACATGCTACGGAAGATAAGAATGTCAAATATGATTTCGATTCGTTAGGTCGAACTATTTTCGTCTTAATATTTACAGAACAGCGGTGATTCACCAGGCGTTTTATCTGGAGACCATAGTTCACCGTCAACAAGATCTCCAACGTTGTTCACAACTTCACCTTCATCATCAACTTTAACGAAATCTTATTCAAAACCATCCTCAGTGTCAACATTAACTTCAGTATTAACTTCAATAGTTGCTTCCAAAGCAACAACTTTGTCTATGTCAAGCAGTGTACAAACAAATGTAACGACATCAACCGGTGCTAAGTCATCAACGTCTTCAATTGTATCAATTACTCCAACATTATCTTCATCCACCTCTCGTTCGCCGATATCATCAGCAAGATCAACAACACCTACAATTTTTTCGACGTCTTCTGCCAAGTCATCAATATCTTCAACTAAATTGACGACTTCACCTGCTGAAAGTGTCAAAACGAGTCCAAGTTCTAAAGCTTCGTCTTCAGCAACGTCATTCTCAACCACGATGTCTTCGCCATTAACACGCATGTCATCTAGCACTATTAACCCTTTGACGGGTTCAACAACTTCAACAAATATATATTCTAGTACCGCTTTACCTAGTTCATCAGAACGCAGTGTTACTTCTTCATCTGCGTCCTCTTTAACTCCAACGAGTCGGGGGTCAACTGTTACAACTATATCATCGACATCATCGTCAACATCTTCAGCTCCGTTACCGTTGTTTGAAGCACCGAGCATTACATGTACCTCCCCTTCCTGTGTAGCTGCAGGTAAAACGCTCGGGAGAGTAGACTTTGGTACGAGTCCGTGTTCAGATTTTTACGAGTTTGCCTGTGGAGGTTGGATCAATGAGACGGTTGATCAGCTGGCCGATTCGAATCAGCGAAACGTGCCTGTGGCATTGAGGGATGAGATGCGGTTGGAGCTCTTGAAACAACTGCAAGGTAAACGTTTAGTTCGAATATGATTTATTTTACATCGTTTGAAATGCATGATCTTACAACTCATGGGACCATATGACCTATCTCCGGGTTGGTTCAAATCCCAAAAAGCCCGATGGTTCCACACGGTCCTTACGGGAAGTCAAGTTTAGGGCCGAATGTATTCAATACTTTCAATTAATTTAATTTTCAGCTTAAGAAAACATTGATGACAAAGGTTATATATGGAAATGCCAGGAAAACACATGGAACCACCTTGTGCGCTCTTTGTCTTCATGTTTCTGATAGGAGTTTATTGGCAGTTGTTTTATTTTTCAGGGCAATGCTCATTGTTAAGTTGAATATTATTTACGAAATAACACTATTTCCATTGTTAATTTGTTATCGAGTTAATTGTATATACAAGAACAATGATGTCATATGTTTAGGCTCTTATCAACTGTGTTCTGTTCTCTTCTAAAAAATGTAAACTATCTGTCTTAAGGCATTGTCTTGTGTGTAAGACTTAAGTGAAGCAACATTGAATCAAACTGGTGCGGGTCATAGACCTAATGTTAATCAAACACAAACCAAAGGCATAATAACTTTAATCGCCGGTTTTCAGTCTTACTGCAAGCCGTCTAGTACGAAACAGACACTCCAACGATCCGGATCAGATACAGAATGTTAATCAAACACAAACCAAAGGCATTATAACTTTTATCTCCACTTTTTAGTCCTACTGCAAGCGGTCTACTACGAAACAGACAGTCTGAAGGTCCGGATCAGCCGGCGATTATACCAGGCGTGTCGGGAGTCGAACTTTAACGGGGACACGGATCTAGGTGAAGATCAGCTCAGAGAATGTAACGTATATCATTTCATCTCATCCCCATCCCACATGTAGAGGTGTGCCCTAGACTAGAGAAGTATACAGAAACCTTTTACTTGTTACAGTATTTGATTTCAGCATATGACCCTACCACCCCCACCCCCCCACCCCATCCCTGATTTCTCAAGGTTCGTATTAGACTAGAGAAGTATATAGAAACCTTGTTACATATATATGATTTCAGAATATTACACCTCCCCCCCCCCCGGTTCTCAAGGTTCGCCCATTACCAAACTATAACGACATTTGACTATTTTGTTGCAGACGACTCTGGAAAACATTGTGGGAAAATGGGGAAATTGCTCGTTACGAGCAATTTCTTCTTTTCGCACAATATTTTCTGCCCTATCGGTGATGACTTTTCAATTGCATCGTATTTTGAAATGTCGTCTGTGAACTCTTTCGATTTGGGATAGTCGAACATTTAGGGTTTGGTAAAGGGTTAAACTAGAGAAGTACATCTTTTTTTTATATATATGATTTCATCACATAACTCCCCCATTAAAGAAGAGAAGTTTATACAAACCTTAATCAAATCCTTCGTGGTGAGAACTTGATTTGAAATAGGTGACAATCATTAATAACAAGTATAAAATAATGCATCCTCATGATTAGTCTACCTATCTTAATTATGAGAGAGGTTTACCCTAAAATAGCCGTATTCAGCACTGATTCACCCACAAGTGTTATATGTAAAGTTTGATTCAAACTTTTTATCTTGACCAAAGGAATCTTATTTCTTCAGACGATTCGATTCATCTCGTCTTAAACTTTCGAAAATTTTTGCTCTGAATGCTTTCCTTGATTAATAATTTCGTTTAAGATTCGGCTAAAATGTCGTTTTCAGCTTTTGTTTCAGTTATATACGGGCAGTTGAGTGCCGGGTATTTCTCCATCACGATGAGAAGGCAATTGCAACGCAACTGAAATAATATTGTCGCGTTTTGAAACCAATACATCGAATGAATTCAGTTTAATGGCGGCCACAATTCACAAATCTATCTTTTCAGAATCTAAGCTTGAGCTAACCTGTTCTAACGCGTCTCTTCCGTTTTATCAAATATACCACCAGTCTCAGTAGCAGATTCACTCACATGGACATTTGTAACTGGTACAAATCTGAAAGAGAAGCAGACAGCAAAAAATGCACGACAAATCTTACATTTTTCTTATCCTTTTAAGTAGAAAACCATTGAGCAAAATAAATGAGTTGTCCAATTTGTCGCATTAGATGTAGAGGACATTAAAACCCATCATGACGAAGGGATAAATACTAAATAGCTCATTAAGAACAATTTATCCTTTTTGTAATTATGATTGCTACCCTATGATATGACGAGCATGTTTCTGTTTTCCTTCGTTTTTTAGGGGACATCTGATATTGTTCTTTTTTGTCAAAATGCGTTTTAGATCGCTTAAACAGTATTTCAGCTGTTTATTGTCATACTGGTTGCGAAAGACTTCTGCAATATATGCACCAAAAAAATAGGTTGAATTAAGTAAAGGTATACAACATGAAACAAAATGAATAAGCGGATCTATTTCTTGCAGCGTTGGAAGAACTCCGAGAGGTGGTGAGAGGGTTCGGACTGGCGGCTGGCGGAGTGATACACTCGACTCTACACAAGTCCCTCTACGTCGCTTTAAATACATTTCAAATTACACCGTTTTTCAAGATGGCGACGATTATTATGGACGATGGTAACAATGGGAAGGTGTACGGAATTCAGGTATTTTTTATCCAGTCGCCATTTTGTTTCCTTTCACTACTAGTCGTTTCCGGAAATCGGAACTCATCGGGTAAATCCAATGAAAACACCTTTGACATAACATGGAAACCGCCATATTGCATCTTCCAAGAATACTTTCGTTGTGCTTTGGTTTTGAAATGAAAATGTAAAATGCAATATTTTAACAGTAATATAATTTGATCAACGAAACAATACTACCTCACAACTTATGCAAACGGCATTCCGTACATAAGTATAGGCAATCTGAACGCATTTGGTGTACCCAATGAAAACACCTCTTAATGGAAGCCGCCATATTGCTTCTTGCAAGACTATTTTCGTATTTATGTAAGACGTGTATTTCTCATATCACGGAAATACCTGGTTAAGATTGCGTTTCCGGTATACATCATTGGAAATGAACCATGTGGTATATGAAACCGATGTCAACGAGATAGAAAATTTTAAATTTCTTTTGATATGGTTCGTGTAATTTAAAGCAGACGCGTTCAAAAATGGTATTAAAACAGTTCCTACAAAATATATTAAAAGCGGATACCATTACTGAACATGTGTATTAATGGATAAAGATGAACTATCGGTAAATCGTTAAACATTTCAGCTGTCCCCTCCTACAATGTACTTGGATTCAAAGAGTTACCGAGGTCCGATAGAAAATAACAACGTAAGTACAGTTCACCACTGTTTCCTATATCCAAAACATCCGTTGTCGTCAAATAGTGTGACTTAACTAATGTCTTTAACATTGGATAAAATTTAACCTCTTAACCTCTTAACCGTTACAGTGCTGGAACCGACTTCATGCTTATGCAAACAGGCTAGATCCAGGCCAGCCGCCAAGTAAATTGGCGGCTGGTCTGTGATCTAGCCTGTTTGCTATTCTGAGTATCTTTCTCTAACAACATTAAGCAGATATTTAAGGTTTTGGAAAGCATACGGCACAAACATCTGTTTATAGAAAGTTTCCCAGCATTTTAAGGGTTAAGTATTTAATAATACGATTTCACGCTCCATAATATCTCATTTTCACGCTTCCTGATACCTCACTTTAACACATCATATTTTCTACGCTCAATGAAATCCCAATTTGGCGCTTAAGGGTATCTCATTTTTACGCTTGGTACTATCGAATTTCAACGTGCCCCATAATTTCTCATTTTGACACTACACCACACCTTATTTTGGCGACGCTGTGGAAAAAATAAGAAACCACTGTGAAAAAAAGATAACTTGCTTGCTGTGTTCCTACCAAAGTTCATAAAAAATATCATATTTCGTCATGCTCTATGTGTCGTCTATTATTGTTTTCACACTGGTTCCATCACAAATTCTCAAATGGGCTAAAGAGGTAAGACAGGCGGGGCAATGACGTGACCAATGTTAACGACCTCTTGTACGCGCCACAGATATTTATGCTTTTTTTACCTTCCTTTGCCAACTTTCCGGTTCTGGTGGTATATGAAATCCCATGCTTTATAACGGCGTTACGTCAAACACTCGGCAAAGAAATCGCAGTCTACGGGCGCAATAATACCTGTTCCATCATTGGCGTGGCCATCTTTTTCGGACATGATATCGCAAACATATGTCACGTGATTTGAACCAACAGACCTGACACGTGGTTACTTACATCACGTGCCTCTCATTTTCTCATTCAAATGTTCGCCCATGAATAGAGTGGTTGTTTGTTTTGTACGTCCTCTTTTTATGGTTTTATATTGTGTAACAATATATTATTTAAATTGCGATTCACGGCTCAGTATAGACGAGAAAGACCACGACTTAGATACCATTAAGTACCAGTCAGGCCGAATAGAACCATCGGCATTTCGTTAGTAAGCCAGGAGCCAGCCTCTCGTAAAAAGTCCAAAGAGTTCGAATATCAGGCGGGGGAACCATGTGATCGATGCTTACGATCTATGTCCTAACAAGAAAACCGCGCTCAGAAAGCTTTGGTTTTTTTTCACCTACTTTTGCCAATAATACCCGCATCATGGACGCGAATGTCCAAAACAGTCGGTCTTCAACTGCGATTTCCCTGGAAGGTTGATGTACAACGCATGCATGGTACACAGTGTGGCTATCATTGGCAAAAGTAGGTGAAAAAAGCAAATATACCATGGCGCGGACATCTTGTTCGGACATAAGGTCGTGCATCGTAAACATTGGTCACGTCTTTCCCACGCCTGAATATACCACTACTGTAATTTGAGCCAATGCGGAGATTATGACGGTGACAATGACAATATATTTATTTCGTAATGTAGGCCGCCGGCCCATAATACACAATTTATATATTCAATATTTATACATTCATGAGTGAAAACATAATGTTTAGTTTTCATTTTTGGTCAAATAATGAAGAAAAGAGAGGAGCAACACGATGACAAGCTCTGTACTCGGACCTCTAGGCCACGAAGGCTTTTCATCCGGGCCTTGTCCCCAACCCCCCCCCCCCACACCACCGCCCACCCCCGTGTGTACGTGTTTTATGGCTTCACACAAACACCTTATGGTTATAGATCTGTCATCTTGTGTCATCTCATTTGCCAAAGTCATGTCTATCTACAGGAAGATGGGAAACCGTATAAGGGTAATTGTCTCGTTATGGTGTATAATTGAAAACATTCTATTGGCTTTCATGGAATATATACATTTTTGTATGGTTTCAAATACTTGCATCGATTGACACTATGATATCGTTGAGGGGTAATCTTTGCTTGGTGCTAGATACAAGAAATATGACGAGTTTTAAAGTAATTTGTTCTCATATGAGAAGAATTGAAAGTCAGTATTGAATCCCTTCAAAACAATACATTTTTTTTGTATTGTTGTATAAGATATGTTTCAAAATAGCTGTTGAAAACAAAATACATTAAGAAAGCGTTCATATATCCAATATCGAACAGTCAGTGTAACGCTTTTCGAGCTACATACATCCCAGACCATTGTATACCAGCTCTTAACACTTAAATACGAACTGAAGATGATTCCAATGGGTATTATTTCATTCTTATATTACGACTTTACAGCTGTTAAACAGCTTCAAAAGTATCAAATTCCGCCTTCCAAATCTCCTCTGATATGTGAACATGTGGGTATTATTTCGTTCTTATAACACGACTACACAGCTGTTAAACAGCTTCAAAAGTACCAAATTCCGCCTTCCAAATCTCCTCTGATATGTGAACATGTGGGTATTATTGCATTCTTATAACACGACTACACAGCTGTTATACAGCTTCAAAAGTACCAAATTCCGCCTTCCAAATCTCCTCTGATATGTGAACCAGCAGCTTTAACCCTTTACCAAACACCGAATTATTGACCGTCCCAAAGACAAAGAGTTTGCAGACGACATTTCAAAATGTAATGAAATTGGAAAGTAATCTTCTGATAGTGTAGAAAACATTGTGGGAAAAGGAGAAATTGCTCGTCACGAGCAATTTCTCATTTCCCACAGTGTTTCACGGAGTCGTCTTCAACAAACTGGTCAAATGTCGTTATTGTTTGGTAATGGGTGAAAGACATTGTCAGAAAAGAAGGAATACTTACACATGTTATAATTTTCACGTTGTCTGTAGGCTGCCCAGACGTACATCACTCGAGTTTCCGAAGTCCTGTTCATATTTCTGTCTTCGTATAACAACGACGGATATATACCAGGAATCCCTAACAACGGTAGGAGGAAGCGACAAGATGGTGGTAAGTACATGTAATTTATACCACGTGACCTTTTAAAAAACTCCGGTTAACAAGATGATGGAAATTGATATATGCCACGGTTAGTATTATATGCCACATGAGAAAGATTCACGCTAGTCTAACTTACCCTTCTGTCTTCGTTTAACAACGACAGATACATACCAGGAATCCCTAACAACGGTAGGAGGAAGCGACAAGATGGCGGTAAATTATTTATACCACGTGACTTAAAACTTACTAACCTTCGTTTGACAAGGTGATGGAGAGTGGTATATACCACGGATATTTCTATATACCATAGGACCAAAGTATCAGAAATGTTATTTAGCCCTCATATTACTCAAACTTACCTTTCTCTCTTCATTTACCAATGGTGGCTATATCCCCTAAATCCTTTACAATGGTATCAGGAAGCGACAAGATGGTGGTAAGTTATTTATACCACGTGACTTGTTAAAAAGCTTCGTTTGATAAAATGGTGGAAATTGATATAAGACACGGTTAGTTCTATATACCACTAACTTACACTTTTGTCTTCGTTGAACAATGGCGGATATATAGCCAGATGTCCCTACCACTGGTAGGAGGAAGCGACAAATTGGTAGTAAGTTATTGATACCACGTGACTTAAAAATCTTACTAACCTTCGTTTGACAAGATGGTGGAAAGTAATATATACACGGTTATTATTACGTACCATAAGACCAAAGTATCAGAAACTATTGTTTAGCCCTCATATTAGTCTAACTTACTAATTTGTCTTCATTTACCAATGGTGGGTATATACCAGGAATCCTTTACAGTGGTATGAGGAAGCGACAAGATGGTGGTAAATTATTGATACCACGTGACCTTTTAAAAAGCTTCGTTTGACAAGATGGTTGAAATTGTTATATGCCACGGTTTGTTTTATATACCACATGAGAAAGATTCACGTTATTCTAACTTACCCATTTGTCTCCTTTTAACAATGGCGGATATATAACCAGATGACCATATCACTGGTAGGAGGAAGCGACAAGATGGCGGTAAGTTATTTATACCACGCGACTTAAATGGTTTATTATATACCATAAGACAAAAGATTCAGAAATGTTATTTAGCTT
Source organism: Cerastoderma edule (assembly GCA_947846245.1). Classification (NCBI taxonomy): domain Eukaryota; kingdom Metazoa; phylum Mollusca; class Bivalvia; order Cardiida; family Cardiidae; genus Cerastoderma; species Cerastoderma edule. Next base: position 6,927,842 of record OX401413.1, on the reverse strand, counting down.
CATATTAGTCCAACTTACCTTCCAATCTTCGTTTTACAATGGCAGATGTATACCGGGGTTCCCTAACTCAGGAAGTTAACGGTAAGTTATATTTACCACGTTACTAAAGAATTACAAAGCTTGTCTTTTTTTAACAATGGTGGATTTATACCGAGTTTCACTATCATGGGTACAATGAAGCGACAAGATGGCAGTCAGCGCTATATATACCACGTGACTTTTGTTCACCGTTCTGTCTTCGTTTTACAAGATGGCGGTAAAATGATAACACCACGTGATGTCAAATCTTTCAAACCTATATGTTTGCATAGCTAGTCCAAATGAATGTTTACATAGTGCGAATTGTAAATGAACTCTATTAACATTTATATTCCAGAACTGAGTTATGAAGAGATTTATTTCAAAGTCTTGGACTCCTTCAGTATAGATGTGAACATTTCACAGGTGAGACATGCAAATGCTTTTTTTTCTCTTTTTTTGCTTGTTTTGTTGTATATTAGTTTGTTTGATTTTTGTTTACGGTCTGCATACCATTTGCTTTTCTGAGCCGCAATTCAAAAATGTTAAGAGCTAGAAGCTTTAAAAAAAACGCTATTTCTTTTAAGATTGATGAATGAATTGCCGTTAATATCTTCATTGTAGTTGACATAACTAGCATTCTTTGTTCTTAACCTATGAATCAGCAATAGTTGAAACCATCTGATTAATTGCCCATTACAAGTCATTTCAAGAGGGTCATATGAGATGGCTTTTCGAGTTGATAAAAGACTGAGAGCCATATAAGACTCGCAACAATTTACATCAATTAATTTAATCATATTTTATTGCATTCATTGTACAAGAGGTACAATACATAATTACAACATCCTTCTCTACCATAACATTCATGAAAAATACCAACCCTATTCCCCTTCTGAAAACATCATGTATAAGCACAAGAGGAAGACACAAGAGACCATTCTTCCCTGTGTGGGATCAAAATACAACAATCATCTTAAAAATGTATACTTTTTACATATTTACATCATTTTAGATAACTGAAAGGACAAGCAGTGCTAACTCAGATCGAGGAATCCATCACAGCATTGTTCAATTTTCCGACTTGAAAGACCTATACCCCAACATAAACTGGGACGCCAGTCTGGGAGCAATACCAGACAACGCCATCATACGCCTGGAGAACCCAGATTATTTCGAAGCTCTCAACGCGGACTTACCATCCTTAAACGAAGAGAACGTTAAACTTTTCGTGTTCTTATCGGTGCTTATACAGCGTGTGTGGCCATACATGCCTTACCCACTACGTAACATGATTCGCGACATCCGTAACTACAATTCTCCGATCTATTCCACACTCGATTGCGTCGAAAAAACGATCGAATTAGCACCGGAAGAGACACATGCGCTGTATGTCGCGCAGTACACGCAACAGGTGCTCGAAAAGAGGCTAAAAATAGCCGACCTCGAAAACACCGTCAGCCAAGTGTTCAAAACGCTGCTCGCCCAGACCACATGGGTCGCAAATGACCTTGAACTTGTGGTGTCGGTGTTCCTCGCCAACGTGAAGCTCGTGTTTTCTCCCGTGAGGTCGTACATCCGCGAGACTGAGGGTATAGTCTCGGCCCGCAAGAGCTTACTATCGCTGGCGGTGGAGCTGCACCAACAGAAGCAAGGGAACGAAGAGTTCCTAGTGACAAAGACGGTGGACGAGAACAACTACATTCGTGACTGGACGTCTACGTACCTGAGTTACGAGGCGTCGCTGAACATCATCGGTAAGTAAGATTTATTTTGGGGTTTAATGGCAGTTACATGTCTAACTCGGATGATCCAAGCTATCTACGTCTGGATTATACGGACTAGTCTATGCCGGAACCATTCTGTTTAATACGCTTGTTCCGACCCTGACAGACGTATGCCGACAACGACCGAAGTAATCCGACCAAAGAACGAGTTTCAAAATGGCGGATAATGGGTATTATACAGTAATCACGGGCTTCTCGATAAAAGTTTTTTATACGCAGTATTTCAAAAACGACATGGGGATTGATATATTGTTGGTAATCATTATAATGGCATCATTACACGTTTGGACTACGTGGTGTAGTGGTTGGCGTCGGGGACTAGAGTGCAGCCAAATAGGTGCGATCTCCAAGGGCGATCATTTATTTCAGCGTGGATTGTCCTTACAAAACACACTTCTTAGCCTAGTACTACTAGGTCATCCAGGGGACATGTACTATAATACTCATAAATGAGTACATTGATAACACATAATTAGGAAGACCAATTATCATCAGTATTAAGCATAGTGTGATAGATGAAGTCAGGGTTCTATATAAAAGAACTATTAAACAAATCCTATTTTTGTCGGTACGCAATAGAATCGCATTGGTACGGTTTAGAGAAGAACTAATGATTATACTGGAATGTCTCTCAAATCCTTTTAGTGTCGGCAAGCAATAGAGCATTGGTACACGCTGAAGGGTTAAGGGAAGAAATAATGATAACAACTGGGAGGATCTCTCAAATCCTTTTATTGTCGGCACGCAATAGAGCATTAGTACACGCTGAAGGGTTTAGAGAAGAAATAATGATAACAACTGGGAGGATCTCTCAAATCCGTTTTAGTCGGCACGCACAAGAATCGCATTGGTACACACTAGAGGGTTGAGGGAAGAAATAATGATAACATCTGGGAGGATCTCTCAAATCTGTTTTGGTCGGCACGCAAAAGAATCGCATTGGTACACACTAGAGGGTTGAGGGAAGAAATAATGATAACAACTGGGAGGATCTCTCAAATCCGTTTTAGTCGGCACGCAATAGAGCATTGGTACACGCTGAAGGGTTTAGAGAAGAAATAATGATAACAACTGGGAGGATCTCTCAAATCTGTTTTGGTCGGCACGCAAAAGAATCGCATTGGTACACACTAGAGGGTTGAGGGAAGAAATAATGATAACAACTGGGAGGATCTCTCAAATCCGTTTTAGTCGGCACGCAAAAGAATCGCATTGGTACACAATAAAGGGTTTAGAGAAGAAATAATGATTACTAGTATTACTGGAAGGATCTCTCTCATTAATGGATATCTTTAAAGTGCAATGAGGACCAATATCAAAGATCAAAGGCGGATTTATAACTGATGTCAATTATAGTGTGATATATAGGCTATATGGATAAATCTTCGTTTAACCCTAAGAATGCTGGGTAATTTTCTAGAATATATTTTTGCGTCGTCTGCTTTCCAAAACTTTAAAGATTCGCTTAGTTTTGATGAGGAAGATGAGTATCTTTATACTCAGGGTAGCAAACAGGTTAGAGCACAGGCCAGCCGCCAATTTACTTGGCGACTGGCCTGTGATCTAACATGTTTGCATAAGCATGGAGTCGGTTCAAGAACTATAAGGGTTAATCTTGTAAATGCATGACAATAAGTCGAGAAATCTGCCCATAAACCATTTAGAAAAAAAATTATGATTTATGATACTGATAGAATAAATACCCTTGTTTGCCTCAATTAGTGAAGAGGCGGTGGTAGCGAAAGGTTAGCCTGGGGCCTGGCCCGTGCGTATACCCCGCACTAGGGTATGCAAGAATCAGGCCCCAGGCTAGCGAAAACTCCGCATATGCTCACTTCCATTTGCCACTCTGTAATACAGTTATTCCCCTTACTGAGTAAAAAAGGGAGATCACTTCGTAAGAGAATGGTGGAAGCTGGGACCAATGTGACCTAGTGCCTAGAGTACGGAACCTGTTATCCCATAGCCCCTCTTCGTGTGGGTTCAAATCCCGATGACATTTTGATTTTAATGAGAGGTAAAATCCCAGTTTACTTACGGACTGTCGATGGTCCCCCATGCTTGATAATCCCTTATGGACAATACTTTGTTATTTAATACTTTATTATGTCTCTTCTCTCATTCCATCAGGTAAAGCCCTGTCGCAGAGAAACTGAAAAAATGTTGATCCGATTTGAAAGTCTTATGAATAAATAGATATATGAATAAATGTATAAATAAATAATACGATAAAAAAAGTAGAGATACAGAGGTACAAACTAGGTCATGTACTGACATCATAGAAAGATACGATTAGCAAATATTCTGCAGCGCCCTGAACACCATCGTCATATCCTCTACACTACGTACACGTCTGACATATATTTGACTTAGACCACCTTGGTCGCTGAACTTTTCTTTAAAGGCACATCAAAGGAGAGCAGTACAAATAAATTACTGAAAAAATAAATGGAGTTCTTTTATTGTTTTCATAAACGTCATGAGAATTAGTTTAGGAATGCATTGAGACCCTATTAAATAGACTCATATGAAATAAGTTATTTTGTGCTTGAAATATAGTCTCCAATTCAATCATGTTTATCAACAACCTGTTTGTTTACATATTCAAAATAACAAATTCTGATTGGTCGGTTCAAAAGTGTACGTATCAACTGTAAAGGTCAGAGGTGAAGAATCAGGAAACCGGAATTATAAAACTTGCTAATCTGGGTCATTTCTGGATTACTTTCACATTTAAGTTGTACTAATGGTGTTTTCTGGTGATAACTATTTGAATCTGTCCAAAAGTTTACCAAATAATATAGTTTGATATAGCATAACTCTTCTTTAATGGGCCTTTAACAAATGCTTATTATAATAACAGAGAAAACAGTATAGTATGACATAACTGTACGGAATTTCTTGTACAGCTGTAGGATTGCGACCGGAAAAGCCAATTCCGGGTTAAGAAAAAGGGGGTAGATATAAACTGGGGCGAGATAAAACGATATAAAACAAGTAATGGCCTCTCACTGCGTGGGGGAAAATATGAATTTCGCGAGCCCGAAATTCGGGCACGCGAGATACACATTTTCACACGCGATTCGGAGCTAAACATAAACTCTTGGAAAGAAATTCATTCACCATATTCTGTTTAAATACCCGTGAAGAAATTGAAAACACTAACAAATAAACATATTTTGTATTCATAGTGTTTAGTTTGAACTAATTTATTTTACATCGATTTTGAAGGAAGTTCGGGGCTTGTTAGATTCACTCTCTATGACTGCTTCCCTGGTACTAAACCAGTACTGGCGCCGAATTGAGGACTAGTCCAGCTGTTTTCGCCTTGCCTAACAGAGATCGAACCATGGACCCCCGGTACAAGAAACCAACGCTTTGCATCTGCACAACTGTCGCCCACATGCTGTATAAAACGACGATGTTTTGTATTTGTATAAGCCAATACAATTATTCCGATTCTGAAACTGGGTTTATTATATCCTATCAAACATGATATCATATGTTTTGACAGCTGTACCAACGGGCATAGTGACGTTTCTTACAAACGACCAGCAGCCTCGTTTTGATCTCCATGGCAACGTAGGGGCAATGTTGGCCGAGCAGATCATCAAAGTACTGACAGGTATGATGGTTTGGTTATTCCATTTTATGTTTTTAACCAGTTTGTCTACTACAAAAAAGAATTAATGTAAGTTTATCAATGAAGCTTTAGTTTTACGAAATAATGTTATCAATTTGTCTAATGCGAATCAAGATTATAATATCTGGAATGCAATTATTGGTTCGCAATACAGAAAAAAATTAACAACATTAATTTACAAAAATTATTATTTGTAACTCTCTACGTATTATAAATTGTCATGTTTTAATGCACGTTTAAAGACGTTATGTGTTATACATACATCAGCCATGGCAAAAAAGGGTGACGACATGCCTAATAACGAGCTTTAAATTTGAGTTTTGAGTATGTGGTCAAGATGTGATAAACTACGTACAGTAGAATATTCATAGCTCGATTTTCTGATTGTCGAACTCCTCTTAAAGTTGAAGTCAATACGGGTCCCATAATAATTGTATATTATCTCTATGTCTTTATATTCCCGATATCTACACTTCGAACTACTTCTATGTCGAACATTTTCATGAGGTTCCTTGAACCTCGAGATGTAGATATTCTACTGTATATATCATGGCTTCTTGACTTAATGGAAAACATCTTAAAACAAGATCATGCATTCAAAACTACATTTAATGCTCAACTATACAAAGTGGCCGCTTTACTGCAATGACACAGCTTTAGTTCTCACACGGCGCCTTGATATTATAAAGCTTTGATACTCTTTATTGAAAAGAAAGTGAAACAAGATTGTACATTTGTAACTACACTTTATGCTCAAGTTTACAAAATGGCCGCTTTACTGCAAGGAAATAGTTTTTGACATCGCTTTTACTGGAAACACAATGGGATTAATCTAAGTATATCCATTTTTTTATGTGAAATAAGATCATTTAAAAGATAGAAGCTTAAATGCGTGGTTGTTGTGTATTAAATTTCTCAAACTCGTCTTCCTTTATACAACGCCCAAATGTGGTTTATTTTACCGTGTTACTTAATACTGATTGAACATCAGTCGTATCTAACTATCCAGCAACCTAAAACACAAATTTGAATTGCAGTAAGAACATGTTCTGTTGAACAATATAACAATAGACTATTCAAGAAACATTTACCCAAAACGAACCATTTTCACCTACACAGTTTCATTTTTCCTTACATTTACATTACCTGCTGTTGTTGCTGTTATTATCTAACGAATGGTGAGTTTATATGCTCATTTTAATGATAGTTTCCATATCCGTACTAGCAATTATATATCTTTGTTTTCACTATGAGCTTACGTTTCCCTAATGTCTCTTCAACTGTATGCCATATGATATAAAAAACAAACGTCTAAGATTTCCTTTGATTCTTCCTTTGTCGTCCTGGTCTGAATTTGGGACTAGAGAGGTCCTATTTAATACCGCTGACACGAGCAAATACCATTAACAGGAAGTCATACTAAATCGGAGACATTTACAGAAATACGAAACCATACGACTGTCATCTTCGTGTCAGTGACCCTATATTTTCTAAGTCATTTACCTGCGATGTAATTAATCAGGTTTGATCTCCCGCTAGATTTGATTGATGCTTTAATGGACGCTCGCCTGTGCTGACAGATCAATTCGAGACAGTTTTTGACTTGTTCCTCTGTATGGGGATTATTTGTGAAAGCAGCAGCAGACTACAGCACAATCATGGACATAAAAAATATCTTATGTGACGTATGAAATTAGAGCAATATGATTGGTTAATTGTGACAAAACAAGCTGCGTTCTTTAAGTGTGATAGAGTACACTAGATTCAACACTTACTCGAACGCTCACAATGTTTGCATAAAATCATATATATTTGAAGTCCAAAATCTGTGTTTAAAGTCTTTTATCTTTGAGGTGTTGAACTATGTACAATATGATAGTAATAATCATGATAATAATAATAATAATAATTCAAATGAAATAATGATCACAATGATGATGGTGATGACGATGACGACCGTGACGTGGATATTGATGACGATGATGATGACAGTGATGATAATATAATAATGATACTAATGAAAAATAAACAACCCACTTTTATGTACAGGCGAGATGAAAGACGGTGCAGAACCGACGTGGTGGGGTGATGAAAATAGGAAACGTTTCAGCCCAGTGCAAGAGTGTTATACAACACAGTTTACCGAGGTTAACGGCTCGTTAACTTTTGAAATAACCTCACTAACCATTAAAACAACATGGTGAACCTCCAAAATAACCCATTTCCTGCAAAATTACCCCACTTATCTTTAAAACAGCTTCGTTAACCTCCAAATTGACCTAGTTTACCTTCAAACTAACCTCGTTTACCTTCAAATTAATCCCACTATACTCTTAAAAGACATCGTTAACCACCAAAATAACATCGTTAACATTCAACTGAACCCAACTACCCTCAGCTATAACATCGTTAACCTCCAATCTAACCTTGTTTACCTTCAAAACAAACTCATTAACCTCCAAAATAACCTCGTTTACCTTCCAAAAAACATTTTGACCTCTAATCTAACATCATTTACCTCCAAAATAACATCTTCTTACCACATATCCTACAGAAAACTTATTACACCACTGTGACAAAATGATAAACTGCGCTTATTTAGCACACCATTTAGCACACCTATCTATGCTCTTGGTATTCCTTCACCAGGTAGCCACTTTATTAATAATCGTAGCAACGACTTTTCAGAAGATATTGATAAGATAGAGTTAAGACTTGCGACCGGACTTACGACGGTCTTAGCTGCAATTCGGTCGTACGACCTTTGATAAAACGGCCCCCAGTACTCCTCGATATTCTGTCCAAGTCACTGGACTGTTTTCCCACATAGATATTGTTGATCAGCGTTAATTTTACTAGGTATGCGGCGGGATGCCATTTACAGTCAAACTTGTGTTAAGAGGCCAGCCTATGGGACAGAGTAAATTGGCTGTTTAAGATAGGTTGGCTGCTTAACACAAATTGATGTACACTATAAATCTTACAATGGGACTTTCTGTAGTGGTTGTCTAAGGCAGGTTGGCTGCTTAAAAGGGTGGTTGATAAACACAAGTTAGACTATCCCATCGCATCAATCAAGCTATAAAAATAAATACTTCTTCCTACAGTCCTGTCTGGTTGTGAATTGAATTTGTGGAATAAAATTACCTAAGCTGAGAAAAAGACAGTTGCATTAAGAAACTTTTATGAATTTCTCGTTTGAGTAGGCTGGAAACAAATGGTTGATACGATTATAGTTCCCAAGTAGCTCGATCTTTGAACATTAACATATTGAAAAACAAACGTTTGTTTCAGTGATAATAGATTGCATGTAATGTTTTTCAATCCTTCAATCCTTTTTCTTTATATCTATATAATGTGTGTGTGCTTAAATGTGTGTATTTTCTTTTCATCATTCTTAAAATTTAAAAAAAAATTTTTTATTAATCTCCACAAGGAGGAAATAAAATAAAAAGCAATAGATATTATTATCATTTTTTTAATTATTATAATTATTTCAGGCACAGCAGGCAGACGCAGGAAATGTTATCATAGCCAATGCCGCATTCCAGCTGATCGATGAGGTAGTAAAATATTATAGCTTTATATAAACGGCCGAAGTCTAAAACAATACACTTTACAGGCACGTAGCAGTCGTCGTAGCTACCTGTACGCAAGAAACGCGTTTGCATCCACATTGTCCAGGAAAATAAAAATTGTCCAAAACATCGAATATTATGATCATAAATCGCCAGTCAAAGTAATTTGGCGGCTGGCCTGTGATCTAACCATTTCTACTTTGAATATCTTTCCTTGACAAAATTAAGCAGATTTTTTTAGGTTTTGGAAAGCAGACGACACAAAAAAAATCTATTTTCAACTTGCAAATGTCATCACATCTGTGACCAAGCACCGCACTATATGTCGGTCATTTTCATCAGGTCCCTTGAAATTCAAGGAATAGAATTATTTTTTGTACTTTGAAAACGTGATTTAAAATCTTTATGTAAACGGGAGAAAAAATCATTACTGTGCGACAATGGTGTTTAGACTTGGTAATTCAAGCGGAATAATCTCATCTTAATTCCTAGATCTCATCCCTTTTAATACGTTTCATAACACATAAAGTATATTATGAAACAGAAATTTGTATGCAATAAGTATCTAATTTCTAGAAATAGATAATTGATCGCGATAATGCGATTTTGCCTAAATAATTTCTGTTTAACACTGAGAGATGAAAGTTGTATGACAGCATACTAGTAATTAAATCTTCCCTAATAACTTAGATGTGACATTAAAAGGTAAAATCTTCTCCATTTGTAACGTAAAATAATTATTATTGGTTATTCGTATTGCATGAGGATTGGCCGTCTTGGATCTTACCCTTAGAATGCTGGGTAATTTTCTAAAGATAGTTTTTTGTGTCGTCTGCTTTCCAAAACCATAAACATCTGCTTAATATTGTTGAGGAAAGGTACCCAGAGTAGCAAATGGGTAAGATCACAGGCCAGCCGCGAAATTACTTGGCGGCCGGCCTGAATCTAACCTGTTTGCATAAGCATGAAGTTGGTTCCAGCAATGTAAGGGTTAACACGCAGAACTCTAATGTATAACACATGGTGGGCACCATTAGTTGCTGTTAAGGAATCGTGAAATGAAAAGTATGCAAGCGTAGAGTACACTGATAGGTGTGCTTGTCCCGGTGATAAGTGCTTTCGAATAATTTACATCAGATATTTAGAAGAAAAGAGGACCTATGCTCAATGTGACGAAATATATCGATTGTTTGTTTCATCAGACAATTAAGTTGTTAAATAAAAGACAGAAATGCAAATAATAAAAAAAATTGGTTTTTGGCGTATTTTGGATATTCGAAGCTGTTACTTGCCATTATTAAGTAAAACATAGCAACAATTAACCGAATTTCCGACCTTTTTTCAAAATGGCTACCAATGGGATTTTTTTTACCTTAAATACTGTATTAAAAATTCATTGCAAAGTCGTTAACTTCTTACCTAAATGACTCAATCTGTCAGACTTATACAAAAATAGAAATCTGTCAGACTTATACAAAAATAGAATTAGAAAAAAAAAAGAAAAAAAACAGAAAGAAAATAATAATGAAAAAAAAAGAACACATTAAGAATAGACGTCTTGGTCATTCGGGCTGTCTTTGAAAAAGTGAATGCATCAAATGACGTCTGTCTCCCCTATTTTAGAAGTCGTCTGCATCAAACCAAATCATGCAAACGGAAGTCTGTGTATGGGCCAAATTGGAGGCAGAAAGCAGACGACAATTATGTTGTATTTAAAATAACACTTTCTTTTCGTTTTTGTTTGCAAAACGTTGCGACATAATATCAAGAGCAATTCCTCAATTATGTCACAACGTTTTATTCTTCAATGTGTCCCTTTTCAGACGACATTTAGTAGAATACCCAAAGTCCACCATTTTGAAACGCATTCCTTCGTTGGATTGCTTCGGTCTTTCTCGGTATACATTGGTTTGGGCCGGAACTGTTTGGTTCATTGCGAATTGTTCCGGCCAAGACCGATGTCTGCCGAGAATGACCGGAGAAATCCGACAACGGAATTAACTTCAAAATGGTGAATTATGGTTATTATACCTTGATATTCGTTTTTTAGATGAAATGGGCTCAAAATCTTTATCAAAACAAATATGATTGATATTTCTTTGATTATATCTTTGCAGGTATTTAGAACAAACTCTCCATTTCGTCAAACACCGATTGACAATACAGCTTTTACGGAAGAGATGCTGTTTTTCATCAATGCAGTCCAGGTAACCATTTCGCACATTCTGCCAACTTTATGCTATGTCTCTTTTTTTCTGTTTGTCCTACTGTATTTCTGTCTATACGTCTGTCCGTTCATTTTTATAACAGTATGCCTGTCTTTTTGTCTATCATCTTATCTCAGCGGATCCTCAATAACTCAGTCGGAGACGTTTCTTACTTGGAATACAACGATCCTGAATTTGAAACCCGTCTCGGCGAATTTTTTCTCCGACGTGTAATCAATGATGGACGATTAATTCGTCTCCTACCACCGATTAGTTTGTATTGAAATATCGTTGAAAACTGTGGAAAGCCTAAAGTTCAACAACAATTGATATTTGTGTATACAAGTCTATCGTTTTATGGCTGTCTATCTACCTGTCTGCCTTTCTCTGTATAATTCTCTGCCTTTCTCTGCATAATTCTCTGTCTTTCTCTGTATATCTCTGTCTGTCTGTGTCTCTGTTTCTCTGTCATTGTCCCTGTCTCTTTATTTCTCCCTTTCTCTCTCTTTGTCTGCTTTTCTCTGTATCTGTCTGTCTGTCTGTCTGTCTGTCTGTCTGTCTGTCTGTCTGTCTGTCTGTCTGTCTGTCTGTCTGTCTGTGTCTGTCTGTCTGTCTGTCTGTCTGTCTGTCTGTCTGTCTGTCTGTCTGTCTGTCTGTCTGTCTGTCTGTCTGTCTGTCTGTCTGTCTGTCTGTCTGTCTGTCTGTCTGTCTGTCTGTCCGGTCCGCCCGCCCGCCCGCCCGCCCGCCCGTCCGTCCGTCCGTCCGTCCGTCCGTCCGTCCGTCCGTCCGTCCGTCTGTCTGTCTGTCTGTCTGTCTATCTGTCTGTCCGTCGGTCTGTCTATATGTCCGTCGGTCTGTCCGTCGGTCTCATTTCATCTTTCACTTCCATTTCTACCTATTTCCAATATATACCGCTCTCTTTTTAATCCATCTCATATGTCTACCTTTCTGTCTATCTGTATGTAGGTCTTTCTCTCTTCGTCTTGCTATAATTGTATGAGTCCCGAGCATCTCGATTCCCGTCTCCTCTGTACATCCCCGTCTCCCTTGTAGTCTTTCATTTCGTCCACAACCCCGTAACGTCACTTCCACCTCACCTTACTCTTTCCCTCGAAATGAAGCGATACTGTAAATAAAATATATTTGAACCTTTCAGTCGAAGCGATTGCTCTGATATCTAAGCTTTGTATTAATTATGTTTGTGTTCTAATGAATATTTCTAAATATCACTATAACAGTTAGAGTGTTCGGCGGATACAGAAGAAAACAAACTGCGCAAAATAAGGTAACTTTTATATTGTTGAAAGTCTTCTTTTCCTTTTTAATCAAATTTGATTCTAAATTTGGTTAAACGCCGTGTCATCAATTTTACACTTATGTAAATTGCTTTCCTTAGATTCACCAGTACTGGACTAGGGCTCTATACGAATGTCTTGCCAAAGGACACTCCAATGAACCCAGCGGCGGTTGTAGGGCTAGAACATGGAACGATGAGACACAAGTCCGCCATCTCAACCAATGCTCTACAGTGCTAATTATCGATAGTTCACTTACCACATGAAACGGTTGATTGGTGTGTATGCCTATTTCATGCATTCCCAATCTTTAAAGCCTGTGTGAAGCGACTTTTATGTCATACACATTCGGTGTTAGTATAGGTAAAGTATCCAGCAAGCAGAACCGAAAATAATGATTATAAATTGTACGAACCTGTTTCACAAACGATGTATATAATAAGGAATAAGCGCGTAAGACACAGATATAGCCACACCTTTCACTTTAACGATGATGTGAAGCTATACTTATCTATCTACTTTCGTGTACTGACTAACCATCTTTCAAGTGTTACAAACAGGAAAGATTAATCTTCCTAGATAATATTTCAAAAAGGAATGATGTAAGGCAGACATTCGATCATGATGACCAAAGCGATATTCTCGCATGAAACATGAAGTCAGATCAAATGCTGTTTACGCCAATACAAAGTGCCTCATTGGCATAGAAGTAAGAGAAATGAAAAAAGTTTGTCTCATAAAGATTCACAACTTATCATAAACCATCCAAAGTATTCTGATATCATAAACCATCCAAATTATTCTGATATCATAAACCATCCAAAGTATTCTGATATCATTTTTTTTGCACCATCCAAATTATTCTGATATCATAAACCATCCAAATTATTCTGATATCATAAATCATCCAAATTATTCTGATATCATTTGTTTAAACCATCCAAAGTATTCTGATATCATAAACCATCCAAAGTATTCTGATATCATTTTTTAAACCATCCAAATTATTCTGATATCATAAACCATCCAAATTATTTTGATATCATAAACCATCCAAAGTATTCTGTTATCTTAAATCATCCATATTATTCCGTTATCATTGATCGTCAATATTATTCTGACATCATTAGTCATCCATTTCATTGTAAGATATAAAATGCAATGGGTTTTTTGGTGTCTGTGTACTAATTTTTGTTCTTTTCAGAATGAACAACAGTAACACAAGCAGTTAATCATCAATATAGTGTTGTTTGTATTACCTTGACTATTGTTCTGCTTATCTTTTTTCTTATTTCTTTTTTTCAGAATGAACAACATGATCTCAAACAGTGAACGATTTGGATCAATATTTTCCTGTCCCAAACATTCTCCAATGATGTCGTCTCCACAATGCTATTTCTTCTTTTAGTCTCTGTCTATAATTCATAGGTGTTTTTACATCGCGTCAACATTATTTCACTTGCGTTGTAATGCCAGCTCATGATCATATTAAGGAAGATTCGAAACGAGGCTTGCCAAGCCGAGTAGGACTATCAGCAATTCGCAAGTCAATTCGGTAAATTCAAATGCGTCACCTGGATAAGAACCGTTGCAAATTGAAATTCTGTATTCTAAACACTTTACTACTGGGCCATTGTTTAAATCATAATTTTATACAAATAGACCCAGTTTAATAGTTCTGCTGCAATTTATTTTGAATGGCCAATGTGACTAGAAGACTTTAGTACACAAAAAACATTCTGACGTTTATAGAAATCATTGCGGATGAACAATTCAGAGAGAATTTGGTGGCTCAGAAATAATTTTGTGTTCCACAGACTGACAGACAGTCAAGGTCAAACTTGTTTTAACCCTTTCCCAAACAATAACGACAATTGACCACTTTGTTGCAGTCGACTTTAGAAAACATCAGTTTTCCTTTCCCCACAATGTTTTCTGCCTTATCAGAAGATTATATTACAATTTCATCTCATTTTGTAATGTTGTCTGTAAACTCTTCCAATTTGGGACAGTCGAAAAATTGTTGTTTGAGAATGGGTTAAGCGGTAAAGAAAAAGGGAGACAGAATTATGGTGTATAAGGCAAATAACAGCTTAACACGAACGTCAGTCATTCAGAAAGCTTGAATAAAGACTTTCTGAATGACTGAGCAGGTTGGCAAAAACAATTGTCCGTAATGCTCAGCTTGTCCAAAAGCCTAACTGGACAAGTAAATTTTTACTGAAATTATCCATATAATCATTACAAGGACAAGTGCAGAAAAATATTAGCAATTACGGACAAAAAACCCGAAATCTGATTTCGCCACGCCTGCTCGAATCTTGCATTTATATAGTCTCCGGCTGAATGATCTTTATCAACCTGTTTGGAGGTGGCCGCTTAAAGCAGGATTGACGGAAGCTGACTACGTTGGTATAGCTAAAATATTGTTGAAAAAAAACCGAAAACAGCAATTTGTGTGACAAAGTGTGATAGTGATATATATCTCCATTTGTGCAGTGTTAAATTGTCACGTTTCTACATATATTTATGTCTAAGTTTTAATTTCTAGATTTTATATTTTTATTGAGTACGCCTATGCTGTGAACGTTTTTATTTTAGGCACTACTTTGAAAAAAAAAAATACTGCCGATAAATCCGTTATTTCATATGTATTAGATTAAACGAAGTGAACTACTAAAGGAATCACACAAATGTCATGAAGAGCAATATCTTCTTTTGTTACATTGTTTTCTACTCAACATCATGAATAAAAGTATTTTTTGAAATATAAAATTATCGTCTGTCGTTGCTTTTGATTTCGACGAGTTATAACAAAGTTTTAAAGAATAGATAAACATACTGTTTGTTTGTCTCGTGCTTTTCTATTTTATTTTTTTGACCCATCATAAAAAAACCAAATGATGCATAAGTTAAAATTGATTCATATATTTAGGCTACATAAAAGTTTGACTTCACCACGGTTCACCACGGTTCACATTATAAACGACTACTCCCTACGTTATTTCCATTTTGTTTTACGCGGTGTATGCTGATACATTCGTATCAATCTACAACAATCCGATTATGAAAATTGAACTAAGAAGCATGATTAAAAGTCTTTTTATGGTCAAACAAATACCTGAATAAACACTGTGTTTACAAGGTCTTTAGTTGAACAATAGAAGGTCATACAAAGCAACAAAAACAACCGGTAACCATACATCGTGAAACTATCTTATGAATCCACAAAATCTCTCTTTCCTGTATCTCCTTTTTAATATGGGTTTTACATCGCGTCAACATTATTTCAGTAATTTTGCGCTGTCCGACTCTTTATGATGGAGGAAGACCCCATACTCAACTGCCCATATGGGGCTGGCAAAGCCAGTTAGAACCATCGGCATTCTGCAAGTCAGTCGGGAATCTACCGCTCATGAAAAGCTTATCCAAATGCACCTACCGGGATTTGAACACACGCAGAGAGGGACCATGTGATTTTTAAGTTCTGTACTCTTAACACTAGCCCACGGATCTACCATGAGCAACGTTAAAGAAACCGTTGTGATAAAAGGATAAATTGCTCATTTGAGCAATTTATCCTTTTTCCACAACGGTTGCTTCCAAATTATCTTAAAGAAACTATATTTCTTCACTTCTGATTTGGCGTCTGCTATTGTTGGTTCGTTTGACGATGTTTTCAATCTATGTCTCAAATAGAAGCATTTTGGAATTGGCAAAGTCACTCTGAAACCATTGGATTTATCCAATGAAACCACATCTGACGTAATAAGGAAGCATTCATATAGCTGAAATTCTCAGATCACGGAAAACCCCGAGTAGTTACGAGTTACCCCGAGTTCTTCGGAAGAGAATAGATCTATTAATAATGAGCAATTTCTTATTTTCCATCTTTGTTTCCACGGTCATTTCTTTCAATATGTTTCAGGTGTTCGTCTGTAAATCCATCATTCTTCGTTGTTCTAGACCATGTAGAAAGGATTTATTTGGTTAAAATTGGTCTTGTAGGTCAACTGATTAGCTTTGCTTTAGTCTGATCATTTTACTGGATAGATAAACAATGTTATAAGCCTCATTTCCGTAAAAAAGGGTTATATACCTATGAAGCAACGTCACAAAGTGACAAAGGCACATCCAATCGTATCTACTCGGCAATCCCCGTAACAAGTCGGTAGATAATACCTCGTAGGCAGTACATGAATACACCAGAAATCCTGGGGTAATTTGCCTTATTTCCGGCGGTTAACGCAAAATGCACACAGGCACTAAATAGGTATTTTAGATACACACAAATTGGCTATTTATCACAATTGAATGTTTTTTTTACCCTTTTCATTAAAGATGATCATATCAACACATCTTTGTTTCATATTTTTTCTCAATCGGCTCTTCTCGGCAATCCCCGGTCTGTGCCGGGGATTGCCGAGTAGATACGATTGCAAACGGACATGCCCTTCGTTGCTGACCTACTTTCAAATATGGCTCCCCATTGCTTCCGAGGTTATTTTAAGAAATGGCCGAGGTGTTCCGAATGAGGCACATCATCCCATTAAATAGCTATCTCCTGTACAAAAGAGAGGATCACAAATGCAGCGTATGAGATTCCGACGATCAAACAAGAATTTCCACCTGGGTCCATTATGTAAGATAATCATCATATCAGTTCCATTTGAACTTATCGGGTTTATCAAATGAAAACCTCCAGTGAAGTAATATGGGAGCCGCCATAGGGTTTCTCGCGAGACTTCATTCATTGTACATTCGTTTTCAAATTTAGATCTTTAATGTAAAATCTAAATGGCCATTTGGTATAATTAGGGAAACAGATAATTATCACAAATCATAATTTCACTAATACTATGCATGAGTTAGCGATAGAGAATAAAATTTTAAAATGATGTTCAACACCTCCATATACATTGAACTACTCAACGTGGACGAACATAGGAAATAAATCGTCATAAACCGTTTTTTTTTATTATAGCTGTTCTTAATTGTATGTAATACAACAATACAGAAACTGTATTATTTCAATGGCAATTTCTTTTCACTTTCAAACGTCCTCATCTGCGAACAAACAATTTTAAACCACAGTCAGATCAACCAACCAACACCGGACTGGAAAGAATCTTGTATATTTATCTCCTCCTGCGAAAGCGTTAACCCTTTCCCAAACAATAACGACATTTGACTACTTTATAGCAGACGACTTGGGAAAACATTGTGGGAAAAGGAAAATTGCTCGTCACGAGCAATTTTTCCTTTTCCTACAAGGTTTTCTGCTCTATCTGAAGAATGTTTTTCAAATTCATCATATTTTGAAATGTTGTCTGCAATCTCTTTCAATTTGGGACAGTCGAAAATTTGCCGTTTTGTGAAGGCCCCAATTAGGTTGATACGAATACATCCGGGTTATTTGGACAAGCAATTAAAATAGGACTTCTTAATGCGTCAATGGCTTTTCCTCTGGTGTCAAATTCACAATGGAGTTATAGACAGATATTCCGACGATGTGTCCGCAGAAATTTGACCCCGAGCCGTCATTATGGAATTTGCAACTGTTAAAAAATCAAAGCAGATGTAGAAGCCAATAACAAAATATTGAGGAAAAAGAAAGAAAATGTGTGTGAGCAATTCCTCCTTTCAACATAAGTCTCAGAAATAGTTTCTACATGTTCATGTACATGTCTCTATACCTCGAAGTTGATGGACCTCTAACATCATAC